>JAJHZJ010000022.1:7513844-8256177 GCA_023548195.1 Bettongia penicillata ogilbyi
CATACTTCTTCTTTGACTTCCTTCCCAATGATTCCTACATGTTGGAGAGATACGCAGAGACAGGGCTATGTCAGGAAAATGCCCCATCAGACCAAAACCACACAGCCCTTTCCAATACCCCAAAACATTACTGGGTCTGATTCTTTGCCTTTCAAACAACTCAATCCATCTAAAGGTGACCATGTTGAACCAGTCTATTCTCTACATGCAGAAATCACTTTTCCTCCCCACTTCCTTCCTTCTCCTTAAGTCTCCCACCTACACCTCACCTTCGAGTGCCAGTAATGGTGGAACACTGGCAGTAAAGTACACCTTTCGCTGGTCTCGGTACCTGTTCTCTTGTTTCCCCTAGCCATGGTGCTAACACCAAACAACTGAAAAATGAAATACTCCTTCATTCCACCACCTTCCTTGAAGTGATGCCAACCATCAGCTTGATTAATTGAGTAAAAGCAATCAGTTCATCACTACCTTGCCTAAACTAACCATTTCCTTGGTTCAGATGGTGAAAACTGAGTGTCCATATTTTCTCAGTACTTGGGTAGATTCTGAGGATGGAGTCCTGGTCCCTCTCCTCGAACCCTGGCTATTTCTGAGATGGCATTGCTTTTCTGAGCAATCCATCATTCAGGAATAGTATTTTCAGGAAAACCCCAACCAAATAAACAATGATAACAACAAAAAACAATCCTTCAAACAACGAACGTCTTGGCTGTGACAAAATGATGAGTAGCAATCATTTTTGCCCAGCGGCAATGATACTGCATCATCAGCTTAGCAGTTGTTGTCTGAAAAGCTTTTAATGGCAGCCATCTATCTTTGTCACAGGGAATGGGAATGCCCTTTGGGTCCTGTTCAGAGCAGTGTTGTGTGAAGAGCCCAGATATGAGACTGGCTGCCCACCCCTTCACTTAATGCTTCTCTGGCCACTTGTATCGAACATCAATATAATTATTTAAGCAGGCTTAGCAACTATATGTGTTTACATGAATAAATTTCATGCATAAAATATCATAACTTTTTGGTCCCTTCCTGAAAAGACAATTTCAGAACCACCATCCGGGTTCTTTGTTTATTTATTCTGTCTCCTTTTCCTCTTACTGCTCATAATGTGTAATCTATTTTTCTGATTCTGCTTCTTTTTTTCTTTGCTTTGCATTATGCCACACAATTCTTTCTAGATTTCCTTATACTCCTCATATTTGAAGGCCTTAATGCACTGGGCATTAAGTTAGATGCAGTTAGAGTACTGAGCCTGGATTCAGGAAGACCTGAGTTCAAATTTGGCATTGGATACTTACTAGCTGTGTGACCTCTGGCAAGTCACTTAACCCCTGTCTGCCTCAGTTTCCTCTACTATAAAATGGGGGTAATAATAGCACTTACTCTCAGGGTTGTTGGGAGGATCAAATTGTAACTGTAATAATTATAAAGCACTTCACAGAGGGCCTGGCACGTAGTATGAACCATATACATGTTAGCTATTATTAATATTATTCCGTTACATTAATGCATTACAAGTCATTTAACCATTCTCCATCAGTGGACATTCATGTTGCTTCTACATTTTGCTGTTGTTTTGTTTTGGAGGGAGCAATTACATATAGTGCTGCTATTAGTCTTTGAACAGACTATTTGGAAAAAGAGCTTTTAATTAACTTCTTGGAGTATATTTCCATCAGTAGAATCACTAGGTCACCGTCCCAAAGTTGTTTCTTTCGTATCTCCCTCTTTATTTTCACTATTTTCCTCGCTCCTCCCTTCTTTACCCCTCCCAAGAGAAATTCCATGAAGATTAATATTTCTCCAATCCCCTTAGCTTTTTTCTCCTACTTTCATTTCATCCTCTGTCTTTCCTTTTCCTTCCCATGCATCCAACTGAGGAAGCAATGGTGGTAGTTTCACATCCAGACATACAGCATTATCTAAGAGCAATTGAAAGCATTCATATCCAGCATTAATTATTACACTGTGCCAGGCACATTGATACAAAGAAAAAGCTCTAAACTGATTTGAAGGACCCCAAATTTCATCCATTCACTAGGGTAGCTCGTTACCCTTGCCTGTCTTAGTAGACAGTTTTTTTTTATTTGCTGTAGTGAGGAGGGAAAAAAGATCATCATTGATGACTGACTCTCTGAATTTTGCTGGATATTGGATATCAGACATATAGAATGGTGAATGCAGCCTTTCCAGCTTGGACCACCTGCTAGCCCTTGTTTTCTACTGACAAAAAGGCTCTGAGAACTTTGGGTCACCTCCACACCAAGAAAAAGCAATGACATAGAACATGAGAGATGGAGGAAAGACCAACTTGGAGGCCCAGGAAAATCTATGCCCCCTGCCTCTGATACATTGGCTGGGTGGCCATTAGAAAGTCATTTTAATCTTTCAGTGTCTTAAGCTACTGTCCAAGATAAGAGTTCTTAATACTTTTCTGTGTTGTTGATCCTTTTGGCATCCTGGTGAAGTTCATAGATCCTTTCTTGAAATAATGGTTTTAAATGCATAAAATGAAATATACAAATTTACCCAAGAAACCAATTTTGTTGAAATAAAATTATCAAAAAAATTTTTTTTTAAACAAGCTTCATGCTTTACGTTAGGAACCCTATCTCTAAGACCTTATGGCATAGATTAAATTGTCACTCTGCATTAATAGCAGGAAGGAGTTTTCTCAGGTTAATAATAATAAATAATAATAGTAGCAACTCATATTTAGAGTGTTTACTTTTCTCACAACCTCCTGAGGTAGATAAATATTGTTAACCTCATTTCACAGCCAAAAAAAGTCAGAGGTGAGATGATTTTGTCACGTGGCCTGGCCAAGTCAAGCAGCATTCATTAAGCACCTATTGTGTGTCAATCCCTGTGCTAAGTGCTAGGGATACAAAGAACAGCAAAAGAAAGTCCCTGTCCACTAACTAATTTGAGACAATATGCAAATGACTATGTTCATATAAGATCCAACAGGCTAAATTGGAGGTCATCTTAGCGGGAAGGCACTAGCACTGAGGACATCTAAGAAAGGTATCTTGCCAAAGATGAGATTTAACTGAGACTTGAAGGAAGCCAGCAGCTGGGGAAGAGGAGGGAGAGCATTGCAAGTTGGAGGTTTCAGCCAGTGAAAAAGCATGAATTTAGGAGACTGAAAAGCCTATGGGAAGAACAGCACAGAAGCCACTGTAACTGGATCTTAGAATACATGGAGGAGAGTAAGAAGACTGGAAAGGCGGGAAGGAGCCAGGTTATGAAGGTCTTTAAAAATCAAACAGAGGATTGCATATTTGATCCTGTAGGTAAAAAGGAGACATTGGAGTCTATCAAGTGGAGGGAGGGTGACCTGGTAACTCAATGGAAGATGGACTGGAGTAGGAAGAGAACTGAGAAAGAGAGAGCAATTAGAAGATTACTGTAATATCCCAGGACAAAGAGAATGAGTTCAGTTTTGGACACACTGAATTTGCAATGCTTACTAGGTTTTCATTGGTCTCAAAGAGCAGAGCAAGACAGTTCTTTTCACTCTATCGTGAGCTATCAGGGGAAATCAAAACAAAAACAAAACCATAAACACAAGTGGGGTGGATATGACTGCACTGAAATGGAGGCCAGTTTTAAAGATGGAGTTACTCATACCCAGGAAGGAAGATCTAGGATTCTCTGTCTCTCTCTCTCTCCCTTTCCCCCACAGGGATAGAAATCAGAGCTGGACAGTCAGAACAGGACAATGACTATATTTCCTGTGCTTTGACCTGAATGTCCAGGTCTTTTCCTCTGCTGGCAGCCACAATGTCAAAATACAATTCATGTCCTATCATGGAATCATGCGTGAGCTCTGGGGCTCTGACCCTTCCTCTGAATTATACTTTTTGGTCTCTGTATCTTTGCCCATATGATTCCCTCTTCCTGGGATGTCCTCTATATTCATCTCTACCTTTCAGATCTTCTTATCCTTCATTCCAATTACATAACTCCAGTCCCATCTCTTTCAGGAAGACTTCTCCAATGACCCCAACATGGAAGGAGCACTCCCTGCTCCCAAAACCTCTAACATTTGTTTATGCCACTTATAAAGCAGGTCTCATACACTCCTGCTTTCTATGGTAGTTTTTTGTGTACATGTCTTTGCCATGTGCTCTGGAGGGCAAGAAACATGCCTTCTACTTCTTTATGTCCACTACAACATCCAGCACAGACCACATAGTGGGCATTTAGTAAATGTTCATGAATGAACAAATGAATGAATTCTGATGATTGTGACAGTTAATCCATGAACAAATTATTTGGAAGATCATGTGCCATCAAAGTGAAGATAAATTCTTATTCTTTCCTTCCTTCACAAAATCCCAGAGGCAGATGAACTTCAGAAGTGACTGTTCAACCCATTTCTGAACAAAACTTCCCAACAAGTGGGCATCTTGGCTTTTCTTGAAGGTTTCCAATGAGGAGAAAGCCACTGCTTCCCAAAGCAGTTCATTACCATATTGGATAGTTCTCTTTGCCAAGTAGTTTTTATTAAGCCTGAATCTTGCCACTCACTATTCCTAGTTAACTCTCCCTTCTGGGGTCAAGCAGAGCAAATTTAGTCTTTCTTCCTTGAGACAACTCTGAAGGCTACCATCAAATCCTCTCAATGCCCACCCACCAAAACTAGGATATTCCTTCCCCTCCCCCAAATTTCCTAGTCTTCTCCAGGCTAAAGACCTCCAGTTCCTTCTTAGACTCACCTTCTTTGTGGAAGAAACAAAGCATTCAGTAAATGAGTTGGGATTTTCATAACCACTTACAATGATATTTCGTATTCTCTAAATAGCTGCTACACAGGTTTTTAATGACCAGAATCTTGGAAAAGTCATGGTACCTCTCAGTGCCCCTGCAGTGGCAGGGATGGGGGGACCACAATAACAAGACTGGCCACCTGCCTCTACCACCAAGGTACTATTTTCAATTAATGAGATAGGTGGTGGAAAAGTCCTTTGAGACTACTGGAGAAGGAAAAAATAAACTCCATGTCCTACAAGTACAAAGTCTTCCACGGAAGATTCTAGGGAAAGTTCCTTTAAAAAAATACACACTATATCTAGACTCCCTCTGGTGACCAACTGAGCACAATGTGTCTCATAACTTTTGAGTTAATTGGTTTCCATAGGCTCTGGGTAGCCTGGGGATAAGAGAATAGCTGTATTATTAAACACGGCTGAGTTTTAGCTTTTGCAAACACCCTCTTCACATATCCTCGACTCCCTGTGAGATGATAAATGAGCTCCCCTTCTTTTATTTGATCACAGTCCATAGACAGCTGTCCTTTTGTGCTTCTCTGTTCCCAGGAGCTTTCAATCAGATGGCAGAAGTTTTAAATACTGCCAGGCACCAGTTTTGAAGAAAGGTTGTTCACTCATGGGGATGCTTCATTAGAGAGACAGTGGGGCATAATGGAGAGACTGCCACTCTGCAGCACATTTATCCACCCACAGATCATATCTCCTCCCCTCCCCCATCGTAGGCTTCTTGTGGGCAGGGCCAATGGTGTTTTCCATCTTTGTGTCTCCAGTGTCCAATGCAGTAGGGACTAATTAAATGAATTGAATTGATGTGGAGTCAAAAGAACTTTTTGGGGATTGATAGGGGGAATCTTATCTCTGAAATAGTAGTTGCTACATTAAAAATACCATTAATGACTCCATTTTGCTTGTATCCACCATTTTGTGAAGCTAAGTTTCAGCTGTTTATAAGAACGTCATAGGATTTTGGAGAAATCACAAGATTACTCCCTCTCCCAAAGGTCACTCAGCTTAAGGAATATCACAAGGCTACCCCTCTCCCTCTTACCTCAGTGTCTCCCAATCACTTCCGCTAGTAAGAAACCAGATGTTTCAATCCCTATGGTCTTGTTTTTCCTTTTTTTACCCCCTCCAAATTATATATTAACTGTGTAGAAACTCAGGTTCTAGGTCCTTGTCTACCAAGAGCCTTGGACCTGATTTGTTTCTGCAATCACATGCCTTGCTAAATAAATTGTTTGTCTGGATGAAACCCATTTTCTTTATTCTACCTTAACTATTATGGTGACCAACAAAGGAACTGAGACTTCTAGTATCTTGCGTAACAATTAGTCCTTCAACCACAGGAACACTATAGGGCACTATTTCTACCAAAGGACCTCCACATGCTCCCAAACCATATGCAGATGAAGGTACCATGGGGGTCAGTTCTAGGAATGGACACCCCTTGGGAAAGTAAGGGAGGCTGACTAGAGAAGAAAAGTTCAGAAGAAGAAAGTTCATCAAGGAATTTATGGCATTGTAAACTAATTAAGAGATTAAATTTGTGATTGAAAAGTAAGTTCTTTACTACAAATTTCCAAATGGTAGTTTGAATGGCTTTATAAATGCTGAAATCTGTTGTTGAACAACAACTCTTTTGGCAAATTGGGTAGAGGACCAGGTCTGGATTCAGGAAGACTCAGCTTCTTGAGTCCAAATCTGGCCTTGGCGACTAGGCAAGTCACTTAACCTTGTTTGCCTCAGTTTCCTCATCTATAAAAGGAGCTGGAGAAGGAAATGGCAAACCACTCCAGTATCTTTGCCAAGAAAACTCCAAATGGGGTCACAGAAAATTGAACATGACTGATACAAGTGAACAACATAAATGCTATAATGTCTTAGTGAGATTCAAGATATCATGCTGTAGAATTTGTTTTAAACTTTGTAAAAGTATAGCAGTTAAACTGACATGTATAAGGAAATTTGTACAACAAAGATTCAGAGGAATATTAGGCTAGAATGTGATTGAGAGGATAAGATGGATTTAAAGAGTGAAGGTAAAGAGAAATAATCAGAGTATAAAATTAAAGGTTCATTTCCAAGTTGGAAGGACCAGTGGAGGGATATAAAAGGAAGAGAGAAAAACCTGAGTTCAAATCCAGCCTCAGACATTCACTAGCTATGTGACCTTGGGTAAGTCACTTAAACTCTGTCTGCCTTAATCTACTAGTGAAGGAAATGGCAAACCACTTCAGTATCATTGCCAAGAAAGCCCCATATGGGGTCAAGAAGAGTTGGACATAACTGAACAATGACTAGTTATACTAAAGGTCTTTCCTTAAAAAAAAAAAAAAAGCATTTTTTAAAAATAAGTAGCTTTTTCTGGGTTACAACTGAAAAGCCTCACAATAAGCGTGTCCTTTATTCACCCTCTTAGGTTAGGTTGAGAAAACAAAAGGAATTGATTTAGCCCTTTGGGTGATTTTTAAAAGTTATAGGGAGCTAAGAGGGGCACCATAAATTTTCTTTTTTAACATGAGCTAACTGAAAATAGTGGACCCTGAAATGTGAGGCTCTGCCAGCTAAAGCCCCTTGGGAAAATCAAGATTTTAAATGTTATCATTAGTGATTATAAATCCAGATTTGATTTTGTTGATATTTTGTTCTGAAGCCAAATCCTAAAGAAGTCTCATTTACAGTGAGATATGTTCTCCTATTAGGGTAATTGTGGTAAATCAGAGCTTAATACAAATCACATTTGCTATTTGGCATTAAAGCAATATGCAGAAAAATGCCTGAATAAGTAAACTCAAATAAAAATCCAGTTTCACAAATGCACTGGTTGTGTGATCTTTAGCAAGTTACTTCACCCCTATTTTTCTCAGTTTCCTAATCTGTAAAGCGGATAAGAGCACCCACTTCCCAGGGCTGTTGTAAGGATGACACACTGTCAAGTGTTTAGTTAGTAAGTGTAAGTACTTTATATTGGTCTTGAATACAATCAGATGCCAAAAATGATCAAATGAGTGATTTTCTACGTAAGTTGTTTTGGAAATGCATTTGCCTGAATTGATGCTACCTGACTGGGCAGAAGTTTTATTTCATGTTTTAAACATGATATTATGTATGTTATTACTTCATTTCTAAAATTTTTATATTGTAAAATCTGGGAAACCCTTGTATCAGAAATATTGTTAGAAAAAGGGACTTCTCTTTTATCTGGATGCTTTTAGATTATTATGATGTTGCAGTTCTTATTCATCCTTCATTCCAAAGAGGAGCAATGACATCATAAGGGGATGTCTTGAATTTTATTTAAATGAGGCAGAGCCTCGCTCGTCTTCCAGAGTCACCAAAGTCCAATGGCAAGAAAAGGTCCAGATGACTGGAGATGGCCCAGGATGCAGTGGATGACCTTGAGTTTTCTAAATTAAAGTCTTTCCAGGATCTCAGTTCATCTGAGGCAATGCCCATTCAATGACTAGGGCTGGGCAAGAATTGTGACAAAAAATGGCCTAAATTACCATCACAAAAGTATCATGCTGGGAAGGGAAGACCCTCAAAGTTTCTGGCCAGTCTGAAAAACAATTTCTACTTCCACTTATTTTATGCTGCCAAAATTAAACAATAGACTCCAGAGTCTTCGGTTGGGGGCTATGATTGGCCATTCAGTGAAAGCCTGAGTGACTTGGGCTTGAAAGGTAGCTTCCTTTGAAACCTGTTTTCTCAGAACTGTATTTCAAGAAATCAAAAATAAAAACTGCAGAGGACAAAAAGTAAACTGTCCCAGCTTTTTAAAAAATAAATGATAAAAACCAAATATATAAATAAAAGGTTTTCAAATATCTAGTCCCTCCCAAATATCTTACAAAATATAATCAACAAAAATAATACTCTTATGGACAAAGCACTCACATATAAGGACATGGTGCCCCAAGTGGAGAGAGAGAGAACATGTGATGAGGGAAGAAAGAGAAGGAAGGAGAGGGAGAGGGGGAAGGAGAATGAGAAGGAGAAGGAGGAAGAGGAGGAGGAGAACAAGAGCAAGAAGAACAAGAGGAAGAAGAGAAAGGAAGGAAGGAAAGAAGAGAGGGAGGGAAAGAAGGAGGGATATCTACAACATGGCTGGGAGGAGTAAACTTAAACTTAGACCATAATAGGAGAGAGGCACACGTGTAAGAAGAAAACCTCGTAACACGTGCTCTGGGAATCCTCCTCTCTATGCAGAGACCTCATAAAGAAGAACCCTTCATTGTTGTTGTCCCACCTTCATTCTCAAAGAGGATCAATGACATCGTGGGGTAAAGCTTTGACTTGCTCATGAATTGGATTTAAGTGAGGCAGAGCCATGTAAAGTAATCAGCCTCACTTTCTCCTCCAGAGTCACTGGAGTCCGGTGGCAAGATAAAAGCAAGATGCCGTTAGATTATGAACTGAGCTGTTAAAAAGCTATGGGAAAAATGTCCACAAACTGTTCAATATATGATGGGGGTATATTTTTGCTCTATGATGGATAATAATAATAAGTTAATGTTGGGAGAAAAGCAGTGAAGTCTTCCTTAAATTATCCTTATCTATGAGGTCCCTTGGAACTTTCTATTTGGACAAAGTCCTAAGATCGTATCAGCCCTGCTAACATGCTGTGATAAAATTCTGAAGTACTGAAGCTTGAGAAACTAGAATCTCTTCTAGCCAGTGGGAAAATTGACAAGTTTGCTTATGGTAAAAAATGAGTTTTGTCTGAAATTATTTGACCACCACTTATGAAAATTGTGAAATTGTATCTGTTGAAAAATAATCTATATTGAGTTACACATATGAGCCAACTTGGTAAAAACAGACCTCAAATTTAAAGATTTCAATCTTGCCTAAGGATGAATAGGCAATACAGATTGGAGGCTTACTATAGATGGGATTTTTCTGGGGTTTGGAGTCAACTATCATATATTCAGTGTATGAATGAAGGATAAGTAAGATGATCTTATATATATGTGCCCTGTTAACTTATTGAAGCATGAGAAAAAATGATAACCTATCCCTGAGCTGTGATTAATAAAATTTTACTATTTGAGGTAAAATCTCATGGGACTGTAATTTGATATTGTTCTAAGTTTCGATTTCAGGTATGGTTGTCTGAAGTGTCATTAAACCAATAGTTCACCATTTAAGGTGAATGCCACATGCTGCCCAAATGGGGTGCTGAAAACTGCCACAAGTGGATGTCTGTGTCTGAGAAAGTTGAGGGGATGATTTTGCAAAGGCCAAAGGTAGGATCCTCCTGACTCAGTTTCCCACTATGCTATTTCCTTTCTGAAGAGGAAATTTTCCCATCTGGTTAATTCTAAGCCTGGCTATGAATAATGTAGAACTTTTCCAAATGCTTGTTAACTATGACTCTTGCCTGGAATTAAACAGAGCCAAGGGAGTTTTCCCCTTTTATGGGTTATGTAAGGTCAGTCTATGCCCTTGAGGTGACAGTCTTGATATTGTCATCAATATGTCCCTTCTTTTCCTTTCATAGCAGATTTCTATAATCTAGGCAAGAGAACAGCAGAAGTTTTTTGTCTTTACAAAACTAAATCTATTAACATTACTCCATATTTATGGTCAACTCCAAATCCTTTGTAACTAGGTAAATGAGTTCTTAATTTTGGCATGCACTTGCTAGTGGGTATATATTCATGTATAAGTTTAGGTTCTTGAAATATCTGATTTGTTCAGGATGATAGGAGGACAGTATCCTCATAAGGAGGCAAAAAGACAAAGATACAAAAGTTTATAAGACAAAGATGTAAACGTTTTTTAATTAAAGGGAGTAGTAAATTTTGAGAAAGCATTAGGATCAGATTGTTGTTGCTAAGACCTAGGATATATGGGTATAGATGCAAACATATCTATATCTAATCTATATCTATCCCAAACTTTTCTTTGGGGCCTCCAAACACTGAACTGGCTCTGGCAATACATGTGTCAACCTCACTGTCAATGTGTACATCCCTGGAAAGTACACTACCAAGGTAAGTGAACTTATCCTCAGCATCAAAAACTTCTCCATTTGTTATAACGGATGGTTCCACAAATGGATGATGTGGTGGTGGCTGACAAAGCATTTGTGTTTTCTTGGTGTTAATTATTAGGTAAGAATTATTGGGAGAGAAGAGGTATTAGACTGACTACCAAACTGAAGATTTACAGAGCCATTGTGCTGACCTCATTGTTGTATGCCTGCAAAACATGGACACTTTACCAGTGCCATACCAGGAAACTGAATTGCTTCCACTTGAACTGCTTTAGGAAGATTCTGAAGATTGCCTAGCAGGATAAGGTACCAGACACTGAGGTCCTTGCTCAAACTAAACTGTCAAGCATTCAAACTGTGCTCCAGGAGTGCAACTCGGATGGGTTAGCCACATTGTTTGAATGCAAAATGTATGCTTGCCAAAAAGGCTTTTTTATGGAGAACTTGCATGGGGCACACGGTGGTTAGAAGAAGTGATACAAGGACACTCTCAAGATCTCTCTTAAGAACTCTGGATTTGATTGTGTGACATGGGAAGCACTGGCACAGGACTACTCAGCATGGTGTGCCCACATAAGAAAGGGTGCTGTGCTCTATGAGCAAAGCAGAATTGAGATAGCACAAAGGAAACATAGGATGCGCAGATTTAGAATAACCACCCCAAATGTTCACTTGGACTATCTGTGTCCAATCTGTGGTAGGGCATTCCGAGCTCATATTGGTCTGATCAGCCACAGTCATACACATCGAAACTTCACTTTATCATGGCGATGTCAATTTGGTCCTCATCAAGAATGAAGGGCAACAACCAACCAACCATATCTATCTATCCATCTGTCTGTCTGTGTATCTGTATTGATCTACCTACCTACCTACCTATCTGGTTTCCAAATGTTTCTAATGGGATATACAGGCCTTGAGTATGTTTTAGTAACAAATTCTCAAAATTGAACAAAGAATTTTATATATAAAATTGTGTCAATAATTGCAAAGATATTTTAAATTATCTTTCTCTTATTTCGAAGTCTCTGATAATTTTACAAGACAGAATAGCTCATTTTCTAAGTCAGGTAATCATGAATTTTTTTTAGATCTCTCTTTTAGCTTGTTAATGGCAGGGTCTATATAAGGTACAAGGTTTAGGTAAAGATAGAAACAGCAAGTGGTATGTAAAACTGAAATTCTCTGATGTTTCAGGTGAATTATGGGTGCCTATTTTGATGTTCTTCCTATAATTCCATTGTTAATAGGATTAGAACCATAAAATATTAACTAGTTTTCAACATGTGAACTAGCTATTGGAAAGCCAAATTTATACTAAATTGTATTGAGTTGTTACCAGCAGATTTTAGCAGAATTATCCAGGAATCTGAGTGACTTAGAACCATAAAAACAGATCTACAAGGATGAACTCCCTTCAGAGCTGCCCTGAGACTGAGATTACTCTAGAATATCCATGAAGGGGGCAGAGCCAAGATGGCAAAGTAAAAGGGCAGAACTGAAGAACTTTCCCTCTATAGCTCATAGAATACCTGTAAAAAATGACTCTAAACAAATTCTAGAGCAGCAGAAGCCACAAAAAAACAGAGTGAAAGAGATTTCCTGTCCAAGGCAGCTTGGAAGGCTGACAGGAAAGGTCTTTCACATGGGGCACAGAGCAGAGTGCAGCCCAGCCTTGGCTGTGTGACACAGCAAGGACAGGACCAGAGTAGGCCTGGGGGTGGGTGGGGGCATGCAGAATCCCAGATAGCAGCTGAGGTTCCCAGATTGCTCAACCCACAAATGCCAAAGACAGCTTCAAAGGTCAGTGAGAAAGCTCTTTCACTTGGGTGAGAAGGGAATGAGATCTGGCTCACCAGCAGTAGCCACTGCAGCAGGAGCATCCATTTTTGGAGCCCTTGGTTTGAAGTCCCTGGCAAGCTGCTGATCTGGGTCTCAGCCCTGAGTGGCAGTCCTGGGGTGAGGAGGAGCGTTGACTGGAATGGTGAAGTTGGTGGAGGCTCTGAAGAGCGAATTCCTCTTGCAGATCCTGGGCAGAAAAGCTTGTAGTTGATTCCAGACCAGAGCACAGGCCAGGAGAGGAGTAAACTCCTCTCCCTTGATTGTGCCACCTTGGAGGAACTGAGAACTTACAGGTCCCCAGAGTATACCCTCTTCTTGACAAAGGACTCAAAAGTCAAGTAACTGACTGGGAAAATGCCAAAAAAGGGGGGGAAAATAAGACTATAGAAGGTTATTTTCTTGATGAACAAGTATTTTGTTCCATCCTTTTTGATGAGGAAGAACAATGCATACCATCAGAGGAAGACATAAATGTCAAGGCTTCTGCATCTAAAACTTCCAAAATAAATATGAAATGATCTCACACCATGGAAGAGCTCAAAAAAGATTTTGAAAATCAAGTAAGAAAGGTGGAGGAAAAGTTGGGAAGAGAAATGAGAGTGATGCAAGAAAATCATGAAAAGTGAGTCAACAGCTTGCTGAAGGAGATCCAAAAAAATGCTGAAGAAAATAACACCTTTAAAAACAGGCTAACTCATTTGGAAAAAGAGATCCAAAAAGCCAATGAGGAGAATAATGCTTTAAAAAGCAGAATTAGTCAAGTGGAAAAGGAGGTTCAAAAGGTCACTGAAGAAAATAGTTCTTTAAAAATTAGAATGGAGCAGATAGAAGTTAATGACTTTATGAGAAACCAAGAAATTACAAAACAAAACCAAAAGAATGAAAAAATAGAAGACATTGTGAAATATCTCATTGGAAAAACAACTGACCTGGAAAATGGATCCAAGAAAGGCAATTTAAAAATTATGGGACTACCTGAAAGTCATGAATCAAAAAAAGAGCCTAGATATCATCTTTCATTAAATCATCAAGGAAAACAGCCCTGATATTCTAGAACCAGAAAGTAAAATAAATATTGAAATAATCCACTGATCACCTCCTGAAAGAGATCCAAAAAGAGAAAATCCTGGGAATATTGTAGCTAAATTCCAGAGCTCCCAGGTCAAGGAAAAAAAAATGCAAGCAGCTAGAAAGAAACAATCCAAGTATTGTGGAAATACAATCAGGACAACACAAGATCTAGCAGCTTCTACATTAAGAGATCAAAGGACTTGAAATATGATATTCCAGAAGTCAAAGGAACCAGGATTAAAACCAAGAATCACCTACTTCTGGGGGGAAAATGGTCAATGAAACAGAGGATTTTCAAGCATTCTTGATGAAAAGACTAGAGCTGAATAGAAAATTTGACTTTCAAACTCAAGAATTAAGAGAAGCATGAAAAGGTAAACAGGAAAGAGAAATCATAAGGGACTTCCTAAAGTTGAAATGTTTACATTCCTACATGGAAAGATAATATCTGTAACTCTTGAAACTTTTCTCAGTATTTGGGTAGTTGGAGGGATTATACACACACACAAGTATACATAGACAAAGAGCACAGCATGAGTTGAATAGGAAGGGATGATATCTAAAAAAATAAAATTAAGGGGTGAGAGAGGAATATATTGGGAGCAGAAAGGGAGAAATGGGGCAAATTATCTCTCATAAAAGAGGCAAGAAAAAGCTTTTTCAATGGAGGGGAAAAGGGGGAAGGTGAGAGAGAAAAAGTGAAGCTTACTCTCATCACATTTGGCTTAAGGAAGGAATAACATGCACACTCAATTTAGTATGAAAATCTATCTTACACTACAGGAAAGTAGGGGAAAGGGGGAGAAAGGGGGTATGGGGGGGGATGATAGAAGGGAGGGCAAAAGGGAGGAGGCAGTAATTAGAAGTGGAATATTCAAGAACACAAACTTCCTGGGACCAGATCACTACATGGGACATCTGGGAGTCAAGATGAAATGTACTGATTGGATGGACATTGAGAATGGTTTCCAGTTTACAACGAGACTGATATTACTCAATATTGATGATTGTTACTGTATTGCTCCAGTCTTTTTTCTTCATGGTGTCTGCTGAGTTTTATTGGCTACCTTGGTGACGTAAATCTCCCTTCTCAAATTCATCCATGGTGAGTCCGCTAGATAGTTTGATCTATGTAGCCTGACTTAGTTTATGTCTCCTAAAAGAATTTTTTTCTTAATGTTTTTCCCAATTACATATAAAGATAATTTTCAACATTTTTGTAAAATTTTGTGTTGCAAATTTTTCTCCCACCCTCCCTTCCTTTCCCCCTTCCCAAGACAAAAAGCAATCTGATATAAATTATACCTATACAATCATGTTATACACATGTGCACATCTGTCATGTTCCGAAAGAAGAATGAGAACAGAAGGGGAAAAGAAAGAAAAAAACAGGTGAAAAACAGATCTGCATTCAGACTCCATAGTTCTTTCTCTGGATGTGGTTAGCATTTTCCATTACAAGTCTTTTGGCACTATCTTGGATCACTGTATTGTCAAGAAGAGCCAAGTCTCTAATAGTTAATAACTGTACAGTGTTGATATTATTGTGTACAGTGTTCTCTTGGTTCTGTTCACTTCATTTAGCATCAGTTTACGTAAATTTTCCAAGGCTGTTCATCATTTCTTATAGAACAATAGCATTCTGTCATATTCATATACCACAATTTTTTCAGCTATTTCCCAACTGATAGGCATCCCCTCAATTTCTAACTCTTTGCTACCACAAAAAGAGCTGCTGTAAATATTTTTGTATGTGTGTCCTTTTCCTTTTTTTATGATCTTTTTCGGATACAGATCTAGTAGTGGTATTGCTGGATCAAAGCAAATGCACCGTTTTGTAGACCTTTGGGCATAAATTGCTCTCTTGAATCATTGGATCAGTTCATAACTCTCCCAATAATGCATCAGTGACCCAGCTTTCCCATGTCTTCTCCAACATTCATCATTTTCCTTTTCTGTCATATTAGCCAATCTGACAGATGTTAGGTGGTCTTTCAGAGTTGTTTTGATTTGCATTTCTCTAATCAATAGAGCATTTTGTCATATGACTATAGATAGCCTTAATTTCTTCATCTGAAAACTGCCTGTTCATATCCTTTGACCATTTATCAATTAGGGAATGACTTTCTTATAAATTTGCCTTGATTTGCTATATATTTGAGAAATGAGGACTTTATCAAAAACACTGACTGTAAAAATTGTTTCCCAGCTTTCTGCTTTCCTGCTAACCTTGGTTGCATCGGTTTTGGTTGAACAAAACCTTTTTAATGTAATCAAAATTATTTATTTTGCATTTTATGTTCTCTGCTTCCTGTTTGGTCACAGATTCTTCACTTCTCCATAGATCTGACAGGTAAACTATTCCTTGCTCTCCTAATTAGCTTATGGTATCATTCCTTATGTCTAAATCATGTACTGATTTTGACCTTATGTTGGCATACAGTGTGAGGTGCTGATCCATGCCTAGTTTCTGCTATACTATTCTTTAGTTTTCAGAGCTTTTTTTTTCTGTCATAGTGATTTCTTATCCCAGAAACTGGAGTCATTGGGTTTACCAAACAGTAGATTACTATAGTTATTTACAATTGTGTCTTGTATACCTAACTTATTACACTGATCCACCACTCTATTTTTTTAGACAGTACCAAATAGTTTTGATGATTGATATTTTATAATATCGTTTTAGATCTTGTATGACCAGACCACCTTTGCTTTTCTTTTCATTAATTCTCTTGATGATCTTGACCATCTTCCAGATGAATTTTATTATTTTTTTGCTCCATAAAATAACTTTTTGGTAGTTTGATTGGTATGGCACTGAATAAGTAAATTGATTTAGGCAGAATTTTCACTTTTTTATATTAGTTTAGCCTACCCATGAGCAATTGATATTTTTCCAGTTCTTTAGATCTGACTTTACTTGTATGAAAAGTGTTTTGTAATTGTGTTCATATAGTTCCTGGGTTTGTCTTAGCAGGTGGACTCCCAAATACTTTATATTGTCTTCAGTTACTTTAAGTGAAATTTCTCTATCTCTTCCTGCTGGGCTTTGCTGGTAATATATAGAAATGCTGATGATTTATATGGGTTTATTTTATGTTCTACAACTTTGCTAAAGTTAATTGTTTCAAATAGTTTTTTAGTTGACTTCTTAGGATTCTTTAAGTACAGCATCCTATCACCAGCAAAGGGTGACAGTTTTGCTTCCTCATTGTCTATTCTAATTTCTTCAATTTCTTTTTCTTCTCTTATTGCTAAAGCTAACATTTCTAGTATAATATTGAAATAATAGTGGTGATAATAGCCATCTTTATTTCACCCTTGATCTTACTGAGAATGCTTCTAGCTTATTGCATATTATTGTATATTACATATAATGCTTGCTGGTGATTTTACATTGATATTGCTTATCGTTTTAAGGAAAACTCCATTTATCCCTGTGTTCTCTGGTGTTTTTAATAAGAATAGGTGTTGTATTTTGTCAAAAGCTTTTTCTGCATCTATTAAGATAATCATATTTCTGTTACTTTTGTTATTGATATGGTCAATTATACTGAAAGTTGTAGTAATACTGAACCAGTCCTGCATTCCTGGTATAAATCCCACCTCATAGTGTATCCTTGTGTTAATCTTTGCTAATACTTTATTTTAAAATTTTGCATCAATATTCTCTAGGGAAATTGGTCTATAATTTTCTTTCTCTGTTTTGGCTCTTCCTATTTCAGGTATCAGTATCATATCTGCATCATAAAAGGAATTTGGTAGGACCCCTTCACCTATTTTTCCAAATAGTTTATATAGTATTGGGATTAATTGCTCTTTAAATGTTTCATAGAACTCACTTGTAAATCTATCTGGCCCTGGAGATTTTTTCTTAGGGAATTCATTGATGGCTTGTTCAATTGATTTTTCTAAAATGGGGTAAAGTATTTTATTTCCTCTTCTGTTAATCTGGGCAATTTACATTTTTGTAAATATTCATCCATTTCACTTAAATTGTCAGATTTATTGGCATACATTTGGGCAAAATAGCTCGTGGTTAATTCACCCTTTTCATTTTTGATAATGGTAATTTGATTTTCTTCTTTCTTTCTTTTTTTAATCAAATTACCAAAGGCTTATTTATTTTAATTTGGCTTTTTTCATAAAAATAGTTCTTAGTTTTATTTATTAGTTCAATAATTTTCTTACTTTCAATTTTATTAATCTGTTTGACTTTCAGAATTTCTAATTTGGTATTTAATTAGGGATGTTTAATTTGCTCTTTTTCTAGCTTTTTTAGTCACATGCTCAATTTACTGATCTCCTCTTTCTCTATTTTATTCACATAAGCATTTAGAGATATAAAATTTCCCTCAAGAACTTGTTTGGTTACATCCCATAAGTTCTGTTATATTGTCTCATCATTATCATTATCTTTGATGAAATTATTATTTCTATGGTTTGTTTTCTGACCCATTCATTCTCTTACATTATTTAGTTTCCAATTAGTTTTTAGCCTATCTTCCCTTTGCCCATTATTAAACATAGTATTTATTGCACCATGATCTGAAAAAGATGTATTGAATGTTTCTGCCTTTGACTGTGAGATTTTTATGTTCTAATATATTTTGTGCATACCATATACCACTGAGAAAAAGATATATTCCTTTCTATTCCATTCAATTTTCTCCAGAGATCTATCATATCTAACTTTTCTAAAATTCTATTCACCTTCTTTACTTCTTTCTTGTTTATTTTGTGGTTAGATTTATTTAGTTCTGAGAGGGGAGCAGTTAAGGTCACACACACATCCCCAGCATAGTTTTGCTGTCTATTACTTCCTATAACTCACTTAACGTCTCTAAAAATTTGCATGCTAAACCACTTGATACACATATGTTCAGTATTGATATTACTTCATTGTGTATGGTACTTTTTAGCAAGATGTAGTTTCCTTCATTATCTCTTTTAATTAGATCTATTTTTGCGTTTGCTTTGTCTAAGATCAGGATTGCTACTCCTTTTTTTTTTAACTTCAGTTGAAGCATAATAGATTCTGCTTCAGCCTTTTACTTTTACTCTGTGTATATTTCTCCTTAAGGGATTTTTGAGATTATGATTCTGATTGTACTTTGTGTCTTTCACCCCACTCTTTGATACCCCTTAAGGTAGACTATCATTCTGTCCAAAAATCTCTAATAGATAAAGTGATTAAAAAAGGGATCCTGGATTGAGAACCCCAGGATCAAAGGGGGAAATGTTACATTAAAAATAACATTAGTGACTCCATTTTGCTTTTATCCACCCTTTTGTGAAACTAAGTCTCAGCTGCTTGAAAAGCATTTGATTTTGAAGAAACCACAAAATTGCTCCCTCTCCCAAAGATCATTCAGTTTAAGGAATGTCACAAGATTACTCTTCGCCCTCTTACTTCAGAGCCTCCCAAACCCCTCCACTAGTAAGAAATCAGGTGTCTCAATCCCTATAATCCTGTTTTTCCTGCTCTTCACTCCCTCCAAATTGTACATTAACTGTGTAGAAACTGAGGTTCTGGGTCCCTGGCTACCAAGAACCTTGGACCTGATTTGTTTTTACAACCACATATATGGCTAAATAAATCATTTGTCTGGATGAAATGTGGTTTCTTTATCTCACCATAATACAGCGTGACCTTAAGCACATCCAATCTCTCTTGCGCCTCTATTTCCCCCATATGTAAGATGGAATATAATAATCCCCTTCCTACCTAGTTTTCAGGGAGAGATGTTTGAGGATCAAAAGAGATATCCTCTATTGAGCACATTTTATAAGTACAAAAGGCTATATAAATGGCAGGAACACTTACTAGCTGTGTGACCCTGGGCAAGTCACTTAACTGTTTGCCTCAGTTTCTCATTTATAAAATGAACTGGAGAAGGAAATGGTAAATCACTTCAGTATCTTTGCAGAAAATAACCCAGATGGGGTCACAAAGAGTCAGGCACAAGTGAAACAACTGAACAACACTGGGGTACAGTAAAAAAGGTTAGGAAGTCTGGGTTCCAGGCCAGCTCTATCACTTGTGCAAGCCTTGCTATCCTGGACAAATCCTTTAACCACTCTGGGGCTTTGTAAAATGAAGGTGTTGGATTGCATAAATGAATGAACATGCACTCATCTATTAAGTATGTACCATACACTGAGACTACAAAGAGAAAAAATGAGAAGATTCCTGTTCTTAAAGAGTTCATGCTCTAGTGGGGAAGACAATACGTACAAGTTCAGAAACACATCTTATGTATCTTCAAGTGAAGATGGAAAGGCCCAGAAACCCCAAGGGTGTAGGGGCAGGGTGCAAGGCATAGCATCAGATGGAATGGCACCCAGGTAAGGCTCGGAGGACTCTAACCTTCAAGAGTAGGGCAGATGGCAAAGCCCGGAGGTTCTCCTTAGACCAGGCCTGCACGACATACACCCCACAGCAGCCTGAGGACCTATATTGTACAGGCCTAATTTTACATCCTCTCCATTTTTCACAGGCCACCCAAAATCCTTTTGAGGACCGTAAGCAGCCTATGGGCTGAATGTTACGCAGGTCTGCCTTAGATGATCCCTATGGTCTCTTCCTAGCACTGAAATTCCTGATCTAATATCCGCAGTTTGTGTTTGTATCCAAAGGGCTGTTGGTACTTAATGTGTGCTGAATGATAGTCTCTCTGGGCCTCCATAACCAGCAACAAAACAAAAATGAAGGACTGGTCTACATGATGTCTTAAGATCCTTTGCAACTCCAAACAGATGAACCTGTGGTCGCCATGATTAAAGGAAGAACTTCCCAACGATGGAAGCTCATCCACAGCAGAACTGGGGACCTCAGTGGGTGAGGAGCTCCACATTGCTGGCACGTTTCAGGAGGGGGTCATTAGGGAGGCTCTAGGTAGGACTCCTCGCACTATACAATCTGGGAGTTTTCTTGCAGCTTTTAGAGCCCAGGATTACATGATGAGCCTCAGCTGGTACATCAGATGGAGTATTTCCTGGCAGAACACAATGCATTCACTTAAGCACATGAGCCTGCCAGCATCCTGTTAACAGTTCAGCTATTTGTTTGGAGCTGCCTAAGAAACTTCCCTCTCAAGTTGCTAAGAAGACCTCTGGGCATCTTTCTGTCCCATCCAGAGTCAACAACTTCTCCTGCAGAGAGATGCCTCAGAGTAAACCTGATCCAAGGTGACAGTTTCTGGAAAAGTTTAGTTCTTTCTATAACATGTGCATCTGTTAGTTAAACATCAGTCTTGTAGCCCAGCAGGAAGTGCCAAAGTGAACTGTGTTAGAGAGCATTTATAGGATTTAAGTTGTTCCTAGGATACAGTATTTTGGTCTGAACTTTAATGCCAGAAGTATTCAACTATGAACAGAACTAGTATTTGCTTTCCCTCAGGATCACTGAGGTCTTCCAATATGGTGTTATTTCTCCTTCATGACAAAGATTGAATGTGGTGAACTGAAATGAGCATTTCTGGGCTGGCTTGAGTCCCTACACTGTCACTGCCTATTAATATGACACTTGCCAAGTACCTTAACCTCTACGGGCCTCAGTTTCCACATCTTTTTAAGATGAGGTGATTGGACTAGTTATTCTCTAAGGGCCCTTGAAGATATAGATCTTTTGAGCCTTAGAGAGGTTAAGTGATTTAGCTCCAATCACAGCTTAGAGTGTCAGAGATGGTATTCAAATTCAGATCTCCTAACTCCAAGCCCAATGTTCTTTCCAACTTACAAGCTGTGACTGTGTGTAGCCAGCACTGAGATATCTGCTCCCTCCCTCTTCCAGACTTACATGCCCCTTCCCCATTTGAATAATAGGGGGAAAACAAAGTGTATCCAGGCCAAGGAATAATACACACATCTGTATCTACATGGATGTATGTGAAAAATGACTGAACTGAATGTGTGTGCATAATATTTATGTATGCATATATATCTGTTCAGTTGTTTCTGACTCTTTGTGATCTCATTTGGGGTTTTCTTGACAAAGATACCAGAGTGGTTTGCCATTTCCCTGTCCAGCTCTTTTTATAGATGAGGAAGCTGAGGTAAACAGGGTTAAGTGATTTGCCTTGGGTCATGAAAGAATATACATACAAATGTGTGTGTGTGTGTGTGTGTGTGTGTGTGTGTGTGTGTGTGTGTGTGTGTATGAAGACTTGGAAAAAAAGGAAAGGTCTTCAGAGAGAGCAGATGCAACCAGTAGAGAAATATGGAGGAGGATTATAAAGTAATAGGATTTCTTAGCAGACATACCAGAACTTGGACATCTACATGACTGGCGTCATTAAAAGCTGTTCTCTTTGAGAGGCTAGGCATTTATTCCACCAGCATTACCACTGCTCACATTTGCAGAACTCCTCCCTGGGAATTGAGAGCCAGTATATGAGCAGCCACCCAAACAATCCATCTCATTACTGTAGTCATGCCACACTTAACCTGAAACAATACACCCCAACTTGATCACCCACCTGCTTCCTCAAACTTGGCTCTGAACAACATTTGGTTTCTTCCAGATATCAATTCCACCTTCTGAGGATGACCACAAACCACTGCAGCTTTTCAACAGAACGTGCTATAGGCCCTGGACACAATTACCAAAAAGGAGTTTCAGATTTTGAGTCAACAAATGTTTATAAAGCTCCTACTGTGAGCAAAACACAGTGCTTGGGGAAGACACAAAGTCTAGATATGGCAATACTGTTTAAAAGAGTTCACAGCACAGTAGGGAAGTATCAGAAACTACTATGATAAAAAATTATACACACGTGCATTGAAGAGTACTCCTTCAGGTCTGAGGAAATAAAAACGCTTAGAAGGATAAGCAGGTTGAAATAGGTAATTATGAAGGATGTTATGAATTTGGATGTATCGATCCTGGTATATTCATTAGGAAACCAGTCTCACTATTATATAATTATGCTTCATGTATCTGCATAGTTAAATCTGGGCCATTGTTTCTAATGCCATTATTGATGTGTTACTCGGCACTAATACTCAGTGCCTATATTTGGCTCACATTTCTCATTTGTAACATTTGCATGTCCTGAAGGAACCATGCCATCTTTTGCTGCCACACAGAGGCTGCCATGGCAAACAACACATGAAAAAGTTAACACTGTATCCATCTATCTTCACTTATTCTTGCATCTTTTTTTCTTAAAATTTTGCAATGTTTTTTTACATCACAAAATTTCCCCTCAGAATCCCTCTCCTCCGCCTCCCTTATAATAATTGTTTAAAAAAAGGGGGGGAAAGAGGAAAAAAAACTCACCAATGTATCAATACATTGAAAAAGTCTGAAAATGTTTAATGTGCTGCACTCATGGACAGCCTACCCTGGCAAAGGGATGGGGAAGGGATATCTTCTCAAATCTCATCTTCAGATCCATGCTGCTTCTTTACAATTTTACAATTTTTGCCTTTGATTTTTGTGTGATTGTTCTATTTACACTGTTGTAGACTTTGTGTATATTAATCTCTTGGCTCTATTTGGTTCCTTCTGAATCAGTTAATGTAGATCTTTCCATGCATCTTTGTATTCACAATTTCTTACAGGACAGTAATATTCCATTGCACACATTCATGGACCACCATTTTTTTAGCCATTCCCCTATAGATGGGACACATAATTTGCTTCCAACTCTTGTCATCACAAAAAGTACTGTTATTTTGGTGTACGTATATGTATGTATATATACATATATGTATGTATGGTATGTATGCACATTTTTGTGTGTAATATACACACATATACATGCATGTATGTGTCTCTATACATACATACACACATATACACACACATATATACATACACACACATATACACACATATCTGTTGTCCTGGGGGTATAAGACTAGCAGCAGAATCTCTGGGTGATTCTGTGTGGCCAGTTGCATTCTACTAATACAAATTTAGCTTAGTGCAGTTTGCACACAGTAAGTGCCTAATAAATGCTTCTTGAAATGAAGCTTTCTTTGAATAAATTTGGTTGTCACAATTCTATAGGAAGAATCCTTAGGGAACAATGAGATTTTTTTGCTCCTTAAATGTTTCTTGATCTAACCCTAAGTCTAGACTCCTCAGTAGTGCTCTCTGAGTGTGCAGAGTCCTGTGTTGTAATGTTCCTCCTTTCTCAGTCCTCTCTGGGTATGAACTGTTGGAATGCCGGGAGCAGAGGCAGCCACCCAGCTGAATTCTCCCAACATTCCCCTCCATATAATTTTAAAATAATGACTAAAATCAAATTTTGGAGCAGCAGAGGCAACAAAAGGTCAGAGCGAGACATTTTTCCAGCCTAAGACAACTTAAGAGGTTGGAAGGAGAGGCCTGTGACACTGGGGTTAACTTGGAGTGTACCAGGAGCCTCTGGGGAGAGGGGGGAGAGGGAGGCTTCCTTGGAGACAGCTATGATGGTGGTGGCAGCAGCAGCAGCTTCAGAAGCTTTCAGCCCAGAGACAGTAAAAGGGTTGGACAACTGTCCAGAGATTACAGGGGACCCTGTGCTGTCACTGATTGGAACTCTACCGGACATACATAATTCTGGGTCTTGGTTCCAGGGAGGTAGCTTGTGGTTGGTTACAATGAAGCAGGAGATCCTGGTCATAGTACCAGACCCAAGAGGAGCACTAGCACTTGCAGCTACAGGAGAACACAAGACCCAGCCACAGTTCCAGGGTTGAGAGGAACAACAGCGCTTGTGACTGCAGGGGAACAGGGGCCCTTCACGGATAAAAACCAGAGTGCAGGCCAGGAGTGCAGTGACCACATCTCTCTTCACATCATGCCACTTTGGAAGCATCAAAAACTTACAGACTCCCCCAGAACTAGCTCTAAAAACAGTAGAACAAAAAAGCCTAAAGGTTGGGACAGTGTCTTGCCACCTCTAAGTAAGCAGATCCCAAATTTAACATACAGTTTGAAGTCAAGAAGCAGACTGGAAAAACGAGCAAAGAACAACCACAAAGACTTGATCATACAAAGCTACTACGGTGACAGGAAAGATCAAGACACAAACTCAGAAGACAACACTGTGGAAACTGCTACAAGCAAAACATCAAAGAAAAAATGCATATTAGACATAAGCCTGAAGAGAATTCCCAGGAGACCTAAAGGAAGAGATAAAAGTAGCAGAGAAAAAGTTGGGAAAAGAAATGAGAATGATGCAAGAAAATTATGAAAAGAGAATTAAAGGCTTGGTAAAAGAGGCACAAAAATACTTAAGAAAATAATATCTTAAAAAACAGAATTGGCCAAATGATAAAGGAGATGCCAAAGTTCACTGAAGAAAAAAAACTAGTTAAAAAACAGAATTAGCCAACTGGCCAAATTCCTTAAAAATCAGAACTGGGCAAGTGGAAGCTAGTGAGTGACTCCCTGAGACATTAATAAACAATAAAACAAAGTGAAAACACTGAAAAAATAGAAGAAAGTGTGAAATATCTCACTGGAAAAACAACTGACCTGAAAAATAAATTAGAGATAATGCAAGAAATGTTGGACTACTTTAAAGCCAGTTTTTTTGTTTTTTTTTTTAAGAGCCTAGACATTATATTTCAAGAAATCATCAAGGAAAAGTACTCCAATATCTTAGATTTAGAGGGCAAAATAGTGGAAAGAATCCACCAAACACCTGAAAGAAATCCTATAATGAAAACTCTTAGGAATACTGTAGCCAAATTCCAGAGCTCTCAGGTCAAGGAGAAAATATTGCAAGCACTCAGGAAGAAACAATTCAAATATTGTGAAGTCAGTCAGGATCACAAAAGATTTACCAACTTCCATATTAAATAAGTTGAGGACTTGGAATGTGATATTCAGGAAGACAAAAGATATTTAACCTAAATGCTAAATTCAGAAGTGAATTCCTATGTCATTTTACTTTTGACTATCCTATGGCTAAAAGTAATTTTTACTACAATCTTTAATTCTCAACTACAAAAAGTCTCACATGGAGTAGATGACACATTTTGGTTCTGTGATTTCAATGATATACACTCCCTCCACCAACCACATGCCACCTATAATCCAATCATGCCTTCTCATCTTATGTCCACATTCTTCCAAAATTCTACCCCATCAATGGAAATCAATGCAGCCTGCGGACACTTCATGCCAAACAGACGAAACTGCAGTCATAAAAGTTCACCACCTAGTGGTCAATCTTCTGGTGTTACTAGCTTTATAAAAAGCTCATAGGCTCAAGGGCTGTAACAGAAAATGTCACTTTGTCTTTGCTAACCTCAGTTTTCTTATCTGTTAAAAGGGTACAGTGTTGGCAGTACCAACCATGAAGGGCTCTTGGGACCAAAGTTTAATGCACAATACATATTGGAACGGCTGTTTCTTTAGCTAGGGTGGCTTAGTGGATAGAGTATGGGACCTGGAGTCAAGAAGGCTTGAGTTTAAATCCTGACCTCAGACCTTTATTAGCTGTGTTACTCTGAAGAAGTCGCTTAACCTATTTCCTCATCTGTAAAATGGGGATAAAAACAGCACCTACCTCTCAGGGTTGTTTCAAGGATCAAATGAGAATAATGGTAAAGTCCTTAGCATGGTGCCCAACACACAGTAAGCTATCATTATTATTTCTGATGTTATCATGATTATCTGGACCTGTCCAAATCTAGTACTGCAGCTGAAAGCTTCATGAAGAGAGGTCTTCATTCGGTTGTCACAAGCCATATCTAACCTGTGTACTTTCCCTCCTCCCCTCCCCAGGATTTTACAAGTGATTATCAATTAGAAATACAGGTTCAATATAATAGGCCTCTGCATGACACCTCATAATCCCAAGCCTTCCTTCTTCAATATATCATTCAGAATTATACTACAGATTTTTTGCGTTAAGGTTGGTCTTAATTGATGGGCCAACAATAGGTCCCAGGCCAAGCCCTCCTAGGTCACTGTTTGGGGATGATTGACTCAGTGAGTGTAAATAGGAATGGTTTCTGCTTTGGAAGAAACCCTGAGGGTCTTCCCCTCCCAGATCTATTTTTTTAAAGAGGCCATTCTTTGCCTCTTTTCTTATTAAGCCTTAATGACTGAATGGGCAAAATGAGACCTGGGAAAGCCCTTACCATGAAAAAGCCAAGGTCCCCCACCGTGTCCCCGGCCATCTCCACTTGTTCCGATCTATACCTGGTGACTATACACAGTCCTACCTCACTTAAATCCAATTCACCTGCATGTCATAGCATCACCTCCCAGAACTGAACGCAATACACCAGATGTGGAATTATGACCTAGTCAGTGGCCCATCTTCCTCCTTATGGACGCTGTATCTCTAATGAACCCTAAAACGGAATTAGTATTTTTTTGTCTGTACTACTAAAATATGAACGTCCTCCATCCCCACAGAACAGAAAAAACAAAGAACAAAAACCCTAAGTGAACTTCTGATTCAGTTATGTCGCTTATCTAGGTGCTGCTGCTCAGGGAGGACTGGTTCTTCCCGGAGGCAGTGGGGACGGGGTGCGGACCTGGGAACCTCCTTCAGTCCTCCCACCTAATCTGGCTTTTCGTGCCCAGATCTGCTCCCCTTGGCCTAGCCCGGCCCTCCGTATCCGCCGCCTCCGCTGGCCTGCCGCTGTTTCCCCCTACATCAGTCGGTCACCCCAGGCCGGTGGTCCTCCCTAGGCCCCGGACTCGAGGGCAGCCCCGGACCCCTCCCACAGGCTGCCCGTGCCACCTCGGGTTCTACCGGGCCCGCTGGTCCGTGCAGACCTCACCCCGGCGAGGCTTCCTAAGAGTCAGCCCAACCGGGCAAGTCTAACGCACTTTGGTGCACTGCGGCTCAAAGAGGGCTCGGCGGAAGCCACCGGCCCGCCCGGGGCGTCTCAGTGACGTGACCCCTGACCCCAAGGGCGGCGGAGCGTGGCCTCTTTAGGCCGAGGTCTTCAACAGGACGGGGCAGTCGGGGACTAGACCTGCTTGTGAAGGTGTGACGGATCAAGGAGGGGAGACCAAAGGCCTCAAGCAGCCCGGGAGCCCCCAGCCAGGCTCCCTCTGCGGCCTCCCTGGGCCTCAGTTCTCCCAGCTGTCACCGGGGTAGGGCCGCCGGCCCCGCAAGCCCGCCCGGCGCTCGTTTTCCAGGAGCGGCCCCAGAAGGGATGACATCCCAGTCGTCCTTCCGGGTCACCGCCCCGGCGCCGCGGGGGCGGGGCTCCGCTACGGGTCGCTCCTGGAGCCACGCTTCCCCCCCAGGAGCGCATGCGTGCTTGGTTCCGGTCTCGCCCAACCCTCGCGAGATTACAGCCGCGGTACCTCTCGCGAGTTTTGCCCCCTTCCTTCGCTGTCCCGTTCGCTTCTCTTTCTTTGTTCCCACGTCCAGAGGGTCTCGCGGGAGCCGGGCGCTGGGGGGAGCGCGAGGGGGCCGTGGCCGTGGCTGTGGCCGTGGCGGCAGCTCTCGCGGTGTTTGCGCGGCTCTCCCCCCCTACCCTCCGGGTTCCCCCCTCCCCCCAGCTCCGCTTCCCTCCCCTCCCCGCAGGGAGAATATGGTCGCCGGCGATGGACGCCCCCAGTGCAGGTCAGTCCGCGCCGGCCCCGACCCCGCGTCCTCCGGCCGGCACGGGCCCCGCCTCGAGCCGCTCCCGGGCCCCGAGCTCGGGCCGCGCTCCCTACTGCGAGCCGGGCCGTGGCCGCGGCCGCCTCCGCCTCCGGACGCCGGGGCCTGGCAGGCCGCGGGCCGCGCTGGGCCTGTCCGGCACGGCCCGAGACCTCCTCGGGGAGCGGGGGAGGGCCTGCTGTCCCCTGCACTCTTCCGGGCCCTGCCCTGGGGCGGTGCATCGGTCACCACGCAGGTCTGGGCCGGTGGCGGCCATCCGTCTGTCTGTCCTTCCTTCCCTCCCCCTCCCCCACCCCCACCCGAAGTCCTGTGGCTCCTCTTGCCCCAGCGGACCCGAGAGTCAGGTTCCATGCATTTATGAAACTCCTAGTGTTTGCCTGGGCTCTGGGCAGGTGGAAGACAGCCCCCCGGGCTCACCCCTCGTAGCTCCGTTATCTCGGGCCCTGGGCGTGGGCCATGTGTTAGCTGATAGAGGCGTTTGACAGATGGGGAAACTGAGGCAGGGGCAAGCAGAACAGCTTGCTGAGGGTCACGGCCAGCGAGTATCCGAAGCCAAACTTGAGCCCCGACCTTCCTGACGTCCTGTGTTCTAGAGCCCTCCCGGTGTGGATTATTTCGGTGTCCTCGGGTTCTTGTCTGCCCTGAGCCTGTGGCGAGCCCCTCGAGGGCAGGGGCTGGCAGGCTGCCTCCTGTACCCCTGGCGCTGGTCACCTGTGGCCGGCCACGCCACCCACTGGACCTCAGCCAACAGAAAGCGCTTGCTAATTCAGTCTACATCAGCAAACGCTTATTAAGCTCCTATTGTGTGCCGGCCGTGAGCTTAAAGTCTGAAAGGGGACAAGGTGTTCCTTCTCACCCAGATTGCCATACCCACTCCTCCAGCATCTATTAGGCATTTGCTGTTTCCCAGTGGAGCATACAGGCACAAAAGCCCTTTGTATCTCTCCTTATATGTACTTACACTTGAGAGTGCCCTCTCCATAAGGCTGCCTCTTTCTAAATTCTTGTATACCCAGTGCCCCAAATGCAGTAGGCACTTAATATTTGTTGGCTCTGTGGTTTCTGGGGGCCCTCCCCAATAAGTAGACTGCTCCAGGAGAGCCTCTTCCATAGTTAATGGGCTGTCCCAAGACCTACCACCATCTTTCTGGCCACTCCCATCTCTCTAGCTCTTTAACCGTGACTCGGCTTCCCTTATTGTAAGAGCCTTCTGAGGCCAGGCATGTGGGTTCCATTATCAGCCTCCTGGTTCAGTTTAGAAAACAGACCTGGACAGGGCAAGTGACTTGTACCTGGTGTTAGAGTCAGAGACTTCTGGCCCTGCAGGCTTCCTTGGGTTTGCTTTCCGTTATGACTGTGGTTATTTTGCCAGTGATATGAGGGCACAGCTATGCAGGGTTGCCGCCTGCCCTGAAGAAGGAGTCTGCAGAAGACCCAGGTTCTCTCCTCCAGGAGAGGACCCCAGAGGCAGCCATGTTGGCTCTTCTTACGGAGTCAGAAAACCTGAATTCACGTCCTGCTTTTAGGCACTTGTTGGATGTCTGCTTGTGATTGAACATCTCAGAATTTCAGCCTTCTCATCTGCTCACTGGGGATGATAACATACTACTGACCTCACAGGATTGTGAACATCCAAAGATGAAGGATATAGAGCATTATGTCAGAGTGGGCTCTTCCTCCACAAAGTCCCCAAGGACGTTGTAGACAAGGAGACTAGGCAGCTCCTGATCCTTAAAAAGCTGGAGATTTGTCCAGCATGGATGATCTGCCTTCCCCTGGTACTGGGCAGTTTGCTTTGCCCTCAGCACAAGACAGAGTCTCTTGAAAAGCTGAGATTAATGAAGCTCATTCCATCATTAGAATTCCTGCTAGTCATTGCCATTTTTTCTAGACTGTCTTTGTGAATTTTCCAAACCTGTTAAGTCTCCTGAACCTCTAGTTGCCCATGTCCAATAAGTCTTTATTAAAATTCGTTAAAATAAAGATCAGATCTCTTATCTTGTCTCAGCTGTTACTTCCGAAAAAAGGCAGTGTTTTATTTTAAGGAACTCAATCTTTTCAGAAACCTCGATGCTGACTTCAGAATGTTACCATGTTTATGGGTTGGAAATATCTTCACTATTAATAAGAGGAAGTATATGATTTTTTTTACATTTTCCCCCCAGGAAGCGCCTTTGAGGACCTTATTGAAGCCCTAAATGAGAGTTCAGATAGCAAGTTCTTCAATCTTCCTAAACTTGGAGCCACCAAGTATGGTAATGTTACTCTTTGATTTTTAGGGTTTGGTTATTTAATAACCTCAGTGTTCAGGATGGGGAAATTATTTACCTTATGTGCACCATTATGGTTATAATAATGCACAGTATCTTGCTTAATATTTAATGTGTACTTTCTTGATTGCCTTTCAGAAAGAGTAAATCTTTCAATTTAAAAATTCAAGTTAAGCTAAAAACATCTATTTCTATTAAAAGAGTTAACTCTCTTTTTTTAAAGTTTGAGTGGGTTCATAAATGATGTTCTATTAAATGAGTATTTTCCTCTTCCAAAATTGGAAGTTTTCAGTGACATGTCCTTTAATACTCTGTATATGAACACGACACTGCTGACAATCCCCCCATTTCTCCGTATCCTTTAAAGCCCAACAGAGAGATCCCACCCCTCCATGAGAGCTTCCCAGCCCCTTCCCCCGTATCACTGCGCACCTCTTCTGCACGTAGTATATTTGGTGTTCTCTCTTCCTATAGGAAGAGAGCAGACCAGGCGTTGTTTTACAATATTTGTATAATGTTTCCAACACCTAGCGCATTTCTTTGTGCACGTGGATAATAAATACGTGGTTTTAATTGAATCCTATGAACTCTTTTCCCACGGTGGGTGATAGTTTTGCAGTCATCTCACCATTCCTTTCCTTCATTCCCCCAGTCACCAGTGAATTGCATTTGCAGAGCGCCTGGCAGGGGTTAAACGTATTATCTATGGTCACAAAACTTACTGAAGTTAATTAGGTCACAGGAGACCAGGGCAGTTTACTACGCAAGGGACAGAAGATCCATGTAGGGAGAGGATTTCCATGTCTGGCTTTGTGTGGAACCAGAGGAGATAAATAGAATGGTGCTGGCCTGATTTCTGGCCCATTGGAAGGTGGCCATAGAGGGATGCCCCTCCCCTTTTTTCTTTGTGAATAACTAAATTAACAGAATGATTTCTGTGGTTTGTCTGGAAGTTATATTGGATTTAAATTCCCCTAACTCTGACTTATTCAGGATTGCTGCATCATCCTGGTCTAGTGAGAGAATTTAAGTATTCTGCGGCACCTTACAAGATCTCCCATTTAGAGAGAGCAGTGTAGAACGGGCTCAGAATTCAGGGGTCTCGGATAAGCTGTCCTTTCTGGGCCTCGGTTTCCTCAGCTGTAAATGGAGGAAGTTGGACGAAATGATGTCAAAGGTTCCTCTCTGCTCTGCATCTGTGATTGATGAGTAGTGTTGTCATGTTAACATGACTCATCTTCATTTAGAAAATGTCACACCAAACAAAGAATGTCACATCTTGCGTTCTTAGTTGTGATTAATGTATCAGGTTAATATTCTTGAGTGCTTTAGAGTAGTAAAAGCATGCTAACAAATTTAAAACTAAAAATCTATAGCAGTCACATTTCATCTGAATTTCATATTTTTTTCCCTGGTTTATAGCTCTTATCTGTTTTCTAAATGAATCTTGGTTTGTTGTAAACAATTTATGTCAGAAAGTGGGAGGATATGTGCATTTTTCTTTCAGAATATTCTGATCAACTGGAAACACAAAAGATCTTTGATTACCCTGTATACTAGCGACAAAACTCAGTGGGAAAGCTTTCTTTTTTAAAAAAATTCAAAATTGTTTAGTCTAACAGGTATTTTAAAACATATATATATATATATACATATATATGTAAAATTAAAAGTGTATAACTTGAGTCATTTGATTTTTCTCTGTGTAAAAAGGTTCACTATCTTTTGTGGTTATGTAAAAATGTTCCCATTTTACACATTGCTGAGAATTATTAAATGTTATCAAAAACCAACTGACATGGCAACATACTTTGAAAAAAGGCTATTAATAATGCAGAAACATATTTTATGCATATAAAAAATTAAGATGTAACAAAATAATTAGCTATTGCAAAAATCCAAAGCAATAGCCCAAAAGCTTTTGAATGGTAACAAATGGTTTTGAATGTGTGTTGGATTTGTTTGACTCTGTGGATATGCTGCTTGTCTGCCAATGGACAATTATCCAGACCCAAATAGATTTAATCTAAATATAAGTCAGTTAAAGCTCAGTTGAGATGAACTAAATTCATCAGTCAGTAAATGTGTTCAGCCCCTGTAAAAGGCACTAAGGCAAGCCAAGAAATGTGAGACCCTCTCCTAAAGAGCTGATAGTTTAATTTACCTGCCCCAGAACCAGAGAAAATAAAGAGAGGAGAAACTGCCTCTGTCACAAAATGTTGCATTTTGTCATTGTGCATAGCGCTTGTTTTTCCTTAATTACAAGGGAATTTGGTGTGGCATGGAATGGGTGAGTCTGTATCCAGAAATGAATGGTGTAAGAACAAGGCATCAGCGAAACTTGTAAAACGTAAAGAATAATAAAATGCACAATTTTAGCTTTCTAACCAGAATGTATGGTAGGTAAAAAAGTGAGAAGAGTAGGTAGAAGCCCTTGTGGAGGAGAAAGTTTCCAAGTACAAAGCTAAGCTATGGGGAGGACTTCCTCAGATGGAAAGAGGGAACTTCATATTTTGTTAGACCTAGCTACATAGTAGCATTAACTAAAGGAGAGAGGTAGGAATGAGAGTGACAACCTTTGGCTTAGAGATTAGATAACTGTGAGGAGAGAAGAGAATGACCAGAGGAGCCTGGATTGGGTGGGGTAGAGGGTCTTGGGAGAAAGGGGGAGCTAAGGGCAGGTAGGGAGATTGGAGATACGTGAAATGAGGAAAGCATCCCTTAGCACTGTAGGCCTTACGTACTGATTGTAATAAAAACTATCACATAAAGATGAATTATTGTTCTTATCTGTTTTCTAAATTAGAAATCCATATAAAGTTAAATTGAGGGATACTGTACACCACTGACTTAGAAACCCGTAAGTTAACATTATATGTGTTGTATGTTTATTTTATTAGAACATTTCCCATTGCATTTTAATTTAGTTTAAACTTGGGAATCTTGCAGCTGAGAGTTTGGCACCTCAGCTGTAGGCTGTTTTGGAACCCCTTTTCAGATGAGGTTACACATCAGAACTGGTGAACTGACTTACTTGCCTATGGTCACACATTAGCTCTCATTGGGCAGAGCTGTAGCCCAGACTTAAGCCATCTGTTCCATGTTCCTTCAACCAGATTCATGGTGATATGTATAATGTTGTCTGTATCATGGCTTGCAATGTTATATGGAAAAGGAGTGTGAGAGACTGTGGCGTAGTGAAGTAAGCTGGACTTAAAAGTGGTCAGTACTTGCCTTCCAGTACTTAGAAGCTGTAAGTAGTTACTTTGCAGCCATGAGCCAGTCACTTAAGTTCTTTGAGCCAGCTTTCGTATAAAATGGGATAATTAGAACATTCCCAGTGACCATGTATTGAAATTCCTCATAGATAACGATTATTCTTGTGGAGGTGACTGAAGACCTGGGGTTTTGCTTCCCTTGCTTAGCCTTGACAGTCCTTGCCTATCGCTTTTACTTTTGCAGGGCTTCAGGCCTGAAGGGAAAGAGAAATGAAGGGCAGCCTAGGAGTAGAATTAAATCATGCTTGCTTTCTAGATAGCCATCCTTGCCTGGAAATCAAATCTATGTTAAAGGTTTGCTTGGGAAAGCCTCAGCATCTCTCTGTAGTCTGACCTTGGGTCTCTCTGATCACTCTTGAGTCTTTGACTGGGCAGACAGGGAGCCAGATATTAAGGGTGGAATGAGGAAGGGAGAGAATTTGGGAAAAGGATGAAAGAATATCTCTGAGGAAGATGGAAGACAGAAAACGGAAGGAGGAAACAGAAGAAAAGATAGAAAGAAGATGAAGAAAAAAAATGTTTAAAGGAAATCTGTTGACAATATTCATTGCAGTCCGGCCTCTAGCATTCACTGTATTAAGAAATGAAAGAAGATTGCAGCCTTAGTCCATTTAATTTTAGTGTTTTAGTGTGTAAATTCCCTTCTTAGCATATTGTGATTCAGTAAGGTTCTTTTCCAATGAAAATGTTTCAACTGAAAGTAATGTATTCTCTGAGATTTTATGTTTCAAAAACCTGAAGAGAAAGAGCAGTTATTTTACCATTATATATATGTCCTTCTGTGTTTTTCTCATAATTAACTAAATAAAATAATTTATTCTTCCTCTTTTACCTCCCCTGTCCCCAAAATGCATACTTCTGGGGTTTTCCTTCCTGAGTACTGAGTCGTTGGCTTCCTTTAGGGTTTCCTTAAAATCCTAATTAAAATTTGTAAACAGATTGAGATTTATGAGAAATAGCAAAATCTACTCTAAAAAATCAGATTTGAGCTAATCTTCAAATAATGAAACTTACAGTAGTATTTCTTGTATTGCTAATGACTAAAGTATTTCACTTAAATGATTTTTCTGGATAATTGAAACTTATCCCATTGAACATCAAAACTTTTTAAATTTGATCGATTTTGAGATACAAATCTTTTTCAAAAATAATGTACACTGTTCCTTGACTTCTTAAACATATGTGCTGAATGCAATTTAACCTTAGAAGAACTTTTTTTTCCCCTGTGTTTTGGTCTTTACTTTCATTTTCATGTTGTTTCATTAGGCTGCCTTTATTAGCTCTAGCTTCAACCCTTTTTGAATTGCTACTTTTAATGTGTTGTGGGCTGAGAAACTAGATAACCAAGCTTGTTAAGAAGTGTCAGTTGAATTTAGTTAATGAGGCTCAGAGAGAACAGCTTAAGAAACAAGCAATGATAGCTTTAGAGACCAAGCTTTGTGGCAGCTAAATTTGGGTGTCTTTGTTCAGGAGGCCACGAAGATCTTCCTTTAGTAAGAAAATCACCCTGTGGGTGGTGGTATTCTCCAGGGTTTCTTACATGACTTTTTATTTTTTTAAGATATAGTTAAGACTGATCTCTTCTTAGCTAATTCAATGGTTTTCTCTCACCCCAGATGCTCTGCCTTACTCCATACGGGTACTGCTGGAAGCTGCCGTTCGAAACTGTGATGGCTTCCTAGTGAAAAAAGAAGATGTTATGAATATTTTAGATTGGAAAAATAAACAGAACAATGTTGAAGTGCCCTTTCTCCCTGCCCGGGTCCTCCTTCAAGATTTTACGTAAGTGCTGTATACTCTTTACTAGTATATATGTAATGAAAACGTATTTTATTTAAGATCACTGGTGGACATTTTTTCCTTTATCTTGGCCTATAAACAATAAGGTTGCATTTTCTGAACTAAAATATTCCATTAAAATCAGACTTCTATTTCACTTCTTGCATTTTGGCATGAATACTCTACCAATGTTGAGAATGGAAATATGAAAGCGTTGTAAATTCATTGATAGTGTCAGGGTGCTGAGGTAACACATAGGACTTTAAATAGACTTTGGCTTAAAGGTCATGTAACATTTTCTTTTTCTGAGACAAGGGAAGTCAGTTGGTGGCACATATTTTTCCCTTACAGTGTACAAGTTAGATATTCCTGAGTGGGGAGACCTAAAGTCACACACACACACACACACACACACACACACACACACACACACACACACGCACACACACACACGCACATGCACACACGCACATGCACACACACACACATGCGTGCGCACCCTAGAAGATGCCTTCTGTTTTGTAGAATCAATAGCGTTCTCCTATATAACTTTTAAGTGAATAGGATGTTTGGGGCTTCTTAGGAGTTCTGAGATAATTTTGAACCTTGGGATGAGAAATGTTATGTCACAGTCATTGACTGGATAGCTGTGGAGGCTGTCAGATCACTGAGGTGCTGGGAGATGGAGAGAAATGGGATGGGGTGTGGGGGACAGTGCTGGCCTTTGGTGTGTGGGAGATGTGAGAAACTACAATTTAATGAATAGGATCCTAACTGGAAGGGATGTCCATTTTTACCTCCTGTTAGACGATGAGACAGATGACAAGTAATTTGCTTACAGTCACTTTATAGTAGAGCTAGGATTCAAATCCAGGTCCTCTTTATTCAAAATCCAGTGCACTTGACTCTATGCCATGGAGCCAAGCAGAATATCTCTTTGGATAACTAGTGAGTCTTTGGTTCAAAATGAATGCTGAATAAAGAGGTATTTTAAAGCTGAAGATAGAAGAACAGACACATTTTGAAGATTTGTAGTGTGCATAATAGGATATTTTGCTTGATAATTTGTACTGGCCCTTAGTGTTTTATTTTCATCTTGAGTATTTTGTTCATTTTAACTATAGTTGAAGAATTGATTGTTCTTTTTCTTTTTCTTTTTTTTTTTAAGTGGGATACCAGCAATGGTGGATTTTGCTGCTATGAGAGAAGCAGTGAAAAGTCTTGGGGGAGATCCTCAGAATGTCCATCCTGCCTGCCCTACAGACCTCACTGTTGACCATTCTTTGCAAATTGACTTCAGCAAATGGTATATCACTAAAACTGTGTTCATTAAAGTAGCCTTGCAAATAACCAGTAACTCACTTTCTGAGAGATAAACTGTTTATATTACATAGTCATGAATATTGCTTTCTTTCAGTTATGTGTTTGTTTTTGTTTTGTTTTGTTTTTAAAGAAAAGGGGTAGTACAAATTTGTAGGCTAGTGAATTTTTTGTGCTGGTAAAGATTTATTTAGTGTTTATCCTGTATTTCTGGTGTGAATGGTGCTATTGACTTTTAGGTCTGAACATGTACCTTTTCTGAAGTTTTTAGAGAAACTACCTATTTGTCATTTGTAACTTCCATTTTTTCTTCTAAAGTCCTTGTTATGGGTCACGTACCTATGGATGAAAGTGACAGATGAAAGTATTGCACTTCTTCAGTTTATCTCTGTTTCCCTTCCACTAATGTTGCCGCTCTCTCTCTCATGATGCTAAGAGGAGTATATGATGCTTACGTTTAGTCAGCTATTTTACATGCAGCTTTCCCATCCCTTGGACAGGTAGTAGAATGAATTTTAGATCAAGGGTTCATTTAACCTGTGAGAGAGACTGTTAATCCTACACACTAGGTTAAAGCTGTGGCTAAGGAATAAGAAAAAGGCCCGTTCCAGAATTTTAAAAATACTTTGTTATTTAAATGTAGTAGAATGTAATATGGAAACCTTGATTTTGTTTGGATGCTTATATAAAAATGTAATTCTGTCTTCTGTATTAAATTAATTCCTGTTTGTTTTCTGTAGTTTGGACTTTGCTTTCTTGCTTTATATTGGTTGGTTTTTATTTGTAAAGTCTTTATTTCCTTTCAGAAAAGCTAATGAGCCCATTCCTGAAGTCTTTTCTTAAACTTCCTATCTGTTATTTTGGCAAGCTAAATTTATTCTGTTTTTATAACTATCTTGCCTTATGAACTTCTTTTTCTTTTTTGGAATAATAGTGCAATACAGAATGCTCCAAATCCAGGAGGTGGTGACCTGCAGAAAACAACAGGCAAACTTTCTCCACTTAAAGTCCAGCCTCGAAAAGTCTCCTGTAGAGGCCAGACTGTCTGCCGAGGGCCATGTGATACTGGAGAACTGGGCCGCAACTCAGGAAAATTTTCTGCGCAGATTGAGAACACGCCTATCCTGTGTCCTTTTCATTTACAACCAGTGCCTGAGTATGAACCTGTTCTTATCATTTCCTAGTGCTAGGTTATTTTTTTTCCTGAGTTGAAAATTACATTTTTTTTTCAAAGCAAAATACAATTAATATTAAAGGCTGTAGTAGTGGGTTGTATTAAATGTTTTTGCATGTTTGAAATGACCTTCCAACATTATTTTTATTTTTCTTGGTGATGACAGTTTGAAGAGTGAGGGAAGCATTGTTATTAAAGCCATCAGATTTGTTATCAAAGCCATACAGTGTTGAGAACTGCCCAGAAGTACCAGGGAAACCCAATTCTGTTGATTTTTACTAATGAGGCAAACTGATTCACACCTTCTTCCCCCTTCACTTTCAAGGAAAGGTAGTTGATTTTGTATGAAAGTTTTAATAAAAAATTAACTTCACCTAAACAATGTGGTACAGAAGTATTCTCCAACTAGTCTTGGAGGGACACGATTATGTGAAGTTAGGGGCCTCCAGAATGTTTGCCAAGCAGCATTGTCAAATTGTACTAGAGGTCCAGGCAGCTAGGAAATGGCTGAGAAACCTACCTGTGTCATGGCCTAATTCCTGGTTTAGACTCCATATTCAAAGCTAGCAAGCATTCAGTTCTTTGCTTTTCCAGTTTTCAAGCAAGCCATAGTAATGAATTTGGGCTGTCACCTGCCAGAGTGTTGGCAAGCAAAAGAATCCATTTAGACGTGTGGTACTGTGGTAGGAAGGACACTAGCTGAGTGGTCTTGAGCACTTACCCTCTCAGAGACAGAGCTCCCACATTTTTACAGTGAGAGTAATTCCAAGGTCCCCATCAGCTCCAGAATTTTGTAATAATAGTTTCTAAATGTTAACTGAAATGACTTACAGCCATCTGGACAGGAAGTGGCCATGAGCTCAACTTGGAAAACGATTTTGTATAAACTCAGTTTACGAATTTGATTAACTACAAGAAATGTTATTTACTACAGAAAATAGATTTCCTTTTTTGTGGACAGTCACTGGGAGCTTTTGAAGGTTGGTGGGGCTCTAGTAGGCTACTGTAGTTGTGGAAGTGTGGCTCCATCCATTAACATTGACAGAGTCCTTGGAAAACATTTTCCTCAGAACTGTTGTGTTAGGCTTGGCATGATAGGTGAGAAAACTAAACGTCAGCCAAGTTTTCTTCTAGCCCAGGGCCCTCTAGTGCCGGGCATGGGATTAGAAGCTGACTTCAAGGCTTGGACTCTTTCCTATAAATCCTCCTCTTAGTTTTCCAGAAGACATTTGATTACAAGTATTTTAGTTTGTGTTTTGATAGAAAATAATTTTTAGGGAACTAAAAATTGCTTCACTTTCTCCCCTAAATCCTTCCAAGTAGAGTGCTTGTTTTGATTAGTAGGAGTTTTAGAAGCAATGTTAGTGCTATATTCCTTTGGAGGTAGTCTTACTTCACATTTTCTTCAAGTTTGTCATTTTTCAAAGCAAGTCTTGGGCATGGATCCCTAATTGATTCTGAAGTTGCCCTAAATAATTTTTTAAGACAAAAATTATTATAATAAATATAATGAAAATAAATTACTGTTCCTTTTGGTAATAGAGATGACTGATATCTTAGAGTCTGAATTTCTTTCCTTTGAAGATTTTTTTAAATTTGAAGATAAAACACTTCAAAACAATTTCAAGAGGATATAGTCAACCTGTGTGGTTTCCTGTAGCCCTGATCCTCAGCATCTTGATTTATTCATCATTGAACTCCAAAATTTCTGCCTAGTTTATAAGTGACAATCTATAGAGCTCCTCACCTACTCTTTCCCAGAATTCCATATAATCTGTAGATCTTTTAACAACACTCTAATTTGGTAGCCATTCATGTCCTGTTCAGTCTTCCTGACTAATTAGATGACTGTCAACTTAAGAGTTTAGCATGTCTTCCTACTAGACAGAAACGAATCTAAAAGAGATGCTACAAGAGTGCGTTGATTGTTTTTTCTTTTCAAGCTGAAAGAATGTGGAATCCTTTTGAAATAGTGAGAAGAGAGTTGCTTGCTATTTTTTAGTACTAGTATTTCTTTTTGACTTGACTTTTAAACAGCAGAACTAAAAAAGGGTTCCCTTCCACCCCACTGCTCCATGAAAGCAGAGGTGTTATGTATTCAGGATCAACCACAACAACTGAGGCAAACATTTTATTACTTTCACTTTGAAATAAAAATTTTCACTCTATCTCTATTTTCTTTGCCTTGTAGATAAAGAAAAAAATGTCATTTCAACTGATATAGCTTGTTCCTTCCTTCAAGATATACATAAATTCCAGCCCTTCTTGTGTTAATTTGTATAATAGAGATGTTTGCTAGAAGTCAGTAATAGCCAGACACAATCAGACAAAAGGTAAGGGAGTGATAGTATGAATTCAGCATTTGGAGTTACTTCGGCCTACTTTAAAGAACTAAGAATTAATTCACACATTTATTACAGAGTGAGACAAATTTGAGTATCTTGGAGAGTGTCTATTCCCTACAGTCTCTACAATGGTCTTAGAGAAACTGTTCCCTGGAGGGTACTGAAAACTTTATGGGTTCAAGTAATTTGCTGGTCATTGTATTGTTCAGAGAACCCAGATTGGGAAAAGGCTGTTGAGAATTGATGTTGCCTAGGGATGGTTATTATTACCAATCTTAATTGTATAGTTTATCACTGAGGATCTAGTCACGATGTAATTGTCAACTGGCTGTTGAAAATAGATTTTCTTCCTAATTTCACCTTGTTTGAAGTAAGTAACTTCAAACAATAACGTTATGATAATTTCTTTTGGGGAAAAATATGATTTCTAATGAATTATCTTTCCTTAAGACTTGAGTACTTAGCACTTTTATATAATATGCTATATTTAGACCCATTTAAAATATAGGCATTTCCCGCCTGAAGTCATTATATCGGTTCGGTGAAAATGTGATGATGGAAACATTAGTTGGAGGGGCAGAAGAACTAAAGCTTCAGGGGTTCACACATGACCTGTGTATCTGGGGCTGAATATTGTTCCAGCTAGGTTTCGTGATGATAGGGCAGGGTTTGGTTGTAAGATGTTGCTGGTGTAATGTCAAATGGCAGGATGTGAAGTATACTTGTAAGTTTCTGTGGCATAAGGGTTGATAGAGGAATAGCAGAAGAAACCATGCCTTCTCTCCTGGTCAAGTGGTTGGAAATGTATGTTCTTCATCTATGCTCCTTAGGGCAGGGCTTAGCTGGTCATGTCCTGATTTATATTTGTTTCTCTTCCCAAGACCTCACACAGTAGTGACACGTAATAGGTGTTAAACCAGTTTTGTTTATTGTTTGGTTGATTTCCTTTTAAAGCAAGGTCCAAGGCTTTTATCTTGGTTTCATTTAAACCATAAAACAAATGAAGGCAGATTTCCCCAAATTTCTTCTGGTGTTGGTTATGTTTTGAGAGTCTAGCAGGAATGTGAACAAAAAACAATAATAGCTAATATTTATGTAGGTTTGTCAAAGGATTTAACATTTGCTAACTCATTTGATATTATAAGGCAACAAAATTCTCGTCCTCTGGCATAATAAATTCATTTGATTCTGAGAAGTCGAGTAAATCCTAAGGATTTGTGGGGTGGAGGAGGAGGGGTGGGTGTGAAAATGACAGTTTGTTTTATGTAACAATAAATAAGTTTAATATTAGCTGTTGTTTCCTCTAGGCCTGAAACAGTGTTAAAAAACCAAGAGGTAGAATTTGGCAGAAATCGAGAGAGGCTCCAGTTTTTCAAGGTATGTAAATTATCACAGGAATTAAAATACTTGCATAGGGATTTGTAAAATAGCAAAAAATTTCATACATAAGGAATATATTGAGCATTTTACTTTTCTCAGTGACATGTTTGAAGTTATTTTCTTCTTTAAAGTTTATTTTGTAAAGTTAACATTTTCATATTTTGTTATCTTGTAGAGACCTTAAATTGGGCATTATTTTCAACATTTTAAATGCTTATTTATGCATAATTATGAAATAATCACAAATTGATACATGCATGAACTAACATTTCCATTTTTTTTATTTGTAAACAATATAGTGGAGTTCAAAAGTTTTTAAGAATGTGACTCTAATTCCCCCTGGAACTGGAATGGCCCATCAAATAAATTTGGAGTATTTGTCAAGAGTGGTGTTTGAAGGAAAGAATTTATTCTTCCCAGACAGTGTGGTTGGAACAGATTCTCATATAACAATGGTGAATGGCTTGGGCATCCTGGGATGGGGTAAGTAATGGCAGGGCCTATTTGTTGCAACTAGCCTGGGTGCGACTGTTACTTCTTGTTTAAGTCATTTCTTAAGTGAAAATTGATTCTCTCACTTAATCTATAAGTGGTTGACTTTTATCAGGTGCGAGTCCAGCATCTTGAAGGAGCATCATCACTGTGTCTCTTCTTTTCCATCTACCTATTAACCAGAAAAATTTGTCATTTTAGTTCATACTGCTTTTTAAAGCTATATAGTCTTTGCAGTTACTAATGAGTCAGAGGTGCAGCACAAATTCCATATGTCACAGGTGACTTGTCACTGATACTATTAAATGTTAATGAAGCTTCACCATACAAAGACCTGTATAGTAGCAGTGCAGACAATCTTGGTTTTCTCTTAGTTGGACCCTGGGAAACTCACTCAAGGAATGTGCCTTGAGTGTGAGTTTAGAGGAGAAGCCCGAGTGTCACCTGTAGGGAGGAATAGCTTCAGCTTGGTTGAGCCCTCTCGTTCTTGCACAGCTCTCCTGGCCGTCTGCTCCTTACCCTGATCAAGAGAATTGACTGTCACACACACAAAAAAAGTCTAGGTCAAGGATAGAGAAAAACATAAGTATATGTTTTGGTGGGTGAACTCAAAATGTCATGATGGTAAATGATCTAATCCCTGCCACAGGACTCGGAAGATGAGTGGTCTTAGCAGACTGACTTTCAGGTATAGACAGCTTCAGGACGTTGGCACTCCTTGTCCAGTGCCTCTTACAAAGAGCTCTGTTGCAGCATCTCTTTAAGACAGTTTATGTGAGGAGATAACATTATTTCTGAATACAGTGGGCTGATAAATGTCTTTTAATTTGTTCCTTAGGAGTTGGTGGTATTGAGACAGAAGCAGTCATGCTTGGTCTCCCAGTCTCTCTTACTTTGCCAGAGGTGGTCGGATGTGAATTGATTGGCTCATCAAGTTCTTTGGCGACATCCATAGATGTGGTTCTTGGTATCACAAAGGTAAGTTAAAGTACCATTTCAATAGATGACTCTGCTAGCTTTATTTTTAGGAGAATTTTGTTGGTCACTTTCTCCAAAGCCCTGCTCTGCCTTGTCCTGGCATGGAGGTAACTTGGTTCTTGAAGGATGAGTCAGTGCAGTGTAAACTGACCTGTCTTGCTGACCTGGACAGGCCTGAGTCAGAGTTGAGAAACAACTTTGTTACTGGGATAGTCACAAAGGGATGAACTTTTCAGCCAAAACAACTCTGCAAGCCCATCTACTAAGTCCGAACAGGAGTTGTTTTGTGTCCTTCAGTGGAGGGAGTACTCACTCTGCCCAAATCAAACTGTCTTTAAACTGCTGAAATGGCAGTATTTGTCAGCTCAGGGCGACAAGTAAAAATTATTAGCTTACTCTTAACATTTCATTGACTATAAATATCTTTATAGAGAAAAGGCTTAACTCGATCTCTCATGCTAATTTAATAATTGGCCCTTTAATTGTATTTAGTCAGAAGCATCAGGGAATAGTGGGTAGATCCTTTGTCATGCATTGGCTGTGTGACCCGAAGGGTCACACTTCTCAGCCCTAGGTATCTCTCTGTGACCTAGATGCAGAGCCAGTGCCAATCTGTCTGGCCAAGGGAATCTTCCTTTTACCAGGAACTTGGCAGCAGAAGGCCTGCCCATCTTTTTCTTCTCAGTCCTTTCGGTCATTTCATTAGCTCAGAGGCTTTGGAACTTGTCTTATTCAGTCCTCTCATTTTACATACAAGAAAGCTTGTGACTACGCCAAGGTCCTACAAGGAACCAGGAGGGTAGTGACATCCAGTGTTTAACCACAAACACCAGGCTGCCTTTCTCAGAAATCTGCTGGCCTCAGACACTGTTCTTTGTGGGGGTGCCCTCTCTGCATAAATTCAAGATTGATAAATGAATACGAGATAGTTTTTTTTCTTCTAGCTTCAGTTTTCTGAATGTTTTCATTACCTTTTTAACTAGAACTTTAAAATTTTTGATCCTAAAAGCACAGTGATGGCAGATTGTCAGTTAACCAATTCTACTCTGTTAGTTGAGTGAGTCTGGGGCATCCCACAGGGGAACAGAAAAGGGTAATTTCTCACCGTCGCTATTACCTGATTCCCTGATTAGGAGATAGGTTGACAAGCTGGAGAAATGATAAAGTACCAGGTCTCAAAAGATAGTAGAGGTTAAATTCAGGCTCATGAGGGCATTTCCAATAGAAAAGAAAGAATCCATTATCAGGCTTTAGAGAGCGATACCAATCCTCACTCCCCCTTATTCAGCCCTAAAAGTAAGTGTTTCTTTTTTAGGGCCATTTGGTATAGCATTATTTTAACTTGGTTTTGATGATCAAATCTACTGGTTGGTTTATATCTTTCTTTTATTGTTCTTCCCAAGTCATTGGACTTTCAGCATTAATTATCTTTTGTTTTTCAAGAAGGCCATTTGAACCCTTTGTTAAAAACATACTACTCAGCATTTTTCTTTGTCTTCCTCTTTTAACCACCTGGAAAGTGTATCACAAATATTTGGTTTCCTAAAGTCACTTCCAGGTTCCAAGTCCCCTCTTCTATAAAAGGAGAAGGCAGGAGTAGATGATGTGATCATCAGGGCTCCCTCTGACTCTTAAACTTTCTGTTTGTTTTCTGTAACAGAAAGACATTGGAGAGAAGTGTATATGGTGACTCTGTGCTGGGCAGACCTCTTGTCTTCTCTAAGCCTCAGGTTTTCCCAGTCTTTGAGATGGGGATGGGATGGCTCAGACCATCTGCCTCAGGACTAGTTAGAAAAGATCTTAGAAAACTTTAAAGCCTGTGAAATATAAGGAATTCCTCCTGTAGCTCCCTTCTTTGCCTTTGATGATCATATGTCTAGTAATCTGAGCTTTTCCTTTGGCTCCCCTGGAGGCAAATTCACTGGTTGGTTGGGGATCAAGTCCTGGTTTTCCAGGAGACAAAGTCAGGACTTCCTGTTAAACTGAATTACATCACTGGACTGAGGGCCAGACTAAATGCTCTCCTTGTGCTTGATTGACTTCTACAACACGGGAAGTAGATTTGAATTGCTGCTCATTATGAAGACTTTTTGTGCTAATGGCCTTGTGACTGATAGCTGAAATGCTCTTTGTAGATTTTTGGTGACCCACATCAGGACCTTGTCTCCTGTGTGTCCGAAGAACTTGCTCTATTTGTGTTGATTGGTTGTGGGTCTGGCCATGGGGAATAACTGTTCTGTGTGCATTCCTCCGTGCAGCACCTCAGACAAGCAGGAGTGGCTGGAAAGTTTGTTGAGTTCTTTGGGAGTGGCGTTGCTCAGCTCTCTGTGACTGACCGAACCACAATAGCAAACATGTGTCCTGAATATGGTGCTATTCTGAGCTTTTTCCCTGTTGATAATGTGACACTAAAGCACTTAGAATATACAGGTAAGAGGACCTTGAGATCCACAGATCATGATGCCTGATGGGTTTTATAAGACATGCTACTGGGGAGGGGGGGTGTCTTCCGGTGTGGGGACCTCAAGCCTAGAGACACCTTCCACAATTTCCCAGAAACTTGTGAAGGTTGTCACTCCACACTGCCCTCATCCTTCTGTCCTTCCGAGGTTGGCTCTAGGTCAAGAACTTTAAGCCAAATCTCAAACAGCAGTCTCTTCTTCACTCCTCAGTGGGAGTAAGAGTCTACCAGACCAAAGGGTTTCAAAGGTACTGAAGTGATCTCATGCCTCTTATTCTTGGGCTGAGAGAAGTGAGGCAGTTATCAGGACACATCTACTCAAAGAGGTCCTCTCTGTTCCTCCCTGCTTCACAGCTATTTGTTTTTGGGCCCCCTGTCTGGCAAGGCTGTGTCTTGTCAGAGCCCATGTGGTTCATTCCTAGGCCTCGCTGGTGGGATTTTAGAGAAGAGACCTTTGAAGGGGATAGAGTTTGACCCCTGATTTTTTGGTGAATGACAAGACAGTGCAGAGAAGAGTCACTGACAGTCACACAACTAGGATTTACAGTCAGGCCTTTGGCCTAAAAACTCAGAGCTCTTTCCACTAAACCATGCCTCTCCCCTTGTTAAACACATGAATTAAGTGCCTGCTGTAACCAAGCCATTGTACTGGGAAGAGAGATGAAAAATGACAATCCCTTCCCTCTAGGATATCACAGTATAACAAGGTGAATATCAGATACACAGAGAAATTAGGTTCAACCCAGACCCTAGAGTAGAGGAGTAGGCAATGTAGATAGTCTCCTAGAAACACTCGAGGGAGAAAAGACCACTTTGAACTGGGATGATCAGCAAAGGCTTCATGGAGGTGGTGACATCTTAACTGTTCGTTAGAAGGCAGATTTCAACAAGCAGAGATGAGGAGAGAATACATTTCAGATGCGGACAACAGCCTCCATCAGTGTAGAGGATTGTGGGAAAAGGCAAGCTGAAGTTGAGGATCTAAATTGACTAGCACTTCAGGTGGTTGGAGGAGGGCCTGTTTCCTAACTTTAGCTCAGCCCTTCCTGCTGCAAGGCATTTTTGTTATTCTGCTCCAGTTACCATCATGTACCATACAGTCACCGTTTTGGCCCTAACCTCTGCTCTGGTCTCCAGCTGCCTAACGGACATCTCAAGACTAACCTCCATACCGTCCCTCTCTCTGAGTTCTCTGTCACTGTCAGTTACCACATCATCTTCCCAGCACTCCAGACTTGAAGCCTGGGCATCGGTGTCATCCTCACCCTCAGTCGCACACTCTCAGCCCTCCTGGCCAGTCTCGGTCCTCACCCCTTCTCTGACATGGCCGCACCCTGGGTCAGACCCTTGCTCCCTCAGCCCTGCATGGTTGCAGTAGCAAAGATGCTGTTTATAAATGTCTCATCCAGTTACTGCACAGCCTCTTTACTTCTTTCCTCTGCTGAACAAAGACCAACATGTACACGCTGCCTCCATAGCCTTCCTGCTCCCCCACCCTTCAGTGTGACAGAAACCCCCGCTTCGCAAAAACTACTTTCCCAAAGGTTACTGTTGCGCTCCTCGTTATCAGATGTGCGCCTTTCCCCGGTGTCCATCCTTCTGGGCCTTTGTCTGTCTTCTTGTGGACACGCTCCTTGTAACTTCCTTGTCTGAGGTCTTCAGATTCCCCTGCCTCACATCTCTGTGCCATAACCCTGCTTCTTTTTGCGTGTTTCCCAGTCCCATCATCCTCATCATATATAAAATATAGCTCGTCTTCCCCTGTCCAGTCAGTTGTCAAGCCTTGTTGTTTCTGCCCCTAAACTGTCCCCAAATCTATTTTCTTTCCATCACTTAGAGGGCCACCACCCTAGTTCAGGGCCATAATGACCTTTTTTAAGCTTTTTCTGTTTTGGAGCGGGGGACCTAGTCTATGTTAAAACGGCAGTAGCAGCTTGGTGTTGTGGTGGGGAGAGTTTTGGACCTGGGGTTAAGAAGACCTAAGTTCAGATCTGACTTTAGGCATTTGCTAACTGTGGGACCCTGGCTAAGTTACTTAACCTCTATTTGCCCCTGGTTCCTCAGCTATAAAACAAGGATAACAGTAATACCTGCTTTGCTGGGTTGTTGTGAAAATCAAATGGGATAATTACTGTAAATTAGCTTAGCCCAGTGCCTGGTACTGCACTGGTGCTTGATAAATGCTTGTTCTCCCCCTTTCCCTTAATGGGATAGTTTCTAATCTGTTTTCTACACAGTTACCAAAATCATCTTCCTAAAGTACAAATCTGTACTCATCACTCTCCACCTCCATAATCTTCATTGATTCCTCATCACCCTAGGACAAAAAACAGACTTCTCAGCCTGGTCTTAAGGGCCTCTGTAATCTAATTCCAGCCTTGTTCATATTACCTTTTTCGTCGATTCTGTCTTTTCAGCTGAGCTTTTCTTCAGACTTGACATGTTTTCATCATCTTTCTCCTTGTTTTCATGTAGCCCAATTTCCATGTCTGAAAGAGGAATCTCCTCTGTGTTTTTCACTTTCCTTCTCTTCTTTCAAGTATGTACCTGGGTGCCTTCTCCATGTAACCTTCTGGGCTCTGCCTCCAGCTCAGTCTTTTCCTCCAGTATTCTTAGAGCTCTGAGTATGATCTCTTCTTGTCATTCTCACTGCATCATGTCTGTCTGTAACTTCTGGAGGGCAGGGATGGTTTGGGCTAGTCTCTGTACCCTGCACATTGCACAGTACGTGGCACATGGTGGACCATGGGTAATAAATGGTGATTGAGGTGAAGCTCCTAGGAGCTGAAGGCATGGCAGAGGCAGAGAATCCAGGGAAATGAGATGATTGCTAATCTCTCAGGGACCAATTGTCTTCAACAAATGAAGTATTGTCCGGTCTGCACTTTCAGTGATCAACATTTCTGACCTGGCAGGCTGATGGAAAGAATGTCTGTGTTTTTTGACAACACGTGTGAGAATTTTTGTGAAGTACAGAATTTTTATCCAGCTTCTGGATTCTGTCAAGAGCTGAGTTGTAAAAAATACAGTGTTGAGGTCTCATTTTAGTCATAAGTAATCTTTCTCCCTGCCTCCTTATGAAAGCTTTTTTTTTCCCATCAGGTTTCAACAAAGACAAGCTTGCATCAGTGGAAACGTACCTTAAAGCTGTGAAGTTGTTTAGAAGTGACCAGGGTTCTCTGGCGGAGCCCGAGTATTCCCAGGTATGCCTGGGCAGTTGGTGGCTTATATTTGGGGTTCCCAGTGCCAAGCACAGGACTTGGCACTGAGAGAGCATTTAGGGAACATGGCAGTTGTTGCTTGTGGCCTTCTACTTCACATTTCCTCAGTGGCATTTGTGGTGCAGTAGCTTGGAGTATAGTCGTTGTTTTTGTATTTAAAAATAAAAACTTGTGATTTCTTTTAGTGTTTAACCCAATTTTATAATTTCTTATCAGTTAGTGTAAATGACTCTGTTTTACTCTCGAAAGGTAGATTCCCCATGCCAAAATATATGTTAAGTAATAAAAAGTGTCTTTCAGCTTTTGCATCTTATTCCTTGTTTGAGGTATGAAAGGTTTTTGACAGCATCCGACTTGGTTGTATTTCCCTTTGGGACAAAACAAAAACTAAGGCAGGGGTCGATTAGTTTACCAAAGTCCAATGTGTCGGATTTGTGATGGTTCTCCTTACGTTGGCCTGCTAAGAGCGGCCCAGGGGCCTCTGGCTGCTGAGTGTTCCTTGGGCCTTCGCACCGCAGGGTCATAGGCATCTGAAGCTGCACATGATCTCAGAGGCCAATCAGTCAGGCCATCTGGCCCCTTCTATCTTAAGAATTTTATGAATCTCTTTTCTTCTCCCCTGCTAAGCAGTTACGTGGTCCAAATTAGGAAGTAAGTAAACAAATCGTAGAAGTCCTGCAGAACTTCCAGGGTTTTCATACCTCTGATTGTCTTCACATGGGAGAGTGCTAAAACATCTTTGTAGCCAAGATGAAAAAATGTGAAGGGAGTGATAGTCTAGTTAGGTGCACTCATACCAACAGGATACTGACTGATGGATCCATATTAATTGGGAATTCCACAGTCCATTGTTAGTCTTGTCAGCTTTTCCCAACAACTGATATAGGATATGTTTACCATATTTATAGTTAATGCAAAGCTGAATTCCCTGGATATTGATCAAGATTAAAAAAAACATCTTAACAGGCCAAAACTAACATGATGGAAATTTGACATGAATACATGATACTCATTTGTTGTTACATAATCAGTTCCATGAGTACAAGATGGGGGAGATGTGGCTTGAATGGTGTAGGAAAAGGTCTGAGGGTTTTCTTGACTACAAGCTGTTTTAACTATTAGTGTCTGTTGTGACTGTTGAAAAAAACTTGCATTTGGAAAATAGTGAATTGCCTTTGTTCTCTTCATTGGACAGACATCTGTTGTATTGAGTTTAGTTCTGGGTACCATGTTTTAGGAAGGATGTTGACTGTGCAGTGAGTCTGGTAACCAGGCTGTTAAAGGGCGAATACCTTAGGTTTCTTGAGGAACAATTGAAAGAACAGGGGACGTTTAGCTTCAAGAAGAGAAGACTTGGATTGGATGTGACACTTGGCTTCCAGTATCTGAAAGGCTGTCATGTCAATGAGGAGTTTAGAGTCTGTAGCTCCAGAGGGCTGAACCACCATTAATCCTTCCAGCCCCAGCTCCATGGTTTTTATGACTGATCCTATTACAGTGAAATAGATGTTGGCTATTGTGTAAGGAAGAACTTTTTAAAAATGGAGATGTGACCTGAACTATTCTGTCCAGTAGTAAGAGCTTCAGACAGTCAGGGATGCTATGAAGAGATTTTCTCCATGGGACAGATAATGGCAGTAGACGACTTGATTGATTGTCTGACCTTTCAGATCCCTGATTGCTCTTCAGATACCAGTGATCTGTGGTGGGAAGAAAGGGAGGGTAAGGGGAGAAGGTTCCCAACTAGGTCCAAGAAACAGTGATCAGAGGCCTCTGGAATACTGTCATCATACCAATATAAGGAGAACCATTTCTAATTTGACACATTTGACTTTGGTAAATCCATCCCTGCATTAGTTTTTATTTTATCCCAAAGGAAAATCAACGAAGTCAGATGTTCACAGGAATCTTTCATATTGAACCCAAGGGTACATTTATACAGAAATGAGCAGCTGCTATTGTGAGGTGTCTGCAGAGGGACACCTGAACTTTGGGGTGTTTACTACAGACAGCCCCTCTTCTGCTCTGCTTTTAGCACAGTGTTCAAGCCCAGTAAGAAAGTTAATTAAAATTGGGCTCTTATGTTTTAAAAATATGATCATATGGATAGACTCAGATTGCTAAGATAAATGGTACTCTGCACACTGGAAACGGCATCTGTGAAGACTAATTTATTTTCTTCTCCTAGGTAATACAGATTAATCTGAACTCTATAATTCCATCTGTCAGTGGTCCAAAGAGGCCCCAGGATCGAGTGGCTGTGAGTGATATGAAAAGTGATTTCCAAGCTTGCCTAAATGAAAAGGTAAATCGTTTCAAGTTGTACTTTCTGTGCTAATTAAATAGTGCTAAACATTGCAAAAAGAGAATACACTCAGCACACCAGAGTCTTGTGTAATTGGAATAGAAATATCCAAATACTGTTGGCTTCTTTTTCCAGTAACCCAGCCAAGTCCCCAGGCTTGCTGGGGGAGTGGGAGCACTGTTCCTGATGGCTTTTCTACCCTGATCTCACAGTCTCCTTTTTAAGGCCTTTATGACTGCTCTGAGATTCCCATGGTGGGAGGGTTGTATGAGTGTCTTCTGTGCCCTTGGCCTGATAACATGGGAGGCAGCTGATTGCTGGGTAACCTTAACAAGCATAACATGAAAATTGACTCAGTTGTAGGAAGATGCCTCCTTCCAGTCATATATGCTTGGTGTTGGTTAAATGGTGAGGAGGCAGTGGGGGAGAAAACTAATGTGTCGTAAACAAGGGCAAATAAAACTAATGGACACATACAATTTTGTGCAGGTTGGATTTAAAGGCTTTCAGATTGCTGTTGAAAAACAAAATGATGTGGTGCCTATTCAGTATGAAGGAATTGAGTATAAGTTGTCTCACGGGTCTGTTGTCATTGCAGCAGTGATCAGTTGTACCAATAACTGCAATCCGTCCGTCATGCTTGCTGCAGGTATGCCTTGACTTACAGCCAGACGTCATCCCTTCCCCATCTTCTCTTTGGACATTTACTCGTCACCTCTTGGGATGCAGAAACATCACCACTCATCCCTCTCATGGTGCCTCACCCCCAGAGACTTCTTGAGGTTTTGATGGGCTCTTAGATGTCCTTGGACAATTTTTGTTACAGACTTTGGCTTAATTATGCAGAAACAAAGTTCTGGTGATTCTCTACTGTTTGTTAAATACGGTGACTGTGTAAGTCTTAGGCTTTTTTACTATTTCATGTTCAAGTCTGGAATCACAGTAATCAATCAGTGAGTCTTTGTTTACTCTGTCCCTGATGCCGTAAAGCTATTCACAAGAAGCATTGCAAATGGTGCCTACATCTGAAAAGTTGAAAAGATCAAATATGTGCATTTAGTGAACATGTTTGTATTTAATTGAGTGTAAAACTTGAGTTATCATATTTTTTAATTTGTGAATATTATTTTTTAATTTTTTTTATATTTTTGATTTTAAATGTTAAATAGAAATATACTTTATGTCTATAACAATATATATTTTAATGTTTTTAATGTCTTTGTCTATACATTTAAGCAGCAAACAGTGTGGAAGGCAGGGATCTACCACATTGGGGTTACTTTTAATGGAAAAGGTTGACCAACTAGAATTTGGCATATTTCAAGGCTTCATGATTTCATTGGTGTGGATTGCTCCCTCCACCAGTACAGCTCTCAGTCCATCTGTGACTTGGTGATGGACAGTCTTCAACAAGTTGCTGTCATTTTAAAATAAATTTCCTTAAAACCAACTTGCTGATGAGCCTTCCTGAGATCTTTCAGGCTGGTTCTTTGGTAGAGAAACAGTTTATCCAAGGCCTTTTAGAGGTTGTGCTCCTTTCCAAGTGTGCTTTTAAGAGCTCAGAGTCATTTCCATATCTTGATAAGACATAAGAATAGGATTTTAATGGAGGAGGAAGGTTTGAGTTCATTTTATACATGTAAAAGATATTGTCATGTCCTCTCCTCCCTCAAAGAGGAAGAGTTGTCTGTCATCCTTTCTCAATGCCACAGATCATTTTATTACATGTTGTGAGTGTTGGGGCAGAGAACTAGGCATTAATGTAGTTTTTAAATAATTTTTTTCATCTTTAGGCTTATTATTTGAAAATTGGTGTTCATGTAACGTATTGACTTTGTGTAGGTCTTTTGGCGAAAAAAGCTGTTGAAGCTGGTCTCCGGGTTAAGCCTTACATCAGAACAAGCTTATCTCCTGGCAGTGGGATGGTTACACATTACCTCAGTTCAAGTGGAGTGTTACCATACCTTAGTAAACTTGGGTAAGTGACAATTTCTAGAGTGTAGAGTAGATTGAATTTCCCAAAAGGTAGAAAATTGGTAGGTGGAAACCATGGTTCATAGCCCAGCCTTGCCGCTCACTAGAGAAAAGCACTTTGCACACTTCCAGAGTGGTTGTTCTGTTTTCTGGTACTCTGATTTGGCCCCATGCCAGTATCTCAGTGATGGGTGGGTCTCAATCTCCAGCATGAAGAATGGGTGACCTGCAGGTTCTGGGCCAGGCAGTGAAGTGCAAAGGCAAGTACAGAACCAGCCCCTGCCCATAAGGACCTTATACTTTATCGGAAGAGGCTACATATACACATTTAAGTAGGGATAGAAAGGATTTCAGGGAGGCAGAAGCAGCTGGAGGATGAGGAAAGGACTCTTGGAGGCTGGTATTGGATATAAGCAGGCAGAGGGAAGGAGTCCATTCTAGGCATCAAGACAGGCTGTTCTTAGGCATGTGCACTGCCAGGGATAGGCATGCCAAAAAGGCCAGCAGGACTGAGCCATAGAGTTCCCGAGCTGGAAAGTAAAGGTGGCTTAGCCCAGGCTTCAGTGCAGCACGAAGGGGTTTGTATTGGATACTAGACATGATAGGTAGCAAGTCGAGTAGACTGAGAAGTAGGAATATTGCTTTATCATTATGTGGAGCACAGGTCAGAAAGGTGTAAGCCTTGAGATGCAGAGACCAGTTAGGAAGTCATTTACTGGAGTAGGTGAGGCATGATTAGGGCCTGTACTGGAGCAGTGCCCCTATGAATAGAGAGGAGACAGAAAGGAGATAGATAGGTTGTGCTGGTCAGCTTGGCAAATGGTTGGATGGTGAGGAAGAACCATGAGCAAGGAAGGATGAATCAGAGGTTGTGAATCTGCATGTCTAGAAAGATGACAGCGCCCCCAGCAGGAAAAGTGATGATTTGGAAGAAAAGTGAATGAATTCTGTATTAGAGATGATGAGTTCAAGATGCCCATGAGGCATTTACTCAGAAAGGTTTAGAAAGTAGCTGATCATATGAGACTGAAACTCAGGGGAGAGACATTAGACAGACCGATAAATCGATTGGTCTGAGATTTTCACCTTCATAAAGATGATCATTAAAGCCTGGAGAGATAATAGGAGCAGCCAAAGGAGAGAGAAGAGGAGGGCCCGAGGCAGAACTTCAGGGGGCACCCATATAATGGGTGGGGGTGGGGTATGTATAATGATCCAGCCCAGAATATTGAGGAGTGGTCAGATAGAGAGGAGGAGAAGCAAGATAGGCTTGGGTCAAAACCCAGCAAAGAGAAAGAATCTAGGAGGAGAAGGAGTGGTCAGCAGTATCACATGCTGCCCAGGTGTCAAGAAAGAGGAGGTCTGAAGAAAAGGCCTTAAGATTTGGCACTTTGGAGATAACTGGTGACTTTGCCAAGACCAGTGCCAGTTGAGTTGTGAGATTGGAAGCCAGATCACCAGGACTGAAAAAGGAATGAGAAGGAGACATTGAGAGTGAGAGCTTTATCTGGGGGTGAACAGATGATACCTAAGGGCACAGTGGAGTCAGGTGAAGACTTTCTAAGGCCCAGGGCACTTGGGCATTTTTGTTGATAGCTGACAGTAAGCCAGTCATGAAAGAGAAAATAGAAATGGGGGCAGGATGGTGGGATGGGATAGTTTGGAGGATGGTGTGCCTGAAGAGCCAGAGGGTCATAGAAAATAGGGGTCCAAGCAGATCAGTTGCCCTTGTCAGGGAAAGGACTCCCCCTTCTTCAGCAGCTTCAGTAAATGCTGTGGGCTTCTGTGGCCATTGAATGCCCTTCCTGAGTCCCAATACTGTTTTAAAATTAGGTGGTGCTTGTATGCAAATTCCATTATGTGAAAATACTAATGAAACCTGGGTCTAATGTGTGGCAAATTAACAACTTCATTTAACTTGTTTTAACAAATGTTCAGAATGAGAAAAGAGCACATCTGTTCTTTCCCAGTAAAATAAGTTCTATAATAACTTTTCCTTTCCTTTTTTTAAAATGTAGATTTGAAATAGTTGGTTATGGATGTTCAACCTGTGTTGGAAATACAGCTCCCCTGCCAGAAACTGTTCTGAATGCAATAAAAGAGGTAATATTTATAGATTAACAATGACAAGTTAGAGAGATGCACCCAGAACTTTCTTGGCCACTTTTTAGTTATTAAACCAGTGATTAACTTGATAATCTTGAAAGAATTTTGCAATGTACTATTCTCCTAGAAACAAGATGAAGTAGAGGCAGTGAGAGCAGATGGCTTTTGCTGGGAAGGAAAGGATGATAGTTGTTCGGTCCAATCTCTAGCTGGAGAGATACGCCCTCACAAGTGACTATGCGAACAGTGCTTGGAGATAGCTTTCCATGATGGAATCATGATTGCAGAGCCAGTCTCCTTGCTGAGTACCGGCTTTGGCTTGAAGGCCTCTCAAAGAACTAAGGGGGCAACAGTCCTCATTCTTGGAAATGTTTGCTTGCATCAAGCCTCAACCCATTCTGTACCTCTACTTGGTGTTCTGTTTCTGCCCTCAAAGACAAGCACCATTATTTTAATTCCTCCTTTGGCACAATAGCCCTTCAAATCATTGAAAACAATGATGAGATCATGTCATCCCTGCTTCCAGGTCTTGTTTCCTTCCAGTTCAGTATTCCCAGACCTGTTAAGTGGCCCGTACTTGTCCTTGTCTCCACCCCAACTGCTCCTTGTTCCATAGGAGAAGCACTGGGTGTTCTCTTTCTGGTCTCTGATTCTCTCCTGCTTTGCCTGGGCTTGGGAGAACTCAGCCTAGGTCTGCTTCAAGTCTTGCCACTCTGCTGGGCTGGCTCTGGCAAGTGCCTTCTCTCTTCCTGAGTCTTCCAGCTGTCACACGAAGGGATGGGTTGGGTGGTGGTTCTAAGAGGCTGCCATTTTCTTGTAACATTCCTTTTTGAGCAGTAGTTCTATGCTAATTGTTAGTTGGGCCTGTTTGGTTCTCTGGTTCCTCCTTGCTTTTGCTTATATCCAGCTTGTTTCTTCTCTTGACATAGTGTTTTTCCCTTTTTTTTTTTAGGGTGACTTAGTTGCCTGTGGGGTGTTATCTGGCAACAAGAATTTTGAAGGTCGTCTTTGTGACTGTGTCCGTGCCAACTACCTTGCCTCGCCGCCTCTAGTAGTAGCTTATGCCATTGCGGGAACAGTGAATATAGATTTCCAGACAGAACCTTTAGGTGATTCGATTTCTTAATATACAGTGTTTCTGAAAGTGCTGTTTTTTTCTCTGAAATGGAATAATTTTTATTAGAGTAAAAGCTGGCTAGTATCCTTATTTTCTTTCTATTCTTATATGTCAGCTAACATGGATACTCTAATACATACATTCTGTTGCTTAACCTGAACAATCTATAGGTTAATTATTCATTTGGGGAATGATTAATATCTTTGAAAAGCAAGAAGCATTTTATCATTCTTTGCTTACATTGAACACTTTTTTAAAAAATTTTTTAAAATAGGTACTGATCCTCAAGGGAGAAACATCTACTTACGTGATATTTGGCCTAATCGAGAGGAGCTTCATAAAGTAGAGGAAGAACATGTCATATTCTCTATGTTTAAAGAATTAAAAGAAAAAATGGCGGTAAGGATGTCTCTTAAATAGTGGAATATAAGTGCACTATTCTTCTGTCATGTGCCTGGATTTCTGAATTTTGTTACAAGGCATTTTATTTAGAAAATGACAATCTAGAATGGAATATTTTTGGTGTCAGATCTGACATGAGTCCATTTCTGTCATGACTCCTTTTAAAATAATTAAAGACCCTTGAAGAAGGTAGTCTGATCACCTTTCGTTAATGAAAACAATTGCCATTATTTTCATGTTGAAGAAGACTGGTACAGTCTTCTCAATTTAAAGAAAGTGACATAGCCCTTCATGGGAATAGAGACTTGAGAGAGTCATGAAGCTGGGCATGGGGCACAAAGTATCCCAGTGTTAGGACCATTTCTAACACTTTTAACTTCAAAGAAAGAGAACAGTGCTCAAGGGGGCACATAGAATGACATGGAGCAAACAGGAGGGAGGAGTGAAGTCATCTGGTTATGTTAGAATAATTTCAGCTGATCTGTGCTAAGAAGCAAGGTAACAGGGACCAGCATTAGGAGAGGTTTGCACACTTATATCTATTTCCAAATAAAAGTTAAAGAATTAAACATTCAAAAATACTGCAGAGCATCAGTGAGTTAAAATTGGAGCTGTTAGTGTGGAAAGGTTTTAAAATTCCAGTTTTTATACAGAATATTTTTTTTACATTTAAAAATATTTATTTTACAAAGTGTAGTATAAATGTGAGAGTATAGTGTAGTAAAAAGAACATTGCTTTTGTAATTTGAAGACCTGAGTTGGAATCCCAGTTAAGCTCTTTGCTAGTTGTTTGCCCTTGGACCTCTCTGGGCCCCAGTTTCCTTATCTATAAAATGGGGGGTTTTGACTAGACTCCTTTCTATTCTAAATCATGTAATCCTAAATTATTTTTGTAATTGGCCCCATGGCTGGAATTTAAAATTCCAGAAGTGAGCCATGTAATTCCCAACCTGAGTGGAATCACTAGAGAGGACACAAGGATGGGGATGGGAGAGACTGCCCACAGGGAAGAAGAGAAGGGGAGTGCTTCCTACCCAGATAATCTCCCTCTTCTCCCCTGTTCTGGAAAGAACAGTGGGGCATAAGCCTCTGCCAGAGGAGGTCTTTGGGCCAGCTTGGGGATATAAGTCTGCTCATCACCCTGAGTGCCCGCCCTCTTGGGCTTCTGACCCAGGACCTCTGTGTTTTCATGATTAGCTTCCCCTTTTTTTAAAAAAAAAATATATAATTTATTTTTCAGTTCTTGACTTTCACTTCCACAAGAATTTGAATTCAAAATTTTCTCCCCACCCCAGGACAGCATGCACCCCATTCAACCCCTTCCTCCAGTCTGTCCTCCCTTCTGTTACTCACCCTTCTTCCATCCCTCTTCCCCTTTATTTTCCTATAGGGCAAAATAGATTTCCATACTCCACTGCCTGTATAGCTTAATTTCCAGTTGCATGCTAAAACAATTTTTAACATTCACTCTTGAAGCTTTAAGTTCCATATTCTCTCCCTCCCTCCCCACCCACCCTCATTGAGAAAACAAGCAATTCAGTATGTCATAAATGTGTAACAATGCAAAGCACTTCCATAATAGTAATACTGTAAAAGACTAACTACATTTCCCTCAGTCCTGTCCTGCCCTTCAGTTATTCCATTCTCTCCCTTGACCTGTCCTCCCACAATAGTGTTTGCTTCCCTCTCCTGTCCCCTTCCTCCTTGCCTTCCTGTAGGGTAAAATAGATTTCCATATCCTATTGATTGTGTTATTCCTTCCTTAAGCCAGATCCCATGAGAGTAAGGCTCAATTATTTCCTTTCATCTTCCCCTCTTCCCCTCAATTGTAAAAGCTCTTTTTTTTCCCTCTTATATGTAAGATGATTTGCTACATTCTACTTCTCCCTTTCTCTTACTCCTAGTACATTCCATTCAACAGTAAATTTTATTTTTTTAGGTATTCTCCCTTCATATTCAGCTCACCCTGTGCCCTTTGTTTATGTATATACATATATACATACACACATACACACATGTATGTATACATACCTACATATATATAATATACACATACATACCCATATGCACCTACATATGTATATATATATATTCCCTCTAACTACCCTAATACTGAAAAAGGTCTCATGATTTATAAATAACATCTTTCCATGTATGAATGTAAACATTTCAACTTTAATGAGATCCTTAAGGCTTCTCTTTTCTGTTTTCCTTTTCATATTTCTTTTGATTCTTGTGTTTGAAAGTCAGATTTTCTGTTCAGCTCTGGTCTTTTCAACAAGAATGCTTGGAAGTCCTCTATTTCATTGAAATTCCATTTTTTTCCCCTGAAGTATTGTACTCAGTTTTGCTGGGTAGGTGATTCTTGGTTTTAATCCTAGTTCCTTTGACCTCTGGAATATCGTAAGCTGCTAAATCCTGTGTTATCCTGATTGTTTTTCCACAATACTTGAATTTTTTCTTTCTAGCTGCTTTTAATATTTTCTCCTTGACCTGGGGAACTCTGGAATTTGGCTTCAGTATTCCTAGGAGTTTTCCTTTGGGGATCTCTTTCAGGAGGTGATCAGTGAATTCTTTCCCTTTCTATTTTACCCTCTGGTTCTAAAGTATCAGGACAGTTTTCCTTGATAATTTCTTGGAAGATGATATCTAGGCTCTTTTTCTTTATCATGGTTTTCAGGTAGACTGATAATTTTTAAATTATCTCTCCTGGATCTATTTTCCAGGTCATTTATTGTTCCAATGAGATATATTGCACATTGTCTTCTATTTTTTCATTCCTTTGGTTTTGTTTTATAATTTCTTGGTTTCTCATAAAATCATTAACTTCTTTCTGCTCCATTCTAATTTTTAATGAACTATTTTCTTCAGTGAGCTTTTGAACCTCCTTTTCCATTTGGCCAGTTCTGCTTTTTAAAGCATTCTTCTCTTCATTGGCTCTTTGACCCTCTTTTGCCATTTGGGTTAGTCTATTTTGAAAGGTGTTATTTTTTTCAACATTTTTTTGGGTCTTCTTTAGCAAGCTATTGACTCCCTTTTCATGATTTTCTGGCATCTCTCTCATTTCTTTTCCCAATTTTTTCTCCACCTCTCTTACTTGATTTTCAAAATCCTTTTTGAGCTCATCCATGGCCTGAGACCATTGCATATTTTTTTTTTTTTGGAGGTTTTGGATGTAGAAGCCTTGACTTTTGTCTTCCTCTGATGGTATACATTGTTCTTCCTCATCCAAAAGAATGGAAGAAAATACCTTTTCACCAAGAAAGTTGCCTTCTATAGTCATCTTTTTCCCTTTTTTGGGCACTTTCCCAGCCAGTTAGTTGACTTTTGAGTCCTTTGTCAAGTGGAGGGTATACTCTAGGGACCTGTAAGTTCTCAGTTCTTCCAAGGTGGCACAATCAAGGGAGATGAGTTTACACCTCTCCTGGCCTACACTCTGGTCTGTGAGCAACCACAAGCAGTCTTTTCTTCCCTGGATCTGGGAGTGGGATTTCCTCTCCACAGCCACCACCAGCTTTACCATGCCAGCACTCCTCCTCACCCCAGGACTGCCACTCAGGACTGAGGCCCAGATTAGCCACTCAATTCCCCCATGGTCTTTAGGCTGAGAGCTCCAAGAAGTAGACAGGGCTGAGTGCTCCAAGAAATGGATGATACTGCTACCCTGGGGCTAGGGCCAGACTGCACACTCCTCTCACCCAGGTGAAAGAGCTTTGGCGTTTGTGGGTTGAGAAATCTGGGAACTGCAGGTGCTACTTACTATTCCATGCCCTGAGGCCTGCTCCAGTCCAGTCTGTGTGGCCAAGGCTAGGCTGTCCTCTGCTCTGAGCCTGGTGCAATAGACTTTTCCTGTCAGTCTTCCAGGTTGTCTTGGGCTGGAAATCTCTTTCCCTCTGTCGTTTTGTGGCTTCTGCTGCTCTAGAATTTTTTTAGAGTCATTTTTTACAGGTATTTTATGGGCTGTGGGAGAGATCTAGAGCTGTCTGTCCTTCTGCTCCACCATCTTGGCTCCAGTCCCCCAATTCTATATAGAATGTAGATCAGAGGCTATTTTCTATTCACCTTGGAGTTATTTAATTAAGGTTATGGTGATATCTTTCTGTGCTGACACCCTTTGTAATATAACTCCAGTGAAGGCTAATTCTCTTTTAATATTATTTGTTATGACTCTGCTGCCCATGATTTTTTTTCAAAACCTGCTTTCATTTATTTAGCTCATTTTACATTTTTGTCTTTTTCAACCTTGTAGAATAAGGAGAGTGGAGTTTGTTTTTTTTTTAATGTTGACTCCACACTATTTATACAAGTTGTTTGTTGATCATGAAACTCACTTTCAACCTTTGGAGGTCGTTCTTATATCCTGGGATCTGGTAAGGATATTATTTAGCCTGTCCCTCTCCTTGAAGGTTTGTGGATGTCATGATGTCCTCTTTCAGCCTCCGTAGTAGATGGAGTTCTGCCTCATCTTTTGTTTCATCTTGTGGAGACAGAAGCCCATCTTAGTGCCCTTTTCCAGGTCCAGGCCATCTGGCTTGTGCCATCACAGTCTGATCTCCCTGTAGCATTCCAGGTTTCTTGTGCACCATCCTTGGGACTGCACAAGAGAAAGACCTTCATAAACTTGCCTATTTATGAATGTGTTTTTCTTCACAGAAGGGAAATAAGCGGTGGAATTCCTTAGATGCACCAGATTCTGTTTTGTTCCCATGGGATTCAAAATCTACTTATATCAGATGTCCTTCCTTTTTTGATAAACTTGTAAGTATTCGGTTACAGACTTTAAACACAATGCAGTTTCTATAGTGGAAGGTTACGGTACTTGTGATCTTTAAGTATCTTCGTTGCTTATCTTCTAGGCCAAAGAGCCAGTTTCACTGCAGCCTATTGAAAATGCCCATGTCTTGCTCTATTTGGGAGACTCTGTCACAACCGATCATATATCACCTGCTGGAAGCATTGCCAGGAGTAGTGCTGCTGCTAAGTATCTCACAAACAGAGGGTTTGTATCTGAAAGGGCTCTTTTCCTGCCTGCCATGAGGCTGCTTCCTACCAAGACCATTCACATTTGTACTGGTTCCTAGTGAAAGCCACACACACCTGAGTGTGGGTGTGCTTGGTTCAAAGGGGAGCCAGATTGCTGGTTGGATCTTGGCTTGTTTATTCCTTTGTCTTTGGAACTCACTTAAATTGAGCCCTTATCTAAATAGACAGCTGCTCAGAAAAAGAAATAGCAATTTCCCCTTTTTTCTTTCTAAATCTTGTTCATTTAAGAGACTAGTTTAATGTGCCCTGCCAGAATAAAGACTGATCATTTGGATCCTATTATATGCCTACTATGAGAAATGCATGGAATTGTATACTGTGTTTCCTTGGATCATGATATATAAGCCTGGAGTGAGTTGATCATAGGCCTCTTGAGGTAGATCGCATCAAAGGGTGGTGGCCCTCTTCATCCTGATAAATACTTTGAGAACTTACAGTGAAAATAACTGTTAATTCTTAAGATCATAATCTGTGGGTAGATAGATTTTATTTCACTTTTCACTTTTTAATGATTAATAATGTAAACATTGTCTGGTTACCTAATAGGTGCCTTGCTGCTAGGATGAAAGTTATTCACAGAACTCTCTTTGCAGAATTATCTTCTGGTTAACTTAGGATGAATTTACTAAACTTAAACTTAATTTGTTATATTAAACCATTCATTGAAAAATACCTTGTGAAAAGTAAATAGCTAAAAACACCAGTTTATTGTCACTTTCCACCGGAATAAACTTATACCCTTAAACTTCTGATGTTAGGTCTGTAAAAACAGTTTTTAAAGAAAACTATAAGTGGATGTTTTTAGGCTAGACACTGTTAGATCTAGAATCCTTCCCATGGAGAGACTAGGGTTTTGTGGAGATTTCTGATACTGTGACAATGAGAACTAGAATAATGTCACTTTCCCCTCATTTTGTGTATGCTTAGGATCTTCCCTCTGGCCATAAGTTTGAAAGTATTTTGAGGAAAGGAAAGCTTTCATCCCATTTTCTCTCAGCTCTAAACTGTTGGAATAAAATCAACAGTTTTATTAATTTTTTTACTTGTTAGGATTTGAGTCTAACCCTTTAATTTTCTAATGGATAAATTTAGCAGTAAGAGTTCACAGTCTCTACTACAAGAAACCTTAGAAGTCATAATCCAACCTGATTTTATTGATGAAGAAACCAAGGCCCAAAGAGAATAAGTAATCTTCTTGCTGAGAAAACATAAAGCAAAATTAGCTTAAATGTTGACTATAAACATCCTAGCAATCAATAGCTATTTGTCTCTTGCATCAGCTGCCAGCTGCCTGGGGGGTGGGGGGATCGTATTCTTTTTTTCTCTATCAGTTTGGAATCTGAGATTTGTATCTTGTTTCATAGCCTTACACCTCGTGAATTCAATTCTTATGGAGCCCGGAGGGGTAATGATGCTGTGATGACGAGAGGCACCTTTGCAAATATCAAGCTCTTCAATAAGTTTATTGGAAAACCAGCTCCCAAAACAGTTCATTTTCCATCAGGACAAACGGTGAGGGTAGATTCAGATTGTGTTGATTATTATTTACGAGAGCTTTTTCCAGTGACCTAATGGTGAATCTTTGTTTGTTTTTCATATCTAGCTGGATGTATTTGAGGCCGCAGAGTTATATCAGAGAGAAGGTGTTCCATTGATTATTTTAGCAGGGAAGAAATATGGCTCTGGAAATTCAAGAGACTGGGCTGCCAAAGGACCATATTTGATGGTATTTTATACTTTTGTACAACTTTTCTTAAGGAATTGAGTGGTGGGAATGTAAAAGGCCTTAAATCCATCTACAGCTTCTTAAATTTAAAATGCCATGGAGACATTGATAGGATGTTTACCTATGATTAATTGTTTTTTATGTCTTTGGTGTTTTTTAGAAAATTGTGGTTATATTTTAATGTTCTCTTACAGATTTTGACTAGGAGTAAACAAGCATTTTTTTTTTCTTCAGGCACTAAGAAAGTTGTAGCCAGGCATTTTGTTGTTATTTTTAGCAATGATAGTCAGATAGAAAGAGAAAGGAAAGAAGGAGGGAGAGAAGGAAAGAGGAAAGAAAGGCGGGAAGGAAGGTCAGTCATTGTGCTCTACCCTCTAGCTCTCTCTTCTGCAATGGGGGTCCTTCACACTCACAAGGGTTATTAAATCTTTATTCACTTTGTGACTGGAGAAAGGCAAGCTCATGGTTACCCATGGGTAGAACAGCAGTGTCCATTAGTTGAGGACATATTGGGAGATCATTCTCCAAAATCTTTTTTAAAACTTTGGTGGCCATGCCCAGCTCTTCAGACAAATTGATTTTATCACCTTGTCATTTTGTTCTTTGTCATCCCTTTCATCCTTGATGCTTTTCCAGTCTTAGATCCACTTTTTAAATGCAAACTATCCCAGCAAGTAATAAGAGGGAATCAGTAGGCTTTGTCACTGTCACAGTTTCATCTAGTGCCAGCCCTGGGGAAAATACCGTATTTCCATTACATGGGCCATAGCTTGCCAATCTCTCTGCTCCAGTTAATCTCAGAAGTGCTGAGAAGAATACTTTTGGGCCTTGGAAGCCTGGTTTAGAGCCTCTAGACTACATTGGGAGGCAAAGTACCTTTTTCATGCCAATCACTGAAGGTGACGGATTGTCCCACCCCAGGTTGGAGCATAGAAACCTCTTCTGCAGAGGTTAGAGAAGGAGCTGCTTTCATCCTGCCGGCTGGATAATCTTCTTAGAGTGCATACCATATACCATTTTTCTTTTCTTAGAATTTGAAAGAAATAAAAATTGTTTATTATAGGGTGTGAAAGCTGTGGTAGCTGAAAGTTATGAAAAAATTCACAAAGACCATTTGATTGGAATCGGCATCGCTCCACTGCAGTTTCTTCCAGGAGAGAATGCTAGTTCCTTGGGCCTCTCTGGCAGAGAGCAGTTTTCATTTTCATTCCCTGAAGATCTTTCACCGGGAGTCACCTTAAACATAAAGGTATCTGCAAAGTTTTCAAGTTTCTGTCTGTGCATTTTCTGACAAGAAGCTGGGAGAGCAGGGTCCTACTTATAAACACCCACACTTAGCCCTGAGTGGGTGTTGGTGGAGTCTTGGGTTACTTTTTTAATTTGTGTACCACCTGTGCATTCTGGCACCTCAGCCTCACCTACGTAAAGCATGACCAAGGTGCAGGCGATGGGGGAAAGCAGGCCCAAAATGATGAATCTCCTGAAAGCTAGCCTAGCTGTCCTGGGACCCAGTATCATTCATGCTTATTTCTGATGAGTTCAAATATCCTGCCTCGTTGAAAAGTCACAGCTGATTAGTACGGATAAGAGAAGGGAGAAAACTTTGCTGTAGATACATCTCAAAGGCATAGCAGGGCAGGGCTGTTTTCACCTATGGAAGCTCACTGCCTGGACCATGTCCAGAAATGGTAAATTAGGCTTTGATATATTTTATTTGAGAAGATGCAAGGAGGTGGGATCCATTCAAGGTAGAGTCCATCTAAAATGTCCAAAGATTTGGAAAAGAGTTATCTCGAAAAACAGATTTCCCAGTAATTCTATATATTCAAGGCTTTTCTGTACTTGTGACCTGTGTTGACATTTTTGAGGCAGATGTTTTAATGCCCCAGTTAGAGCCTTGGTAGAGGGGTGATCTTTGATTTGTATGGATGTGTGTATGGCTTCTTAGTCAGTTGGTTTTTTTATCAACTTTTCTAGTATGTCTCTGTTGAGAGACTAAATCATGCTGCTTGGGTCCTAATAAATAGTAAAGCTGTTTATATCGCCATCCTTCTATCATTAATTAGCATCCTTATGCATTGATTTATTTTTGTTAGCTAGTTTTGTTTAGTAAATTCACAGGGCTCTTTTTAGCATTTGTAAGTTGCATAGAATTTCTCAAATCCCTCTTGAGTTCCCACATTCACCTCCTAATCTTGGTTCTATATATTGAAATTTCCAGCAATAAAAGTGACACAGACCTACAGAGGGATTCCATCAGGTCCTTGAACTTGTATAGAAAAAAGTTACATCTTTATTTTCACTCATCTCTAACTGAATTTTAGCATTCTTATTTTATTACAGCGGGGAAAAAGAATCTTAGGTGTCCCTAGATTTCACCAGACTACTGACGGGGTCTGTTACATAAAACTTGCTGTAATTCAATGCCTTCATTTTATTGAGGAGGACAGTCTGTCTACACAGCTTGACATAACCTGGAGACCCAGTCTATAGACAGAGTCTCAAGAATCCTGGCTTTCACCTCCATTATTCTAATCCATTTTCAAACTCTGCTTGTTTCTTAGTTTTCAGGCCCTTTTTGAGATCTTTTATTTCCTGGTCTAATTTTAAGGCATGTGGATAAGCATCTCCTTGCAGAGTGGAGGCATCCCTCAACTAGTCCTGAGGCAGAAGCAAGGAGAAGAAAATCCAATTTCAGCTCCTCCCTAAAAACAAAAGTTAACCATCATATTTGTAGTAAATAATAAATTCTAGATGATTATAACTATAACTGACATTGCAAGGCTCTTGGAAGTTTGTAAAAATCCTTTTCATGTATTATCTCCTTTGAGCCTTGGAGCAACCGTGAGGAACTCACCCTAGGTTTTATCCCTGTTATACCAAGGAGGAAACTCCCATAGAACTATAGTCCCGCAGCTTATGTGAGGTGTGTGGCAGGCTGCTGGGCAGGGCCCACCAGGTGGTCACAAATGCCTTCATTCCATGGATTGTCTGTCACATGTAGCCAAAACAAGATCTCACCTGGCACCCACCTCATGATGGGGTCTCCCCACATTTAGCTGGCTTGGCTCTTGGACAATCAATGCATAATTTATTGCCATGTCTGTATGCACAAAGCTGGGTAACAACTGCCAGACATGATGCCCATTGGCATTAGCATAGCCTCCTTAGGAGCCCAGGATCTCCTCCACGCTGCCTTAAAGCTGCAGAGTTGGGGGGAGCAGAACTAAGCATCTCTACATGGGTTTCCTATGTTGTCTTCTAGAATAGAAAAAAAATCCTAACTTCCACTTGTTATAAAAGGATTTGTGGGAAACATTTGGCATCAAGAAGAGTTTCACAGCAGGAAAGGGTTTAGGCAGAGAGAAACACTGTCTGATTTTACCAGTGATCGTTTACAGAGCACTATGCTAAGTCTTGAAGGACATACATCTTTGCAAAAAGCCCTGGCCCCTGCCTTCATGGAGTTTACTGTGGCAGGGGGGGTGGATGACTAATAATGCTTAAGGGGGACACTGTGGAACCAGGGTGCTGGAAGCTACAAGAGAGAGGAATTTCTTCTTGTAGGCTGGTGGCTGGGTGGAGAAGGTTCAGAGAATGCTTTGTTCAGGAGGCGTGACAAGTTGATCTTATTAGGTTCTGTGTTGTTTTTTTGTTTGCTTTTAAAGACAAGCACTGGAAAAGTATTCAGCGTGATTGCTTCATTTGAAAATGACGTGGAAATAACATTATACAAACATGGTGGATTATTAAACTATGTGGCTCGAAAATTCTCCTAGTATCTACTGAACATGGATCCTTCCATAATTGGTAATTGCAAATGCCTTGTGTAGTGGACCCAGGAATCCATACCATGGAGCTACAAACAGTCTCCGTACGCTCAGTTATCTCATCCATGGGTGTAAATGATTGTGAATCATCGTAGTGACCACAATGAGATCTTTCTTGATTTTAAATACTATAACGAATGGTGCTATTAACATTGCTAAAATCAGCCTAAGTGTGTTGTGGAAGAGAGCTGTAAGTATGGGGGTTTGGGGGGATATTTTATCAAACCATTTTGTAAATAACCAAGGCGGAGTTTGAACTTGAATTGTGGTGAAGACTATTATGTAAGAACTGTCTTCCTGCAGTTGTTTTTCTTTAGTTTTGCACCTTTAAAACTGGGTACTACTGTTTGTTGGTTTAAAAGTAACAGATTGACTTATGAGAAACCAAATTGGAAGCTAAGAATCTGGCAGCTCTGATTCTGTAGCCTTAGAATTGAGGTAAAGCAAAGCTGGTGTACTTAGGTAGGTGTCTGCTCTAGTTTGGAAATAGAAGCTAGCTTTTATCCAAGGGCCAGAACCTTGAGAAACAAGGGTTTTTTGTAGAAGAGGGGGGCCTTTCCAGATGGGGACCTGATTTTCTCCATGAGGATCCAGGAGGAAGGTGAGATGAGTTTATTCCTTAGTAGTCTAACATGTTCCTTGTAGACATCATGTAATTTGTTTGTTAAACTTCAAGGCATGAGCATAGAATCACAGATGAAGCAGAATTTACCCACCTTCACATGAAACTTACTACAAGTATGCATCATTTACCAAAAAACTCACCTTTTTACTGTTGTTCAGGATCTGAGAAAGGAACTATGTATTTGACAGACAACTATGAAAACGATCTTCTCCAGGTTTCAGAGACAGCCTAAAATTATAGCAGATGTTCAATGGAAAATACAAGGTGGGCGATGGCTAAGCAGTCTAAGCAGTTTTTATTTTAATATTTTGATCATCTTTTGAATTATTTAAAAACATTTTCTTTTGCTTTGAGTCATCCTTTTATTTCTTAGGGTCAGCTTTCATACTATAATTGTGTTATCACCCTCTTTGAGGGCAGCAATGTTGAACCTATGAATACTCTTGTCTTGCAAGCATATATTTTTGCTTACCAGAATGAATTCCTTGATAGAACCCAAAGAAGCTGGATCACTTTTCTACTGTCCAGGGGGTTATTCTGAAGCTTTTATAGTTTATTTTAAATTTAAGGAATTTCATTTTAAGAAGTAAAAATGAGTGAAAGTGATGGTAATGTAGTATTCACTTTGAAATATAATTATTACAATTTTAAATCAATTAGCATTGCATATATAAAAAATAATAAATCCCTTCTCACTATTTAAACCAATGGACAGGGTCCACTGAGTAACTATTGCACAGAATTGCCCAGTGTGAGAGTTTACAGAGAAGTCATAAATATATATTTGGGTGATAAAATGTTGAAGCTAAATAATTTTTCTTCTCCCATCCCTTCCCCTTCCCTTTCCCTACCCACCATCCATGTGCACTAAAAACAAATTCTTGTCTAATAATATTTGTTTCCTACCACCTTTAAACTATGTTGTTTTCTCTGTACTTTATCATGCTCTTGTGTATCTTTGTCAGTGTATTTTTAAGTTTACATGGAAACATATTATAGTTGGAATTGTTACACTCTAAATGTTAAAATAGCCATTGTGATTTTCAAAAGGAAGTGGTTGACTTCAGTAAGTCTTTATAAGCTTGGGCCCATCTTCTGAGTAGGGCTACGAATTTGCAGCAGATCAGCTGTCTGGCTCGGCCAAGGCTGTTTGGAATTCTCTGCTAGGAATAAAGCATTTGTGGACATTTAATGTCTAGTCCGGTGGCTGTTGTCATGGTCAGTGAGCCTTAATTTGTTGTCTAATCCCAGTTACCTTGATCTCACGTTTGTATATTGCAAGTAGAATTTTCTTTCCTAAAAGGTGACCAGATCATCTTTCTCAGGAAGAGCTTGCTGTTGGCCAGCTATTTGTCACATGAGGAAATCCTGGCGGTCAGTACTGAGTTTGTGTGTCCTGTTAGTTATGGCTGTTTCTTGCATAGAAGCTGCCTCTTGCACCCTGAAGCTAGAACAAATAAAGCAATGTTTAAGGCAAGAAAGTCCTGCAGCCATGTCATAGAAGTACCTCAGGGTTTGTGAATTCAAGTACACTTGTAAAAGCCCATCGACACCTGGAATGGTGGAGTTGTTTTACTTTAACAGTAAATGATGCGAAGTGGAACACCCAGTTTCATGACTTACAGGTCTGCTGCTCTTTGATACGAAATTGGTGACAAAGCTCTCTTGTTCTGCCACGAATAACTACACCGACCCCGATGGTTGTAGTTGTTTATTCTGTAACTGACTTCCGAAAGGAAGGGAAGGAGCTGCAGGCCTGTGCTTTGGAGGGCAGGAGTGTGGTCCCCACGGCCTCAGTTGGTTGTGCACGTTGGGGAAAAGGGCACATTCCTATGGAAATGAAGCCCGGATGTCCCAGCAGCTGCCTAAGCCACCTGGGCTGGAGGATTTCCTACCTGTCTTTTGGCCAGCATTGCCTGCACCTGCCTGTAGTGGGGTAGAGAGAAGTTCTTTGGCCGCTGTGTGGGTGTGGTCCCAATTAAAAGGCAACTTTTTTCTTTTGGCTGAGGATGGCAAGGGGAACAAAATGGACACCCTGAGCCTTCCTTATTTTGTTTGATTTGGGAGAACAAAACAAAAAATATTATTTGGTCTTTTGAAATGTTTATTCCCCAAATTGTGATAGTGTTACTGTTTCTATCCATTTGTCATCTAGTATATGGCTATAGAACCATATTTATAGTACACGTTTGAATAATTGCAAATCAATGTCAACTGTTTAAAGCCAACAAAACAGTATAACAGTTTTAAGTTCAACAATGTTAAGTATTGTATAGAAATCTATCTGGAGGCAAAATTCAATTGATGACAATTGTGCATATAATGTTACCAATGTTGTAAATTATTTTTAATAAAGAAAATTGTATTATCACTGATTTTGTTTTTTTCTATTTAAAAATATGTAAGGATAATAGAAATCCTGCCTTGATTGGAAGTTTGCTTCCTTAGCTCACACAGCCTTCCTCATAGTTTGACCATCCACTTGTTCCTAAGGATCATTGGATTTCCAAGGGCTTCAATGTGGAGGGATCACTTAGTCTTAAACCATTTGTTTTTAGATGAGGTTGTTGAGGTCCAGACAAGTGACTTGGAAGGAAGTGGCAGAACTTGGTGATCATCACTACAAAGGGAAGGGTTGGCTTGGGAGACATCAGACTGAGGTTGGAGGCCAGTGACCTTCCCTCTGTGGCTTCCTTTCCGCCAGCAGAGAGATGGGATTGCACTGAGCTCCCCAAGGGCCCTCAAAATTCTTAATGCTAAGAGACTCCTACTTACTCATGACCCTCTGAGTAATTATCTGACCAACTGGGACCCAAAAAGGTGTGTAGCTCTCCAAGGGCAAAAACTGTTAAATTTTTTTTATTATAAACATAATAATAGCTAACATTTAAAGTTAGCAAAGCCCTTTAAGTGTAAGGCTCCGGCACAAACTACACATCTTAAACTCATTTTAGTAAGAAAGAAACCGAAGGAATATCAGAGATGGAATTCAGGGCCAGGACTCAGGTCACTCTTAAGTCCTAAACAATTTGCTGTGCCATACTTCCTCTTTAAATAATCATCAGCAAGGAAGTCACTGAGAAAACTATGCTATATAATGTATTAGAATGTTACAGGGTGGTAAGAAATGACAGCAGTGAAGGAGAAATAAGGGATTGTGTATATGAATTAACGTAAGACAAAATAACCGTGCATGATGACTACAGTGATGTAAATGAAATAATCACTGAGTCAAACATAAGATGAAAAACCAATGGAGTTAGTTAGTAAACCTCGATCCAGCAGCACCTACTGTGTGCTAGGCACTGTGCAGAGGATGCAGATTAAGGTCATACACTATAACCAGTCCTAGAGACCAGATAATGCAAAAGAGCAGGGTGCTACTAGAATAGGATGTTTTCATATGCATACATACATATACACGTGTATATGTTTTCAAATGTCATTGTATGGGATTGTTTTTGCTTCATTGTGTTTTGTCATGAGATCCATGGGGTTCGTCTTGGAGAGGGCATTGTAAAATGATCAAAGAACCATAAGTAAAATGTATTTTTAAAAAATAAGCATTAACAAAAGCATTTAGAAATAACAAAACAAGGAGAAAAAAATTTTAACAGGGCAGAACCTGTTCTAAACAAGACATCATCAAGATGCCTTTGTTCCGTTTCTAAGACCTGTCAGAAATCTGAACGTCTTTCTCGGGTGATGAGCAATTCAAGTAGAAATGGGTTACACTCAAGGCTATCAGAATCCCTGCTGTTGCACACGGATTTAGGAGCCACATATTAACAACATCTGCATGTATTTTTTGTTAAAGGTTTCCCAAATACATTTTAATCTGGTGGGCTCCAGGAATGTTGTGGGTACAACTTCAGCCCATTTTTCCTGATTCTGCCCTCTCTGGTGCCAAGCACAAGTGACCCTTGTTAGTTGGGTGACCCTCTAATCATCAGCATAAAATGGTCCATTAAAGAGCTCTCTCAGAGTGTAAGGTCCAAGGTCCGGCACAGCACGATCCTAGGAGGATTGATAACCTTTTTAGAAGGCTCTTCCAGGTGCTCTTGACATCGTAGAACTTGTGCTATCAAGCCCAAGAATGTTGGTAGAAACACTCAGTCCCGCCTGACTGCCCTCACCACATGATCCCATCGGTTGAAAAACATTTATTGGGTGCGTACTCTTGAGTTCTTTGAGCAAGGCATCTTTCTTTTCACGCGGCTGCAAAGGAAGAGACATTTAAACAGACGGACTGCATAAAGTTGCCATCCTGAATCTCTTTTCCGCAAGTGAGAGCAAGACTGAAGTTACAAACTTCTGAGAAAACAACTCAGCGGAAGGTGGTTCAAGGTTAAAATTAAGTTGAGGGATAATTAATCTCTAAAGAAGACGTGCAAAAAGTAGAGCCCTAGGAGTCCAGTGGCCCGGTGAAAGTTCGGGGGGAGTGAGGGATAGTCTGAGAAAAAGCTTGTTACATACTAACGAGTAATTGGTTACAACAGGTGGTGCGGATACTTTTTAGCGTTCTTCCCGGAGACTGTCAAGTCTCTCTTGGGAAAAAACAATTTCCCAAAGACCTTCTATGCCTGAGACCCTTTGCAGTAGAGGTGTGAGTTAGCAGGGCGAGTTCTGTCTCCCGCGAAAGGTTACCTGGACGAGAAATGCAGTCAGCTAGGTTTGTCTGGCTGGAGGCTGTGGATACGGGGCTCTGGTGACATATTAGAAGATGGGGCCGCAAAAGCAAGGTGTCGCCTGGAGGGAGAGTCCCAGAGAACACCCTGTGGGGTGGGGGGACTTCCGGGAACAAAAGCCGGACGAAAGTTAAGGGCCATCTTTACCGCGCCTGCTTAATAAAGTTCGTGCATATTCATTTACACTCCCCTCCCGAGGGCTTAGGGACATTTTGTGAACCTGCCTCGTCTGAGGTGGGAGGGGGAACCTATTAAGGGGAACGGCGTTCTGGGGAGCCTGTGAACCGTGCTGCCTCTCCCCAATCAGAGCCAGCTGAGAGGGACTGGCAGGCCAGGAGCCGGCAGCCAAAGGGGCTGTTCCGAGTTCCTTTACCCGCCCTGCGGGAGGACATATTAAAGGTCCAATTGCTTCCTTCACCCCGGAGTCTGTCTAATTTACAGCATGTGTTTGGGGGTTTATTTCTCACAGTGCCAAGCTCGGAGAACAACAGCCAAATAATCAGTGTCACAGTGCCGGCCATTCTGAGGTTACAAAACCTAATTAAATAAGTCCTGCCCTGCAGGGCGATCGTATGTACACTACGATGTATGTACAAAATCTATTCAGGGGACGGATGAACAGCAGCTCTGGGGAATCAAGAAGAGCCTTGCTTAAAAGAGAGTGATTTAGCGGAGCAGAATGGGATGTCTGTGAGGGTGAGCAAGGCCAATCAATGTGTGAAGGTGAGTGATGTATAACCCTGGGAAGGTGGGCTTCAGCCACGCTGAGAAGGTCTTTAATAACCACAGGGGAGCCAAGAGCGCAATCCCAGCACCTCCAAATGTGAAAGTGACTCAAAGTCCGCTGAAGCTCCGCCTCTTGGAGGGAGAGTAACTCCCCTCGGAAGATTAGCCAATCAGATGCTCTATTTGTCGTTAGGGGAGGAGTTTCTTAGAGCGAGGTTGGAGTAGAGAAGTCAGAAGAGCCAATGGGAAACATGGTTCCTTCTTCTACTATGGTAACCGAGCGAGAGGCATCTTGACCAATCAGAATCTCCTTGTCTTACAAAATAAACTGCCCAAAGGCGGGAAGAGAGGAAGTGGCCAATCAGGAGTTGAGTCTGACACGTGGGTGTGTCCCTGCTTCTTCCGCCCACCCTCGGGTTTTCTAGGACCAATCCGAAAGCGGAATCAGGAAGGGCCTCGCCCCTAGGGCTGGCGGCCCGCCCCAGGAGCCCCCTAAGCCTGGCCGGGCTTAGTTCTGGGCTCGTTCGGGACTCAGGGCCTCGGATGGGCTTATGCCTACGTGGCTCCCTCCGTGGGTCCCCGCAGGCTGGGCGCTCTTCAGCACCGCCCCGGGAGGTAGGTGCTCTGATCGCCCCTATTTTACCCACGGGGAGGCTGAGGCAGGAGTGGACGTGCCCAGGGTCCCACAGCTGTTTTAGTGGTTGAGGGAGGATTTGAACTCAGGTCAGAGGACCCATCCACCTCGCCGCCTCGGGTGGCAACGGAGCTCAGAGGCTCCTTTTCCAGATGAGGAAACTGAGACTGGAGAGGTTCATTGACCGCCCCAAGGTCATCCAGCGACTTCGCCGACTGGGATTCCGAGCCACGCCCTCGGACCCTCTCGGGCAGCGACCCTTCGGTCGATCTGGGCGGCCCTGAGAGCTGTCCTGGCTGTTCAGGATTGACCATAGCCTCAGAATGAAGGCTTCGGTTGGCCAGTGATTCCTAGCCCTTCTCTCCCTTCTCCTCTCCCAGGTTCGAGGCATCGGGATTCAGAACTGCGGTTTGCTCTGCGTCTACCCTTTGTACCTTGTACTAAGTGGTACAAATGGTAATTAGGAGGCTGTTTACTGGCCCCACCTACCAGGCGGCTCCTAGGCAGCCCCTGCAGGTCGACGGAACAAATACTAGGGGGGAGGGAGGGGGTGGAGAGAAAGAGCCATCAGAGACCCTCTGGTCCAACCCTCGCATCCGCCCATTTTACAGATGAGCAGAAAGTACACCCGGACCCCACCCCCGGGAGCAGGCAGTCCACCACCCAGGAACCAGACTGCTCTTCTGGGTGGGAAGGGGTCAGGGAGACCCCTATTCCTGAGCTCCCGAGTTTCTTCCGAATAAGCCTCAGAGGTAGGAAAGGAGGCTGACCCAGGGTCCCCGGCACCTAGGCGCCCACTGGCCCTGAAGGACGGGCGGTCTGGGCCGGGGGCGGACGTCTCCCCTCCAGGACCCCCGCCGTGCCCCGTGCAGAATTCATGCCTCATTCTGCAGGACAGGTCTCCCCTCGTGGGCCTGGGTCCAACTCTCCATCCCACTCCGGGGGATCTGTCTTTTCTCCCCTCTTTTAAAGTATTTGTTCCTTCGAACTACCGGGGCTGCCTTAGGACTGACCTGGTAGGTGGGGCCAGTAAACAGCCTTCTAATTACCACTTGTACCACTTAGTACAAGGTACATAGTGTAGAGGCAGAGCAAACCGCAGTTTTGAATCCCGGTGCCTTCCAACCTGGGAGAGGAGAAAGGCTAGGAACTACTGGCCAACCGAAGCCTCCATTCTAAGGATATGGTCATTAATCAGGATCACGTGGCCCAGAAGGGCCCCGGCTCCGAAGCCTCTGAAAATTCCAGCAGGTTACTGGACTGGAAAGGCTTCCTCCCGGCCAGGGCTCCAGGGCCAGCCTAGTTTGACTTCACTCTAAAAGCACTTAGTAAATAAATACCTACTATGTGCAGAGCATTGTGGAAGAGATACAACTTAGCCAAGCCTTATCCTCATGGAACTTAAAATCTGGTAGGGATTTGATTTATATCCCCACACTATGTTGGTATAATTTTGCACTGTAATTATTAGATGCAAAAAAAAGATATTTGCAGTCTAAGGAAGGAGAAATCTGGGTGCGGTAGGGTAGAAGTCTTAGGGAGTAAGTGAACAGTGCCTGACTCTGCCTTTAAAGGACAGGCCAGAATGAGAAAGGAGCAAGTTCCAGTAATGAAGACTTGGAAGTGAAATTTTGCCACGTGTATTGGGAACAGAGCATGCAGCACAGGGAAGGGGGATTGGGTCTGTAGGGCTTGGGGCTTTCAGCAAGAGGTCCCTCAATAAGGAAATCATTGATCCGTTGTTTTCACAGGATAATACGTGTCAACAAATGATCCCAGAAGGTTTTGATTTGCTTCCTAGAGAAGGAAGTGGACAAAACTTTAAAATAAACACATGACCATCCCATGTGTATATCTGGTTTTTAGGTCTGCTGAGCATTGCTCATAGTTTTGTGGTTTGGAACGCTGTAGACAAAGCCCAGAGGCAGATTTCAGTTCTTCCGAGCTGGTGCACATTTTATCAAGAGGTATTGAGCCCCTATCACTGGAAGCATTCAGGCAAAAGCTGGGTGACCACCAGTGGAAGATGCTGGAGAAAGGATCCTCCAGGCATTGGGTGGGTGGTTGGGGGGGTCTTTGAGGTCCCTTCATATTCTCATGATTCTGTGAATCTCATTCAGACCCATTTATAGCTTCTGAAAACTGAAGGACTTCTCCAGGAAAAAAAATCCCTAAGTTAGATTTTTAATTCATATGACTGTGAAAATTGGCGCTGACCATTTGCAATGGCTAAGCCAACTAAAATAAATCACTTCATAGAAGGCTAAACTATTTGCCAGGATTTGAAAGGCCTTAGCACATTTAAGGGCAAGGAACATTTTAATCCCCAACTCAAGTTTCTTTATATTGTCTTGGGACTAAACAAGGGAGATTATTTAGCTCATTTCTGACAAAGAAAACACTCTGGTCAGAAGATAAACAAGGAGACTCTTTTCAGAGAAAACTGAATGACCTCACAGTCCTTAACAATGTCTCTGGTCCAGGCTCAAGGGCACCTGAGAAAGGCCTTGATGTTCCCATGAGGTCTCTCTCACACCTGTGATTGAGACCTGAAATTCTATCTGCCAGTCTTCATCTCTTTCAGTTCATGTTTTTAACTTCTCACAGTGGAAATCACCCTGGGAAAGGCCACCCTTTAATCTGATGTTAGTCTTTCATAACTTAGTATGAGTGAAGGGTCAGATTGTAGGGCTTGAGAGGAAACAAGGTAATCTGAGAGGGTTAAGGATAAAGGGTGAGCCCAAAGTCTGCTTTGGGAACCAGTGTATCATGATCCTCTTTGAGCCTCTTTCTCTGTTTGCCTCCTAGACGCCATGATGAGCCCAGAGCATCAGCAGTCCCAGGCCCTTACCAAGCCAACCTTCAGTGAGCTCCATGCTTCTTCACTGCTGGAGTCAGTGTTCGGGTTAAAGGTGACCAAGATCCAGCCTCTTCCCAGCTACGATGATCAGAACTTCCACGTGCATGTTCCAGGCGCCACTAAAACAAGCAGCGGGCCTCAAGAGTATGTTCTCAAAGTGAATAACACTGAATCCAGCAAGAACTCTGACCTGGTTGAGCTGCAGAGTCACATCATGATGTTTCTGAGGGCAGAAGGCTTTCCAGTAGCCACTGTTCATCCTACTAAAGGAGGCAACCTGACCTCTTTGATATCTGTAGGTAAGCGGTGACTAGATCTCCAGAAGTGTCTGTGGCATAGCCCCTCAATGGCCAGAATCACTTGTGCAGGTGTCCTGACAGAAAAGAAGCAATGTCCCCTGGGCCCCAGCTTGAGGCCTCTTGTTCAGACATGGTCAAGGTCGGGAATTGTGAGGACCAAGAAGTGTCTCCTGGTAGCCAAGGGAGCAGCTGGAAATTTGTTTAGATATCTCTTAGCTGTCATCTGTGGACAGAGCACTGTCCTAGGGTAGAGGAAGATGCCAAGTTTAGCTAAGACTCAATCCTTGTCCTTGGAGCTTGCACTCTAACAAGAGGAAGAGGACACATGCACAGACACTGGCTGTGATACCAAGTGATGAGTGAGACTGCATCCCCAGGCTGGCCTTTCTTACCAAACCCAAACCCTAGCGTTTCCTGCTGGTCAGCCTATAACATGCTGCACCCGCTATATACAATGTTTGCCTAACATTGTCCTTTTAGCCTCTGAAATCAAACTAAAAACCACCCCACTCACCAGTTCTTTCAGTCTTGTGTTGTTAAAAACAGCCATGCCTTCCCTGAAACGCTGGGTGAGCAGTAAGATCTAGAGTTGGGGCCCTCACCCCCTCGTAAGGATTCAGGCACTTCTGCCTTGTCCTGGTCACCAGAGGATCGTACCGAAGGTGCCAGGTGGGCCAGGAGCTGCTCTAAAAGCTCAGTGTGTCAGAGCCTGAGGGAAAGGAGAGAGTGAGAGGTGATGTTAATGGGTTTTGAGAGGAACAAGAATGGGAGAAATGGAAGTTTGGGTCACACAGCCTCCATTTTTTCAGTTGAGAAGAAGGAGAGGGAAATGTAAGAGAGGGGGTGGGGGGCCTGGCTGCTGGGGCCAGAAAAAGGGAAGGCGATCTAGGGCACTAGTGAAATCCCCCTTCTTTTGAGTCTGGATGGAAAGAGTTTCAAGTGATTGACAAGTGACCTGGAGGACCTTGATCTTTTCCGTAACGTGAATGGCTTCCCACCCTGAATTCATGTTCATTTTTTAGACCATCCATCGTTCGCAGCTCAGTAACAGTTGTACAGATCGTTAAGTGTGTATCAGATGGAATTGCTCATGTTTTTTATTGTCTTTTCCAAACTTAGTAACTGTCCATAAAAACACTTTGATACAGGAATAAGAAGAAAATCAGTCATAGATGAAGCCAGAAATTTTGCCAACTTCAGGACAGTGACAGATTTTCTGCTTGCTTCAGTGCCCCTTTCCAGGCCCTTTTTCTCTGTATTTTTCTGGTTCCGTTGCTGTTCTGAGTCATTGTAACCGCTGGACCAGATGAATCCTGTACTGTCAGATGCCATTTTGAAAGGATGGATTTTTAAGTTTTCTCAAAGAAGGAATGGGGGGGGGCTCATAAATGGTATTTAGCCATTACCCCCTCCCCCAATAAAGGTGATCTAGAGAACACCAGCAATTACCACCTCCCTTATCTGTATACCTCTTCTGTATATACCTGCTGCACACTCATTGAGGGTAGCCTTTAAATCTGAGAGAAGCTGGTTTTGACAGTAAACCCACCTTCACTGTTGTACATTTGACCGGAGTGGGTAGACTTACTAAAACTTGTGCTCAAGTGAGAAAAAGGCAGCTTAACTTGGGCTCTTATTGCTGCAGAATGGGCAGGTCTCCCTCCCGTGCACATGTGAAGATCCTAGCAGACTCCTTAGAAAAAGGAGCAGAATGATCCCCTGATTACCAGTGCCAAGTCAAGTCAACATCAGGCATGAGAGCACTGTCTTAGAGTCCAGGAGAAGGAGGGAGGCCTATGGACAGTGTGACAGGAGAGCTGCTGCTGCTGGTGCTGAAGTGGGTGTTCATCTCATTGTCTTCCTGCATCCCTACCTTAGGGGCTGTGAAGGGAATGGGGTATTGTTGGTTTAGACCTTCTGCAGACTCTGGATACATGGGTGATTAGTGACTTTGTCTTTAGGAGTAATTTTGTATTTCTGCACATTCCGGACTCTTCCCTCTATCACTTGTACCCTTTGGGTATAGCCTTGATAGTGAAAGAATTTGAGTGGATGCCTGACTCCCTTGCCCTGAGATGGTGGAGTGTGTGGAGAGGAGGAGGAGTATGGCAGCAATGAGAGGAGAGAAGCTGAGGTTTCTGTGGTATAAGTCTGGTTGGTCCAGACCTGAAAAGGCAGCATGTTCTGTCTTCTACTGTTAGTTAAGGGTCCAGTGAGGACAACAGCTGATAAGAGATCAGTCATTGGTGCTTGAAACTAGCCTTAGAGGAAAGCAATTGTAGGAATGTGAATGGGGCCCACAATGCCTGAAGTCTGTCTGTGGGCCCTCTAATCCATCCCCCCAGCTCCCCAACCTTGCTTGCATCATTAGTTGGCAGTCAGAGGAGCCTTCCTTCCTAACAGCCCCATGAGGTGGGTGTTACAAGGACCACCATGGACACCTGATGGGGTTTGCCAGGCCTTTGTTTACAGAAAGTATAAAGTTGGCTCAGACCGTTGGCCCCCCAGAGGCCTATGGGATTTTTGGTTCTATGGACTTGACTTTCCCTTGCTTTCTAGGTTTTTTTTTTTCACTCATCTTACAAATCTTTTTTTTGGTGATTACTTCCAGGCGGAGTAGTCTTTGTCTTAATAAACAATAGTAGATAACTATTATGTAATGCTTTATGGTGTATTGGAAAGATGGTGTATGGTGTATCTCCTTGCAATGGGTCTGTGAGGTAGATGGTGTATTCTCTCTATTTTACAGTTGAGGAAACCTGGCATCTTAGATGTTTAGTGACTTACTTGTCTAAGGTCACCCAGGCAACTCTAATGGGTGAGAGCTGAGATGTGAGCCTCCTGACATCTTGATCGTGTCTCTCTCTCCATGCCCTAGACAGTGGCTCTGAGACCAAAAGTTACCTGTTGAGGCTGTTCACTTACCTGCCAGGAAGACCCATAGCCCAGGTTCCTGTCACTCCGAAGCTCTTATATGAAGTTGGGAGACTGGCGGCCCAGATGGATAGAAGTCTGGAGGTAAGGGCTCCAGCTCCTGGGTGGATGCTTGTTCCTTGCTAATCTCAGCCTTACGGCTTTTCATTCATTCACCAGATGATCACTGAGGCCTACAGAGGAGTTAAGGCAGGGCCTCCCTCCCAAAACATCTGCAAGGAAAGATAAGACACATAAGCAAATCTTAGAATGCAAGGTATAATGCGGGAGTGGAAATACTGTGTGGGAGCCAGCCCTTTCAGTGAGGCAGGGTTGCTACAGGAGCCAGTGTGATCTGGGTTGGGCCTTGAAGGATGGGGAGAAATGGAAGTGGGAATGGAGAGAAAGCTCCTGAAGTCCTGAGCCCAGAGCCTGGAGAACCTGGGGCATATTTGGGTCTGATCTGGCTGCAGTTGGAGGGCATATGCTTCTGGAAGAGAATACTGAAGCTGCAAAAGGGCAAATCAAGGCTGGATACAAGAAGGGGGAGCTTCCTGACAATGACAATTGTGCAGAAATGGGGTGGGGTGGAGTTCTGCCACTCAGCCCCTCTGGAGGAGGAGCCCCAGCAGGACTGCCTCTGAAATTCTGTAACTTTTAAAGATTCTGCTGTCTACAAAAGCCTTCCCCACCATGTATTAGTGATACCAATTTCATTTGTCCTTTTTAAATTTCATCCTTCAGATCCTAGCCTGCCAAGCTCTTTCTGTTATCCAGGGGGCTGATTGTCCCTCCTGGCTTTTTAGCTGTTAGTCAAACAGCAAGTATGTATTAAGTGCCTGCTCTGTGCTGCATGCTGAAGGTACAAGTACAGTGGACAGAACACTCCCTACTAGCCAGGAGTTATAGATTAAGATTCTGGGCCACCAGTAAATTTTATGTTGTGTATAAAACTATACACAGAATAAATACAAACAAACACAAAATGGCTAAATAAAGAGCAGTGGTAGGGTTAGGAAGGTCTTGTGTAGAAAGTGGTCCTTGGGCTGCAGCTGGCAGGAGAGAGGTGAGGAGGGAGGACATTCCCGGCCCTGCAAGGCTCAGAGATGAGTGTCACATGGGGACTAGAAAGGAGGTCAGTTTGGCTGCATCACACAGTCTGAGCGGAGCTAGTGCCCAGGGAAGCTGGAAAGGCTGGGCTCCCATCGGTGCCTTTTTCCAAGTCATTTATAAAAAGGTCCAAGACAAATCCCTGGCTCACTGCTAAAACCTCCTTCCAGGTCAACACTGACCATAAATCTCTCTGCATCCAGCCATTTAAGAGGCTCTGAACTGACCTAAGAGAACTATCACTTGGCCTACATCTCTGCAATTGGCCCACAAGTAAACAAAGAGAGACTTGGGGCAAATGGTTTGCTAAAATCTAAGTGTATGTATCTGTAGCATTCTCCAGATTGACATTCTCCAGAATTTGTCAAATGAAGTCAATCTGGCATGACTTGTTTTGATTAAACCTTTCTGCGTTTTGGTGATTACGGCTTCCCTTTCTAAATAATTATAACTTAAATTTACAATAGCGCTTTACTTCCAACAACCCAGTGAGGTAGGAAATATACAGATTATTCCATTTTTACAGATGAGGAAACTGAGACTCTGCGAGATTGTGACTTACCTAGGACCTCATGGGTAGTATGTGTCCAAGGTACCACAGGAGCCCTGGTCTGACCCAGAAGATGATTGTTCTGCCTACTGACAATACACTGTCCCTCAAACCCCAGCATTCAATTATAGATTCTCAGATTTTGGCAGGTATGGAAGTCAAGCTCACTGGCCTATAGTTTGTCCAGTTCCCTTCTTTCTGTTCCTGCCATTCATCTCCCACTCACCATAGTAGGTCACCTACCGGTGACCATAGCTCAGCACTCCCATTTCTTTCCGCACATTAAGATAAAGTTTATCCATGGCTAGTGCCCTGAAGACGAGTTCAAATCTTGGTTTTCCTGTTTTTCACCATGTACTACTATGCAGACAAATCATTTCACTTCATCTTCTTCATAAGAAGAGTTGTGTTATATGAACTCTCATCTCCCTTTTGGCTCTAAATCTGTGATCCTGTAAATTCCCATCTTTCTCCTCATCTCTCCCTTAAAATCCTCCTCTTCCTTCACATCTTTGTCAGGTCATAGATTCTTATTTAAAACCTTCCTTGGCATCTCCCTCAACCAAGAATGATCTCTTCCTTCCTCTAGTTTTCCTTGGGTACTTTGCTCCTCTTTTATCTCTGTTGAATTCCACTTTGTATCACCCACAAGGGTGAGTGTCTCCCTCCAAGATTACAAGGTCAGTGAGTGGTCTCATTCCCTCTTTGTCCCCAGGACCTAGCACATGACCTTCTCATTACTTACCGTGTTTGTGTTTTCGGTTCTTCCTTAGAAATTCCACCATCCAAAGATAAGCAGCCTTCATCGGGAGGACTTCATCTGGAACCTAAAAAATGTTCCTCTTCTAGAAAAATATATTTATGCCTTGGGCCAAAGCAAAAGTCAAGATATGGTGGACTGGGTGCTCAAACACTTCAAGGATGAGATCGTGACAAAGTTAAGCCATTTTCGAGAATGTGAGTATTTCCCACTGTTGGAGACTAGCCCCTCAAATTAGTAATGACTGTCATCTCTCTCCAAGGCAGTAAACTGCTGCCTCACAATTAATGGCAAGCTCTTTGAGATGGGGAGGAAGTGGTGAAATGAGATGGATGAGGCTTTCCCAAATATCTACCCATTTGCCCAAATTCCCTTGTGGATCTGTGATCTCATGATTAACATTCTTTCTCATGCCAATTCAGACTGTGGTCCCTCCCTCTTTTCTGTAGCACATCTAGGGATTAAATGAGAATAACCATCACTTCCTCCAGATGTGTGCCCACTCCCCATCACACCATGGCTGGAGATCACACCATGAGAACCCCATCAGGAAGATGAATGACTATAGCTCTGTGATGCTTCAGTGTAGCCTCTGCTCCCTTTCCACCATCCCTGCGGAATTAGAAGGATCAGCCCCCATTCATGGCTGAGCCTTTATGAATTTTGCTCAGCTGGCCCTTCAGCCATGGACACCATGGACACAGGCTTTGCCAGGACCACCCTGGAAGCTTTTCCCACTTGGTAGAACCTGGCAGGGCATATGTGTTGTGGGCATGGCTTTGAGATCTGAGGATTGTCTCCATGCCATGAAGACGCATTGAAGCAGGACTCTGGAGGACAGGGGTGGGGGATGCAACATACCTTTTTCAGTCCTACAAAGAGCTGCCATTGGGTCAATGTGGAAATACCTCCCCCCAGATTGATAGAGGCCCCTCAGTAACTGACTAGATGGCCTTGGAAAGGGACTGTGATCAAGAAATTCAGTCTCTGGTGAGGTGCCTGTCTGGATTTAGTGAGAGTCTCCATTGCTGGGTCCACCTAGGCTGAATGCCTGCTGTCCTAGAACTAGCCTGACCCTACATCATTACCACCTTTTCAATAACATCTTATAAGGGCATTATGTTATTATGTGGTAGTTGTTTGGGGGAGGGATACCTATTATCCTTAAATAACATAGAAGCAAATAATATGAAGGTTCAGGCAGTTGAAGATTTAGGATGAATCGAGAAATGGTCTCAGTGGCAGCTGAGAGCCCCCAGAACCTCTGGGTTTTGTCATCTCACCACACCCAAAGCACAAGAGTACATAACTGCACAGTGAGCCATGGTATTCAGCGTAAATGGGATAAAACGGTGATTCCCAAACCATGGCTGTGGGTCCACCTGATGTTGAAGCCTCCAAGCTCAGCTCCTAGGATGGTCCCCCTCCCATGAGGGGGTCAGAGGTGCCCAGACTCCCCTGCCATCACCACCAGCAGTCTGCAGTTTGCCCACGAGAGGAGTGATGAGATTCGGGGGTGAAATCAAAACTATTCTTTTAACAAGAGAAGCTCTGGGATAAAATAAATGAATCTTAATTTCCTTTGTGGGTTTTGATTTTCTGTTGAAATCTAATTTGTGCTTTATTCAGATGCAAACTTTGTGTGATCAATGTGACTTTTTACTCTGCTCTTTCAGTGGTCATGCTCAGACCATCCACATTCCTCTAGTCCCCATCTCATGGCTTCATGAAAGCTGAAAGCACAGGAATCTGTTTCTGTCCTCTCTGTATTCAGGGCTGTGCTTTTGTGTGAAGCAAAGAGGCACCCTAGAGGGCTTGGAGGCCATTTTGTTTTTTGCTGACTTTTCCAATAAATGGTGTGAGTGACCTTAGTGAAAGTAAAAATATGAAACTAGTGATTTGGGGGGCTTAACCCTCTTTGCATTGCAACCTGCCCCATCTCCACTGGTTTCACTGCTCTCCTTTCAGGCATTAATCATGGGGATCTGAATAGCTACAACATCTTAGTGGAACCCAGTAGTGAGGCTTCTGGAGACCCAGCATATCGTGTGTCTGGAATCCTGGACTTTGAGGACATGAGCCAAGGCTATTACGTGTTCGAGTTAGCCATCACTATCATGTACATGATGATGGAGAGCAAGGACTCCCTGGCCGCGGGTGGCCACGTGCTGGCTGGCTTCGAGAGTGTCATCCCACTGACAACAGAAGAAAGGGGGGCTCTCTTTTTATTGGTGTGCAGTAGGTTTTCTCAGTCACTTGTGATGTCTGCCTATACATGTCAACTTTACCCTGAGAATAAGGACTATCTCATGATCACTGCCAAAACAGGCTGGAAGCACCTTCAGAACCTGCTCGATATGGGTCAGAAGGCCATAGAGGACATCTGGTTTGAGACCGCCAAGTCCTACACAGCAGTGCCAACCTAGAAACATCACCACGAACAAGAGCTCTCGGAGGAACTGTGCAAACACCACCTGTTAACTGTCACTGCTGCCATTCACGATGAGGGCATCCCCCCTCTCTACTGTCTTACGGTTATACAATAGACTGGAAATTATTTGACTGAACCTGACTTTTCATACTGTGGGATATGAGTTAATTGAAATGATTAATTTTTATATTAATAATAATGCCACTGAACACAAGATATCTGTGGAGTTCTCTAACTGTCATGAGATTGAAGTTAGGAAGTACTGCATGAGGATCAAGGAGCTACCCTCAGGCAAATGATGTGCCTCTGGGCCAGGCAGTGAGCTCCCTCTGGGACAAAATGGGGGAGATACTACCATGTCTGCCTAGAGGCAGGGGACCAAGCCAGCTGGTTTCTGTAGTCACTTCCCACTCTGAAATCTGGAACTCTAGCTTAACTGTGAAAGGAATAGTAGTGTTACCTCCATTAAAAAAATAAATTAAATGCCTGAGTCAATGTGTAGAATTTTCAGGAGGAAGACCAGAGAAGACATGGCACATGGTACAATCTCTGTTCATTTGCTCACATGAGACAAAGCCTGGACCAAAAAGGAGAGAAAGAAAATGTTTTGGTAACTAGAATTAGTGATGGGAAGAAAGGATATCATCACTAGAAGATTGGTACATACAGTCATGGGAGATTCCCCCCTTACTCCCAGAGTCCCGAATACAGAGGCCTATGAAAGCATTTAGATCCCCATAAAAATATCAAGGAACCACACTGGACTTCATCTGTGTGGAAGTTCTATCCATTGGCACATTGCAACCTACCCACCCCTGAGGGTAGTAACAAGTTTCTTGTCCTCTGCTGATGAATTTCTGTGTCCTGAACCTGGCACTCAGACAACAAATCCAGTGTCTCAATGGGCCATGCTCAAAGCCTTTCTAGCCTGATAGGTCCTTCCAGAGCATTTTCCTAACCAAGCTTTGAGAAGCCAAGGTCACCTCTGCCCTCATCAGACCTTGGGAAAGGTTTCTGTGCAGGCACATGTTGGCTCATGTTTTTATAACACTTTATAGTTTATAAGGCATTTTCTTCCACTACTTGAAGGTAGTGGAAGTGTTGTCCCCTTTTCACAAATGAGGACATAGACTCTCTGAAATGGGAAATGACTTCCCTCGATTCATATAAATTATACATGGTAGTGCTGATGCCAAACTCAGGACTTCTGACTTCAAATCCAGGGTTTTTTCCCATCATACTACTGTTACTTTTCTATAAGGAAAAAGTACATTTACTTTCAGACTTTTTTTTGTTTGTTTTTTGCAAATGAGCACTGGACTATATACATCCATTTTACCTTGTGTAACAGGGAAATTGGGGTTGGCCCATTAGAGTCCAGTCCTCATAAGCATCCTCCACCTAGCAGTGCCCACATGGAGAGACAGATAAAGGTCTCCTGTACAAGTTGGTGCTTGAGCCACATCTCAAGGGAATAAAGGGGTTCTATAAGGTAGATGTGAAGGAGGAGGACATTCCAGGCATGCAGAGATAGAGGGGAGCACACACAGGTACTGTTTGCCATGTACTTTTTGATGTGGAGAAGGGGAGTCTTTCCATTGTCTTCTGAAATGTAACTGAGAATGATGGCTTTTGTAAGACCCCACTCTGATCCACTGATCTCTCCTTCCTCTCTGGCTGTGATGGAGAGCAAAAGATAGGCTGGAAGCCTTAATGAACACACGGTTGTCTGTCTCTTTGCCTTTGCTTTCTCCTGCTCTTAGGAGAAGGCATATCAAATTAGTTCCAACATTGTAAATGCTGGGATGTCAGGAGAGTGAGCCCCCAGAGTTTACAAAACACCAGCACAGCCACAAGGAACAACAGGGATCCAGCCCAGCAGTAGGCTGATCCCCAGCTAAGGGACTGAGACCTACTGGAGGGAAGGAACTTAACAGAGTGAAGGCTTTGTTGGAACTGCGTCAAGTCTGAGCCTCCTGTTCCCCAGACTGAGGGGGTGGAGGTGGTGCGAGGTGAGCGTGCCCCAGGTTTTGTGTGAAGGTTTGTACCACTGTTCATGCCAGGTCTTCTCAGGAAATATCCCTTTGTAAAAATGAATTCATTTCAATTGGTTAAATCTCCCCTGGTGGTTGTCACTAGGGAAAACACACCAGAATGGGAACTCAAGCTGATAGCAGTGGAAAAGTACCCCAATTACTGCTATCGATTAATGGCTGAATTTTTCTTTTAAAAAGTAATTCTTTATTGTAAACCTCAAAGCACTAAATAAACCTTATCTATATTAATATTTTTTAAAAAATACTTCATTGATGTGGGCCCTCCCTCCACTAACACTGAACCCAACTCTCCAAGCAATACTGATGGTCGTTGACTGACTGCTGGTCATTGTATTACAAATATTCCACTGACAAGCCTAATCCTCCCCTCTGGCCTCCCCCTTGAGTAAGGACCTCCCAGGCCTTGGGCATGAATTGTTGGCAGAGCCTTTCAAGACCCAGAGTTAGGATGAAGTATCCCTATCTCGATGGGACATTAGCAGACCAATCATTACTCCCTGAAGCATGGCACATGCACCTCTCCCATCTCTCTCCACCCATCTAGACAGAGCGTAGTCCCAGTGGCCTCTACAGAGCATCCAGAAGATAAGGGTCTTTTCCTATCTGATTCCAACTGGAGCAGTGTCAGCTAGGTGACCACCAGACATCCTAGATAGAGGAAGCAAACCTAACGAAGCTCAGGACTCAGGAGGTACAGAATTCACTCATGGAATTAGGATGGTCAGTTAGGGCCAGAAGTCCAGGCTTGGAGATGCAGGTGAAACCAGAGTGGGTGGATTAAACTGTAGGGAGAGCCAATTAAGAAACCAGGAGAAGACCAGGAGAAACTGGAACATCTGAAACAATGTGACAGCTGGACAAGAACAGAGATGGGAGAAAACAAAGAAATAACCGGGGTCAGTATGAGAGCAGCACCAGGGGTTTTCAATGTAACAGGGTAACTTCCACTTGAAGTGGGAATGTTAAATGGTCATGTGGAGGTGGGGTGCTAATCTCTGGTGGTTTTCAGCGGGGAGGATCACACCACAGGAATTCAAGTCAACTGCATTAGAGAAGAGACAACCTTCACCCTCAGTGGTACTCTGGAACCCTGTGGGAAAAAAGTAACCAGTGTTGATAGAGAGCAAGCTGAGGACCTCACTATGTGCCTAGGCAGCAATGAGGACAAACCCAAATGGTGCAATATGTGAGACTCATTCCCTCAGAGAAAAGCTGGCTCTATCTCCCTCTTGGGGTTCTAAAGGCACCCCCAAACAGAAGTGGGGTGGTTCTCTAACGCTGACACACAAATATGACCACATCATTCCCCTACTCAGTAGCTCCCTATTATCTCTGGGTTCAAATAAAAACTGTTTGCTGTTTAAAGACCATCACAACATGGCCCTGACATACCTACCTAGCCTCATTCTGCTTTATGTCCCTTCATACACCTACAGTCCAGACCACATGGCTTTTATACTCCTTACCCATCTCCTGCCCTCTGTCTGCATACCCTTGCACCAGCATGGCCCATGCCTTCTTCATTTCTGTGCTTTAGGAGTCCTATTTTCCTTAGTAGCTCATTTTTGGCCTTTCCCCCTCAAGTACTAGAGTATCCTCCCCCAAGCACCTTGAATGCATTTTGCAGAAACCTCTATATAAATGCATTGTCTTCCCTATAAAAGGTGAGCCTCTTGAAGAGAGGGCTTGTGTCATTTTTGCCTTTGCATTTCCAGGACCTGACTATTCAGTAGGAGGTAATAAATGCTCTTAGGACAGCCAGGTAAACGGGAGGAAGTGGGCCAGCCTGACTGCTCCTCAGCTGCCTTGGCCAGACCACCACACAGTCAGGCCCTCGCTTTTCCTGGCTCAGGACTCCGTCCTTGACCACCCCCTCTTCTTTCTCTACAGGCTCAGTGAGGCCTGGATCCTGTCTACAAGGCCAGTCTCTCTGGAGCTCCAGGCCCCATGGCCAAGAACAAAATGCTGCAGCTGGGGGGGTCCTGCGGGTGGAATGGTGCGTTCCTCTCAGAGGAAGGCATTTAGTGGTGTGTTTAACTTTGGAGAGAGATCTTGGCTTCCTTAATATCCACTTGTGAATGATATAAAAGCAAAAATTCCCAGAAATGAACGTTGCAGGAATTTTTCTACCATTTGACTAGCTAATGCCGACGAAGCCCTCGGGCATGAATCAGATCGAACGTTTTTACTGAACTCAGAAGTGCAGAAACGCCTGTGTCCACGACACAAGGCCGTGCTACCCTCTGGCACGTACTCAGGAAGGCAGACGTGGGAAAATGGGGCAGGAGGGGGGCATCTAAGTCAAACCGGTGCCGAGGAGGCGAAGGGGAGGGAGAAAGCCACCCAGACCTGGCCTCGACCTCTCCTCGTCTCCCGGGCCAGGCCCCGACCCAGCCCCCACGTGCATCCCGCGCCCCCGCCGGGACCCGGCGTTCTGCGCAGGCGCGGCTCCACCCCCACCCAGGCAGTGCGCAGGCGCGGGCGGCCATTTGTGCAGCGGAGTTCGGCTAGCGACTCGCGGAGACCCGACCGGGACCGGTGCGACGAGCGGCGGCGCGGCCGGAGAACCCCGACCCCCGGCACCCCGGAGGTGAGTACCCGCCGCCCCCAAGGGCAGGCCACGGCTGGGCCCTCCCCCGACGCACTCGGCCCCGCCGGCTTCCCGGGCCCGGCGCGCAGGGCGATGACGGTGCAGGAGCCGCCGCCCCCGGCCTGACGAGCGTGTCCCCCGGCGGCCACCGTCCGGCGGCGCTTGGGAAGGTGTTCGGGTGGGCTCGGAGGCGCGGGCCTCAGTTTTCTCTTCCGCACCAGGAAGTCGGGCGGGAGCTGCGCGCGGGGTAGGGGGGCCCGGGACCGTGACCCCGAACTAGCTCAGGGGAAGCGGCGCGTCCTGACTGATCCCTCCGGGGGACCTCGGGCGCCTCGTTTCCCTCCGGGACTCAGTTTCCTCGTCTGGAAAGTGGGGCTTGGGCACTTGGGCCACCCGGGTCGGTCCGCGGTCCTCGTCCTGCATCCCCGTCGGCGATTGTGTGCGTTGGTCCTGCCTCCCCTTGGTGCTGGGGTGGAGACGGCCCGGGGCAGCCACTACTGCCCCAACCCCCCAGCATCTTAGGGTTGGCAGACCCTCCCCCATCCGGCGCCGCCCCGGGTTACAGACCGCGCTACAATGTATCTCCCTGGGCCGTTCCCGCGGAGTGCGCTTAAATACCGCCAGGTTTGGGCAGGACGAGTGCTCTGCCTCTCCAGGGGGCCTGAGTTGGGACGGGGCCAGGCCGGGGCGCTCCGGGCGGAGCCGCCTCCCTCTGGCGCTTTACATTCACTTTCACTTTTCTTAGCTTTCTGCTTACGGGTCCGATAGCCGGGAAAGCTTGGGCCGGGAGGGAACTGAGGCTGAAGGGATTGGCCGCGGGGCTCCGAGCTGAGCCTGGGGTCCGGGGCTGGTCGGCGGGGTGTCCTCAGTGGGCCGGGAGAGATCCGATTGGCTCCCAGAAGCTGGAGGAGGAAGAGCGCTTAGCCCTGCCCCATGGTGGAAGGCCGAAGTTTGTAGATCATAAAACACCAGCCAAACTTGAGAGATGAGAGAAGGAGCAGTCACTAGAAGTATGCAGGTTTCTCCTGAATTTGCCAAACCGACAGAAAAGGAGTCTCTTAATTTGCTGGCACTTTATGTGGCTTCTGGCACAGTTAAACAGTTATTCCTCAGCTCTTAATGAGGTAAAATGAGGCATTGTCACCAGAACAGGTGAATTTGAGAGTGAAGTAAATATATATAGAAAGCTCTAAAATATCTGTAACAATTAGAGTTTTCATTTTTTTTTAACAAACTTAATTATCATGGAAAGATTTGTGTTTTATTGTTTGAGACAAAGCATTGTACAATAATAATATCGCATGGTTCTTTAAAGGGCACTTTACTTAAAACCTTGTGAAGCTTTTTCCTTATTTTTACTTGAGAAAACTGAGGTTTAGAGAGGTAGAATTAAGTGCCTACGGTCACACAGCTGTTCATTGACAGTTGGGACCTGGTCTTCCCTACATAGGGATTGGTAGATATGAACAGAGCGCTGGACCTGAAGGCAGAAAGATTCTTCTCCCTGAGTTCAAATCTGACCTCAGACACTCACTAGTTCTGTGACCCTGGGCAAATCACTTAACCTCTGTTTGGCTCAGTATCCTCAACTGTGAAATGGAGATGTTAGCACCTATTTCCCATGGTTGTAGTGAGAATCAAATGAAATATTTGAAAAGCATTATAGTACCTGGTACACAGCAGGTGCTTAATAAATGTTTCCCTTCTTTCCTTCCATTGCTAATTTCCTAAGACTCCCTTTCTAATTTCAGTCAGTAAAATATTTTGATAAGGGAGTTGTGCTTTTCTTTGGCCTAATAGTATTTATAAATGAGAAAATTCAGACACTTGTTACCAATTACTATCATAAAAACTTGTAATACGTTTTTAAAATTTCTAGAAAATTGTCCTAATCTAATCTCTCTACTAATAGACTTGTTTTGTTTTTCTAGGAATAATATAAAATACAGAAAACATGGTAAGTTAGTTATATACATGCCAGTGGTAGCTTCATGGTCTTAGTAACGAAGAGCATTGTTTGTTCCTCTGCTTGTATAGCATGAGGAAACTGATGTGGAAAAAATGAAGTTGGAGTAGTACTCCAAGATTTTTAAACCATTGCTGTTTTCTTATTTAGCATACATAAAACGTCTGGGTTTGGTGGGTGTGGGTTAGGATGTGTTTGGGAATTTATACAGGCGAAATTTCATTGCGTGTATTTCTTTTATAGTCTCGTAGATATGACTCGAGGACCACTATATTTTCACCAGAAGGTAAGTAGAAATCCTTTAATTTGTCTAAAATCGTAGTGAGAAAGAACTATTAGTTATGTTTCAGTGTCTTTAAAAAAAAACTTTTATACTCTTAAAATTATGTAAACTCTGTCAAAAATTGAACTTTCAGGCAATATATTTTCTAGGTTAGTCTAACATCCTGCATAGAAAAATCAGAAGTATCATCCATAACTTGTTGGCATCATTGCTGCACCTTTGGTTTCTTTTGAGTGTTTCGTGTCTCCACAGTGACAAGAACGCTTGCTTACTGCTTCTGTTTTGTAGGTCGCTTGTACCAGGTGGAATATGCCATGGAGGCTATTGGACATGCAGGCACCTGCTTGGGAATTTTAGCAAATGATGGTGTTTTGCTAGCGGCTGAGAGACGAAACATCCATAAGCTCTTGGATGAAGTCTTTTTTTCAGAAAAGATTTACAAACTCAATGAGTAAGTGAGAATTCTGAGAAGGAAAGTTCATTCTACATGATAATGCACATACCTGTGACAGAGTGGAAATTATTTAGTAAATGAGTCCTTAAGGGCCCTCATGACATCTTGTATTCTGTAGAACTGAGTTTCTTGTGTTGTCTGTTACCCAGAGTTAGGGCCAGGTTCTGGTGTGTGGAGCTCAGTTCTTCAGCTCTTAGCACAGTGTATGGAACTTGGCAGGCACTCAGTGAAGGTGGTGATTTGTTCTTTGTGAGGGTTCTCACTTCAGATGAAGAGCGCAGTGGGCAGCTGTCATAAGGAGTTTTTAAAAGACCCTCTTTTTTGGTCGAGGTCTGTGATTTCATCAGTACAAAGTCTCTTAAAGTAGAATACAGATTGGCACTTCAGTGGTAACTTGTAGTCTCAGAGCAGCCCAGGCCATTGAGAGGCTCCATGACTCAGGACAGTGAACTGCTTTGTGCCAGAGGCGAGTCAAGCACACATTTTCACACTGCCTTTCCTTTTTGAGATGAGAACTTTCCCTACCATATTGTAAGCAGCTCTGCCCACTGAAAAGGGGAAAGATGTGGGTTGGAATTGCCTGTAGTGCTGGCATAGCCTTGCTTCCAGATGTTGGCATAGCCGTGATGTAGAAGCAGGAAAGTCAAGTTTGCTTCTGACCTCACCCCTACTTAACTGTATTTGTGTTGTATTAGGGGCCAGTTAACTAAATTCTCCCCCTCTCTAAAATGCCAGGGCTGCTTTACATGATCTCCAGGGTTCCTTTCAGCTATCATTCCAAAAATTTCAAAATGTTCAATCCTTCTCATGACAAAGATGGCATTTCCTTTACAGCAGATGTGTGGCTTGAATCCAGTTGCCAGGTGGCCTGCTTTCATTTGATGTGATAGAGGGGTAAATGGCAGAGAGAATTGAGAATGTCAGTTCCATCTTAAACAGCCAAAGAGGAACAGCTAATGTACACAAATACACAAAGTACAAGTAAAGGCCATTTGTTTCTGCCTCATCCCATAGTCTTTGAGACTCAGTTTATTCGCACACACATGGCCACACAAGCTTATGTACACACATATTTTATTGTTATAACCTTTTAGCTTCACGTTTTCTGTATTCCCCATTCACAGTAAGGTGCATGCCAGGCAGCACAATGGATAAGTATGAAGTACTGAGTTGGTGTTGAGCACTGTGCTATTAGGAGTGTAAGTAGAAAAGTGAGACTGTCCCTGTTCTCAAAGAACAGATTCTAATTGAAAAAGACAGTACATAGAAGAGTTCATGTGTAAAGAGGTTGTTATTAACAGGGGCAGATGGCAAGGCCCAGGGTTTGGAAGGCACAGTAGCAGGGCCAATGAGCAGGCTTGATGCTCCTCCATCTTACCAGAATGACAGTAGTTGATGACTCCTCTCACTATCGAAGACATATGGATAGCTGTGTCTTGCTACCATTCAGTGTCCCAGAGGACCCACACCAGCACCCATGAGGAAGGGAAGAAATCATGGGGGACTCTGGACAGACTGGGGCAACTTGGGGAGTCCCTCGACTATACAGGAACATTAATATGGATTGAATTTCTCAAAATGAAACACCACTTCAAAGGTCTTTTACAAAGGCACAGTTTTTGTAATTTGCTTTATATGTTGATATCTGAAGCAAATATTTTGATTTACTAATAGTACATTCAAAAAGAATAGATGATGACCAACTTTGTTGTCACTAGGTTGAGTATAGCTAGAATGCAATATTATTAGACATTTATAAATATTTTTTAATATTGTCAACCATTCTCAACAGGAATTTTCACTGTTTATCTGATAAAACCTCATTTTTTTCTTTCCTTCAGGGATATGGCTTGCAGTGTGGCAGGCATAACTTCTGATGCTAACGTTTTAACTAATGAACTGAGACTCATTGCTCAGAGGTAAGTTCACATGGTGAGGAGAATGCACGGTGATTGGGTTTAATACCAGGGAAAGCTCATTTGTGGCATAGAATTGGGGGGATGTCATTAAGAGTCATTGAAAAGAACTCCCCCCAAAAAAGACTAGAATGTCAGATGTTAACTGCCACTTAAAAGCTTTTATTATGGATCTTACCATCTTGTGATATATTAATATAAAAAGATCACTGGCAATCATGGAACTATATGTTTTCAATTTGCAGAAGATTCATAATTTCATCAGTGGGTATACACAGATCAAAGTTGATCCAGTGCCTTTTTTGTTATTTTACTAGTAGTAGTAATAATATTCTCATGTCACAAATTGAGAATTGTGATACATGTAACATACCATTCTCTTGTTAATAATAGCTAACATTTATGTAGCACTTTAAAGTTTACAAAGTCTTTACATTTGCTGTCTCATTTTATTCTAACCACAAACCTAAGAAGTAGGTGATATTATTTTTTTTTTATTGCATGTTGTATTGTAGATTTTTTTAAATAAAAGGTGATTTTTACTTTAAAGTGATTTTTAACTTATATAATACACTTTTTCAAACAAGACTATGCTAAACTTGCAAGAAGTTGAGGTGAGTCTGTAAGCTATAGACACCTTCATCAGCCTATAAAATATTCACCCCAAAAATGTTTTGAGGTTTTTTAAATGTCTAGTGGAAGATTTTCCCCTCATTGAGGAAAATGCTAAAATAAGATAAATATGTTGATATACTGAGAAGAATCATTCCAGAATCCTAGTATTAATCCCTATGTTATGGATGAGGAAAGAAGCTGAGTGACCTCCGCAGGTTCACAGCGAGGATGTGCAACTCCCAGGCCATTGCTCTCTCCATATCAGCACCCAGCTTCCTGAATTTAACGTGTGCAAATTTGTATTTCTCATTGGTAAATAATCCGATCATTACAGCTCTCTTCACTGGTTGTTTCCGCCATAAACATATGATTGTGATATTTGGAACCATGTTAGGAACGCCTGTGTAGGCTTGATTCCTCCTTGTTACCATTCACTTTCGTGGTCTAGGACTTTGAGAATGTCTCCATGTGGTAGAGCTAAGTGGTTTTATTTGTTTGTTTTCAGCATTAATATGTCAGTCTCTTTGCGTACTAGGTACCTATTACAGTATCAAGAGCCTATTCCTTGTGAGCAGTTGGTTACAGCGCTGTGTGATATCAAACAAGCTTATACACAGTTTGGAGGTACTGATCATTGATCATTTGAAACCTGTCTAAAAATGTTAAAGTGTAAAAGCTTATGAATAAGAAACTACTTTTTAGGCAACAAAAAGAAGTTGAAAATTATGTTATTAACATTTTTTTAAAGTATTTTTGCTTCCATATTGCAGGCATATGGTTTAGGCCTGAAATTTTGTTGCTAAACTCTTGAGAGGCTAAAATAAATGTGTTCAAATAAGGAAGAGAATTTCTGTTTACATAATAATGCCACTTAAAACCAAGCTTTCATATCTTTATTCTGCCTTCTGGCTCTGTGTATTTCCAAAGAACAAAAGTAGGGTTTATGGTAGAGCTTATCAACAGTTTATTAAAGTTTTTGTTTGCAGAAAAGGGTTTGGTAATTAATTTAATGATTGCCATGTGGATCCTACACTTGCTCTGCTAATACTGATCTGTTTTCCATAGGAAAACGCCCTTTTGGCGTTTCACTGCTATACATCGGCTGGGATAAGCACTATGGTTTCCAGCTGTATCAGAGTGACCCCAGTGGAAATTATGGAGGTTGGAAGGCCACTTGCATTGGGAATAATAGTGCGGTGAGTGCCCTCTGGCAGGAAATGCGGAGCAGAAGGAGGCATCTGGGAATAAGTCCTGGAGCAGACCGAGTCTGACTTTTGTTACTTGCGTTAACCTGGCTTTCAGTCTCAGCTTCCTTCATTGGGGATGCCACTATCCCCTCCCTGGGTGGTGGTGAGGAGTCTTCTCCATCCCGCACCTGGGGTGGGGCTTGTTTTCTGGCATGTGTATTTTAAGAACTTTATTCAGAAGTTTAAAGGGAATTCTGGGCATTGATTGTTCCCTTTGTATCTTATAGGCAGCCGTGTCGATGTTAAAGCAAGACTACAAGGAAGGAGGAATGACTCTGAAGTCAGCACTTGCTTTAGCAATTAAAGTGCTCAATAAAACCATGGATGTTAGTAAACTTTCTGCTGAAAAAGGTAATCCATGCCTCGACTATACTTGTCCTATGAGCTGATTGTCTTGTGCTGAAAATTCCCAGCACAGTTAAGAGAATTGGATGTGCTTGTTCTGTTTTATAGTGAAGGTAAATTTGTTCAAAGACAGCTTTAGCAAACTGCTTGCCCTGGGCAGAGCTGTGTTTAATACTGGGGAAAATAAAAGTGTAGAAAGCCCATGGGCCTGGGCTTTGCCTACAGTCCAGTGGGAAAGAGGGGACGTAGCATGCAAGGAACTGGAGTGGAAAGGGATATGAATCCCCTGTCAGATTAGGTATTGACATATCCATATTCTGAAGGATTGTTGTACTTTTAATTTTTTAAAATAAAATTCAAAGCAACAAAAATAAATATATAAAAGAGGCATAACCCAAGCCTAAGGTGAGGCCTAAGGGATCAAAGCTCAAATATTGTGTCGAGGAGGTAGGATCAGGAATGGCTTCACAGAAGATTTGAGTTGGATAGGTGATTTAATAAGTGAATAAAGGAGTCTTGGCATGTGTGCATACACTTCCTTGAAAAATGGGGTAACTTTCCTCCTAGACTCTTTTCTCTTTTGTATTTATCTTTATGTTAAGGTTTTGAAGGAAAAATAGGAGAGAGAAAAGAGATCCTGTGGTGTCAAGAGTTCTGGATTCAAATCAAAGCTTTGACAATTTGTACCATGAACTTGGGCCAGTTATGACCTTCTTCAGTCTCTTTTATAAAAGGGGGACAATGTTATTTATAGTAATTAGCCCATAGATAAGGCTGTTGGGGAGAAAGTGTCATGTAAATTTTAAAGCATTACATGTGCTAATATTGTCATCATTATTGTTACTATGAATGGCAGTAAGTAGGAATCTAAATATAACTTATTATGGATTCAAAATCACCACCATCTCATTGGGTAAGGAAAGTATCCTGAGATCCAAGGCTATGAAGAGGAGAAAATAGAACATTAAGGCAACTAGGTGGCACAGTGGTTAGAATCCAGGCCTTGGAGTCAGGAATACTCATCTTCCTGAATTCAAATCTGCCTTCAGACCCTGGTGGGCCTGGGTGACCCTGGACAAGTCACTTACCTCTGCCTAAGTTTCTTCATCTGTAAAAAGAGCTGGAGAAGGAAATGGACAACCACTCCACTATATTTGCCAAGAAAACCCCAAATTGGGGTTATGACGAGTTGGACGGTACTGAAACGATTAATCAATAGCAATAAATAGAACCTTGGGTGGGGCCCAGCAAGCTGAAAGGCTTCTGGTTCTATCACTGGCTAGGGTCTACTAAACGGCTTTGCTGAGTGTGAAGGAACCCAGAGGTTGGTTCCCAGGTGGGATGTTTGTGGCCAGAGCAGCTCTTGAAGCTTTACTCTGAGGTGTGGAGATTGTGCTGTCTGTGAAATCACAGACACTGAAATATTAGAGCAAGAGTTCAGATAAAAAAAACAACTTGTTTAGTACCTTCTTGGTTTGGTTGAATTAGAACTTAGCCTCTTGAGTTGTAGCTGAAATGTGCCCTATTTTGTCTTTTTCCCCCACTGTGGGGCTCACAGAGGCCTCTTTGCTTGGCAGTAGCAAGAGACCCTCTCCCTCAGGAAGATGCATGAGAAAGGAGAAGTGCTCAGAGAGGTCTTAATGCAGCTTTGAGAGAGCAGGAAAAGGAGTCCTGCCAGCATTGAGAACCAGAAGACCCAGATTCGAATGCCAGCTCTGGTCATGGTTGACCTTGGGAAAGTCACTAACCCCTGGGGGCCTTCTTTCCTTATCTGTAAAATGTACACTAGATGATCTCTAAGGTCACTTCCAGCTCCAGGTCTGATCTTCTGCAAGAGATTTTGGTTGACCCCATCAGCAGAGCCCATGGCAGAAGAGATAGATCTGATGGGGATAGTAAGTCAACCTTTCCTTCAGCAGTGTTCATAAGCCCTCCATGCCTCAGGTGTCAACTTGTGGGCTGGGCCCAGGTCTGGATGGGCCCAGGTCACTGAAGTTTTCGCATTCTTCAGAGTCTCATCAGGCTGTGAGAGGTGGCTGGAGTCAGAAACATAGAGATCTTATGTAGGCAAGTGTAATGATTAGAGATGTGGAGGAGACACTGGGAGTTGAGCTTCATCAGCATTTACAGCAGTAGAAGCTGCTTGGATGGGGGTATATTTGTTGATGTTTTCGAAGGTGATTTACTGCCTTGGATAAACATTCCTTTGTTTTGTTTGTAGTTGAAATTGCAACATTAACAAGAGAAAATGGAAAGACAACCATAAGAGTTTTAAAACAAAAAGAAGTGGAACAGTTGATTAAAAAACACGAAGAGGAAGAAGCAAAAGCAGAACGTGAGAAAAAGGAAAAAGAACAGAAAGAAAAGGATAAATAGAATCTGAAATCAGGATTTTTTTAAAATAGATAACCTTAGGGTTTCTTTTCAGCTTAAAAAGCTGCTCTTAGGATTCCACGTGGAGGAAGCCTTGAGCCTGGTTTTTCTTAGTATCTTCAGTGAGGAAATAGGACATTACTTACTGGATGGGGTCCTTGTCATCCTGTGCCCCTCAGTACTTTACTGTAATGATGATTATTCCTCATGGACATCTTATGTCTGCTTTTCGAATAAAATTTGAAAAGAACTGAACTGTGTGTTTATTCCAACTTTGGTCATTGAGAGCTGATTACCATTGGAGAAGGCTGGTCCATCCACCTTCTGATAGATTAGTGATGATGTTGGGAGGAATGAACTGGCAGAATGCCCCAGCCATTGCTGAGCGCAGACTAAGTACTTGGTGAATTTCCATCTGGATGGGAGATAAATGGAACTGACAAACCAGAGGCAGGGGCTGGTTTCCATGCCACCAGAGTAGCAGTTCAGGGGAGGTGAAGAGAGGGACAGTGTTGGCAGTCAGAGATGGGGAAGGAGGCCTTTTTGAGGTGGTTGATATTACTAGGTACCAGGCTAGTTAAATAACCAGTTCTGAGTTTCATAACGTTTCATAGACCTCCATTATCCACAGGGCATCTCCACTCAGATGCCCCTGTCACCTCAAGTAGAACATGTTAACCAAACACATTCCCTGTCCCTCTTCACATGATCCTTGGGACACACCTTCAACTCGTCTCATGTTTGTCACCTGAAAGTTGTCTCTGACTCTTCCCCCTTGGCTTCGGTTAACGAGTCGATTTACTTGCCCAGCATTTTTGTGTAATCCAGTAGGTGGCTCTATTCTCATGCCATCCATCACCAAGGTAAACTTTTCTGTATATGTCAGTGTTCCACCAGCTTGAGGCCCATTCTGCTGCTGGACAACCCTGCTTAGAAAGATTTCCCATATGTTGAGCCTAAATCTGCCTTTGGAGTGCGTGGAGACTGCCACTATGACCCACTATCTTACTCTGCATAGGACTGGTGCCAGGTCCTGTGATTCCACTTCCAATATTTCGGTCAGCTATGCTTCTCTGACTCCAGTGTTTCAAACAAATCTTACCATTTCTAGTGAGGGCACCATGGTCCATGCTGTCTGCCAGGCTTGTCACCTCATCATTTCTGACTTTCCTTAACCCTGTGTCTAACAGGTAGACATTGTTGGAGAACCATTTTAACTCTGCTGCAGGATAAAGATCAGGGTGGACTGGAGTGGTCCAGGAAGGCTTCATAGAGATGATTTAAGTTAGACCTTGAGAAAAGTGGACAAGGCAAGAATAGAAGGAAGGACTTTCCAGATGGGAGTAGTGTGGCTACAGAAATGGCCTGTTCAGTTGGATGTTGATCTTACTGTTATCAGTAGATGAATGCATCAGATTGTTGTTCATCATCCACAAGAGAGAAGTGTTCTCTCTATCTCTACATCCACAAGGATTCGGGGATCACATGGGCTGATTCTGGGGCCGACCCAAAGAGGGTGATTATCTGTTTTTGACCCAAGGTCTTCTAGGTAGTTAATAGCAGAGCCAGGCCTTGAATGCAGGTCCTCTTTTTCCAGATCCCTGGCTCTTTCCATATCTCCATGCTTCCCTCCTTTTGTCCACAATAAACCAGGCCCAGAGTAGTAAGATCGCTTGTCCCAGTATTGCCCCAGAGACTCCAGATTCTAATTCAGGACCTCTACCTCCACATCCAATGTTCTGCCATTTCCCCAGACAGATGGAGCTCCTTAACACTAAGGATTTTATCAAAATCATAGATTAGAGTTGAAAGGACCCTTCAGACCCTCATTTTGCAGGAGACCAATGACCGTAGAGGTGGGGTGATGACCAGAGTCACAAAAGGAGTAAGGAGCGGAGTGGAGGATCAAACCTGGGTCTTCTGATGTCAAACTCAGTGCTCCGGTCACTGTGCCAAGATGCAGCTCCTTTATATCTGCCTCAGGGCCTGGCCTTGCCCATGGCGTATAATGGGGGCGCTGGAGATACTTTAAGTAAAGACTTCACCCATTTGAAAAAAAGCACTAGGTTTGGGCTAGACAGAAACAATCATTACTAAATGTACGTGCAAACTCCTTTCCTTACAGTAAACTATTAGGCAAGGTCAGTTAACAAGCATTTACAAAATGCTTACTGTGTGCCAGGCACTGTGCTAAACGCTGGGGACTAAAGGACAAACGAAAGACAGTCCCTCTCCCCAAGGAGCTTCCCCTCTAAGGGGGATCAGGGAGGGGGAAGGAGTCCCTCGTGTGGGACCTGATGGAGAAGAGCCGGCAGACCTGGGGGCCCTCCAAGGAGGTTCTGGGAGGAGACACGCAGTTGGGGGTGGGGGAGAGGGCTGTGGGACCCAGGTATGTTCAGGGTGTGCATGCAGAGTTGAAATGGGCTTCCAGGAGGAAGAGTTCTCTGGGGTCTTGGAGAAGTCTGGTGAGAAATGAAGGAGGTGTCCCTACTAAAACGAACCAGCTTCTCCCCAAAGCAAGAATAAGCAACATACATGTATTTCTTTGCATTTTCCTTTCTGAGCTTTTCTGTCTAATTCTGGGATAGACAACTCCTAATGTAAATGTCTTTTGTCCATTCAATATTTTTGTCCTTCCCCAGAGGTGGCCATAAACAACAGCTTATATTTACTTTGTACTTCTCATATGTGAATATACATTCACCTATGTACACACATATATAGATAGAATACTGGATAGCATGTTTTTCAGCATGAGTCAGGAAGACTTTTCTTCCAGAGTTCAAATCTGGCCTCAGACATTTACTGGCTGTGTGACCCTGGGCAAATCATTTAACCCTGTTTGCTTTAGTTTTCTCTTGTGTAAAAATGAGCTAGAGAAGGAAATGGCAAACTACTTCAGTATCTTTGCCAAGAAAAACCCAAGTGGGGTCACAAAGAATTAGATATATCTGACTGAAGAACAACAAAAAAAATATTTTTTAAGAGAAACCGTATTTGACTATACTAGTAAGTCCTGTCACTTTAAGGAAGGAAGGTGAGATACCAAAAGATATGAGTAGCAGAAAGTTTACGCCAAAAAGGAACTGAGAATCCAAGTTTCCTGATTTACACAAACTTATGTACATTTCAGAAAAAAAAAGATTTAAAATACATTCCTATCTCAAAGCACCTCAATCTCCAATTCCTTTCTATTTTTCTTTCTTAATAACAACAGCTACATTTATATAGTGTTTTAACATTTTCAAAGCACTTTAAAATATCTAATCTTATCCTCGCAATAATTGTGAGAGGTAGGTGCTGTTATCCCCCTTGTACAGATGGAGAAACCAAGGTAGGCATGATTAAGTGACTTGCGCAAGATTACTCAGCTAGTAAAGGTCTGAGGCTAGATTTGAACTCAGATCTTCTCAACTCCAGTTTCAACCCTCTCCGCACTGTACCACTTGATTTGTCTATTAGTTGTCTCACAGTTTTATGTGTACCACTTTTATTCCCACAAATATGTATTCATATTCATCTTTGTGTCCTCAAAACAAAGTATGGTAGGTGATTAATAAATGTTTTGTTTAATTAAATCTCCCATTTTAGTAAATCAAAAAGCCTATGTTAATATACTTTTAGGACCAGAGAGTCAAAGTGATAGGAAGGAAGATTTTTATTTACAAAGTGTGGTCTCCTTATTCCTAGAAGTATGCAAGCAAAGGATGGTTGACTACTTGCTAAGGAAATTGTAGAGGGGATTGCAGCATCGGGGGGAAGACTGTGCTCCTTGCAATCCAAGGATGTTTTGTATTCTGTTGAGGCATGGATGTGGAAAAATGCTTTCATGGTGCTCAGTCTTCCTGGAAGCTAGTTTTCCTATGGACAGAGACCACAGGCTGAATCTTAACACAAGCGAATTCTACATTTCCCATTTCATGGAACAACCTGGCAATCAAGCGATGGTTCATGGGAGCCCTCCCTATATAGCTGGTCTTTTGTGTAGTTCTTATCTCCTAGAGTAAATTCTGATTATTTCTGAGAAAATATTAGCCACCCCATTATTTGTTTTAAAAGAAAGATGTTATTTAAATTCATCACATGTCCGGTAGTCAGAACTACATGGGCATTGTCCACAGACAGGAAATTAATTTATCTATCTGTGTTCAATTTTACATTACTCATAAGTAAAATACTCCTTCAATATTTAACTCTTGCCACCACCCTCTCCTTCCATCCCCTCTGCTACCACACTAGTTCAAGTCTGTATCACTTTTTTTTATTGCAGTTTTAATTTTTTTTTTCCAATGAATGGGTACCTGCCTTCTCTTCTACCTACCTTGGTCCCCCTTGCCCATCACTGGCAAACAAACAACAAAGACATAGAGTAAAGCAAACATATTTGCATATTGGCCATGTCCAAAATCATGTATCTCATTCCATATATCTAGTCCATCACCTTGAGGGAACTGAGGGGATTGGAGCAGCGAGTAGTTAACTGTGGGAATTCAGTGAACCACACTGCCTCTATTTTATGACTAAATTCTAGAGCTAGCTCAGTTCCCTTTCTATTCAATTATGAGTCTAGTCCTGTGAGAAAATTTTATTCATTTGTGGAAATTGGGAGAGGACTTTGTTGCATTATTATACTGCATGGCTGGGAAGCTGGACTGCCTCTTTCTACTACTTAGAGACCTTTAACAAGGACCTCCATTATGCTGACCAGAAACCCTGGCAGATTCAAAGACAGATGCAAGTTTTCTCACAATTATACATCTCAAGCAATCTATATGTCTTATCTGAAAACTGGCCCTAAACCATTCAATCAATTATTGCTTCCATGTTCCTTTGATTGGAAACTTGGTGGAAATGGGATATCTCTCCTGATTTCAGGGAATTGCACCTGTTCACTCTCCCCCTCCCAACTTTAAGAGTCCCTAATTTTTCCTCCAATTAGAAATCAAATTCCCCAGTGTTGTACACTGGCTAATTGTTTCCTTTTAATTAATTTGTATTATTTGATAAATTATTTTTGGGGGGTCCAGTGTCAAGGATGAGGAAGGCTACTGGTCCCAATCTGTTGGGCGGTTGGCATATATTGCTAAATAAATCCATATGCTTGGAAGCTTTAACCTTTGTATCCTCATTTCATCTTTTACCTGTCACAACCTGTCAGGAAGTGGGCATTATTATCCTGTGGAATCACAGTTGATTGCTGTGTTGATCAGAATTCTTGTCTTTGAAATCATTAATTTTTGCAATGTTATTACTATAGTGCAAATTGTTCTCTTGGTTCTCCTCATTTCATTGTATATCAGTTCAAAGTGAAGTTCAAGTGATTCCTGCTCCCCTCATCCCTTTACCATTTTTATAGGTTTCTATTTATGCCCCCTAATTACATAAGTTCCTCCTAATCATTCATTCCTTTTCCTTCCCTAGTCTTTTCTTTCTCGGCTCTTTTTTTAATTTTGATATTAACAAGCCATAACAAAACAAACCAGAACCGAAACAAAAATAATACCCCTGACTTCTATCTTAGCTTCCCTCTTAAGACTTCTGTTGACATTATATTTCTTGTATCTTCCCCTTTCTCCCTATTAGAATGCAAATGCTTCAAGTCTTTTTCCAATGGTTTTGCTTGTATTTACCTTTTTATGTTTCTCTTTATGACTATATTTGTATTTGAAAGTTTCTGTTAAGCTCTGGTCCCTTCATCAGGAATGTTTGATTGTCCTTTCTTTCATAAAGGTTCATTTTTCCTTCTGTAGAATATGCTCAGTTTTGCTGGGTAAGTCATTCTTGATTGTAATCTTGTATCTCTTGCCTTTTGGAATGTATTTCATGCTCTCTGTTTCTTTATTTTCATAGTTGCCAAATCTTGTGTGATCCCACTTATATTTTCTCTTTCTTTTTGGCAGCTTGTTGTATTTTTTCTTTGACCTGGAAGCTCTGAGTTTTGGCCAAGACATTCCTAGGATTTTAAATTTGGGGCTTTCTTTCAGGAGGTAACTAATCAGTTCTTCTTCTTTTCATCTTGCTCTCAAATTCTAAGAAAGAGATCTGGGCAGGTTTCCTTCATTATTTCTTGAAATCTGATATCCAGACTCTTTTTTTTTTTTTTGTCATAGCTTTTAGGTTGTTCAATGATTCTCAAAGGATCTCTCCTTGATCAGTTTTCCAGTTCATTTGTTTTGTAAGGTAAATACCTTACATTTTCTTCTTCTTCTTTTAATGTTTTGACTTTGTTTGAATATTTCTTGCTGTTTCAAGAACTTGCTAACTTTAGTTTTATCCATTCTAATTTTCAAGATTTGTACCTCTGTGTGAAACCATTATTTCTCTTTCCATTTCTCTCCTCCATAGTTCTCATTGTCATTCCAATTCTTTCCTCTATTCTAATTTCTCTTATAATACCCCTTTAAAATTAATTTTTTTAAAGTTTACATCATTTCCTCTCAAAAGTCTAACTGATCTTAGAACCAAAATGTATTTTTCTTTAGGATTTTGCTTGTAAATATTTCAGTTATTCTTATTCTCTTTTTCTGGGTTGTTTCAGGGATCTCTGTCTTTATGAGAGTTCTCTTTTTTTTGTTTATACAGTCTGCTCTGGGCAAATGTTGTTTGCCCAGCTGGGAGGTCCTTTGGGGCTGAGTCTAAATGTGCTTCGTTTCTGGGAAGAGGGAGGAGGTCCATGATGTGCTCAGGGTGACCCGTTACTGCAGGACTCTGGTCATTGAGCCAGTGCTGGATCTGTGCCCCAGGTCCTTAGCTACTGGCCTGTGCTGGGATTGAGTCTAAGATCAGCTCTGCACCTTGAACCGAGTCTGTGATCCTAGCCCACCTTTTACCCATAGTTCCTGCCTGGTTATTTGCCTATAGGTTGAATTTTGTGATCTTGGATTGGAAAGGAACTTTAGTTTCTTCTTTAATTTCCCATTCATCACCATATGCAGGGTATTCTTCTTATATCATTGTTGGGATAATTGTAGGGTCAGCTGGTCTTGTACATTTCCTCCTACTCTGCCATCTTTGCAGGACTCCTCTTTATCACCCTCCACCTGGGCTATTGCAATGGTCTCATTGTTTCCACACTTTCATTACTTTGTAGCAATCTGCTCTCCCAAATTACTATGAACAGGCTCCAGCATACCACCAATAAGTCCTCTCTCATTAGAGGCCAAGTTCCTCCAGGGCTGAACTCAGTCTGACCCATGTACCTGGGTCCACAGTGAATGGGACCCTTAGTGGGGTGGAGGTGGGCACAGCGTTCCAGCATCCTCTGCCTAGCAGTGATCTAATAATATTTTAAATAATAAAATTACAATAAATAATTTTGGTTTCTTTTATATTGAGCTTTCTTATTACTGGCTAGGCTTTGGCATAAATTATTCTCATCTCGTGATTTACTTGGCTTTTTTTTCCCCTCCCACAATTAGATTTCTCTAGCGATCACTGGTTCTATAATGGAAAACTTGGCAGCAACAAAGATTGAGCCTGGTTTTATTTCTGGTCATTTACTTCAAGAGAGACTGTGGTTATAGCTCTACTGTGGCATAGGAATGGCATGTATGATGAACGTGTTCTGAGGCTCCGGGGTGACATACTTTCCTGGCAAGAGCCTCCATCGAACCTTATTTCATGGGGTTGTGTTTTGTTACTGAAAGCTAATAAAAACAAATTCGTTTCTTTTCTTAGAGCTGTCCAGATTAAAACATTGCCAAGCTCTTTAACATTTTGATTACTATGTCCACTCCCATTGTAACAAGCCTACTGGGTTTTTTACAGCTCTTTGGAAGTTGACTTGAATACCCTTTAAATATTCACTTCTTTGTTTTTGCTTTACTTAGTGAAAAACACATTTCATTTATGCTTTTTAAATTATACTTTTTATTTTTAGGTACTCCACTGTGATCTAGCCATGCCCTCTCCTCCTGCAGGACTCTGTAGTCTAGCTACATCCACTCATAAATTCTGAACGGGGGCCCACTCAACATACTGGGTCTTCCTCTAGGTTTTGCCATTGCATAAGGAGTAATGGAACATAAAGGATGGTTACTGGTACATTTTCTCTTAATCTCTCTCTCTGTCTTTCTCTCTCCCCACACCCCATCCCTATCTTTTGTTTCTACATCATCTTCATGTCCATACACATCCCTCCTCTTCTTCTGCCACTTCCCCTGGACTGTTCTTGTCATGGATTGCAGCCAGCTCTTGCCCACCACATGCCCTTTGGGTAACCTTCACCTTGAGTTCTCCAGAGACTGGTATTACATGACTCACAGCCTTAGCAGGAAAAGATTGTTGTTGTCATTGGTTTTTAGTTTAAAAAAGAGAGATGGATGTGTAGTACAGGCATCATAAAAAGCATTCAAAATTCTTATAATGAATTAAGTTTTTTGGTTGGGTTTTCATCCTGCTGGCCCCTGGCTTTGTGCAGAATTTATTCTTAAGCAACAGTGGAAGCTTGAGATGGAACATTAGGAATGGACTAGGAGGGTTCTTCGACACTCCCAGTTTAGCTCAGTTGACCCCATTACACAAAACAAATAACATCACTGGAGTGAATGACAACTCATGAGATTGCAAGGTCCGCTCACAGTTAGCAGCGTTTATTTCTGACTTGGAATGTAATGTCATCTGGCCTGCTTGTCTTCTCATGTGCCCTATTTTACTCCAGGCTCTTTTGATATTATCAGGAGAATGGAGCTTGGAATAATGTGACTAGAGGGCGGACCCTGAAGCCAGAAAGACCTGGCTCTCAGTTCCATTGCAGTTTGACACATATTGGCTTGTGATCCTAAGGAAGTTACTTAACTTCTGGGCAATTTTCTAAGACTATAAATTGCAGAGAAGGTGCTGACCTGAATTAGCAGAGAGAAATGAGAGTGAGTCTGACAGTGTATGCAATGTTCCATACCCATAGACCTCCACTTCTGCAAAGAAATGATGTGGGGCATGTTTTTTCATCTCCTCTCCCTAATAGCTAAGCTAGTCTAAGTTAGGTCAGCTAGGTGTTACAGTGAATAGAGCATTGGGCTTAGAATCAGGAAGACTTGAGTACAAATCTGGCCTCAGACACTTACTAGTTGTGTGACCCAGGACAAGTCACTTAATACTGTTTGCCTCAATTTCCTCATCTGTAAAATGAGCTGGAGAAGGAAATCACTCCAGTATCTCTGCCAAGAAAACCACAAATAAGGTCACAAAGAGTGACTGGACTGAAATGTCTGAACAACAGTAAGCCTATAATTAGAACTCAGTTTTGTGTTTTGTTCTTACAATTCATATATATGTAGTTATTGTGCTTACTGTTTTCCTGGTCACTTCACTCTGCATCAGTTCATATAAGTCTCTGGTTGCTTCTCTGAATTCTTCACACAGGTCCTTATAAGTAAAATTTCATTATACTCAAATTTACATTATATGCACCACAATTGGTTTAGCCATTCTACAATGGATGGGAATTGACTTTCTTTTCAGTTCTTTGCTGCTACAAAAAAAGTGCTGCTATAAATATCTTGGCGCCAATGGAATCTTCTTTTCTATCTTTGACCTTGTTGGGATATGTATAATATATGCATTTATTAAAAATGATATTTAAAAGTTATTCATTACTGTACTTCTCTGACTTCTTTCCTCCCTCTATATTACATCCTCAATGGTTACCTGCCTTCTGAAACTCACCTTGTGGAAAAGAACCAGTCCTTGGGAACCTTAGCTTCTGTCTGTCCATTGTCATTGGGGAATAACTAACGTGTCCATGAAGGGGCAAATCTTCTGCCTCTCTGAGCAGCAGATCCCTCTTGGAATAATTTTCCTCTCTAGTACCTGCTTGCCCGTATCACTGGCCAGTATAGCCCAACACCCCGACACCCTGTCTAAGAGTGTTCATCACCCATCTCTGCCATATCTTACCCCCTCTGAGTATCCCTGACTCTTGATCTGTCTACATTGCTTTCCCATCCTATTCCTACCCATTCCTTACTCTTTCTAATGAATCCCCACGCTGCCAATTGGGTTGTGCCAGTGACAAACATCTGGTTCCACATACAACAATGGGCTGGCTACCTGGGGGCTGTTAACAGCCCTTTAGTGCCACCTGCTGATTAAATGTCTCAAGACTGATCCACCCTCTGGCAAGGGGATTATCAGGTGTTCCCCCCACTCCATCCCTTCATGAATTTGGTTTTCATATGAACAACTACTTAAATGAACAATGAAAGACCATTTCTTCTAGTTGTATTTTGATCACGTACAGTGAACAATCAATGTTTTCATCTGGACTACGCTAATAACTATCACTTACACAGTTCTGTAAGTTTTGAAAAGAGCCTTGCAAAAAATAACAAATATTATTATCTCATTTGATCCCCACAACAACTCTGTGAGGCAGGTGCTATTGTTACTTCCATATACAGTTAAGCAGACTGAGATAGACAAAGATTAAGTGACTATCAGGTAGTCCTGACTCCAAGTCCAACACTCAAGCTGCTTTGCTGCATTGAATTATATTTTTCTGCATGCGTGCCATATTCTTCAGTAGAAAGGAAGCCACTTGAGGGCAGGCTGGTTTGTGTATGTACTGGACCACAAGTGGGTAACCTGAAGCCTTGAGACCATATGTAGCCCTCTAGGTCCTCAAGTGTGACCTTCTGACTAAGTCCAAGTTTTATGGAACAAATCCTTTTGTTAAGAGGATGTGTTCTGTGAAGTTTGGATTTAGTCAAAGGGCCACGACTGGACTATGTGATTTGGACTCTATGATATTTTTATTGCTTTATACCCCAGTGCAGTGCCTATTCATTGAATGGGTGTACCTCACTCAAAGTGAGAATGGGATAAGACCTTATCCTGAAAGGGCCAGAGTCTCCCATTGCATTCTGGGCCATCTTCAGTCATCCTGATGAATATCAGGCCACTGGACCCAGATGGCTCAGGAGAAGAAAGTGAAGTTGGTGACCTTGAAGAGCCCTCCCTCTCTCAAATCAAAGTCAACTGCAAGTCATGTTATCATTGTGATGTCATGGTCCTCTTCCAGAAGGAAGGACGGACACAACAACAACACACAACCCCCACCACCATACTGCCTCTCCAAACTAAATATATGCCTTTTTTTCCATTTGTAATTTCCCCTTCCCTGGGGAACTTATTTTATTTATTTACTTATTTGCATACTGCACAATATGCAAAGACAATTGTTCATATGATTGGGGCTTGCATACAAGAGGGAGGTCAAGGAGTTCTCTGGCACTGCTAACTGGCTCATTCTTGCCTTTGCCATCCGTGTGACCTTCTCGATGATCTCTAGCTATTTACAGAAGTTGGCTCTGTTGGCCATTATTTCTGTTTTCATGGCTGTGTTCAGAACTAGATCACTGCAACTGTTTTCTATGTTACTCAGATTCTTTGCAGCCAGAAAAAATCCAAAGTTTGCTTTTCCAATAGTCTGTGGCTTAGAGTCCTCCTCCGAGATGGACCAAGAAGAGTCAGCCTCAGAAGGCTCTTCTATAAGAAGTCTGTGGGATGCTTAGCCACTGAAGTTCAGAGAGAATGTGTTGTCTCTTCTGCCAAATAGACCTTTCTAATCAATTATGAACAGTAGCAGCAGAATCAAGGACCTATGGAGATTTGGAAAGTGGTTTTTAGCTGGCAACCAAGAATCACTGTCCAAGTTGCTAAGCACTGGTGACAGTTGGAGTCAGTGACATTTATAAATGTTAATTGATGATAATAGAGTGCTGGGATTACCTAGTCATCTGAAGGAGCTGTGTGTCATCCCTGCTGATATCAGAGAAAGACGGAGCTGGAAGGGGCCTTTTGGGTCACCTGGTCTAATCCCCTCATGTTCAAACTGGATCAACTGAGCACCAAATGGAAAGTGACTTGCCTAAAATCTCTGTGGAGGAGCACTGAGACTGCGGCAACCTTATTTTGGGGTCTGAATCTATGGTTCTTGTCACTGAAGAGACTCCCTCTATAATTTAGAGAGTGTGGAACCCTGGGAGACTAAGTGACTTGTTAAATATAAACTCCTCTGTTTAGCTTTTAAAGTCCCTCACGACATGAACCCAGACTATATTTCCAGACTTAACAGACATGTTTTTCTCTTCCCATACACTTTGGTCCAGACAAACTAGCTTTCCCTTTATTCTCACACGTGGGGCATTCTGTCTCCTGTATTCACGCCTTTGCCTTGGCCACCCCAACACCTTCAATGAACTCTTTCCTCACTGCCGTGCACTACAAGATTCAAACCCAGGTCTTTGACCTCCTGGTCCTGGTGTTCTTTTCAGGACATACAGCTTTACATCCTGACATTTGGACAGTATTTCCATAAAGAGGCAGAAGTGGGGTAGGGAATAATACTTGAACACTTCTAAAATCTGTGATTTCCTTTGTGATTCCTTATTCTACACATCTTAGTATAATCTACATGTGATGCTAAAGCCAGAAATCTTGTCTTCTAGTGACCAGCCTTCTGTATAGAAGCTTTTTTGCCCTTTGCTGAGCTAGGTCTCTTCAAAAAGACACAGTCCATGGACCCCTCATTGAAGCTTTTTGAAATTTGGAGCTACTGGAATCTCTGATCCCCTGGCATAGCCCTCCAGGAGGAAGGGTCACTACCTCACTCAGCTGAGGCATTGGAGGGAGACTTTGGAAGAGGAATCATTCATTCATTCATTTATTCACTTAATGAACATTTCTGCTAATTTGGGATAAAAAAGAAATTAGAACTAGGAAGGACAGTCCATCCACTTTTCCCATTTTGAGAGGTAACAAAAGCCTACGGCTCAAGTGACTTGGTAGAGTTGGAATCAGAACTCAGGACCTTTCTGACTCTACAGCCAGGACTTTTTCCACTCCCTTCTATATTTTTAATCAGTTAGTGATGTCTTTTGTTTTTGACAGCACAGTCATTTTTGGATATACCCCTTCACCCTAACAGAACGCTCTTATGTAAAGAATAAAAACAAGTCAGAACCACCAACCAACACATCAACAGTGTCTGACAGCACTTAAACTCAGAGTCCACTGCCTCTCTGGAGAGAAGGGAGGCCAGCATTTATGTTTAAGCTAACACTCCACTAATTCTCAGTGAATCAAGCAAGGCAAAGGCAGGATTAGCTACAGAATCTTGAATGCAAAGAATCTTGAAATGCAAAAAATCTGTGCCAATGGCAGCGGAGGGGATAGGACTGAATGGGCACCAAGCGCTCCTCCTGCTCTAAATCCATGCAATCAAAATGTAAGTAGACATATGAAGAAAATATCAGAGCACGAGCAAAAAGACTAGAATATAAAGGGGAACTGGGCTCGAAGCATTGGAAGTACAGAAAAGCATCCAGATTTGGGGGGTGGGGTGGGTGGAGGAAGGGCAACATACATGTACAAAGACCCGTGCCAGGCCCTGGCAAAGGGGACCTGATTCTGATTCTTCCTGGCTAGATCAAATACAAACCCCTCTGAGGTAGGAAGCCCTTCACAACGCGACCCGCCTCCTACTTTTTCCAGACTTCTCACACCTTACTCCCCAACTCTTTAAACCAGTGTCACTGGCCCCTTGGTTGCCCCAGGAACAAGACATCCCATCTCTTGGCTCTGGCCACTCTCTCTGGCCGTCCCCCACGCCTGGAATGCTCTCTCTCCTCCACCCTGACTACTGACCTCCTGGCTTCCTGTGAGTCCCAACTAAAATCCCATTTTCTACAGGAAACGTTTCCCAGTCCCTCTTAATTCTCATGCCTTCCCTCTCTTAATTATCTTCTATATATAACTTGTTTGTACGTAATTGTTTGCCTGTTGTGGGCCCTATTGGATTGCGAGTTCCTTTTAGGGTTGGGGATTGTCTTTTGCTTATTTTTGTATCCCGGGAGCTTAGCACAGCGCCCGACACATAGTAGGCGCTTAATAAATATTACTGACTGTGAAGTCTTCTTTTCTACCCCTGCACACGTGCCCAGTGTTGCGAGCCCCTCCCCAGATCCCCGCCCCCCGGGTGGTGATTGGGCTTTGAGGTGAAGGCGTGGTCGGAGACTGACAGGGCGGGGGCATAAAATGGGGGCGGGAAACGGAGGGACGGGGCTAGCGAAGGGATCGTCGTGGCTAAGTAAATGCCGAGGCGGCCGAGGGGATAGGTGCTGGAGGAGGGGGTTTGGGCAGGTGCTGGGGGCCGTGCGCACGCTGCTGGGCAGGGGTCGAGGGCCTAGTCGGGGACTGTCCGCATGGGCCTGAGATGAGCTTGGACTCTGGGCGTGGCTATCGGGGGAGGGGCTGGTCGGGAGGCGGGGCTCAGCGGGATCCGGTCCCGGGCCGGCTTCCAGTGGGACCGGTCCTACGCGGTGCCCAGCGCTCCCTACCCGGGCGCCTCCTCTAGCCTGCGCGCGGCCTCGGGACCCTCCCCGGGAGGCCGGGGGCCATGGCTGCGGTGGGGTGGCTCCTTTCCGCTCTCCCCGCTGCCCTCGCCCCCAGCAGCCGGTGCCCCCACCTCCTCCTCCTCGTCTTCCCGCTGCTGCCGCTGGCTCGGGCCGGGGCCCCGGTCAGCGCTGCGTGGACTGGTGAGTGCTCGAGAGGAGCTCCGGGATGCAGCGGGAGGAGGAAATGCTGGGCATGGGGTCAGAAAGTCCAGCGAGTAGATGGAGCACCTGGGGCGGTTGGGGTACGGAACGGAGGATCTGGGGGTGCTGTGAGTGAGGGTCAGGGGGTGGAGGGGAGATGCAGGACCCAGGGAGCAGAGAGGCGCGGGTGGGCTTGTGGAGGGTTGGGACAGGTGAGGGGACCTAGGAGGCGAGCTGGGGTAGTTGGGGTTGGGGTAGGGATGCAAGGGAGGGGCACCCGAGCAGCCGGGTAGAAGGATAGGGCAGGTGCGAGGAGAAGGTGCTAAAACACCCGTTTTACGCAGTCCCTGAAAGAAGGCAGCAGTTCCCGGGTGGGAGGCTCTCAAAGGGAACCTTGTTCTGCGCCTCCGGAATGAGTTGTTCTGCGTGTTGTTTGTACCTCGTGCCTGTGTCCTGTGGCTTGGGGGCGGGGGAGATAGCTGTTTCTGGATAATGTGTTTGCTCTATATAAGTACAAGTTTCTGCACATGTGTATGTTTCCATACTTCCACGATCTGTGGGCTCCTTGGTCTGGGGACTCCCTCCACTTAGTCACTCGGAATAAATACCTCTAAGTTTTCACTGTCTTCAAAGGGTTGATCCGGACTCTAGGTCTATTACTCTGAAATTGATGATGAACCCCTTAGAACTTACTTGTCCAGATGGGTCCTCGGAGGACGGACAGCGCATTCAGCTCATCCTGGGAGATTTTCCAGCTGTGAGAAATCACGCGAATATGGCCCACGGTGAACCCACGGTCACCTCCAGCCATGATGAGGAATGGGGTTGGGGGGGGGAGGACTGAGGAGCAGCAGTTGACTTGGTTTGGGCATTCGTGTTTGTATAAATAGGTGCATGTACACATGTATTTAACAGCTCACATTTTATATAATTTGCTACAACTCGATGAAGTAGTGCAAATATTGTTAGTACTGTTTTGCAGAAGAAGAAACAAGCTCAGAGAATCAAAACGACTTACTCAACAAGCAAGGTGAGAGCATCAGAGCTGGGGCAGTCGGTCTTGTGACCCCCAAAGCTCTTTCCACTGAATATACACCTTTCTACTTTGCACATGTCTATGTACATATACTCACTAAAATGTACATGTTCATAGAGAAAAGCAGCCCCATGTAAAGACTGCAAAATGAATTTAATAGGATCAGCTGCATTTATTATTTTTTTAAAGGGCAAATTTTAAGAGACTAGAAACAGGACTGGAAGGACTTTTTCCCCTTGGTGATTTGGCTTAGGGCTTCATTTTGTTAATTGCTATGACACTTTAATTACTGCAATGCTTTAATTAGGGATTTTAAAAGTCCCTAGACTTTTGGGACTTTGTGTTTAAAATGCAAAGAAGGTCAACTTTTTTTTTTTTTTGTCTGCAAGATACACAGCCATTGAAATAGCTGCTTATGTCCTAAGTATAACTTTTTCAAGCTAAAAGAGAGTCTATTGTTACCTGACCTATTATTTGTAGTAATTTGTAGTCTGGATTTTCTGCTTTGATTTCCCCTCCAGGGCTCCTAGATTTTCTTCCTGCGCTGGCAGAGTGAGTTTGAAACTCTGTTCTGGTCTTTGAAATGGGTACAAGGTTAGCATTGCATTTTGATCAGCAGTATTCATTTTAAAAATCGTGTTTCTTGGACAGAAGATAAAAAAGGTGTTTCACTTTATTCACCATTACAATCCTATCATTCCTCTGGGCACCATTCCTTTGCTTGAGCAATGGAACTCTGTCAGGACATGGAATTATAATTCCATTTACTGGAGTACTTTCGCAGTCTCTTCATTAGTTCAGGAAGGAGAACACACTGTGTCCACCTGCCTAAATATGATTTTGAGAGAGACAACAACGATAATACATGATACTTTTCATTATTATATTTGAATTAAGTGCCATGTGCCAAGCATGAGGGATTCAAAGACAAAAGGGACAACAGCTATTCTATATACTTTCCCTCTAATAGTGAGAGAAGGGAGTTTTGTTCTGTGGAGTCACAGGTCTAGGGGATAGAGTGACAGGGCAGCCGATTCCGTGGGGGCTGGATGTACCCAGCAGCAGGGCACATGGAAAGATGTGTGGGTGACAGGTTATGGAACATGGTCTGGGCTCAGCTGGAGCTCATTGGTAAGGTGAGTTTTCAATCACGCACTGACTTATCAACAAAGATAACTCAGGTCTAGGACAGAGTTCCAGAGGTGGGGGTTGAGGGGGGCATTTACCCTAGGGAAGCGGGGCATATATTCTCTAAAAGTCTTACACATAGAGAAAGCCTTACCTATTTCAGAGTTTTGAGAAACTGTGATTTCACCCAGCTTTGCTTGGATTTAATTATCTATGTGCTTGGTGTACCTCTCTCCCCTAATCTCAGTAGAATATAGGTTTCTTGAGGACAGGGATTGATTTTTTTTTTATACCCCAACACTTAGCACAGTGCCTGGCATGAAGCAGATATGTAAATATTACTTGTGGAACTGAATTGAATTCATGAATACAGGGTACCAGTTCTACATGCATTAGTAGATGCCTTAATGAGTAGTGGCCAAAACAATTGGTGGTTGGCCCTCTGGGGAGAAGCCTCTCTGAACGTAGCTGGACTGGTTCTCAGATGATGGATGCAGTGTCCATCCTCTAGCTCAGCAGAGTAGGAGCGTGTGCTATCAGAAGAGTATTCAGGAGCCCAGGGTCACACCAATGACAAAAGAACAGGGTCCCAAAGGACAGGGTCCCAAAGGAAGACCAGCAGTGTCGGCATTCATAAGGCAAAAGGTCATGGAACAGAGTGAGACGTAAACACAGCAACTAGGTAGATGTTCATATTTCAATGGTTAAAACTGATTCCATTCTTGATCCAAAGGAAGTACGGATCTGGAAAATAGGTTTTGTTTCTGTTTTAAAATGGCAATTTACAAAGCATGTATATGAGCATAGCAGATCATTAGGTTCAGGATTCTGTTTAGCACTAGAATTTGTTTTACTTGTCGGAGCTGTTGTGGGAAGCAGCAAAAAAAAAAAATCAGCATAAATCAGACTGAGGCAAATATAGGATGATCAAATGTCAGTGTTGACAGTGAACTTGGAGATCACCTTGTCCAGGAGTTCTTAACCTCTTTTGTGGCATGGCCTGGTTTGGCTGTCTGATCAAGTCTGTGAACCTCTTCCCTTTCAGAATAAATGTTTTTAAATGCACAAAATAAAATACACATAAAATGTAAGGAAATATAGTTATCAAAAAATTTTAAAAATGAATTCGTAGAGCCCAGATTAAAAAATTCTGATTTAGCCCAATCCTCCCATTTTTACAAAGGGGGAAACCGAGGCCCAGAGAAACAAAGTGACTGGTTCACCCAGGGAGTGAGTAATAGAGCTGGGATTCAAATCCAGGTCCCCTGGCTCTAAAAATCCAGTGCTCTTTATTATACCAGAAGGCACGAAGGGACCATTTTGAACAAAATTCAGCAACACAATATCAAATATCAGCAGTATGTTTCAAATAAAAATACCAAACAATAATCCTAGTGGATCCTAATGAGTGTATTCATATTTTTGAACAGTAAGTCTTCTCTGAGAAGCTGAAGTTGCAAGATTTTTAGCAAAGCTTTTTGCATCTGCTTGGTCTGTATTTTGCTGCTAGTAACTTTTTCTACTGATTTGTGCTTTGGCTGAATGACCTTTCACTATATCATGGAAGAAATCATGAGCATTTCATGCAATAAACCTGTGTATCAAATTTTTTAATGCTGAAATTCATCTGGTGAGGTTTGAGGATCTATGCTTTGGGTGAGTGTGAGAGCTCCTTCCTCTAATGCAGACTGAATCCAGTCTATCTTAGAATGAAAAAAATTGCCTGACATTTCATGCCTTTGCACTGCATTGGTTCTCTCCTATGCCTAGGATTGATTCTCTCCCTCTCCCTCCTTCTCTCTCTCCCTTTCTCCTTCTATCGCACTCCTCATCCCTGGCTTTAAGCTTCCCTGGCTTCCTCCAAGACTCAGTTAAAATCTCACCTCTTCCTAAGGCCTTTTCCAGGATTCCCCTCTCCCCTCATCTCTCCAACTCTTCTCATCTTCCCTTTAGGACTACCTTCCATTATTTGTATGTGTAACTTTTTGCATGCTCTCTCCTCTATTAGAATATGAGTTCCTTGAACACAGGGACTGTATTTTTGTCTCCTTTTTTTATGCCCCCAGCACTTAGGACAGCTCCTGGCAATCTGGCAAGCACTTAATAGATGTTTGTTGACCAACTCTAAGTCTTTCTATTCATCATGACATACTCCTGAATGGGAGGTTCTGTTTTTCAAAAATTAGTTCTGAAGATCTTGTCATTAGGCAGTCACCAAACCTAACAATCCAAGTCAAGATGGTCCAGATAACTAATGAATTTGGTTGTATATTATAAATACCACCCTATTTTCTCCTCAGTCTCTTGCTGGATCTTCATCTAATTCATACCCATTAAATGTAGTTGTTCCCCAATACTGTTCTGGACCCTCTTCTCTTCAACTTTTGTACCACTTTACTTGGTGATCTCATTTGCTCCCATGGATTCAATGATCATTTCTGTGCTAATGATTCTCAAATCTATTATATGCAGCCCTAGCTTTTACAATGACCTCCAGTCTTGCATTTCTGTTTGCCTACTAGACATCTCAAACTAGATGCTCTGTGGATATTTTAAACTCAACATATCCAAAAATGAACTCAACCTTTCCCTTCAAACCCTTCTTCTTCCAAATTTCCCTATTATTGTCAAGGACACCACTATCCTCCCAGACCTCCAGAGTCATGCCCTAGGTGTCACCCTCATCTCCTCATTCTCTCTTACTCATCATAATCAATCTTTTGGGAAGGTCTATCAATTTCACCTTTGTAGTATCTCTCAAATACACTCCCTTCTCTCCTCTGATATGGCCCACATCCAGGTGTAGACCTCATCATCTCACATCTGGATTATTGCAGTAACTACTGGTGTGTCTGTCTGCCACTCCAGGCAATCCTTCATTCAGCCACCAAAGCAATTTTCCTAAAGTGAATGTCAAACTATGTCACTTCTTCCTACCAAATAAACTGTAGGAGCTCCCTAGTACTTCTAGGATCAGATTTAAATCCTCTATTTGGTGCTGAAAGCGTTTCATAACCTAGCCTTCCCTGCCGCGCACCCCGCCACCCCTCTCCCATTCCTTTCTGGTATTCTTATACTTTACAACTGCCTTTTACTCTTCAAGATCCAGTGACACTGGCCTCCTGGATGCTCCTCAAATAAGACTCCCCATCTCCTGACTTCTGGCACGTTTCCTGACTGCCCCACCCCCATCCCTGGAATGTTTTTCTTCTTCATCTCTGCCCCCTGGCTTCCTTCATGTCCCAGTGAAAACCCCCCCTACTACAGGAAGCCTTTCCCAACCCCACTTAATTCTAATGCCTTTCCTCTGTTCATTCTCTCTCATGTACCCCGTCTACAGCTCATTTCTGCAGAGTTGTTCAAATGTTGTTTCCCTTAGTAGATTATGAACTCTTTGGATCAGGGACTATGTTTTACCTTTGTATTTGCTTAGGCCAGTGCTTGGCACACAGTAGGTCCTCAATAAATGTTTGTTGCCTGCCTCTGTGTGTGTGTATATAATATATATTATATATAATATATATGTGTGTATATATATATATATCTGGAGGAACAAAAGAGCCCTGGGTTCTAGGCCCAGCTCTGTTACTGGGGAGCTGAGGAGCTATGGGGAAATCATAGATAGGATTCATTCTCAGATTCCTTTCAACTCTCAAATTAGATGATTTTCAAGTAAAGCTTCCTTTCTTTAAATCCACTATGCCTTATGGTTTTCAGTCAGTTATTCTTCAGAAAAATTAGATCTCTTGTCTAGAAGTTTCTATACTTAACAAGCTGATAGAAAGGCAATGAGTCATAGGAAGAGTACCCAAGGGATTAATTATTTCTCTATTAAAGCATGTCTCTTAAACAGGCACCTATGGGCAATACAAAGCATTTAAACCATGACCAAATCGTTCATTAGAATGCACATTTAAGAAAATGAATTCTAAGCACTTATTCCACAGGCAATATAGTATATATAGTAGACAGAGGAGGTTGAAAGACTAGGGTTCAAGTCTCTCTTCCAGCACACGGACAAGTCATATGCAGTAGCGTGCTGAAAAATGGCCAGTCAGTCAACAAACATTTTTATAATCATTATAGTCGTTCCCTATGGGCCACCCATTGTGCTAAGCACTGGGGATACAAAGAAAGGCTTTGACCCTGTCCTCAAGAAGCTTACATTCCAACGGGGAGACAACGAAGTCATTTCAGAGGAAAGAGGAGGGATTGGAAAGGCCTCCTGCAGAAGGTTGAGTTAGAATTGAATCTAGAAGGAGGTCAAGAAGGCCAGGTGGTGCAGACAGAGAAGGTGAGCATTCCAGGTGTTGGGGTAACCAGCAAAACCTGTGGATTTTGGAGAGGGAGGTCTTGTGTGAAGAAAACAGGCCACATGGGGCTGGATCCCAGAGGACAAGATGAGGAGTCAAGTTGTGAAGGGCTTTGAATGCCAAACCACATCTTATGTTTGGTCTTGGATGTAATAGGGAGCCAGTGTAGTTTACTGAGTGGGGGAATGACATGGTTAGACCCAGGCTTTTTTCATCCCACCTTGGCAGCTGGGTGGAGATTGGATCGGAGTGGGCAGAGACTTTAGGCAGAGAGGCCAGGCAGAAAGTTTCTTTGATCGTGTATTGTGGGCAAGAGGTGATGAGGACCAGCACAATGCTGACAGTTGTGTGAGTGGAGAGAGGGGTCAGAGGGATGATGCTCAGGTCTGACAAGAGGATAGAGATGTGGGGCGAGTAGGAGGAAAGAGGCAAGGATGACCCCTAGGCTTTGAGCCTTGCTAACTGGGAGGATGGTGGTGCCCTGGATGGTGACAGGAATATGGAGAAGAGATGAGAGTTTTGGAGAAAAGGTCATGGGTTGTGTTTTGGACATGTTAGGTTTGGGATTCCTATAGAATGAAGCTCAGGAGAGAAATCAAGGTTGATGATATGACTGCCTGATAATGAGGAGCCCCAGGCCCCATTGCTGGAGCTGGAGCACCTGGTTGGAGGCAAAGGCCAAGACACAGCAGCCTCATAACCATGTTTCAAGCTGGAAGGGGCCTTCATGTTCGGCTAGTTCAACTCCTTATTTGTGTTTTTTTATTCTTAATTAATTGGTTAATTAATTTATTCATTCATCTATTTGTTTATTTATAAATGAGGGATTCTGAGACCCCAAGAAGTCTAGTGACTTGCCCAAGATCACAAAAGAGGTAAGGAGCACAGCCAAGATTTGAACCCAGGCCCCCTCATGCAGCTTTCTTTCCATTGCACTATGATGCCTCCCTATAATTCTAAACTACTATGTGAGATGTGAAGGATAGATCATCATTTGCTTGGTGGGGGAGCAAATAAAAGATAGCTTCATGGTAGAATGGTAACATTTGAACTCTTAAAGGATTTGTAGGTTTTCAGTGGGTGAGGGTGGAAATGAATATTAAAGAATGGTGAAGACAGTTGAGGGTAGGGTATTTCAGGGAAGAAAAAATATATTGGGGGGAGAGGAAGGAAATGGTTCTGTTTGTGAAGGTCAGGGCTCTGGGAAAGGCATGGTTTTCAATATAATTTTCATGCCTAAAATTTTCAGAGCACTGTATGAACAAACCTTGAAATACATACGTAATCAGCTGTCATTACTTCTAGAATGGGTACATCCAAGGGGCCACATAGTTGCTTCATGATCAATTAATTTCACAATTTTTACAATTAGATTTGAAGATGAAATTATTTTGGTTGGCCATGTTATGTAACATAGCTCTAATTTGCCATGTTAATGTTGGGAGGCAGATGTCTACAGTTTTGCTCTGGTTTTCAGTAATTTTCAATTAGAATTATTTAAATTATTCAACCACCTGGAAATTTCTTTTGATTAAGGGATAATTTTTTAAAGACCTAGATTACTGTTGACTCTAATATTTTTTTCCTTGACTTGCTTAACATTTTTATCAACGGTGCTTATCCAATTTAAGTCCCCAGTTGGAATGAGAGATTCACAGATTTTCAGAGTTAGAAGGGACCTCCACGGCTATCCTTTCCTATTCATCCTGGAAAAAGAAATTCCTGCAAAAACACATCAGTTGTGCAGCCATCTGGTCTTTGCTTTAAGCCCTTCAATGAAAGGGAAGTTACTGCCTCCGAAGATACCCCTAGTTTGAATATTCCTATTGTTGCTCAGTCATTTTCAGTCTTGTCTGACTTTTCATGATCCCATTTGGGATTTTCTTGCCAAAGATACTGGAGTGGTTTGCCATTTCCTTCTCTGGATCATTTTATAGATGAGGAAACTGAGGCAACCAAGCTTAAGAGACTTGCCCAGGGTCCTACAGCTAGTAAGTGTCTGAGGCTGGATTTGACCCCAGGTCTTCCTAACTCTGGACCCAGAACTTTATGCACCCTACCACCTTGCTGTCCCATCTCTATTGTTAGGAGATTCTTTCCTGACCCCAAACTGAAATTTGCCTCTTTTTAGATTCTATCAATTGGTTGGAAGGCTGCCCTCTAGGGCCCAAATGAATAAATCTTATCCCTTTCCCACACAACAACCCCTTGGACACTTGAAGCCTAATTATTTATCATGTTGCCTCTGCATCTTCTTTTCTTAAAGTTAAGCTGGTACATAACAACTGCTAAATAAAAGCTTGTTGACTCGATGACCAGACCATCCCTGGTTCTTTCCGGCCTCACGTTGCACGCTCTTAAGAACTTGTAGCCTTCTGTTTGTCTTCCTCTGGATGGTCTCCAGTTTACCAATGTCCATCCTAAACTGGGGTGTCTAGAACTGGACGCAGAACTTCAGGTGCAGTCTAATTAGGGCAGAGTCTGGTGGGACTGTCTGCCTCCTTAATATTAAAAGCTGTGTCTTTTAAAAAAAATTAAATCATTTATCCATTTATTTTTAAAAATATTCTTTCAAAAAAAAATTCGAGTTCCAAATTCTCTCCTTCCCTCCAGCCCCTCCATCACCCACTGAGAAGGTAAGCAATATAAGATCATGTGAAGTCATGCAAAACACATTTCCATATTCAACCATGCCTTTATGCAACCCACATTGACACCAGTTTTTTTGACTACTATATCATAGTATATTCAGTTTGTAGACTACCAGAGCCTCCAGATATTTTTCAAATACAAGCAACTGGATGACTCAGTGAATAGAGAGGTGGACCTAGAGTCAGCAAGACCTGAGTTTAAATCCCACCTAGGACTCTTATTATAGCTTTATCATCCAATCTTCTGTTTGTCTCAGTCTTCTCATCTGTAAAATAGAAATAATAATAACACCTATCTCACAGGGTTGTTGTGAGGAGAATATAAGGTAATATCTGTAAAGCGCTTTGCAAAGCTAAAAGTGCCATGTAAATCCTAACTGTTAGCTATTATTATATAAATGGCTGTCTCACATGGCTCCCACACCTTGTACTTATGAAATTGACATTTGAACCCAATTGGATTTCGTCTTATTAAATTCAGCCTAGTGCTACAGCCTGTCAAGATATTTTTGGATCAGGATTCAAGCATCCAATTTCTCCTCTCCTTGGGTCATTTGCAAATTTGCTAAGTGTGACCTTTATCCTTGATTAAAGACAGTTGTTGGGAATACAACATGTGCTCAGATACAGAGATATAAAGTAGCTATATAATGGGATGTGCTCAAAGGACTGAAGCCTCACTAGAGATATACAAAGTAACTGCTGGAGGAAGCCATTGTCAGGAACCCAGGGTAATCAGGAAAGGCTTCCTGTAGGCGGCAGCACTCTGGCACTACTCCAGAGGAAGCTCGAGATTCTACAAGGCTGGGGTGAGGAGAAAGCAGTTTCCAATCATTTATTCAAAGGAACTACTTTGCAAATGCTTTTCTTCAGTATCTGTGAAACTCCTGGTTTATATCCTTGGCCTTAAATGGAATGGTTTGGGCTCTTTCCTCTGCTTCTTTCTCTCTACCTGAGCCCTATTTAACATCACCTGGTCCTGGTTTCCTCCACTGTAAAGTGAGGGGGTTGGCCTTGTTCCATTTTCAGCTCAAAATCTTCGATTCTATAACCTTAGAGCTCCTCTCCTCCAACCCTCTCATTTTACAAACGAGGAAACTGAGGTCCAGACAGGTTAAGTGATTTGACAGGGTTACATAGGTAAGGAGGTGATCAAGGTAGAATAGGAACTCAGGTCCTTGGCCTCCAAAGGCAGTGCTCTTTCTAATTTACCTCTTTAAAATTCTATGGCTCTGTGACTATGAATACTCAAATACTGAAAGAAATTCCTGAAGAAATAGATTTTAAAGAAGGAATGTGAAAGAATTCTGCTATAATCCCATAGGACATGGAAAACTGGACCAAACTGTAGACATTTTTTATGACGCCAAAGAATGAATTTGCCCCCTTCATCTGAACCTTCCCATGATCTGATGATGCTCTCCATTGCCCCTCCTTCTTACACCCAAGCCCATGTGAAATGCTCCCTCCTTTATAAGAGAAGTATTGACTAGCCCTAAATTTAACACAGCCTACAGTGAGTTTCTTACTGTAAGCATTCTGGGAATTTGACAGGGCCGGATGTCAAATTAAGCTGGATACGCCAGATCAGCTGCCGAGAAACTTCATCCTGTAATTCTGGGTAAAAAAAAAAAATCAATAGAAAATATAATGAAAATCCTGAAATACAGGAAACTTCTGTATTCAATTTAAAAGCTCTTTAAAGAGTAAATGCACTTCTTAGTCATATGTTGGAACTAAGCTTGATAGATAGACCTGAGGCCCGAGTTTCCTTCTATTTACAAAGGGGATGTTTTATGGCCTGTTCTTTTTCTTGCTAGACAGCTCTCGAATGACTGCTGATGGGGAGGAAGTTAGGCAGTGGGGGCAGGTCTTCACCTTTTTGTGTCACAGGCCCTTTGTCCGGCTAGGGTAGCCTTAGAATAATGTTTTTAAATACCTAAAATGAAATGCATAGGATGACAAAGGAAACTAGTTATATTGAAGCAGTTATCAAATAATTAAAAGTTCAAATATTCCCCCCACAATGTATCCAAGGGCTCTAGGTTAAGTATCCTATCCTACAGGAGAAAGTGACCCCAGACTCTACTGTCTAATGATTTATAATCTCTTTGATGTGATGACAACGTCCTCCAAAGCCAGGGCTATCGCACTTTGGTCTGTGTGTGTATTGGATGCTTAAACATTATGGTAGAAGGCTGGACTTGGGGTCAGAAAGCCTTGCGCTTGAGTGTGTTCTCTGACACAAGCCTCTGTGACTGAGTAATACCTGGCTGAGCCTCAGTTTGCTTCTTTGTAGAATGGGGATAGGAACTTCCCAATGTCGTTGTCAGAGTCAATGAAATAATGTATGTTATAAAATGGACTTGAACTCTCTGGGGTCCTGTATTTGACTTTCTAACATCCCCATAAAAAGACATCATTCAATTCTTGGAGGAGATGGTCACCTTGTCATATTGGAAAGAGCAGTGCCACTGAAGTCAAAGGACTTGGGTTCTGTGATGCTTAATTGTCTTTATGACCTTAGACATATCATTTTGTGTTCATGGTCTCAGTTTCCTCATCTGTAAAATGGAAGGATTGGATTAGATGGCTTTTAAGGTCCCTTCCAGGTCTGAATTGGGGACCTTATGATCCTGTGATTTCTCCCTTCCTCTACCTACTTTATTCCTTGATCATAGGGGCCAAAGGCAACTGCCCCTGGAACCCATGGAGCCCAGGGATCTCATCAGTCCTCCCTCTGTCCCCAGACATGAGGTCATTCCTATGTACCCAGGTTATTCGTTGGGTAGCCTGAGGTCTTCACTCATTGCCATGATCTTGAACTCCCCTCTCAAATCCTCATCTCCTTTCTTCTATCTTCCCATCTTACTATTCTCCTATTTCTTCTTCACTCTCACTGTGACTTCCAGGGGCAGCTGGGTTTACAGTGGATAGAGCACCAGTGCAGGAGTCAGGAGGACCTGAGTTCAAATCTCACCTCAGACACCTGACACTCACTAGTTGTGTGACCTTGGGCAAGTATCCCAATTGCCTCATCCTGGATCATCTCCAGTCATCCTGATGAATATCTGGTTACTGGACTCAGATGGCGGAGGAGGAGGAGAAGTGAGGCTAGCGACCGGCACAGCCCTGCCTCACTCAAAACAAAGTCAAGTGCAAGTTATGTCATTATTTCTCTGATGTCATGGTCTTCTTTGGCAACGAAGGACGAACACACACATACACTGTGACTTCCAGGCCTCCATCCCTGCCTGTTCTCTGGCCTTAACTCCTGATCTGGCCTCACTTTTATCCCTTCATAATCTCAATCCTATAATTGAAAAATATAAGGTCATCTGATCCTTCACTGCCTTGTTTGACAGCCCATAATACTTTGGCAATCCTCCACCCTCGGTCATCCCCTTTGTTCCTGCTCTTTTGCTGTGAAGGAAGCTTCCCTTATCTCTGGAGGAAGCCACATAGCCAGGCAGACTGGTCCCCTGTAGACTCACACGACCTAATGTCAGCTGAGTTCTCACTACCACATGGCAACGCTTTTATTCTTGCATCATTCTTTGTAGTAACCTTCTGTGCCTGCCCCAAGTCTCTTTCTCTGTGTCTGTGCACCCTTGTTACAATGTAAGCTCCAGGTGGGCATCTAAGGAAGACAACTAGATGATGTCTAGCCTCCCAGTGTGCCGTCTTATTATCTGTGTTCCAGTGAATCCCTCCTCTCCTCAGCTCCTTCCACCATCCACAGCCTTTCATCTTGTCCAGTTCTGTCTTTCTGTGAAGTTTCCATGGTGGATTTCATTATGAAATGTCTTTCCCAGGATCACACAGCTGGGAAGTAAATATCTGAAGTGGGATTTGAACCCAAGCCTTTCCTACTCCAAGTCCAATGCCCTAGATATATGCAATTCTGTTTCTGCATCCCCTCATGTAATAATGATGATAATAACTGGGTTTTCTAGTATTTATATAGCTTACAGAATTCTTTCTCACAATGCTGCCATGAGATAGGTAACACAGGTGTTGTTTTCCCCTTTCACAGATGATGGAATTGAGGCTCAGAAAAAGTTAAGTCCCCCAATAAACATTTATTAAGCACCTACTATATGCCAGGTATTGTGTTAAGGGCTAGGATACAAAAAGAGGCAAAAGACAACTTTTGCTCTCAAGAGTTCACCATCTAATGTGACTCGTCTTCTAGGAAACTTCAGGGGTTTGATTTGAAACCCAGATGAACTGATTCCAAGGTCACTGTTCTTTTTGCAGCATTATGTAAGATTTTAGTTGGTGGTAGTGCTTGTTACTGTTAAATCTCCTCCTAAAGCTGGTATTCTGGTGATTGAGTCTTCCCCACTGTACCTCCTCAGAGGACCCCATATCTCCTAATCCTGACAGATGTCCTCAGAGCAGAGGGTGACAGCAGCAGATATCACCCCAGACCTTCAAAGTGTGAACCCCATCGACGGGCAGCTGCTTAAACAGCACACTCATGGCCAACACAGGCTGAAGCAACTGTAGTTAGAAGGATGGGAGTCAACTGGGACAGACAGCATAAATAACACCCTCCCCCCTGCAAGTTGTCCTGCCCTCCTGAGCCAAACACTCTTCTGTAATCAGCAAAGTGAACCCTGAAGGATTCTGCAGCAATGTTAGTAACAGTTCCTGCATTTGGAGCAACTTCACGAAATACACTTTTAGGACAAATTTACTTGGGAGGAAGATACTCTGGGATACCAACCCATGGGCAGGGACTGCAGAGCACTGATGGGGACCAGAAGAAAAATGAGCCTATTGGCTAGTAGCTTCCCATTTAACTGATGATTCTTTGTGCTGTAGCATCTTAGATTTAGAGCTGAGGGTGTATTGTACATCCTGCTCTTCTTTTTGGACAGATGGAGAAACTAAGTCACAGACCGAGTAACTTGTCCCAAGTCACATAGATAACAAAATAGGAGTAGATCTTAGTTGAGTCTAGGCTGATGAAAGACAGAATGTGTTTTCAGCACTATCTAAGTTTCAGGGCTCTCAGACAAAGCTCCAGCTGCCTTACCCTCGTTATGACTCTGGGACCTCTTTCTCTGAACTATGTCAGTTGTATGCCTAGTGAAGTGTGGACTTCTCTAGAAAATTATGAAAGCTGGCCTGTTTCCATTTTACATTTTCATCAAGGATAATAACAGCTAACAGCTAGGTGGCACAGTGGATAGAACACCGGACCTGGAATAAGGAAGTCTCATCTCCCTGAGTTCAAATCTGACCTCATACACTTACTGGCAACTTACTTCACTTTGCCTCAGTTTTCTCATCTATAAAATGATCTGGAGAAGGAAATGGCAAACCACTCCAGTATCTCTGCCAAGAAAACCCCAAATGAGATTGCAAAGAGTCAGAAACAACTCAATAACAACCCCAAACTTTTATATATTGTTTTAAGATTAACCAAGTACTTTACATGTATTAATTCATTTGATCAAGGATACCTTTGAGGCATGAGGCAGCTAGGCGGTACAGTGGCTGGAATTCTGGGCCTGGACCCAGGAAGACCTGAGTCCAAATCTAGTCTTGGACACTTTCTAGCTGAGTTACCCTCATCTGTAAAATGGAGATAGTAACAGCACCTACCTCCCATGTTTGTTGTGAGGATAAAATAAGATAATATTTGTAAAGCACTCAGCACAGTGCCTGGTACATAGCAAACACTGAAAAAATACTTGTTCCCTCCCTCCCTTCCTTCCTTAATCCTTTCTTCATCCTTTCTTCCCTTCCCTCCTTCCCTCCTCCTTTGCTTCCTTCCCTATTTCCTTCTTTTCTTTCCTCCTTCACTCCTTCCTTTTTTCCAGCCATCATTCTCATGAGTTTTACACAAACTTATTTTTACTTCCATTGTAGTTCACTGTTGCATGGGGTGATCCTGCTGAGGATGAGTTTCTGTTCTAAACTAGTTCTGCTATTGGCTTCCCTGACCCTCTATTTAGCAAGGAGATGAGCTATTTGTTCACTGGGATATCTGGGCTCTGTCAATCCTGTGAGGTAAAAGGTGGTCATCAAGGTCAATGTCTTTCCCTCTTTCCATTTCCCATTTTTCAGCATTTCCAACATGTTTGAACCAGTCAGGTTAAAGCTGTTGTAGTTATAGACAGTGTCATCTTTTCATTTTTATCCTGTCTTTGAAGTTGATGGTGGTTTTTCTCTAGTCAACCTATGGCATGACTGTAGAAAGACATCAAACCATGATATGACTACCATCTTATGTCTCATTTTATGTTTTTCAAATAAACTTAATCTATCACGACCACAGCAGGAGATATTAATAAGTCATACTACCCATGCTAGTACTTCTTGAAGTATGGATACAGATTCTCAGAGGCATCCTCCCCGGGATGAAAAAAGTGTTGAAACAACAACCCCATGGAACTTTCTGGTTAGGGGCAGATATGTTGTGCATGCCAGCATTCTTCTGGTAGATGTCCAAGATGTTGTGGCCTTGGTAGTGGTTATAGTACATAAAATCAACTTGACTTCCCAATGGGATGGAAGATACAGTGCTAAGGAGAAAATTGGGAAAGCCAGCTCTTAATTTCTGGAGCTGTCCAGCAGAGCTGAATTTATTGAAAATTACACACTGGACCTCTTTCATTCCAGCTTTGGTTATTTTCCAGGGCTTGAAAATGAATACTGAGTTCAAGGCTGTTTTCATTAAATCCTTTCCTCCATCTTGAATTACTTTTCTTAAAATTATGAACATAATAAACTTTTATACCAACACCTCTTCTCCCGCCCCTAAAAAACCCAAACCTACCATCTAACTAGCTACATGATATAGAAAAAAGAATGCAGAATCTGGAGTCAAGAGGCCTTGGTTTGAATCTCAGCTTGGGGCACTTACCATCTGTGTGACCATGGACAAGTCTCTGGGTCTGTTTCCTCATGGATAAGATGAGAATAACAATATGTGCCCAAGATACCTCACAAGTTGACTCTGAGGCCTCTACCCTTTATAAATATTATGGTATTAAAGAAATTGTTTCTGTTTCCCCCCCAAATTTGTGCTTCTGTACTTTTAAAATAGCTTTTAAAAATATATTTCCACATATATTTTTGAAAATATATGTATATGTGTGTTGTATGTATATATATATGTGTGTATGTGTGTGTGTGTGTGTGTCTACATAATATTCTAAGGTTTTTGGTTATAGTTGGGAACTGTGACTACATTAGTATAGGAACTCCTAGGATGGAAATCTGCATTCTCCATGCAAATGATCAGCTGTGTATATGTGTGTGTATGTATGTATGTATATTTATATGTGTATGTAATATATATATGCACATATATGTATGTATATAGTCTTAATGAGTAGCCTGAGATAGTGAGTGGTTAAATGTCTTGGCTGGAGTCACACATCCAATATGGGTCAGGGGTAGGATTTGAACCTAGGTCTTGCTGACTTCCTGGCTTCCTGTCCATGATGCTGTAGTGTTTCTTATCTTAAATTATATTTTGGTTAATAATACTGCAAACTTTTCTCTTGGGAGTACACAGAAGGGAGAAGTGGGTCAAGATCCAGACATTGATTTCTTTGCCTTTGTTATTTCAGGGATATCGGAACCATCCTTTGAGGCAAAATGTGAAGATCGTTTGTTTAAGAACTTATTTCAAGACTACGAAAAATGGGTTCGTCCCGTGAAACACCTGAATGACAAAATAAAAATAAAGTTTGGCCTTGCAATCTCTCAGTTAGTGGATGTGGTATGTGTATGTGCAGATAATGATAATAATGAACATTTCTAATATAGTTTATCGTTACGAAGCACTATATGTACATTATCCCAGGATGACCCTGTGAAGTGGGTAGTATATTGTTAGAATCTCAGTTTCCCTGTCTGTAAAATGGGAATGAGAGTTTGAATGATCTTGTCTAAGGAGGGAGCTAGATCTTTAGCCCACCATACTATGCTGGCACCTTACATGATGAGGATGATTTTATGCAAAGAAGTACTTGCATACCATTGGTTGAACTTCGTAACAACACTCCGTGGTCTATCTTACAGGTATTTTTAACCTGTTTTAAATGAGACTCAGAGGGTGACCCACCCATGGTCACATAGCTCATGTTGGAAGCAGGATTCTAACCCAGGTCCTCATGACTTTAATACTCATGCTCTCCCCACTGTATCAGGCTGTGGATGTGCCATAGACAAAACCTAGAGAGCATTTTTTTCCCTCACTGGGGAATTAAACACAGAAAATGCCCCCCTCCCCTCCCCTTTCCCATGCCACTTTGTACATAAAATTCCCTCCTTTGACTTAGTAAAACTCTTGCTAAGCTCAGAATCATTAATTTTTTTTTTAATAAATAGAGATACCCTTTCAAATAATATCATCCTTCCATCACGAGGGAAAGATGAGAATTTATGTTGAATTTCCCCCGGAGAATCCTTCAATCTGCCTTGATGGTGCATTCTAGTGCTTGTCTCTTCTTGCCTGGAAATTATTCCTTCTCACCTAATTTCCTCTTGTTCCCATTTCAGAGAAGTTTTTGGCTGTTCTGACTTTAAGCCCATCAATCAGCATGTGCTTATTGCATAGCTAGAACTGTCAATAAGGTAGGGGTGGGGTGAGTGGGCATGGAAGATGTTACATAGTGTCTACCCCAAAGAAGCTAGTTATCTAGTTGGGGACGTACATACGTGAAACAGAAACAGTATTTACAGATATAGTCTCATGAGATCCTGACACCAAACCTATGAAGCAAGTGCTATTATGATCCCCATTTCACAGATGAGAAAACTGAGGCAGGGAGAAGTTAAGTGGCTGGGCTGCAGCTGGTGAGTGTTAGAGGTGGGCTTTGAATCCAGGTCTAGATCTCTATCCACAGCACTGTGTGGCCTCATGTAGCAGGTGATGTACAGACTCTGAAAGACTGGAAATGCAGAGGTGGTGTTTGTCAGGGAAGGCTTTATGGAGGATGTGGCATTTGAGCAGCACTGTGAAGAATATAGAAAACTTGGGCCACATGACAGAAGGAGGAAGCCAAGGAAATCTCAGCCATATTGGGTGTGAGGGACAGCAGAAACGCTGACTGGGCTAACTCAGCAGATATATAATGGGATGTCAGCCAGGCAGCAGGCATAAGCATCTGCTGTTGTTCAGTCATTTCGTCGTGTCTGACTCTTTGTGACACCATTTGGGGTTTTCTTGGTAAAAATATTAGAGTGGTTTGCCACTTCCTTCTCCAGCTCATTTCATAGATGAGAAAACTGAGGCAAACAGGGTAAGTGACTTGCCCAGGGTCACACAGCTGGTAAGTGTTTGAGACCAGATTTGAACTCACAAAGATGAGTCTGCCTGGCTCTCTATCCACTGCACCACCTAGCTGCCCAGCTATATGCCAGACACTGGGTTAAGTGCTAAGGATACTGAGAAAAGGAAAACAGTCCCTGCACTTGAGGAGCTTAGATTCTAATGAGGGAAAGGTGACAACTAGTGTTCAGATTTGACTGGAGTAGAGAAAGAATGAGCTGGAAAGACCAGTGGATTGGGAGACCAAGAAGATTGAGTAGATTTGACTAGAATATTAAGGAGGTACGAAAAGGGTCAATGTAGTACCATGGAAAGAACACCTGAGTCTCAGAGTCATGTGGACCCAAGTTCAAGTTCTGGGTTGGTCATTTATCAATGGTGTACCTTGGGCAAGTCACGTCTCCCTGGGTTGGACCAACTGATCTTTGAAGGTCTTCTCTCCGTGATGATATAAAGTCAAAGATGGCCCCCAAGGCTTCACACCTGGTTGACTAGGGAAGATGTTAGCAGAAATAGGCATGCTGGAAGAGATACAAGGGTGTAAATGGTCCAGGCCTTGGACATGTCCTGTTGGAGGTGGTGATGGAACCTTCTAGAGGAAATGTCCAGGAGGCAGTGGGAAATAAGAGGACTAGGATTTGAGTCTTTAGCATAAAGGTGATAGTTGAAGGTCTTGAGAATGGAAGTGAGCTCTTTAGGAATAAATGGAGAGGAAGACAGCACAGGTATGAGCATGCCATTCCTCTACTCCAGAAGCCTTCCATGACTCCTCATTGACTGCAGGAGAAGATACAAACTCTTCTGCCTGGTGTTTAAGGCCCAACCACCTTTCTAACCCCACCTGCCTACCTCATTACTACCCTTAAAGCACTCCAATGAAACTGGAGTATTAGTCATTCGCCAAACATGGCATTCCTATCTCCCACCTCCATGCGTTGGTACAAGCTGCCTCCCATACCTTCAATGAGCCCTTATCCTTCAAGGCTCAGGTTAGTCTTTGGGAGGCTTTCACTGATTTCCCCCCTCATTGTTAATGCTCTGTCCTCACATTACATTGTTTACCCGTCTTTGTACATGTGGTATATTCGACACTCCCCAACTGCTAGTGGAAGGTGAGCCACCTTGAGGGCAGGAACTCTTCTATCTGTGTCTGCTAATGCCAAGAGCCTAGCACATAGTAAGTGTTTTTGGGGGTGGGGCACTTGTTGGCTCTTAAAAAATGTTTATGAATTGAGAAAAATTAAGGTCTGTTGTCTAAGGCTTGGTGTTCTCTGTTTAGCATGCGGTGAGGGAGAGGACCAAGCAGAGAAAGACTGTTCTGAGAGTGTCTATTAGGCTAAAAGCCTTTTCATTCAACAAATATTTGAGTACCTACTCTTGCAGAGTATTAGGCACTGGGGGTGGTGGTGGTGGTGGTAACAAATAGGAATTTGAGATACTATCCCTGCCTGTAAGGAGCTTACAGTCTAACGGGGGAGATAAGACATCTATGTAAGTCACTGTGAGCCCAGTGAAGACAAGGAAGGTGCAGTAAGAGAAAGTTAAAGTTCTGCCATTCCTCAGCAGGGGAGGATTCAAAGGGTTGAAGGGAGACCTGTAGAGATGAGGAGAATCAGAACACTGATTGAAGGCTTAGTAAAACACTTCTAAACTTTCTTTTGTCTGAGATGAAAAATCCAAGATTTTTTAGTCTTTTCTTTTTGGGACTTTATGTACAACATGAAACTATGGGTAAGTGATTTAGTAACTGCGGGACTTAGTTTTCTCATCTGTAAAAGGAGGGAGTTGGACTTGACTTCTAAGGTCCCTTCCCAGCTCTAAATCTCTGATCCTATGAATTGTTCCATTGGCTTTCCTCCTAGACCTTTGGTGGCGGGACCCACCAAACTTGATCCAAAAAACTTGATATCAAAAATCTGAAAATTCTGCCCTATTTTCCCTTTAATTCTTCTTTTAACTGTTATATTTCTCTTCTTAAACATTCTGTAGTTTCTTGCTGGTAACCTATTATTTCTGAAGGTCCCATAAAATGTGATGATATTGTCTTTTTCACTGGGGATTTCCATAACTGCATAATATTTATTCATTGTGTTGTAGTCCTTTCTAGTTTATTTATTTATTTTCCATCTTCCTGCATGAGTCTGATGGCTTTTGTTTTGGCTTTTTTTTTTTTTTTTTGCTTGGGGGCTTTTCTCTCTTGAATTTTGTATTACCCATCCCCTCTCTCCTTGTATTAGGCTCCTGCCCTGTTCAGGTCTGTCCCCAGCCACATTGTCATGTCCAGACCACCAGGGCAAGACAGCTTGACTGCACTGCTCACACTGAGGAATGTGAATGGTTGGAGGTGATTCTGGTCTTACTCCAAAGGAACTTTCCAGAGAGAGGGCTGAAGTGGGATTTTAGACACCTTCCTGGCTACCCTTCCCCCATGTTCCTCCACACAGAAGGACCTTTGGCTGTTTAAGCCCTTCAGAGTTTACTGTTCTCCAAAATTACTCACCATTTCTGTCCATGCTCAAGGAATGGGATGAAAGCAAATTAGGTTACTGCCTTAAGGGAATAGACAGGAGAGAAGCCACCATGGCCAGAACTTGAGATTTAGGCCTGTTGTGACTGATAATGGTGAGTAGCCATGGATGCTGGGCCAGTGGTGGGCCAAAGAGATAGATCGGGAAGATGGCATTGTCCATAAAGTGAAATCTCCTGCTGTTGTTTCATAAGACTTACATTGTGTGTGTGATTATGTGCATTTGCTGCATTTCTCATTATTTGAATTTAGAAAGGTTTGATAGCTCTGTTAAGAGTGAATTAATTCACCCCCTTCATGACATTCAACTCAGTTCAGTTCAATAAACATTTATTAAGTTCCTTCTATGTGCTAGGCATTGTGCTGAGTATTGGGGATAGATACCAAAAGAGGTGAAAGGAACCTACAATCTTTTTATTCTGTTGCCAAATATTGTCGATTCTGCCTGCAGGGAAGGGACTCCAACCTTAGAGTCCTTTGGGTCTCTCGTACTTAGCCTAGTGCCCTGTACACAGTAAGTGCTTTGTAAAAGTTGTAGGTTGAAGGAGATCTAGTACCCAAAAAGTCACTTAGAGGTTCAGGTGAGTGAGTGAGACCAGAGTAAAAAGAGCTCGGGACTTCTCTTCCAATATTTTCCTGCCCAGATTCTGCCTGTTGGAGGATAGGAGAGGGGGAAGAAAAGGGGGAAAGGCAAGGAGGAAGGGATGAGGGGGGATGGAGAGGGAAGAGAAAGGGATAGAGCCAGAGATAGGGGGAGGTAGATAGAGGAAAGGAGACAGGGGAAGAAGTGAGGGAGGGGAGAGGAAGAAAGGGAAAAGAATGGGGAAGGGGAAGAGAGAGGGGGAGGGAGAAGAGGGAGAGAGATGTAGATTCTTCTAAAGGAGCAGGGATAGTTTAGCAAAACAAAACAAACCCCCCAAAACCCAAAATATGACTATGCTTATTGAAAAGTCTGTTTTCTTTTCATTTCCCTTGTACAGGATGAGAAGAATCAGTTAATGACCACAAATGTGTGGCTGAAACAGGTATGTATAGTACTGCCCCAAGGAGACACCTCAGCCCTCCACATAGGGGAAGGCCCTGTGGAAGGGCTGCATTTGATGGTGCTGGGTTTGACCAAGCCTGGCTTGGATGTTGTGCCGACTCCAGCTCACCTGTGCTTCTTGGGGGCCACAGCTGGAAGTGTCCTGAGTAGGTGGGGGAAACCACTTCCAGGTCCCTGCCAGCCTGGAGTGTTGTAGGCAGGATCAAGGTTATCGCCTGGCAAGATAAGAAAGTGGTGGCCCTGGGCTTTAAACATGGGGTAGAAGCAAGTGTCTGTGTGATCCATGGTCTTGCAAGAAAGAATTGAACCCCGTAAACTTTCCTGCCCTATTCCTTCCTACCATTCCCCCAACAGATAAAAGTATTCTCAGATTTCTTGTAATGCTGTGCCTCAGTTTCCCCTTTGCACTTATCTCAGGCTCCCTTTTATCATTATTTATTCATGTAATTGTAAATAATTGAATTGTAAAGCTATTTGAGAACAGGGCCGTGCTACCTCTGTCAGGTCCAGTGCCTAGCAGGGTGCCTTCCAAAGCAGGCTCCCTAATAAACTTCTGTTGAGTGAACGTGCAATTGCTTATACTGCCTGCCAGCATTTTTAGATATTGAGTTTTTCTTATGCCCTGCACTGTTCTTTATTTTTAAGGAATGGGTTGATGTGAAATTAAGATGGAACCCTGATGACTATGCCGGAATCAAAGCTATCCGTGTCCCGTCCGACTCCATCTGGACTCCAGACATAGTATTGTTTGACAAGTAAGAGCGATGCCATTAGTATGATTTATGTTGGTAGAATAAAAGCAGGCTGTGTAAATATTCGTCACTGCCTCTCCTCCTCCACCATGTGGAGATTTATAGAGCTGAGTGATCTAATCACATTCCTTCTGGACCTCATCTTGTCCTTTTCTATTAGACTACATATTAAAATGTCCTGTGCAGTCTCATATTTCTGTCATATGGAGCAGCCGTTGTGTGCTCAGGCATAGGACACAATGCCTATCCTAGGAATCTTTTTTTATCCTTTTATAAGGGCACTGGCTTTGGAAGAATTGGGTTCAAATCCAAGCCTTTGTGACCTTGGGAAAGACATCTAACTTCTCTGGGCCTCATCTATAAAATGAAGGGGCAGATAACCTTGGAGGTCCCTTCCAGCCCCATGTAAATGATCCTTTAAACTCTCTGAGGCTGAGAATAAGTATAGTATAATGGACAGAGGGTGAGACTTGTAATTAGGAAAATCCAGGCTCAAACCTACCTTCCTCCCTGCTTCTTTCCCTCCTTCCTTCCTTCTGCCTCTGTCTCTCCTCCCCTCCTCTTTTTCCTCTAGCACTAGCCTCTTATCATCTCTCCCAATAGAATCTCTTTATTATATCAAATAAATATATTCAAGCGATATGTCACCTCATTGCCTCTATCTGAACATGTATGTCTGATTCCTCACCTCTTGTTTACCACCTTTCTGCAAAGACGTGGGGAAAGTGTGCTTTAATATCATCAGTCTTCTTAGGTGATGACTAGTCACTGGAGTTCTTTAGTCTTTCAATGTGTTTTCCTTTACAATACTATGGTTACCATGTGTATTATTCTAATTCTATTCATTTTACCCTGCTTCAAGGTTTCTCTGAATTCTCTACTTTTTCTTACAGAGAAATCATATTCCACCATTTTCAGTTGTTCAGCCACTCCCTAATTCATGAGCATTTTCATTCCCAATTCTTTGCTATAACAGAAAGTGCTACTCTGAATATTTTTTTGGTACATGTATGTCCCTACCCAGTGTCTTTGACTTCTTCAGAGTATAGTACATTCCTAGTAATGATATGGTCTAGTTTTTTTCCTATTACATTGTGCTGGACTTGATTGTGATTTTTATAGTGGCTAAAATTATATATTTAAGTCATTCAATAATAAAAAGTAGTTTTTATAATACTAGCAAAATTCTAATATTTGCATATTTGAGAACAATAAGAAAAACAACTACTGGTAAGAAAATTGTTTGGATTGCTTGCTTTCCTATATGACTAATATGTGGTGTTCATGTGTGTGTTGTTTCAGTGCAGACGGACGCTTTGAAGGAACTAGCACAAAAACGGTTGTAAGATATGATGGCACTGTGGCATGGACCCCACCAGCCAACTACAAAAGCTCATGCACCATAGATGTCACCTTTTTCCCATTTGATCTCCAAAACTGCTCAATGAAATTTGGTTCATGGACATATGATGGATCCCAGGTGGATTTAGTATTGGAGGATTATGATGTAGACAAAAGAGATTTCTTTGATAATGGAGAATGGGAGATAGTGAGTGCCACCGGAAGTAAAGGGAACAGAACAGATGGATGTTGCTGGTATCCCTACGTGACTTACTCATTTGTAATTAAGCGTTTGCCTCTCTTTTATACGCTTTTCCTCATCATACCCTGCATTGGGCTCTCATTCTTAACTGTGCTTGTGTTCTATCTTCCTTCAAACGAAGGTGAAAAGATCTGTCTCTGCACTTCGGTGCTCGTGTCCTTGACGGTCTTCCTCCTAGTTATTGAAGAGATCATCCCATCATCTTCCAAAGTCATCCCTCTAATTGGAGAGTACCTAGTGTTTACTATGATTTTTGTGACATTGTCGATCATGGTGACTGTCTTTGCGATTAACATTAACCATCGTTCCTCCTCCACACACAATCCCATGGCACCTTGGGTCCGCAAAATTTTTCTTCATCAGCTTCCCAAGCTTCTTTGTATGAGAAGTCATGTAGATCGGTATTTCACCCACAAGGAGGAAGCTAACAAGACCAGTGTCCCCAGATCTTCTCAGAACACCTTGGAGGCAGCTCTTGACTCCATCCGCTACATCACGAGGCACGTCATGAAGGAGAATGACGTCCGTGAGGTTTGTCCCAATGTCGTGGGAGTTAAAACCAGATTTAAGATGCAGATAAAGTACCAGTTCTGGCTTACCACTCCCCAGCTTTCTAGTTGAAGTTCAGTGATGACCCATATTATTTTCAGAATAATTGACTTGGCCATGGTCACAGCATGGCTACACAATGGCAGAGCCAGGACTTCCGAGTCTAAATCAAATGCTTCTGTAGATCATCAGTAGGCTGATTAACTTTTTTTGGCCATGATGACTCAGGAAAGGTATAGGATTGTGACCTAAACTCGTGGAGGTCATAGACTCTTTAAAAATTGTGGATCCTTGAAACATATAGAGATAGAGCCTAGATCTGTGATTTCTTTGGTGTGAGGAACTCCCAAGTGTGGAAACTCTCTGTTGAGGTGGGTTGCAGCCTCCTCAGCAACTTAGCACATTGCCTACAGCCCAGAAAGGTTAAATAACTAGGACAAAGTCATTCATCTGGTATGAGTTAGGGATAGAAATTGAACCCAGGTCTTCCTAACTCTGACACCAGCTCTCTATGCTTTAAAGCTTTCTCTCTTTAGCTATATACACAATTCATACATTATAATACATGATATATACCTAGTACATGATTTGGTGTATACATAATTCAAACATTGCTCAGTCATTTTCAGTTGTGTCTGACTTTTTGTGACCTCATTTGGGCTTTTTTTGACTCCAACCCACATTGAGGCGATGTAGCCACCCCATCTCAAATGTCTGTCTTACAGAGGTTATAGAAGTTTCATTTCCAGCATTCATTTAAGTCTTAAAGAGACAATAAGTCTCCCTATTAGGTATTGAAAAGAAGGGTTACAAGGAAATGTAAAATCAACTCAAGGGAATTTTGGGTGGTGAGAAAGCAGTAGCAGGGGGGGTTGTCAGAAAAGTCCTCCTTTAGGAAATTAGTGCTTGAGCTGAGCTTTAAGGGAAATGAACAAGAGATTAGGAAGGATCTTGCCCAAGCATGGGGGACAGAGAACCTATGCAAAGGCAAGGACATGGAGCAGCAGCATGGCAGATCCAAGACAGCAATTGGTATATAGTCAGAGGCCTAGGGTTCTAGACTCTGGACAAGCATCTGTGTGACTGAGAAAGCTTCTTAGCCATGGAAGATAAAGATAAATTGGAGAACATACATAAAGTGCTTCACAAACCTGAAAGTGCTATATAAATGCTAATTGCTGTTATTTCTTACAAGGGGCTTAAATTAGTTGATTTCTGAATGTCTCCTCCATCTCTAATATTCTGGAATCCCTTTCTTCTGCAATGTGGTAAATGAAACCAGAGGTTGGGGGGAATACAATGATGGGAGATGACCCAAGGCCAAAGATACTGGAGCAACTATCTAGTATCTCTTACAGCACATGACACAGGATATTTTTGTAACCTATTATGAAATGTTCATAAAATGCAAGTTATAAAATATTTGATAAGTTATAAAATTTGATCAATATGGAGAAAATAGATGTTTCATGTATATTTTTCTATTTCCTTCCTTCCTTCCTTCCTTCCTTCCTTCCTTCCTTCCTTCCTTCCTTCCTTCCTTCCTTCCTTCCTTCCTTCCTTCCTTCCTTCCTTCCTCATATTAGGTTGTTGAAGACTGGAAATTCATAGCTCAAGTACTTGACCGGATGTTTTTATGGACTTTTCTTCTGGTTTCAATAATTGGATCACTTGGGCTTTTTGTTCCTGTTATTTATAAATGGGCCAGTATCCCCATACCCAATCACATTGGGAGTACAAATAAATGAGGCTGTCTCAAGGACAGTCTAGATGGGATTATCCAACAAAAGATACCTGGAAATCTCTCAAAGCTGTCTTTCGCAGCTATGAAGAAATAAAACAGAATAAATCATGTCTAACTTTTAAAATGAAGTTGGCATCCTCACCCCCACTATAGAGTCTAACCTGTGAACACTAGTTTTCTCTAAGACATTGTCTCAATAGGACCAACCTGCAGAAATAATGTAGCTCCCAAAGTATGTTGGTTGGTTAATGGTATTTTGAGATGCTAAACAGAATTGGAAACTGCTTTACAAACTGATTGGTCATTGATCCAGTGCAACTTCTTTGGCTGTTGTTGAGTCAGTTTTCAGTCATGTCCAACTCTTCATGATCCCATTTGGGGTCTTCCTGGCAAAGAAACTGGAGTGGTTCACCATTTCCTTGTCCAGCCCATCTTCCAGATGAGAAACTGAGGCAAGCAGGGTTAAGTGATTTGCCCAGGTTCACGTAACTGTAAGCGAACTCATGAAGATGAGTCGGCCTTATTCCAAGCCCAGTGCTCTATCTACTTTGCCACTCAGATGTTCACATGTCTTTCTTGTTATGCTAATTTATGACCAATAATGCATGGGATTTTTAAAAGAGATTCTCCTCTTGACATCATTGAAGAAGGCCAATTATATTTATAACAACAACTCACATTTGCACAGAGATTTAAGTTTTAACATTAATTTGAAATGCTCTGCCCTGTGTGATACAATCCAAAATTTAAAATCCTGATTCTTTTTACCCTCTCTTTATCTTGTAAATAATCTCTATTTTTTTATTTCATTTTTCATTCATGTTATGCTATGTTAAATATAAAATGTTTTTATTTGATGTAAAATTATAAGTGAACACCATGCTGCTTTTTTGGTCTTTAAAAATCAAGATTTCTTTTGTGTGTATATAATTGGATCTTCCTTTAGAGTTTTCCTCTTTAGAGGCTTCAACCAACCATTCATTTTTTGTTATTTCCACATATCTCATTTCACCATAAATGGGATCCTGTTCCTCCACCGTAAAATCATATAAATGTTAAAGTGCTTGGATGTGTGCTTCTTCCTTGTCCTGAAGCATTTTCTTCAGAGCACTTAGCTTTAATTTTCTCAGCATTTCCCCTCCCCCACAACCTTGGCCCATCAATCAAAGCAATTCTCTTTGGTTTATATTAAATTAAATTGTAATGTCATCTCAGGAATAGCAGGGTTCAGATTCCACCTCCAGATACTTCCTACCTGGGTAACCTTGTGCCAGGCATCTAACTTTTTTCTGTACTGTTTTGTATACACAGACTTTATAATTTCTCCAAAATTATAAAGACAATCCTGACTGGAACTTCCCTACTGGATTTTTCAGATATTCTTTGTCGAATCCCTTTTTCATACAAATAGCCTTCTGGGTCTGAAGGTAAATTCAACCTGCCTCCAGTCTTCCAAAAGCTCATGTGGCACAGTGGATAGAGCACCAGGCCTGCCAGGAAGACTCATCTTCCTGAGTTCAAATCTGGCCTCAGACACTTAGGAGCTGTGTGACCCTGGACAAGTCACTTCACCCTGTTTGCCTCAGTTTCCTCATCTGTAAAATGAGCTGGAGAAGAAGATGGCAAACCACTCCCTTCTCTACCAAGAAAACCCCAAATGGGATCATGAAGAGTTGACTAAACAATGACATTTGAGTGCAGCGGTGCTAGGCCAGCTTTGGTCTCTCACTTTCCAAATTCCCAGTCTAGTTTAGGCAAGATGAGATAAGCAAAAGCATGGCATCTCTTGGTGTGATGCACTTGATTGCAAACTTAAGGTCCATAACAGTTCTAAACACACCTTCATGGCTAAAGGAACAGGCAAGAAGGTTGCCGATCTTTCCAGTTTAAATTCTAGAAGAGTCACTTGAATTTAGCTGACGATTAGAAAGCCCATCTTGGGTTGAGGCATTTATTCTGCAAGTTAGCCACCTTTGGAGGGCATGTCCCATGTCTAGTTAACTTGCATTTTATAGTCAGTTGACACCTTAGAACATCCCATTTGATGGTCATGATGATGGATTGGCTTAACGCATTTCTGTTGCTTAGCAGACTCTGATATTTTAGAACAGTCCATGTCTCCATTCACATAGAATCACAGACCTAGAGTTGGAAGGGGGCCTCAAAAGCCATCTGGTACAACTGCTTTCCAGTACAGAAAAGGAAACTGAGGCCCAGAGATGTTAAGCAACATCTACAATTAGTAAATATTGGAGGCAAGACTTGGAGCAAAATGGTGTGGGATAAGCAGGCACAGATGGGTCACCATCTGCCTTGCTGGAGGGAATATTCAAATCTATGAGATCACAGAACCATGGGCATATTGGGATGGCTTAGTACAGACATGCCTGGAACTTTTAATGGCGTCCCCACCCTCTGTGGCTTTAAAACATTTCAAGTACAAATAAAATTTATAAAAATGTGCCTCTTAAAAAATGGAGAAGCGAGTCACTTATTTTCTATAGTTTTGCAAGTTTTATTGCTGCACAGGAAAACAGACTTTAATTCTGAGGGGAAAGAAAAGATGAACATGGTCCTTCTGGATCGTTAGCTTTCTCTTTACAGTCAAGATGGCCATCTAGGAGGGTTTAAAGTGGGATCAGGTACACCCTCTGATAATATTAGAGGCCATTTTTTCCTCCTGATATTAAGCAATTTTTCTAAAGGTCAATGAATCCTAACATATTTGGCCATGCTAGGTAGGATGGGAGATATAAGGTCTCCTCACCATAGGCATTTTGACCTTTTTTGTGTATCATGGATCCCTGTGGCAATCTGGTAAGGACCATGGATCCCTTCTTAGAATCCTGATTTTAAGTAATAAAAGAGACTGCTCTATTTCAAATAGAAGTTGGGGAAAAATAAAGATTTTATTTTTCCATCCCAGTTTGAGGACCCTCTGAAGTGTTTCTACCTGGCCCAGATTAAGAGCCCCTGACCTCTGAGGAAAGTTTAGCCTAAAGGCAGTTAAGAACAATTTGACATTTTTTTGTAGGAAAGGAGTTGTATCAGAAAAGCCCATTTTGGACAAAAGGTAAGTTTTGGAAATTCCTTGAATGAATGGAGTGTTTATGGAGCAAGTCCTTTTCTAAATAAGCTTATGATTCATCTACAGAAAAGAAGGAACCCTAAGGTGAAACTTTTGTCTAAATGCACACGAGGTACTCAGTAAATGCTTATTGAATCAGATTGGACCTTTTGATGAAGTGAACAATTGTCCCCAGTTTAATCGCTTTCTTGGATGTGAATTTCCATTTATAATAGATCTCTCTTATAAGGCCCACACACAAAATACAAGTTCCCTGAAGGCAGGGATGGCCCATTCTTAGTCTTTGTATTTTCAAGGAGACCTAAGGACTGGCACCTGAGAGGAGTTTAATAAACTTCTGTTGAGTTGGTAGATTGGTTGATTGATTGATATTAGCAAGGAGGGTGAGGGGAAGGGTCTGTATTCAGTTCTCATTTCACCAAATAATCCTTTCTTTTTAAAAAATTATTTATTTATTTTAAGTTTTCAACATTCATTTCCACAAAATATTGAATTCCAAATTTTCTCCCCATCTCTCCCCTCCTCCCACCCCAAAATGCTGTGCCTTCTGATTACCCCTACCATCAATGTGCCTTCCCTTCTAACATCCCTCCCTTCCCTTATCCCCATCTTCTCTTTTGTCCTGTAGGTCAGGGTAAATCTCTATACCCCATTACCTGTATTTCTTATTTCCCAGTTGTATGCAAGAACAATACTCAACATTTGTTCCTAAAACTTTGAGTTCCAACTTCTCTTCCTTCCTTCCACCCATCCCTGTTGAGAAGGCAAGCAATTCAATATAGGCTATACATGTGTAGTTTTGCAAATGACTTCCATAACAGTCATGTTGTGTAAGACTAACTATATTTCCCTCCATCCTATTCTGACCCCCATTTCTTCTATTCCCTCTTTTGACCTTATCCCTCCCCAAGAGTGTTTACTTCTAATTGCTCCCTACTCCCATTTGCCCTCCCTTCCATCATCCCCACCCCCCGCCCTGCTTATCCCTTTCTCCCCTACTTTCCTGTATTGTAGGATAGGTTTTCATACCAAAATGAGTGTGCATTTTATTCCTTCCTTGAGCCAAATGTGATGAGAGTAAGCTTCATTTTTCCCTCTCACCTCCCCACTTTATCCCTCCATTGAAAAGGCTTTTTCTTGCCTCTTTTATGAGAGATAGTTTGCCCCATTCTATTTCTCCCTCTCCTCCCAATATATTCCTCTCATCCCTTAATTTTACTTTTTTAGATATAATCCCTTCCTATTCAACTCACCCTGTGTTCTCTCTCTCTCTCTCTCTCTCTCTCTCTCTCTCTCTCTCTCTCTCTCTCTCTCTCTTTCTCTCTCTCTCTCTGTCTCTGTCTCTTTTTCTCTCTGTCTCTGTGTGTATATACTCACTCCAACTACCCAGATGCTGAGAAAAGTTTCAAGAGTTACAAATATTGTTTTTCCATGTAGGAATGTAAACAGTTCAATTTTAGTAAGTCCCTTATGATTTCTCTTTCCTGTTTGCCTTTTTATGCTTCTCTTGATTCTTGTGTTTGAAAGTCACATTTTCTTTTCAGCTCTGGTCTTTTCATCAAGAATGCTTGAAAGTTAGAATTAATGTAAAAAGAGACCCCCATAACTTCTGGACCACTGAAAGGGGTACAGAAACAGAGTGGAAGAGATTTCCGTGCCAGAGAGCCCTGGAGACGCGTCCCCAGGGTCCGTCGCGCCCCGGAAAGCGGACCCCACCCCAATGCTGCCCTGGCCGCGGCCCCAGAGAAGCTGACCCGAGCAGGCTTCAGGGACGGAAGCTTCGGCAGCCGGGAAAGTCCCTCTGCCCACAGAAGCTACAGGTCAGTGAGAGAGACGGCTGGCTGGCTGAGGGGAGTGGGGTGTCTCCGTGACTCGGGCCCCCTAGGGAGGAAGCTGCGGCGGCAGAGACGGGGGCAGGAAGCGGCGGAGGCAGAGGCGTGGGCGGCAGCGGAGGCAGCAGCAGCGGCGGCGACCTGGCACTCCCCCAGCAGCAGGCAGGATCTTCATTACTGAAAGTCTCTGCATAAACAACCTGAGGGAGCTGAGCCTGGGAGATGGCCCTGCCCCACCCTGCTCCACTACTGAAGGCCTCTGCATAAAGCCCCTGAGGGAGCTGAGCCTGGGAGGCGGCCCCTCCCCACCCGCTCCGTTCCTGAAGGCCTCTGCATAAAGCCCCTGAGGGAGCTGAGCCTGGGAGGCGGCCCTGCCCCCACCCCAGCACCAGAACTTAAGCTCACATTGATTAGCAGGCGGGCAGCATGGAAAGCACATTTGAATTTCACCCCAAGCACTAACTGGGCGGATCTAGGCGGGGGTGGACAGGAATCTCAGAAGTCAAGTAACTGGCTGGGAAAATGCCTAGAAAAGGAAAGAAAAATAAGACTATAGAGAGTTTTTTCCAACAAATGCAAATGATCCCGACATTCGGATCTGATGACGAGGACGTATTCTTGCCATCAGGGAAAGATGTGGAGGGCAGGGCCTCAGTACCCCAGACACCCCAGGGGGATGTCAGGTGGGCTCAGGCCTTGGAAGAGCTCAAAAAGGATTTTGAAAAGCAAGTTAGACAGGTGGAGGAAAAACTGGGAAGAGAAATGAGAGAGATGCAAGAAAAGTATGAAAAACAGGTCAATACCTTGGAGTAAGGAGACCCAAAAAAAATGCTGAAGAAAATAACACCTTGAAGAATAGGCTCACTCAATTGGCAAAAGAGGTTCAAAAAGCCAATGAGGAGAAGAATGCTTTCAAAAGCAGAATTAGCCAAATGGAAAAAGAGGTTCAAAAGCTCACTGAATTTAATAGTTCTCTCAAAATTAGAATGGAACAGATGGAGTCTAATGACTTTATGAGAAACCAAGAAATCACCAAACAAAACCAAAAGAACGAAAAAATGGAAGAGAATGTGAAATATCTCATGGGAAAAACAACTGACCTGGAAAATAGATCCAGGAGAGACAATTTAAAAATTATGGGACTACCTGAAAGCCATGATCAAAAAAAGAGCCTAGACATCATCTTCCATGAAATTATCAAGGAAAACTGCCCTGACATTCTAGAACCAGAGGGCAAAATAAGTATTGAAAGAATCCATCGATCACCGCCTGAAAGAGATCCAAAAACAGAAACTCCTAGGAACATTGTGGCCAATTTCCAGAATTCCCAGGTCAAGGAGAAAATATTGCAAGCAGCTAGAAAGAAACAATTCCAGTATTGTGGAAATACAATCAGGATAACACAAGATCTAGCAGCTTCTACATTAAGGGATCGAATGGCATGGAATAGGATATTCCAGAAGTCAAAGGAACTAGGACTCAAACCAAGAATCACCTACCCAGCTAAACTGAGCATAATACTTCAGGGGAAAATATGGTCTTTCAATGAAACAGAGGACTTTCAATCATTCTTGATGAAAAGACCAGAGCTGAAAAGAAAATTTGACTTCCAAACACAAGAATGAGAAGAAGCATGAAAAAGTAAACAGCAAAGAGAAGTCTTAAGGGACTTACCAGAAGTGAACTGTTTACATTCCTACATGGAAAGACAATATTTGTAACTCTTAAAACTTTTCAGTATCTGGGTAGTTGGTGGGACCACACACACACATGTACATGCATGCACGCGCACACACATACACACATGCACACACACACAGAGACAGAGAGCACAGAGTGAATTGAATAGGATGGGACCATAGCTGAAAAGAAATTAAGGTAAATGGTGAGAGAGAAATGTAGTGGGAGGAAAGAGGGTGAAATGGAATGGGGTAATTATATGTCATTTAAGAGGCAAATAGGAGACTTTTTAGTGGAGGGAAAAAGAGGAGAGCTGAGAAAAAAAACACAATTAGTTTACCCTCATCACATTTGACTAAAGGAAGGAATAAAATGCACACTCATTTTGGTATGAAAACCTATCTTACAGTATAGGAAAGTGGGGGAGAAGGAGATAAGCAAGGGGGGGATGATGGAAGGGAGGGCAAAGGGAGGAGGGAGCAATTTGAAGTCAACACTTGGGGAGGGACAGGATCAAAAGACAGAGGAGAAACAATGAGGGGCAGGGTAGGATGGAGGGTAATTCAGTTAGTCTTACATAACACGACTATCAGGGAAGTCATTTGCAAAATTACACAGATATGGCCTATATTGAATTGCCTGCCTTCCCAAAGGGAATGGGTGGGGAGAGAGGGATGGGGAGAATTTGGAACTCAAAGTTTTAGGAACAACTGTTTAGTATTGCTGTTGCTACTAGGAAAGAAGACATACAGTTAATGAGGAATATAAAGTCATCTGGCCCTACAGGAGAAAAGAGAAGATGGAGACAAGAGAAGAGAGGGATGACAGAAGAGAGGGCAGATTGGAGATAGGGAAAATTAGATGCTTGGGGTATTGGGGTGGGGGGAGGGGATAAAAGGGGAGAAAATTTGGAACCCAAAATTTTGTGAAAATGAATGTAAAAAGTTAAATAAATAAATAAAAATTAAAAAAAAAAGAATGCTTGAAAGTCATCTATTTCATTGAAAGACCATTTTTTCCCCTGAAGTATTATACTCAGTTTTGCTGGGTAGATGATTCTTGGTTTTAGTCCTAGTTCCTTTGACTTCTGGAATATCACATTCCAAGCCCTTTGATCCCTTAATGAAGAAGCTGCTAGATCTTGTGTTATCCTGATTGTATTTCCACAATACTGAAATTGTTTCTTTCTAGCTGCTTGCCATATTTTCTCTTTGACCTGGTGACTCTGGAATTTGGCTATAATGTTCCTAAGAGTTTCTCTTTTTGGATCTCTTTCAGGATGTGATCAGTGGATTCTTTCAATGTTTATTTTGCCCTCTGGTTCTAGAATATCAGGACAATTTTCCTTGATAATTTCATGAAAGATGATGTCTAGGCTCTTTTTTTGATCATGGATTTCAGGTAATCCCATAATTTTTAAATTGCCTCTCCTGGATCTATTTTCCAGGTCAGTTGTTTTTCCAATGAGCTATTTCACTTTATCTTCCATTTTTTCATTCTTTTGGTTTTGTTTTGTGATGTCTTGGTTTCTCATAAAGTCTAGCTTCCATCTGCTCCATTCTAATTTTTAAAGAACTGTTTTCTTCAGTGAACTTTTGAACCTCCTTTTCCATTTGACTAGTTCCTCTTTTTAAAGCATTCTTTGCCTCATTGGCTTTTTGAACCTCTTTTTCCAATTGAGTTAGCCTGTTTTTAAAGGTGTTATTTTCTTCAGCATTTCTTTGGGTCTCCTTTAGCAAGCTGTTGACTTTTTTTTCATGATTTTCTTGCATTTCTCTCATTTGTCTTCCCAATTTTTCCTCCACCTCTCTTACTTGATTTTCAAAATCGTTTTTGAGGTCTTCCATGGCCTGAGACTATTGAATATTTATTTTGGATGTTTGGGATACAGAAGCCTTGACTTTTATGTCTTTCCCTGATGGTAAGCATTGTTCTTCCTCATCCAAAAGGATGGGAGAAGATACCTTTTCACCAAGAAAGTAACCTTCTGTAGTCTTATTTTTTCCCCCTTTTTGGGTATTTTCCCAACCAAGTACTTGACTTTTGTGTTCTTACTCTGGGGCCCTGTAAGATCTCAGTTCCTCCAAGTGGCACAATCAAGCCTGCACCCTGATCTGGGAACAACCAGAAAACTTTTGGCCCAGAATCTACCAGTAGAATTTTCTCTCCACAACCACCTCACCTCTGGTTCCACCACACTGGTACTTAGTGTGAAATTAAGGTCAGCTGATCGATTCCCCCAAGGGCTGTACAATGAGGCCTCCTACAATGGATGCTGGCTGCTGCTTTCTGTGGGAGATGCTGCCCACTGTGGCTTCTGCTGCTGCTGCCAGAGCTATGGAGGGACCCTGCTTCCTTCTCAGCCAGTTGAAAAAGTCCTCTTACTGACCTTTGGTGCCTGTGGGTTGAGGGATCTGCACTGCCACTGGGGATTGTGCCCCCAAGGCCTTCTCTGACCCTCTTCTTCCCAGCACCACAGCCAAGGCTGGTTTGTGCTCTGCTCCATGTCCTGTGTGATAGACCTTTCCTGTTGGCTTTTCAGGTCACCCTGGGCTGGAAGTCTCCTCCACTCCATCGTTCTGTGGCTTCTGCTGCTCTAGAATTTGTTGAGAGTCATTCTTTATAGGTATTTTATGGACTGTGGAGGAAGAGTTAGAGTATGTGTGTCTTTCTACTCTGCCATCTTGACTCCACCCAAATATTCTTTTCTGTTCCTTATTTTAAATCAGAGACTTAGAGTTGAAAGGACCACAGAGACATCTTGTTGAAATCCCATGTTTTGCAGAGAAGGAAATTGATGTATTTAATGGCAGGCTGTGCCACTTAGATCTAAGCCTCTTTCCAGGTGACCTCATTGGATGCCTGGGTGACTCTGGGCAAGTCACTGAAGCTTTGTGTGCCAGCAAATCTGTAAGGCTAAAATAACACTCTGAGGATTTTTGTGTGCTGGTTTATTGTTCGATTGGGGGTGGGGACAGTTAACAAAAGTTTGTGAAAAGAAATAAACAAATTTTTATCAGACTGTAAGTTACTTATAATAAATACCAATAAAAAGGATTTATCTCTTTAGGGAGAGAAATTTCCTCACCAGAAGTTCTTAATTATTATTATCATTTAATTATACAGTACTTTAAGTTTTGCAAAACCCCATTTTGGTTATTTCATTTGATCCTCCTGGCAATCTTGGAAGTAGATGCTTTCTTATCCCCATTTTATAGATGAGGAAACTGAGGCAGAGTAAAGTGGCTTGCTAGTAGGTGTCTGAAGGCAGATTTGAACCCAAGCCTTCCTGACTCCAAATCTAGCCATCTTATACTATGCTACCTTGCTGTCAAGCTGTACCAATGAAATCACAAGTCTAGTCCCTGACAAATGCCTCCAAACTCTATCAAGGTTTCCTCTCTAGGGGTTCTCTCTTAATCATTAAAGTATTCTGAAGAGGCTCCCTGGCCTCCTGCCAGCAGACAGTGAACTATCCTTTCATAAATTTTTCCTAGCACTCTGTCTAGATTTTTCTTCTTTCTGTTCTATTCACAATGTATTTGGAGTCAAAAGGCTTGGGTTCAAATCCTGGTTCTGCTGGGTCACCTTGGGTGAGTTGCTTAATCTTTTGGGGCCTTGGTTTCCTCATCTGTAAATCAAGAGGGCTGAACTCTAAGGTCCCTTTCAGCTTGAAATATGTGATTGGATGATTGCCTAGGATCTTTTCAGGTTTCTATCTCTGATCCTTTGCTTATTTGTGCATATAGCTTGGCCCCTACTAAAAGGTAAACTCTCTGAAGATGGAAACTGTTTTTTCACCCTTGTACCCCTAATGTCTTGCACTTAATAAAATTTTGCTGAACTGAATTATGCTAAATATGCATGTTTCCCACATAGAAGAATTAGGTTTTACAATTTTTGTTTGTTTTCTCCCTGTTGCATTATTTATAAAATTTCATCATCCAGGCTGTTATAAGGGATAAATGAGTTAACACATTATCTTTTTGCATGATGCAAACCTAGGCATAAGTGAAGTTAAGGTGTTCTGGGTTAGTGAAGTGAAGGTGGTTAAAGTGTAAGTAGGTAAGTTGAAAAGGACAAATTTACTAGTTGAAAACAAAGGAGGTGGGTGGATTCCAGTGGCACCCAGAGAGATGCCTATTCCCTTGAAGAAAGATGGAGGACAGATGAGCTCTTGGACAATGGAACAACAGTAGGTCAAGTTTTGGTGGGGAGAATCGGGACAGCTTTCCTGCTCTGCATCACCCTGTGGCTACACTTCATCCCCAGTCATCAGAGGTTGCAAGAACAGCCCTGCTGTTCCTAAAATACAAACCAAAATGAAAACCCACAGGAAAATGCGGTCGATGACCATGGCAACATATTTCCAATCATCTTGAATCTGAAAAACACAAGTGTAAACATGAAGGTCAAAAGAAACTCAGTTTAGACTCAAAATTTAAGACACAAAATGTCCCCCTCTTCCTGTGAGCCTTCCCTGATCTCTTTTCCCCTTCCACAGCTAGTCATGACTTTTACCCTTTGGGCCTTACATAACACTTTGTGCCCTGTTCTGGTCTGGACCTGACTCAGGCCATGTCCTAGTCATATAGGTTCAACATAATAATTAGCACTTATAGAGAAACTTAAGGCTTGCCAATGCTTTATCAATGCTCATTCAGTCCTCAAAACATCTCTGGGTGGGAGATAGTATTATACCCATTTTATGGATGAAGAAACTGAGGCAGATAGAGTTAACCCAGGGTCATAGTAAGTGTCTGAGGATGGATTTGAACTCAGGTCTTTCTAATTCCAAGTTCAGTTCTCTATCTACTACAAAATGTGATACTCATAGGTCATCCAGCAGTTAAGAAACAAAGAGGTTTTATAGCAGGAACAAGGAAAGGCACTGAAGACACCTTAAGCTGATTCAACTGAGAAGTTCCCTTGCATGAAGTACCCATACTGATCCACCAGCCAAGCGCCAGAGTACCCTGGTTGCTTTGTACTCAGGGGATAAGGAGGTGATGTCAACAGTCTAAGCCTCTAGTTACCAAACCAACCAAGTCTCAAGGAAGTCTCAATGCCTTTTAAAGAAAAACCAACCTAACTTGCCTGGGGGTAGGGGTTAGGACATTGCTCCTACAACAGACACCCCTATGTAGTTGGCATGCGTTAATCATTTTATATTGTAATATTTAGGTATTTGCCATGTCCCTCACTATGCTGTAAGCTTCCTGAAGGTAAGATTTATGGCTTAGCTAAACTATATGTATCCCTCAATGCTGAATGTAGGGATACGTAGACAGCAGAAGATTTATTAAGAGAAAATGTTTGGAAACAGGTAATTTTAATGACTGAGTTTGATCCTGGAGAAGAGTTAAGAAACTCAACCTCCTTTTCACGTTTTCAGAGATGAGAGACTAGAGATGGGGAACACGGCATCCATGGTCAACCATGGTTAATGTGTTTGTTGGGTTTGTGAAATTGTTTTTCTTTTTCTTTTTAAACTTTGTTCTATGGAATGGCTTGCTGGACAGGGGAGGTCTGAAGCACATTCAGAAATGAAGGTGATAGAAAAACCCCCCAAAGTGATCAATAAGAAGATATTTTTTAAAAGAAGAAATATTTCTTTTTAGTAATATTTTTACTTAGTCAACAAGTATTTGTTAAACACTTACTGTGTTCAAGGTACTGTGCTAAGCAAGGCTTACCCTCAAGGAGGGGTTACAGGGGAGACAGCAAATAAATGACTAGAAGAGACAGAATCAAAAGTGATCTTAGAGGAGAGGGACAAGAAAAGGAGGAAGTGACATTGGAGCTTAGCCTTGAAGGGAGCCAGGAAAACTACGAGGAGGAGGAGGTGAGGAGGGAGAGCATCCCAGCCTTGGGGGGCAGCTAAGACAAAGGCTCGGAGATGGGAGATGGGGCAGTGGTGTGAGCAGTAGTGAGTGCTCCCTGGATCACAGTGTGTGGGGAGGGGAGTAAGGCACACAGACTGTCAGGGTAGGTGGAGGCCCAGCTGTGGAGGGTTTTAAATGTAAAGCAAAGCATTTTATGTTTGATCCTAGGGGGAACATGGAGCGACTGCAACCTGCTGACCTGTGCTTTAGGAAAGTCACTTTGGCACCTGAATGGTGTGAACATCAACTAGGGAATTGCACCAGTCCACGTGAGAGGTGCTGAGGGTCTGAACCAGGGTGGCGGCTGTGTTAGCAGAGAGAAGGAGCAGCATCTAAGAGATGTTGGGAAGGGAGAAGCAACAAGATTTGGCAATAGAGAGGATGCGTGGGGTGAGGGAGAGTAAGGAATCGAGGATGGCGTCTATATTGTGGACATATCCTCTCCCTCTCATCTATCCTGTAGGATTTAACTGGTCTCCAAAGCTTTTCACGTGGAGTCTTCATAACACAGATAAAAGGGTCTAGACTTGGCTGGACTAGACATTTCACCTCAGGTCTGAAACAAAAATGAGTTAGATAAACTGGGAATTGTTTTCTTCTCAGTTGAATGTCAGAATTATAAAAAAAAAAAGGCCTATAAAGACTCTTTTAATTCTAAGTCTCAGATACTTGTGGCTTTATGGTTCATCTTCTAGAATAAAAGAATAAAATATCAAACCCAGGTTTCATGACGACAAGTCCATTATACAAAGTGCTTTCCTTGAAAAGACTCAGTGAGATAGGTGCATGTTATTATCACCCCCATATCTCAGGTGAGAATACTGTCGCCAGACCCAGATTTGAGGCCCAGCACTGCTACTTCCTAATTCTCTGAGCCTCAGTATTCTCACCTGAACCAGGATTCGAAACCATTTCCCTTGACTCCAAATCTAGCTCTTTTTTCAATTACACCATGAATGTGGACTCTGGAACTGTGTCATTCAGTTGAAATCTTGTAGAGGTTATCATTTTTTTCAAACAATTAGCATTTATTGATCATATGCCAGGCACAGTGCTAAGGACTGAGGATAAAAGGAAAGGTAAAACCTAGTCCCTGTCCACAAGGAGCTCCCAGTCTAATGGGGGATAGAACACACAAACAACTAGATGCAGACAGGCTAAATTGGAGATTATCAACAGAGGCAAGGCAGGCTTGTCAAAGGGGATTGGGAAAGGCCTCTTGGGGAAGGTAGGATTTTGCTGGGACTAGAAGGAAGCTGGAGGAGCTGGAAGGGAGAGCACTCCAGGCCCCTGATGGCCAGAGGTCAAGCTCAGGGAAGAAGCATCTAGGCCATCTCCCTGGGACCCTGATCACGTGGGCAGGAAGGTCTAAGGAGAATGAAAAGGTAGGAGGGTTAGATGCTAACAGAAAGCTGCCAGAAGCCACAGCGGAGAGAGAGTCCACTTCAGAGTCGAGACACCTGGGTTCAAGTACCACCTCTGACATAGGGACTGCATCACCCTGGGCAAGGCTTTAGCTTCGCAGGGTCTAAGTCTCTTAAGTTATAGAACATGTACTGACTTACATTGGTCAGACCTGAGGTTCTTAACCTTTTTTTGATATCTTGATTTCCTTTGTTAGTCTAGGACTCTTCTGGCCCCTTCTCAGAATCATCTTTTTAAATGAATAAAGTAAAATGAGTAGTATTACAAAGTAAGCCAATTATGTTGAAATAATTAGAATATCCTTTAAAAACAAATTTAGAGATCCTCTTAAAATCTGTATATGGATCCCTTAGGAGGTCTGCAGAGCCCAGGTTAAGATCCCCTGGGTTAAAGAGTTTCCTCAGAGAGATTACCAATGAAATAACAGGTCCCAATAAACAAAAACTGGAAACTGATACTGTCGCTGCCTCCTTCAATGGTAGAACCAGACCACAGCAAGTTTACCGCCATCCTAAAGACCTGCCCCCATGGCCTTCCCATCCAGTCACCTTCACGTTCAAAGGGACAGCAGGAATGTGAAAAGTCAGGGTGTGCTGCGCAGATACTGAACCACAAATCAATGAGTCAAGTGGAAGCGTAGAGAAAGCTCAGCTAATTGGGCCAGATCCAGCATTGACTCAACCCTGGAAATCAGAGGAGGAAGTCAATGGCACTTTAATTACCCTCCTAGACAAAGCAGAAGGAAAAGACATGGGATGGAAAATGATCAGGCTTGGGAAACAAGTGAATTTAAAGAAGTCACCACATCACAACAGCAGGAGCATGTCACCGAGGGATTCAGTTGGGTGTACAATGGAAAGGGCCTTCTAGTTGTTTGAAAATGATTCCTTTTGCACCCTCTGGGCCTCAGGCTCGTTATTGGTAAAGGTCTAATTATCTGCTTTAGTGACTGCAAGATAATTTATAAAAAAGGCTTAAGTTTTTTGTGTGAAAGCTATTTTTGATTTTAAATGGTGAAGGATGTGCAGTCGAGACCTGGAGTTCAAATCCTGACTCTCCCAGTCTACCACTGCCCCCATTATTTTGTATATATCTTATATTTGGGGAAGCTAGGTGGCTTCATAGATAGAATGCTTGGTTCATCTTCCTGAGTTCAAATCTGGCCTCAGACACTTACTAGCTGTGTAACCTTGAACAAGTCACTTAACCCTGTTTGCCTCAGTTTCCTCATCTGCAAAATGAGCAGGAGGTTATAACAAACCACTCCAGTATCTCTTCCAGGAAAACCTCAAATAGGGCTATGAAAAAAGTGGGACACTACCAGAAACAACTGACGCTGAATCTTGTATTTTGGTAAGGCAATAAGGAATTGTACATAGAGAGATCTGTTCAAATTCTGACCCTGCCCAGCCCGGTTGTGTGACTGTGGGCAAGTCACTTAATTTCTCACTGGCATAGGCCACTCTAAGACTAAATTTCAGAGAAAGTGCTGATCTGCACAGTAGAAATTTCCTAGTTCAGAGTTCTCCAAATCAGAGATATTAAATTCCTGTGTGCTGCCACAACCATTTAAAATACAATTGGAAAACATTTCAAACAAACAAACAAATGAACAAACAAAAAAATAAAAATATGATGCAACATAGATAACATTAATTTGTAGTTTTCTAAATTTCTATTTGTCATTGAATTTTTTTGACTTTTCTTTCTGACACACAGTAGGGGCTTTCATAAATGCTTGTTGAATAGTATTATTTCTCATTATCCTTCAGATGAACAATTGGCCTGTCTGTTTCTCATCTCTTCCCAAGCCCCACCAAATTCTAACAAGCAGAGAGTTCCTATTGAAGTCAACAGGAATACTCTACCCAGTTAATCTAGTTTAAGAAATGTGAGAAAAGTCAAGAAATATTAGGAAAAAAATTATAACTCTAAATACCCAACAAAAAAAAGAGAGAAATGAGATCAATGAATTGGACAAAGCACCGAAAAAATACCCAGAAAAGCCACAAATTAAAATAAAACTACAAACATATACAAAAATAGATATTCTGACAACCAAAAGAGAGATAACCAATATTAAAAACAAAAATCCTCAATTAATAAAATTAGGAATTGATTTTTTGAAAAGGGAGGGGACAGGAGGAATAATTATTTATATAGAGCCTACTACGTACCAGACACTATGCTAAGTGCTTTTTATGAATATTGTTTCCTTTGGTCCTCACAACAACCCTAAGAGGTAGGTGCAATTATTATCTCCGTTTTACAGTTGAGGAATCTGAGGCAAACAGAGGTTAAGTGACTTGCCCAGGGTCACACAGCTGGTAAGTATCTGAAGTCAAATTTGAACTCAGGTCTTCCTGACTCCAGACCCAGCACTCTATCCACTTTTCTACCAGCTGCCTCTAATATAGCCTAATAAAACAGACAAATCATTAGACAATTTGATCAAAAAGAAAATTGTTTCTAATACATGGATACAAATAGAGTTGCAAATGAGATAGTTGCAAAGGAATTCTACCCATAAATTTGCAAGTAACTTTTCAAGACCAAAACTTGGCAAAATAGCCAGTTACAGAAAGCTCTGGAAACCAGCTGGTGTATAAAAAAGAACTTTGAATAGAGAGTTAGGAAGCCTGGGTTTGTATCTCAGCTGCACCGCTGGTGAGCAGTGAGATCTGGGCAAACCAGCTAACCAGCATGGGGCTGAGTTAGGAAAGTAATCAGTACTGTACTCTATTTAAAGGCTGCTTCTAGCTCTGGTGGGTGGGAGGAGGGTTATGGTTCTATAGGAAAACGCATTGACCCATACCTATGTGTAGATGTCCTAGAGGCCCTGACCTATGGAGTAAGAATAATGACTGATAACCACTTAACACTGTTGAAGAATGTGAAGCTCTTTATCATATTTGATCCTCCCAATGACCCTGTGAGGTAGGTCCCAGAGGTATTGCTATCCCATTGCTCCTAATGGTCAGAGATAGGGTTTGAGCCTACTAAAGTATCTCAAGTATAATGGTCATTACAGCTATCTTGAAATTTGTTTCCTCATCTGTAAAATGGGAATAAAGTATTCCCTTTCTCATATGGTGGTGGTGACTCTCTGTGACCATAAAAACATGACAGATGTGACCTACTTGTGAGCTGGTGAGCTCTGTGACTGGTCTTCAAAGCTCCCCTGCCAAAGACCTGTCCCTCCTCACAAAAGGGGACTGGAGATCTCTTCTATCAGTACTGATAGATTTCCCTTTGATGTAGAACATGAAGCAGTGTCACTAGCTGGAGTTCCTTCAGTCCAATTCCACAAAGACTGTTTTAGCTGTGGTTTATGAAAGACAGTGTGGGGTAATGGTTAGAGAGCTGGCCTTGAAGCCAGGAAGTTTTGGGCTCAGGTGCCACCTATGACACACGTTGAGTATGTGACCCTCCATACTGCTCAGTCAGAAGTTACAGAGAAGGAGCCCACTTGCATTGGTCGAGGGATTAGCCCTAATTCCCATGTGACTCTACAAATTGATTGAATCAGCTGGGGTTGGTTTGATGGGACAAAACACCCCCTAATTGGATAGTATTCATGGTTAATTTTTCAGAAAAACCAAGAGTCTTCATTAGTTTCTTATCTCCTCAGTTCTAATAGATTTCCCTGACTTTGACACCCAAACCAAAGAACATGCAGAAAACCATTTTTTTAAAACAAATATGCATTTTGAACATTGACACTAGGAAAAGAGATTATCCTAGTAATCAGCTCTTTGTTATTAAGCATCCTAAGGCTGATCTAATTAATTTGGAAGGCAAAAACGTCTTGTAAGATTATCAGAAATGACTTGGGTAACCTGGGGGGAGAATGAATGCGGGAGCCAGATGTTAAATCAATTAATTTCCAAGTTCCTTCCCTATTCCTGCCCCTTCTGCCCTTTTTTTGAGTTCTGACGGCTTTTTTTCTTCTCTAGGCTCTGTTTGACTTTCAAAACCCTGCCAAAGCTAACCCTCCCCACTTTGACCTCTGCTCTAACCCCAACTCTGTGATCCCTCAGCACTGTCCAGTTTGCTGTTCCTTGTACCCACCTCTCCATGTCAATGTCCATGTCCGTGTTCATCTTACTGGCTCTTCTCCACACCTGGAATTCTCTCCCCCTTTCCCTTTACCTCCTGGATTCCCAGGCTTCCCTTGAGACTCATCTCCACCATCACCTATGCCAGGAGACTTTTTCCAGTCTCCTATAGGCTACTAATGTTACCCATCTACTTGTAGATATCTCCTATGAACATGTTTACATGTTAGCTTTGCCATTAGAATGACAGCTCTTTGAGGGAAATGACTATGTTTTTGCCTTTCCTTACGTCCTTGGCATTTGTCACAGCATCTGCCACATAGTAAGCACTTCATAAATGCTTATTGGCTGACTATTTGGGATCAGAGGAGCTGATTTTCCTCCCAAGGTCACACAGGTAATAAGGAGCTTATAGGAGGTTCAAACAAATCTAACCTTCCTTCTCTTTGTTACTTGTGGGAGAAAGACCAACTGGCTGACAATTGAATTTTGTCAGAAACCAATGAAGAATCTCACTATCTTGTCTCTGATGGCCTCTGTCTCTATGACTGTGTGATAACCTACAGAATGAGAATTCAAAGTGGTGTGTTGTATATTCTGAGTGGAAGGGTGAGGCTACTTCCTAGAGTTGTGAAGATCATGAGAAATAGTATGTGTCAATAACTTTGTGAACTGTGTCACTATCATGTACCTTACTACATCCTCACTTATTTGAGGTTCCAATCCCTGTTACACATTGTTGCTCTCTCCTTCCTAGTAGGAAGACCATTCTCCCTGGTTGAGCAAAAAGAAGCAAAATAAAAGCTGAGTTTTTCTGCCTTCTTGATGTCAGTGTGATTGTTATAGTTTCTGTGGGAAGTTTAAAGTCTTTTTCACTTGGGCAGCATGGTCTACAACAGTGGCTCTGGGTTCTATCCCACCACCATCACTTACCAGCTGAGTGACACTGGGCAAGTCACTCTACTGTTCTGAACCTCAGTCTCCTCAGTTGTATAATGGGCAAAATAACACTTCCCTCATAGAGTTGTTGTGAGGGTCAAGTGAGATGAAAGGATTTTGTACCTCTTACTACCTCAAAGTGCTTTATATTCAATGCTAGTCCTCCCTCTTCCTGATGGTGACAGACCTCTCCTTGATGCATCCTAGGACTTGGGGGCCTTGCCCTCTACCCTGAGGCTCAATTCACCTAGCTGTGTTATCTCCCCCAGTTAAAGTATGAGCATATTGAGATTGGAGCTTTCTTATTTTCCTATTTATCTCCTCAACACTCAGCACTACTTGGTATACAATAAGCACTTAATAAATATTTTTTCATTCATTCACACATTAAATGTCTAAGACATTCTCAGAGCTAGGGGTGGGGGTCAGGGTAGGGAAGAGCAGTAAAAGTTTATATAAGAGCATCCCTTGCTCTCATGGCACCTACATTCTGCAAAATGCTAACAGACTTTGCTGATGGAGAAGAAGCCCTGAAGGCCACTCTTACCTCCTTGGCCTCATTCTGCGCCTTCATATTTTCCGCAATGTATTTGACGCTCTCAATTGCATCTTTCATTTCTGGGGACAGAACTGAGAAGGAGAGTACAGCATCCACAGATTCTGAGCTGGAACTCCTTGGAAGGTTGGAGCTCAGGTTGGAGAGCTTAACCCTCTGGTGACGGCAGACACCACATGTCCTATCTTGGCAAGTTGAACCCCCCTTGCAGCATTTTGCCTCTGCACCCCTGAAGCAATTGAGATTGGAGAGCTCAGCACTGGAGAACAGCCTAGACTTCTGGCAAGCCTCCTCACTGCTCACGGGTCTAGCCATGAACATGATTTTGGGCAGCCAGTTCAGGAATATGGTCTTCACCCACTGGGGCATCGTATGAGTCTTGGGCGTGCGGTAATGCACATTGAGAACAAAGACAGTGATGACAATAGAGAGGGTAACAAAAATCATGGTGAACAAGAGGTACTCTCCAATCAGGGGGATGACCAGAGATGTGGAAGGGATGGTTTCAGTGATCACCAAAAGGAACACGGTCAAGGACAAGAGGACAGAGATGCAGAGGGTCACTTTCTCTCCACAGTCAGAAGGCAGATAGAACACCAACACTGTTAGAAAAGAAATCAGCAGGCAGGGAATGATCAAGTTGATGGTATAAAACAAAGGCAGGCGTCTAATGTAGAGAGAGTAAGTGATGTCAGGATAAATCTCTTCACAGCAGTTGTACTTGATGTCATGCTTGTACCCAGGAGCATTGATAATGGCCCATTCCCCACTCTCCCAGTAATCTTTGAGGTTCATAGAGGAGCCAATCAGGACCAAGTCAATTTTAGCTTTATCATAGGACCAGGAACCAAACTTCATGGTGCAGTTTTGGTAGTCAAATGGGAAATAAGTCACGTCTATTTTGCATGAACTCTTAAAGATGGCCGGAGGCATCCAGGTAACTTCTCCTGTGTATTTCAACAGGGCCTTGGTCTTGTCATCAACCTGGAAATCCCCAACTGCACTGTAAGGACAAAAGGGGCACAGAAAGGAATCATAATGTGGCTCAACCTCTCAATCAACTTTTATTTATTATTAATTTTGAACAAATATTTTATTGAATGCTTTTAGAAAAAATAGTGGCAGTCAGGTGGTGCAGTGGAATGCGTGCCCAGCCTGAAATCACTAAGATTCATCTTCTTGAATCCAAATCTGGCCTCAGACACTTACTAGCTATGTAGTCCTGGGCAAGTTACTTAATTCTGTTTACCTCAGTTTCCTCATCTGTCAACATGAGCTGCAGAAGGAAATGGCGAATCACTCCAGTATCTCTGCCAGGAAAACCCCAGATGGGGGGATGAAGAGTAAGACATGATGGAAATGACTCAACAACAAACTGACATCCATAATGATACCTTTATCATTAAAAAAATATTAAACTGTGTCCAGTGCCTTCTTAAGAATTCGGGGGATTATATGTTTTGTTTGTTTCAGATATGTTTTGTTTTTATGTGTATGTTGCTTCACTCAAATAGAATATAAGATCTCCAAGGGTGAGAACTATTTCATTTTTTTCCCTGTCCTCAGAGCCCAACCCAATGCCTGGCACACAATAGAGACTTAAATAAATTCATGTTTTGTTGATCAAAGAGGTAAACTCATAGCTACATAGCTACTGGGAAACCCCCATTATCCAGGGCAATATTTTGCCCAAGAGTTCTGGGTAATTTGGAAGTTGACTATAAATAATGGTAAGGGTTTTTAGAGGCCATTGTGTGTTTCTCTTTCGTTGCCAAAGAAGACCATGCCATCAGAGAAATAATGACATGACTTGCACCTGACTGTTTTGAGTGAGGGAGGGCTGTGTAGGTCACCAGCTTCACTTCTCCTCCAGAGCCATCTGAATCCAGTGACCAAATATTCATCAGGATCGCTGGAGATGACCCAGGATAAGGCAACTGAAGTTAAGTAACTTGCCCAAAGTCACACAGCTAGTGAGTGTCAAGTGTCTGAGGTGAGATTTGAACTCAGGTCCTCCTGACTCCTGCACTGGTGCTCTATCCACTGCACCACCTAGCTGCCAACAAGGATGCACACACACAGAGAAAGAGACTTTGGGACAGGCAGAGAAGGTTAGAAAAAATGATGCAAGAATTGGAAATGCCTGAAATGAATATGAGCAGAGGCTAGAGATGGTCACTTGTGGGATGTGGTAGAATGACAATTCTTTTGGGGTCATTTGTTAGACTAGATGGATGTTGAAGTCATTTCTGACCAAGAGTGCTAAAACTAACTCATTCTGGCTTGCTAGAGTCAATTATTAAATTTTCAGTCTGGGTACTTATGTCTCAGAAATTGGCGCACACTACAAATCAGAGCTTGACCTATTGTTCTTTGGATTGTCTAGACTTAACAAAGTGATGGAAAAAATGATAATAATGAAAAGTGTGGCCTGAATACATTACTCTCCCTTCCCTGTTCCTCCCATCCCCCTGCGAAGAGCTGGTTGTTAAACATATACCAGCACTCCATCTGTGAAGTTCTGTGAATCAGAGAACTTGGGTCTATATAGAATGATTCTGATTGGTCCAAACACAGGATACCAACATTCTTGAGAGTTTCTAAATGCTGCCTATCTCTGACACTTGTTGGGTAAGCTGAGTGTTTTGCAAATCTTAAAGCATCATAAAACTCTCAAATGAGAAATAATTTTATTGTATTATAATATATTAATATAACATAATATATTGTAATAATGGAAATTATTATTAAATTCATTCAAGCAGATCAATATTTGGTTTTTGGATTTTACTTATGGGGTCCTTCATGGAAGAAAGGCGTAGACATGGAGAATGTATGGGGTAAGGGGAAAGCCTATGTTCACATACACACATGCACACACACACACACATACACACACAATGTGATTTGTTCTAGGGTTGACCTCTCTGCCAGCTCAGGGATGAATTTGGAACCCCACATCCCTCGGAAATAATAATGTCCCTGATAACAATACCTGATGAATATTAAATTCAGATTTAACTGTCTCAAATGTGTGATCACAGACGAAGTTTGTTCTTTTTGCAAAGGGATAGTATCCTATATTGAACAGAAGGCTATCTGGGCTTAGTGTTCGAAGAGACCTGGGTTCAAATTCTACCTCTGATACTTTCTAGTTGTGTGACCTTGCCCAAGTCACTTAACTTCTTTAGGCCTCAATTTTCCTATCTGTAAAATGGGAATGATACTTGTAAAGTATCCTTGTAAAGTCCTACATCCTAGGACTCTTCTGAGGCTGAAATGAGAAAATGCAGATAAAGTGTTTTGCAAACCTTAATAAGATTGCAGAAATGTGAGATGGTGTCTGATAATGATGTTGTTACTATCAGACAATAGTTACTGTTGCTGTGGCTAACTAGATGTAGGGGGGAGTTCTTTGTAGTATTTGCCTCCCATTGGGAATTAGGACACTCAGGGTCTATGTTCCCACTCTTCAACTGACTCACCAGTTCCTCGCTGGGTCTCAGTTTCTCCTTTTGAAAAAGGAGGGGGTTAGATTAGAGCATCTCTCACAAAAGCCTGTTCTCCCTGATCTTCCAGGTGATCTGAGGGAGTATTCTTTAAGAAACTACTATTTCCCTCTCTAAAATATGTAGTATGAAATTATTAAAATATATATCACAATACCAAACAATTTTTTGGTGTGAAGCAGGCTGATTCTGTTCCAAAATTTTCCTTTAAACCCAGGAGTGATTTAAGAAAGTTTGGGATCATAGGACTTGAGTTCAAATCCAATGTCTGATGATTACTACTTATGTGACATTGAGTAAGTCACTTAACCTCTCTGTGCCTCAGTTTCCTCCTGTGTAAGATGAGGGGTTAGACTAGATGGTCTTTCAGTTTACTTCTTCTTGTCAGTCTAGGATCCTATGACCCACATTCCCGGACTCACCTTGGGTCAGGTCTGTTTGGTCTGTGGCTAGCCCATTTAGGCTTTTCTGGCCCAGATGGAGGGTAACACTAGTCCTGGAGAACCATGTCCTCTTTGCACCAGAAGTCTGACCCTCTTCTAAGTGACAAAGAGCCAGATTGGAGCCTCTGGCAAGATCTCAAAAAGGTCAGGAAGCACAGTCAGGACTTTTTTCTGGGAGAAAATAATCCAGACTGTCCTAGACCAAGCTTTCTGCTGGGAACCATGGACAGAGGCTGGCTGGGCAGACCCTATTGATTTGGCTACACCAAATGGTCTGGGATTTCCTGGACACAAGTGTTTCCTCCCCTGATGCAAATCAGGTGCTTCTAGGCCCTAGTAGGTAGTTTCACAGTTTGTTCTGGTCAAAGAACAACTGTCACCTAACAACCATTCTTCTGGTGATCAATCAGGCTTTGATGCTAAGAGACATAGGGTCGACTGCTCAGAATCTTAGAGCTCAGAAAGATTAAGTGATTGTCTCAGGATCACACAGCTAGTCAATATCAGAGTTTTAGAAAGACTCAGGTTCGAATATTATCTCTAGCAGTAGCTATGTGGCCATGGGGAAGTGACTTAGCCTCTTTAGACTCAGTTTCCTCATCTGTAAAGTGGGAGGTTGTGTGAGATGGCCTCTATGGTCCCTTTAAATACCAGATGTGATGCTATGGATCAGAGCCAGGGAGGCCTTGGTAAGCCACAGAGTCCAGCTCCCCATCGGACATCTATGTCCTCTGAGCTAGAACAGGAACATGCTCAGGATTTCCCTTTCTCATCTCAGGATAGTCTATGTCAGAGCTGGTCATCCAGCCTCTTTATTTTACAGATGAGGAAACTGAGGGAGGGAGGGACATGACTTACCCAAGGCAATGCAGTCAGTGCGGAGTCTGAGCTGGAACCCAGCTTCTCCGATTCTCAGAAGACTCTCTTTCCAACTAAACCTTGTTACCTCTTGGAATCCACAATTTCTCTCTCAGCTTCCAGGGACCACAAAGGAGTTCATTCACCCATTGCAGGTTAGGAGGAATTCATGGAGCCAGAATGGTGGATGTGTGGTGGTCATTTAATATTTAATATTAAGTGACATTTATATGATGTGCTAAGGTTTAAGAGTGTGATATAGTGGGTAGAACTGGTTTTGGAATCAGGAAGATGGCTTCAATCTCTCATATGCACTGGTTGTATGACCCTGGCAAGACACAGAACCTCTCACTGTCCCAGACGACAAAATGGGGAGCAGGTACCGACCTTGTTTGTCATTCCCTAAACCAGTAGAATCCCAGGACCAGTTAAACTTATGTATGCACATTCATATAATCACAGATCTGGGGTAAAATACATGGGTATATATATGTGCGTGCATGTACGCACACATACACAGATATATACATATCCAAATACACACATACATACACACAAATAGAACTGGTAGGGACTTCAGAGGTCACCTAATCCAACCAGTTCCTTCCATCCTGGGGTTGTTGTGACCCTCCAGTGAGATCAAGTATATAAACCACTTTGTAAACTTTGAAGTTAGTTACATACACAGACACACAGACACACAGACATACTGTGTGGTTAACCTCAAGCTTAAAATTGCACTAAGACTTTTGGGACATCCTTTGTGTGTGTGTGTGTGTGTGTGTGTGTGTGTGTGTGTGTGTGTGAAATCTATTACTGTGTATATATGTGTATATCTGTATATATTGGTATATGCACACTCATGCATATATATATATACACACACACACACACACAGCTGTGGGATGACCTTTCAGGGGAGTCAGGGTAACTGTGATGTGCCCCTTTGGGAGCTGAAGGAGGCCAAGGTCCCTAGGTGGGGGCCTGCTCATTACTGTCTGCTCATTAGGCCAGAATCTTCAGAAGACACTGCATAGAGATATGTCGCCTGATTTATTTTAAAGACTGTGGTGGGTCATTGGCTTCCCCCAGTTTTCTATTGATGCTCCATGGAAACAATGAATTTCAGAGGACCTGGATTCAAAACTTGCCTTTACCAAATCACTGTAAAATGAGGGAGGTCCTAGGTGACCTTTGAGGCCTGCCCCCAGCTCTAAATCTATGCCCCCTTACTTATTATATAGCACGATGTCAGGCTTCCATATTTTCTGAGGGGGCACACGCATGAACTCAGCCCCATCGTAGTCAGCCGGATTCCACTTCAGCCTGTAGTCATTCCAGATCTGAGACAAGGGAGAGAGATGGCAGTGAAAGTAACCACGCTCCTTCAGGGTCTTCCTGAACCATGGGGATTTTCCTGGTCTTGAGCTCCTCTGGAATCCCGGCCCCTCCCCTCCCCAACAAACATCACTTGTGTGCTACCTTTCTGCTGCTATCCCATAAGGCTGTCTCTGGTCAGCTTCTATCCCATCTCCTACCTCTGTGACTTTGCATGCTTGGAATGCATGCACTCTTCCTTTCGTCAGCTCAAGCACTATCTTCATGAAGACTTTCCTGATTCCTGCTACTAGTGCCCTCTCTCCCAAATATCTTGGTATTTAACTAATTTGCATATATTTGTATACTTATTATACTTGTTTTGCATGCGCTTATATTTTTGTTTCCTGTCATTCCTCCATTAAAATGTCAGCTCCTGGAGGATAGGGACAGTTTCATTCTTTGTATTTGCTAAGCACCTAGCAGAATGCTTGGCAAACAGTAAGTGCTTAATAAATACTTGTTGACGGATTCTTCTTATTTGAGAAGAGGGGCCTATGATGGCCCTGTTGAGCCTGGGACATCACAAGAGAACAGCTTCCTAAAGCAGCCTCCATGAGACCCTGGACTCTCAGTGGGTCAGGGTGACAAAAGGCACCTCTGTCCTGTGGTTTTCCAAGCTTCTGAGGGTATAGAATCCTTGTGATCCAAAATGTCTAGGAGAATGCAGTAACAGCTGGGCCCTGACCTGGCACAGAGAAGTCACTGGGAGGTCAGGCCAATATTTCTTGTCTGACAGCTGCTCCGGGCAGTGTCCTCTCTGGAGGGAGTATCTATGGACTCTGATGTCACCGGCCTTAATCTAACAAGGATAAATCACCCCATCTCTTGGCTGTGTGACTGCTATTTTAAAAGATCTCTTTGTGGCAAGAGGAAGGAGATCGGGCTCCCCTCAAACAGATAGAGGCTGAGACTTTTCACTGACTGATACCCAATGTGAGAAAGTACCTGGAATTAAGAGTCCTACTGGGTGCCTTTCAAGGAGTCACAGGATTTGTGAGATGAAAGGGACCACAGGGGCCACTTAGTTAAATCCATACATGAAAAAAAGATCTGGCCCATAATATCCCTGACAAGTGGTCATACAACCTCTGCTGGAAGACCTCCAAGGGAGGGGAATGCCCCACCCTTAGGGGTGGCCCATTCTCCTTTGAGACAACTTTCCTCAATAGGGAGTTCCCTTTGGAAGAAGTCCAAGGTTGCATGAGCTTTTGTGGGGGAGGCTAACTCCTATTGAGCATAGTCTACTGAAACCCCTAAATCTTTTTGGAACAACTTTGTCTGCTTCCCCCATCTCCTACTTGTGTGGTTGATGTTTGTGCACCCAAATATAAGATGACATTTATCCCTATTGAATTTCATCTTATTGGATTCAGTCTAATGCTCTAGACTGGCAAGATCTTTTGGCATCCTGATTCCACTGTCTTGCAGGCTAGTGATCTTTCCCAGCTTTGGGTACCTGCTCATCTGATCAGCATGTCATCTACACCTTTGTCCAAATCATTGATAAAAGTGTGAGCTATCACAGACCAAGCACTGATCCCTGGGGCACTCCTCTGGAGACTTCCTGCCATGTTTATATTGAACCATTAACCACTTCTCTTTTGTATCTGGCTATTTGATCAACTCTGAATCCTATATGGATTGCTATCTAATCCTCATCTTTCTACCTTCTCTATAACATGACAGGTCAGGCTTTATCAAGGGTTTTTGTTTTTCTCTAAAATCTGAGTAAGTGTTTTCTACACTATATCCATCATCTACCAGATTGGGAAACCTATCAAAAAGGAAATAAGGTTTGACTTGATAAAGCCCTGTTGATTATGACTGTTTCCTTTGTTAGATTTCATCTAGGCATCTCTATAATGATCCATTCTAGAACTGTCCCTTTCATGGTTAATAAGTAAGAAGGCCAAAGGATCCCTAATCCTGATCATAGAACATAGAAGGTACTCTTAGAACATAGAATATTCTGCCTAGAAGGGTTCTTGGAACACAGAAAGTCCTGGTTGAAAGGGTCCTTAGAACGTTGTATGTCCTGCAAGGAAATGCTCTTAGAATGTAGAACATAGAATTCCTGGCTGTAAGGGCTCTTGGAACATAGAAAGTCCTGGTTGGAAGTGTCCTTAGAACACAGAATGTCCTGCCTAGAAAGGCTTTTAGAATGTAGAACAGAGAATGGACAAGTGGGAAAGGCTCTGAGAACAATGAAAGTAGGATGGCAGGAGTGGAAAGGCTGAGAAGGTCAGAGGTAGAAGGGGTTTTCCAACATGGAACCCAGAAGGATACACCAGGTAAAAGGAGTCTTGGAGATCATCAGGTCTAATTCCTTCAAATGACAGATAAGGAAACAGAGACCCTGAAAAGGGGAGAGAGCCTTCCATAATTCACTGCACACTGAGTTATGATAGCACCATCACTAGAACTCAGGTCTCCCAACTTAATGCCTTTGTATTAGGTGCTGCCATGCCTGGACTGCATTCTCTCTTCTCCTCCATCTCACTGAACATTTTCTCCTCCATACCACACCATTGCTGCCTCTTCTCCTGAACAGCTTTTGATAAAATGGCTTATGTTAAGCTATTGATCAGTCAACAACATTTATTAAACACCTATTATGTGTCTGACACTTCTAAGCACTGGGGATACAAAGAAAAGTGAAAGACAGTCCCTACCCTCAAGGAGCTCACAATCCAATGGAAGAGATCACCTGCAAACACATGCGTCTAAACTCTGTACAGGATAAATAGGAAGTGATGGGGGGAGGGGTTGGCAAAGACTTCCTCGAGAAGATGGAATTTTAGCTGGAACCTAAAAGTAACCAGAGAAGTCAAGAGGCAGAGATGAGGAGGAGAGCATTCCAGGCATGGGGGATAGTATAAGAAGACTGGAAAGCAGGGGAGGTGAGGTTATGAATGGTATTGGGCACTAAGAGGTGATAGGGAGCCATTGGAGTTTATTGTAAGAAGGATGGGGTGGGGTGGATATGGTCAGATCTGCACTTTAGGAAGATGAAGTTTTCAACTTGAGTGGAGGGACAGAGATATGAGGCAAGCTACTGCAAGAATTTAGGCAGGAGGTGATCCCTTGGTGGGGGGGGGGGGGGGGGCTCCTTTCCAAGTCCCAGGTGGTGGAAAGAAAAGAACATTAGCTTTTGGAACTTGAGGCCCCGGGCTCAAAACCCACATCTGATGCTTACTACTCTGGATAGGTCACTTCCTCGTCACTGTAAAGTGAGGGGTGTAGCCTGGAAGCCTCCAAACCCCTCATCCCCAAATGGATGAAAGCTGAATTTACAGAAAAGAGAAGTCAGGGCACCTCATCACATTATAGAAAGATTTGCTCAGCCTGCCTTTAAAACATCAGGCCTTCCTGGCAGACCGCTGTATCGGCTTATAAGCCAGAATATTGGAAAGAAGGGATGTATAGAAATTTAGCCAAAGGATATCAGAGCTGGAAGGAGCTGCAGGGACCATTTGGTACAATCTACTCATTTTTCAGAAGAGTAAACTTCCCAAAGAAGGAAGTGATTTGCCCAAGGTGGGTGGGGTTGATAAGGGGCTAGGCCAGGGTGGAACCCTGACCTCTTCATCTTCCATTGGCTTTCTTGTGACACAATGCTGGGTGGGGATGCAAAGCAACCCCTGTAGCATGATACGAGTCAGTGGGAAAGGAGAGTTGAAAAGAAGAATTCAGAGAGAATTGGGGAGATTTTTCTGAACTGATACAGAGTTAAGCAAACAGGAAGAATCTGGAAGACCAAGCTCATACTTTCCCGGGATGATTGTGACTTATACCACCTGAAACAAATCATGTTTTTTCTCGGGAACTTAGTTTCTTCATCAGTAAAATAAAGGGTTTAGATCCAGTGGCCTCTGATGTCTCTTCCTGCTCTAAGAATTTGCTTGATGACATAATCTGTATATGTGATGGAAATGGAAAAATGAAGGAACATAACCTGGAAAGACCTTAGAACTCTTATCAGTGGAATGATTGAGGACTTCAGCGAATCCATGGTGAAACACCCCACGTATCCCAGCATGGCTGCAGGACTAGAGGTACTCAATGAAATGTACAGAGCCAGTGGGTTGACTGGCACTGTGAACTGATACATACAATACTGCACTTTTTCTTTTTTATAAAAGAAACAAATTCCATTGATGATTAGGGGAAAGGAGGGGGAGAGTAGGGGAGGAGAGAAGAGAGTGAAAATTATAAAAAGAACATCAATGAAACCTTTTTAAAAAATAGAATTTAAGAGGCCATGATTCAGTTTCCTAACAACTAAAGTCCATGTCCCCATGAACTTTTATAGGATCACATAGAATTTGTACCCCCCAAGCAAATCAAAATGTCACCACTAGATGTCAGCATTGACCAAGGGAAAGATGAATGCCCAGCCCATGATGTCAAACTATGTCTTATTTCTGGGTAAAAACAAAATATTTTAGAACATCTGTGTAGCACCTGAGTGTAAACTGCCATCACTTCCCCTTCTCTCATAGTCAAAGGAAGTTCAAAGTCAATGTTCTTTTGAATGGAAGCTCCCTGAGGGCAGGGATTGGGTTTTCCCCTTTCTTCATATCTCCAGAATTTCTTTAGCCCAGAGCCTGCCTAGCACACAGTAAGCACATAATGAACTGTGGTTGGCTGATTGATTTAGTAAATACTCCCTGTGCACAGTGTGCCTTGCAAGGTAGGGTTAGGGTTAGTGGATAGAGCTAGGAAGACCCGGAGGGAATCTCAACCTCTCAGTGCTCTAGGCAACAGCCTAAGACTGAAAGGTGTTGGCTGACCTACGTTGGTGAAAGGAGTTTTCTTAGCTGGAGGGGAGGTGGGGGGTCCCTAGACCATTGAAATCATAGGTATAGTTCCTCTCCTTATCCCTACTGTGTACAATACAGTGCATTCAGTGCTGAGAGAGATATGACGTTTATATAAGACAAAATCCCTGCCCTCAGGAGCTGACCGAGGAAATTTGGAAATGTTTTCTCTCTTCACAGAATGCTAAGTGGCATCTCTCTTAGGACATCCGTCACATCCTGCATCATCTTATACCTATTTTCGTCATGTCTCTTACGCCTGGTCAGGTTGTACGGATGCACAAAGTACTGAGACCTTATCTGGTTGTAAAATGTTGAGATAACATTATGATGATGCCCTAGTCTGAAGTCCTTGGACTCACTTGAATCAAAGACCCAATTTGTCTTCCTTCAATAGAAGACTTTTAATCAATTATGGGAATGGAGCCTGATCTTGAAACTAAGGAATTTATTCATGGTCATGGTTGACCAAGAATGGAAATATTTGTTTAATTCAATTAAGAAAAATCTCTCTTTGTGCAGCTTGGACCCTGTTGAGTGTGGTTAAGATGGAGCTATTTTCTCCCAAGGTGCGCTAATATTAGCATCACTCAGAAACCCATGAACTTAAACTACACTCCTTTGTCCGACTTTGCTGGAGAATTTTTCCTTTTGTTTTTGGATGAGTCAAGTCAAGCCAACAAGGTTTTATTAAATGCCTACTGTGGACCAGGTGCTGCGCAAAGCCCTGGATGACTACAAAATGTAAGTAGAAATTACGAGGGTCAGAGGTAATTCCAGTTAGCTGGGGAAACTGTCAATCTGGACCTCTCTTCACGCAGGAATCTTTTCGGTTCATAAATTGTCTCAGATTTAAGCCACAATACAACCTACAGAATCTCCCCACCTTCACCCCACTACAAACTCCAAGAAGGTTGGAGGACTGTGTCTTATTCATTCGTATCACCTCCACAAGGCCATCAACATATTAGACATTTAAATTTTGTTGAATATACACCAAGTTGAACCACTGCCTATGGATTCTCCTGGTCATTTAGATTACACCATTTCCTTTCCTTTCCTCTGCCATTGTTGAAGTAAGCTGAAGGCAGGTAACCTCTGCTGGATTACAGGGGCAAGAAATCATCAAGAGCCCCAGAGGTGGACACCAACATATACACCCCAGTAAGCACTGAGCTGGACCTATATATATGCACATAGTAGGAGTTTTAATATTCACGTATTAAGCAATTGATCTTGATTCACAAACCAAAAGTCATCTAAGTGCCTAGCTTAGGTGTTTAAAAAATGTTTCTTGATTAATTGCTTTTGATTCCCAAGCCACAAAGAAACACTTATACCCTCATACCATGTCTGGCCTACCTACCACTCACTCCCTGCTTTTGCATAACTTTGTTAATTCTGGTCACATTCCTGGAAGCTTACCTCCTTATCTTCTTTATGTCTGGGCAACCCTTTAGGACCCACTCTAGTTCCTAATTGTCCATAATTACTCTGACCCACACCAATCCCTCTCTTTTCTAACCAAACAGATTAATATTCCAAACAAGTGAATTTTGGCTGAGTCTAAGGAAGAGCTTCCTTACCCTGAGATCAAAGTGGAATGGTCAGTTCTCCCCACTTACTAAAGGTATTCAAACAGAACTCATCCCCCTTAATGCTAGTGCCTTCTCTCAACAGATGATCTTCAATTTATCTTCTACATATATTGTTTGTATCAAGTCATGTGTGTGTCCTTTCCCCCATTAAACTATGAGTTCCTTGAAATTAGGGACTATTTTAGTTTATTTAGCACCATATTTCATTGTGTGTCTTATCCTTTCCCATCAGATGAGACTCTTAAGGGCAGCTTTCTCTTTTTTCCTCCCATGATGTTACCTAGGATAGGGCTGGACATGTGAAGGTGTCCAGTAAAGTTCATGCATCAACCGATTGGTAACTCACGTGTTTCAGCCAGAGGTTGGTCTCCATAATCTGGTTAACTTCATCCTAGTCAAGTGATTGAAAAAAAAGAAGAAAAATCTTGGATTTGTACTGACCATGGAAAGCTCTTAACTTTGTCCCTCCCTTTTAGAAATCAAGTCACTCCCTAAGACTCACCACTTTTACCAGTTGGGACATGGAGACCTCAAAATGGATGATGACTGGGTCAGACGCATTGGTTACTGGCCGGATGATCTCGTTATAGCCTTCAAACAGCCGGTCAAACAGACGATGCTCTGCATCAGAGCTGCCAGCCCCTGTGGAGAAGAGCATTCTGGACATGACATTTTCCCATTTGGGTTCAAGAGCATCAGCTGCTCAAGTACTGAAGAGGGGAGACAGAAATAACCAGTAGTTTACATGAAAAGGATCTGGGAGTTTTTAGTGAATATCAAGTTCAATATGGTAGAGTGCCCGGCCAGGAGTCAGGAAGTCTCATCTTCCTAAGTTCAAACCCAGCCTCAGGCACTTAAAAGTTGGGCGACCCTAGACAAATCACTCCACCTTGCTTCCCTCAATTCCCTCATCTGTAAAATGAGTTGGAGAAGGAAATAACAAACCACTTCCATATCTTTGCCAAGAAAACACCAAATGGGGTCAAGGAAGAGTTAGATATGACAGAACATGACTGAACCATCACAGCAAAAGCTCAGTATGAGTCGATGGCACAGCACATACAGCCATGCGAAGGTTAATGGGATTTACTACAATTTGTAGTGTCCATAATGGAGGAGATGCTCTGCAATAGTCAGACAACACCTGAAATACCTACGTTCGGTTCTGGACATGACTTTTTAGAAAGGCTGAAAGATGTCCCCCAAGGAGGGCAGCTGGGGTGGTTGTCATTTCACCTTGGTTCTCAAAGAGGACCAAGCTGGGGCGGTAAAGGTGTGGAAATCATGGCACATAAAGAACAGTTTAAAGAACTATTTACCCTGGCAAGAACTTACTTAGTAGGGGAGTGGTACTTTCTTCAAGTATTTGAAGGGTTGCCAGACAGAAGAAGGATTATTACAAAGAGGACATTATTACAATTATTATATTGATATGAATTTGATGTAAGGAAAAACTTCTTAATAACAAGAGTTATCCCAAAGTGGAATTGGCTGCCTTGGAAGGGAACAAGTTCCCACCTCATTGAAGGTCTTCCAGTAGAGCGTAGATGACCATTTTTCAGGAAGTGGTAAAGAGCCTTCCTGTTCAGTCAAGGGTTGGATCAGCTGACCTCTACAGTTCCCTCAGTGGGCTCTGAATTTCTATGAAGATATCCTTGTAGTTTTCTCATTTGCAATAGTTATTATCCATTTATCTTTTCTTTAGGTAGCCAAAGAGATTCATGCTCTTTTTTATGAATCTCATAGAAAGCACAGATAGATGCTGGAAAGGACATTAGAGGCAAGGGTTCTTGGAAAGGTATAAAGTGATTCCCTAATAAAAATGACAATAGTAATTGTTATTCATAGACTATCCTAGTGGTTAAATAGGTAAAAGATATAGGGTTAGGATTCAAGAGATCTGGGTACTGAGTTTTAATTCTTCCACTAATCTTCTATGTGACCCAGAAAAGTCCTTAAATCTCTCTAAACCTCACTTTCCTTATCTGTAAAATGAGAAAGTTGGGCTGGATTGTCTCTTAATGTCCCTTCCAGTTCTAAAAATTTTAATAAGGTGTCTAAATATTTTAGGATATTTATTAATAACATTGCATTCCACTGAATGAATACTTATTAAATGTGATCTATGAGTAAGAGAGGCAGTGTGGATAGAGTTCTGGAGTTTGAGTCAAAAAGACCTGAATTCCAATTCTGCATTTGGACTTCTTACATATGTGACCCTGGACTTACCTCTTTGGAAGCCACAGGCAATTCGGGAAGACTATGTTAGAGATGAGTTGCAATCTGTCTTGGTGGAGGGATCATTATTGTACCTTAAAGATCTGGTCTACACCCTCTCATTTTGCAGAAGAGAAAACTGAGGGTTAGAGAAGTTAAGCAATTTGCCTAAAGTCACACAGAAAGAAAGGGTGGAGCCAGAATTTGAACCCAGGGCTTCTGATTGCAGAGTCCACATGCTTTTTACTGTATGATGCTGAAGGAAGTTGCTACATTCATGGGATCACAGGACCTTGATATATTGATGCATAACCATGGGTTTGGGACTGGGAATATAGCTTCACTGGGGATGGGGATGGGTTTGGGGACTGGGGACGGTGATAATGATCTAGCTACAACTTAAACTTCCATATAGCTTTAAAGATGTCAAGACAGAGGAAATTTTAAGGATGGAGAAAGTCAGCCCAAGCTGGCTTTGAAGGAAGAGGAAGGCTTCAGCAAATGCAGATATGGGATCATGGTAAGGGAGTCCATTCCACACCTGGGGAACTGTGTAAAAAAAAGGCACAGAGATAGGGAGAGCACAGCAAGAGAATAAAGAATTATCAAGCTAAGCAATATAAAGTCCTGAGATGGGCATGGGAGAAAAGGTGGGATCTAGACTGTGGGGGACTTTCAATGCCAGGACTATGAGTTTATGTTTATTCATGAGACAGTGAGAAGGCACAGTAGACTTTGATTTGGTTAGACTTATACATTAGGAAGATTACTTTGGCAGCCATGTGAAAAATAAATTAGAGGGGAAGAAATTGGATGCAGGAAGACCAGCAAGGAGGCTACAATAGCCCAGGCAAATGGGAATGGGGCCTGAGCTAGGATGGTAATGCATGGAAGTGGAAAGAACATGGAGGGAGATTCAACAGAAATGAGCACAGATTGAATGTGATGGCAAAGAATCAAAAAGGACTCCAATATTCTGAGCCTAGGTTACAGAAAGGATAGAGAAATAGAAATAGAAAAAAAGAGAGTACAGAGGGGAGTAGAAGGTGTTAGAGAGAAGATGAGTTCAAGTGCATATGCTGTATATTGGATTTGAGCTACCAGCAGGACATTCAAGCTGAAATATCTGGTGGCCAGGTGGAAATACAGGTCAAAAGAGTGGGGGTGAGGATGATGATTTGGGAGGTATCTACATAGAAGTGGAAACTGTGACCAAGGGAGTGAATGAGATCACTTAGGGAGGGAACAACAAAAAAGAAGATGGCCCAAGGTAGACCCTGGAAGGGCACCTATTTTCCACTGGATTCCCTTAAGGAGGGTTTACTGATGATCTGTCCCTGGTACTGATCATGCAAAAGATGAGGACCTGGAGTAGAGGATGCAGTCAGGCTGAGCGGGATAGAAGACTGTCTCCTCCACCAGCCACCAAAGGGGCAGGAAGGAAAAAGAGGCATTTGGTCATCTCCCTCTGTCTCTGCCTGCGTGTGTGTGTGTGTGTGTGTGTGTGTGTGGTGTATGTGTGTGTGTGGTGTATGTGTGTGTCTATGTCTCTGTCTCTGTCTCTCTGCTGGCCATACCCTCGTGAAGACTAGTATCCACCAATATTTCGATTGAGCAATTCAGGTCCTTTCAGGGGCTGTCGGGGCACAAAGTCAGTCACCAAGCACCACTATGCATTTACTCTGTCCTAGGCGCTATGCTGAGCACTGAGAGTATAAAGAAAGGCAACACGGAGTCCCTGCCGTCGAGCATCTGGTATTTTAATGGGAGAAACAACGTGCAGGTAAGTCTGTATCTACCAGCCGCAGACAGAGTAAATAGAAGGTAATCTCGGAGAGGAAAGCACTGGCTGCTGGGGGAGGAAGGAAAGGGCCGAGGGCGACCCTCCTGCAAGGGGTGGCTCGGCCTGACAGGTGGGTTGGAGGCAGCAGGGTCTTCCAAGGTATCGATAAGTTTTGACTGATCGTCAGGTATTGGAGGAGATGTCCTAATAAAGAAGGGTCTGGTTGGGTTTTTTTTTTTTTTTTGAGCCCCTAAGGGCCGAAACGGGAACAAGATGGGGAGGAGGAGCCGGAGGAGCGGATGCAGGTTCTGGTATGGGGGAAACTTGCTAGCGGTTCAGCACCCTCTGGAGTAGAGCCGACCGTCTGGGGAAGATCCGATTGAACGCTGAAGTGGCCAGCTAGGTAGCAGAGGGGTGGGCTTGGAAGTTCCCTAGCTGCCTTGGGCTCCTGGGCGGCTCGACGTCCATAAAGAGCACCAGCAACCAGAGCTGACTGAAGCTCTGATGGATCAAAGCAGTCCAGGTCTCCCTGACTAAAAGTCCTGCCTTCTCTCTGGGTGGCAGGGGTTGGGTTCTTCCGGACCTTTCCTTAGTCCCGTCACCAGGTTCTCCCCCTAGGCTCCTCTCTCCCTCCCCCCACTCCTGCCCCCTAAGCCCTGGGTCGGAGCGGCTGGGCGGGGGAGGCCGGGGAACCGCCCCGGGGTCCGAGACTCACCCACCTGTGAGCAGGAGGGCCAGGCCGGCCAGAAGACAGACGAGCCCCGCGCCGCCCGCGTCCATGGCCCCGTCCGTCCGTCAGTCGGTTCGTCTGCACCTGCTGTCCTCTCGGGCAGCGCTCAGCTCCCGCGGCCTCCCCCGGAACGTGCAGCCCTGCGCGCCCCGCCCAGCCCCGCCCCAGCCTGGCCCTCCCCTGCTGGGTCTCTAGAGGCCCCCGCAGCCCACAATGCCCCCCCGCACGCGGCGCCCTAAGGGTTAAAGGGGGGGATAATGGGAGGATAAGAAGAGGGTCAAGGCAAGAGGAGGAGAAAGAGGAAGGGGAGGGGGAGGGGGAAGAGGAGAAGGAAAAGGAAAATCCAGCGGGAGGAAGGGAGGAAAAACGAGAGAAAAGAGAGAAGGGGCAGGAGACGAGGGTAGGGGGAGAAGAAAGGAGGGGAGAAAAGGAAGAGGCGAGGGGGAAAGAGATGAGAGTAGTGAATGGAGGCCAGGGAAGAGAAGGGAAGGGGAAGGGAAGGAGGGAGGTGAGTGACAGCTCGAGATAAGGGATTAGGAGAGCAGGGGAGAAGCGAAGAAAGAGAAGAGGAACTGGAGAAGGCAGTGTGGGCAGGAGAGGTGTCTGCCAGGTCTAATATTCTCAGCCCCTTGGCAGAGGAAGAGGAGGAGGGAGGCAGCACCAAGGAGACCCTGAACCAGGCCATCCTGGCCCAGAACTGCCCCACCTCCCTACTCGGTACAAGTACAGCCCCCAGGTCCTCCACCTGCCTAGGGAATCTCATGGGGTACTGAAGGGAAAGGAAGGTCTGAGTCGCACTCACTCACTAGGCTCAAAAATGCTGAGCTGAGCAACCTCCTTTCACACCTTGGGTCTTGTGCTGATTTGGGGCTTGACTTCAGCTTTGAAGTGGAAAGAGAAGGAAGAAGCCCTTTATCTCAAGATCTGACTCCAGTCATACACATCTAGGGCAGCCCTAAGTCATCATTACAGGAAGGTTTTCTATGGAGAAAGGACTAGCAAAGTGCCACTCACCAGGCAGGCAAGTCAGACTAACAGAAGCAGCAAGGCATCTTGGGGGAGATACAGGAAGGAGCATGTACTGGGCAAGTCAAACCTTGACCACCACGTTGACCACTGTCTCCCTCCAGACCAAAATGAAGGCAACCTAGAACCCGGAGCCCAAGGGCCTTGAGAATAGCAATGCTTCTAACCCTAAGGCAGCTAGAGGGTGAAGTGAAAAGAGAGCTGGGCCTGGAGTCAGAAGTACTGGAGTTAAAATCCTGCTGTCCTCACGCTTTGTGACCCTTGCCAAGTCACTTAATTTCTGCCTCTGTTTCCTCAACTCAAAAATGATGATAATAACAGCACCTACCTCTCAGGGTTGTGAGGATCAAATGGGATACTATTTGTAAAGAGCTTAACACAGTGCCTGGCACACAGTAGGTACTATATAAATGCTTATTCCCCACTCCCCTCAACCATTGTTCTGGGAAGCAGCCACTCCATGACCTATTTATACATGTACTGAAGACCCAGAAGAGAGTTCTTGCTACCAAAATCCTTGGCCCTGTCAAGCGGCAGCCTCAGAGACTGATAGGATGTTACTGGTGGAAATGATCAAAGAAGAGCCAAGATCATGTGCTTTTCTGCTGTACCCAAAGGACCATGGGACCTTCCCATCTGACTGGAAGTTGAAACTTTATGTGTGAACTCTCACTGCAAGGTGAGCTTCCTGAGATCAGGGACAGGCCTACTTTTCTGTTTGTATCCCTACCACTTAGCACAGTATCTGATACATGGTAAACATTTAATAAATCTTCTCCCTCCCTCCTTCCCTCCCTTCCTCCTTCCCTCCCTCCCTCCCTCCCTCCCTCTTTCCCTCCCTCCCTCCTTCCCTCCCTCCTCTCCTTCTCTCCCTCCTTCCTTCCTTCCTTCCTTCCTTCCTTCCTTCCTTCCTTCCTTCCTTCCTTCCTTCCTTCCTTCCTTTTTCATCAGTCAACTCACAATACCAACTTGACTGTGTCCTTCCCTGACAAAGCACAATCTTTAATTTGCCCAGAACTGTGATGTTGTCTTCACTTGCACTCCCCCACCAGACTCTTAGTGTGATTCGTCTCTCCACCTCACTTCCAATGACTATCTATTAAAACAAGTTTTACTAATGCCTTTTGTTTTCACATCGCAGCTTGTCTGGGAAATATCACCTCTCTCCTCCCATTCTCCCACTTTCCTATTGAACCCTCTCTCATAAGCAAAAAAGAAAAAGCTAAGAAAAATGCCAAATAAAGGCACCTAGTAAACATTCATATGTCTGGCACATAATAAGATACCAAGAGAAGCAGAGGACAGTTCCTGCCCTGAAAGTGACTAGGGCTGACTACATATGCAATACTCTGCCCTCATAGCCTTCCTCTCCTATATTAGAGCAGAGGGCAGCATTCGATGATCTGTTCCATGGCACCATTATTGGTTTGTCTGTAACTTAGTATCTGCCCCACCTTTTTAGTAAGCTTTTCATTTATGTGGTGCTGAAGAAAATAATGATAAACACCACTGGACTGGACCATGTACATATGGAGGAGATCTGTACTGGAGGAGATATGCTGAGTTTACTGAGGGTAACTCTACATGGTATCTGAAAGAGGGGAAAGTTCCAAGAGGAAAGAAAAAATCTCAGGCTTTAGTAATACCCCAAACCCTCCAATGGTTCCCTAGGTCTCTGGGATCAAGATGAGCCCCTCTGCCCTCCCTGCTTACCCAGGCCTCTTCAAATCTCATTTCCCTCCAAACTCTGGCTCCTGATACCACCTTCTCCTGCCTTTCCTGACTCATCCCCACCCCTTCACCCAGTTGCTAGTGTCTCTCTCCCTAACTACCTTATTTGTTTGTGTGTTCATTCTGTACATATTTGTTTATGTACAATAAAATGTAAGTTTTTTGATAGCAAGAATAATTTCTTTTTTGTCTCAGTAATCCCAGGACCTAGAACAGTTACTGACAGATGGTAGGTGATTAATAAATGCTTGCTGATTGATTTCTCCCTAAAAGTTTAGATATGGGGAACTTTAGAGCTCTTGGGGGTTCTAAACCTGGAGACCAAGCCCAAAGTGGGTATAGCTAGATATCGGGGGGTCTATGAGCTTGAATGAGAAAGAAATTGTATCTTTAATTCCACTCATCTCTAATTGAATTTTGACACTTTCTTCAGTTATGAAATAGACATCATTCTGAGGAGAAGTGCCTGGATTTTACCAGACTGCCAGATGCTGCACCAGGACACAGACAAGGTCAAGAAGACCCCTTAGAGAGCATTGTGCTTTTCAGTGAGAAATGGCAGAAATAATGCCTGTCATTACTGATGTGAGGTAATGTCATCCTGCCCATTGGCTTCTAGGTTTCACTGAGTACCTGACAAGTACCAGGCAATCTTTACAATGCCAATAATATGGAGATAAAAGAGAGAGTATGTGTAAAATTGGCAGAGTATGCTGAAGGGAAGCCATTCTATCAACCTAACGGGGCATTTATTATGACTTCTATCAGCTGGAAAAGACTTCAGAAAGAGAAGATGGAGCTGGGGAGGTAAAGTCACCTGGTTAGTACCAGCTGTGGTGGCACTGGAATGCAGATCCTCAGACTTCATCTCCAGCTTGATGTGCCTTCCCCCACTCCCATCTCATTCTGCATGACTCTCACTTCCCCTCCAAGTGCAAACACACACACACACACACACACATACACTTTATCATCTATCTGTCTATCTATCTCTGTCTGTCTGTCCATCTGTCTGTCTATCCATCTGCCTACCTATCCATATATTCACATACAATATACACATGTATTATATAACATGTATGTAATACACACATATGCATACACAATGCAGACATGCATATTCATATACATATGGTATACACACAATACACATAGACACACACAAACATCATGAATTCATATATACATAGATAAATTTGTATACATAAACATACACATATGCACATATACAAACACACACACAGTTATCCCTTCAACATCATGACTTTCCCCATTGCAGTTTCAATATGTTGTGGTTTGCCATAAGAAATTAAATGAGAATTTGGGGAGAGTTTTGTTGAAGCTACAGATGACAAGCGCGGGCCAGCAGGCAACACAGATCCTATGAGCCAAATTTTACAATAAGGTACTGTAAATACCCATAAAAGAGAAAAAAATTGAGACTAATTCTCTGGTAGGGAGGGCCAGAGGGGATTTACAGATCATGGAGGGCTCCCTTCATCTCCATGATGTGGAAAGGATAACTATACTTGTGTGTATGTATACACATACATACCCACACACTACACATGCATACACATATGTATACACACATAAACATGTGTGTATACATATGTATGTATAAAATGGGTATGATGATGCCTGTTTTATTCATCTCTGAGGACGGTTGTGAAAAAGTCCTCTGAAACATCCAGACATTACCCAACATCTGCTCCTTATTTCTCATAGACTCACACATCTGAATTGGAAGGACCCTTAGAGATCATCTAATCCAGCCAGAAACTTTTACAGATGAGAACTTGAAGCTGAGAGAGTGAGAAGGACTTGCTCAAGGTCCTACACTGAGTTGTTGGTAGAGTGAGGCTTGGTGCCCCTACCCTCGGACTCCAGACACACCATCCCCCCAGGGCTTCAGGGCTTGGATGCTCATAATCTGAAAATCCCCAGAAGGAGCATTGTGGGGGAGCTCCATTGTCAGATGGCCATGAATGACAGTCACCTACAATCAAGATGGCCAAGAGCCCTTCTGAAAGGCCAGTCACCCACCCCCATCCTGCGAATAGAGCCAGGCACCCAGGGAATGTCTGAGCTGGAAAGGAATTTAGGGAGAGACCAGCTTATTGACCCCTATCATTTTACAAAGGATAACACTGCAGCCCAGAGAAGGGAAAGGTAAGCCAAAGATCCCAAAGCTAAGGCAATCAGGGTCACCTAACTTTTAGAGGCAACTAAGCAGTGGAGCACTGCTTAGGACTTGGACTCAGAAAGGTCTGAGTTCAAATCTAACCTGAGACAGTATAGTCGTGTGACCTTGGGCAAGTCTTGTAACTTCTCAGCCTCAGTTTCCTCATCCATAAAATGGGTATGATAATAGTACCCATCGCCTGGGGCTATCGTAAAAATCAAATGAAATAATACTTGCAAAGTGCTTTGTAACCCTATAAGTAGCCTAGTATTATTATCATCACCATCATCATCATTATTCCAGCTCAGGGCTCTGCCCCTGTACCAGGTTTCTGGTCCAGATTCCTGGTGTTTACAAGGTGGATTTCAGCTCTAGGCTGTTCTAAAGACTTCAGAATGTTTTCCTCCTGACACACAGACTTCTCTGGCCTTGGTAATTTATGTCCAGGACCTCTGAAGGGGGGAGACTCTGAGGAGGCCCATCTGGTTTGCTTTATCTGTCGCTTGCAGCTTCTCACTCAGTGTTTTCTCCCATCTGGTCTTGGGTTTTTAGGGCGGTATAGATCAAAAATGACACTATCAGCCTCAGCATCCCAAGGGAGAGACAACTGGGAACAAGAGGGGCAGAGCCAGGGGCGGACGTCTGCCCTTTGACTTCCTAAGCCTCTCTTCCCTCCCTTGACTCTGACTTCCCTGTGGCTACTGAGGTGCCACCCTGTTGACAGTCCCCCAGGTCTGTGACAGCAGAGTCATCCTGCACTCTTCACTGTGCATCCAATCATTGGACTCTTCATCCTCCTTCAAAGCTTCTCACTCCTGTAACCCCCGATCTGCTCACTTTTATTTATTTTGCATATGTTTGTATGAATAAAGTTGTTTCTCCCCCTAGAATGTAAGCTTGATTTTTGTTTTATACTACTTGGAACATAGTTGGCACTTAATAGATGCTTACTGAATAATTGATCCCTGGTACCATTGTGGGAGCGTCCCAATTATTGTCCCATCTTCCAATCTCACCGCTCCATGATTAATCCTCCGCACAGCTGACAAAGTAACCTTCCTGAAGTATAGATCTGACCACGTCAGTTTCCTAGCCAAGAATTTTCCATGGCTCCCTACTGCCTCTCCAATAAAGTGCAAAGTCTTACTCTGTCCCAACCTTCTCAGCCTCCTCTCCTCTCTGATTGGAAGCCTGGAGGCTGGAGCTCTAACCCTGCCCAAGGTTTCCTTTACAGAGAACTGGGGTCAGAGCTTTCCAGCTACCTCTCCACTTCCCATCAGCGGCTCTGCTTGGTTCGGATGCCGCAGAACATCATGCTTCTCTCCGCCCTGGCCAAGTGACCTCTCCACCTAACTCCTCCCTCCTCAGATTTCCTTTTGTGTGTTGCCTTGCCCCATTAGATTGCAAAAACTCTTTGTGGGCAGGGACTGTTTCTTTTTCTTATTTGAATCCTCAGGACTTGGTAGACATTTAATAGATGTGTCTTATGCTGTACTCTATTTCCCTTTAAAGTTCCTCAGTTTGCCCCCAGCCTGTCTTTCCAGATTTATTTCTTATTACTCCCATGGTGCACTCTGTTGCAGTCAATTTGACCTATTTGATTCTCCAACAATTAATACTGAGACTTGTGGGTTCTTAATAAATATTAAGTGAAGGAATAAGCTAAGAACACAAGAACCCAGTCTCACTGCTGGGCGGCACATGGGGTGGATGCGGGCATGGGTGTTGGGTGGGGTATTAGTCTGTGGCTTCTTCCCCAGGAGGTGTCATAGATAGTATGATGCAGTCATCTGGTGCCTTCTGAGCCTGCCATGCGTCTGGAATCCCTGGGACAAAATCTCCAAGCAGTGATCACCTAGCTTCTTTTGGAAGGCCTTCAATGATGTTAAATTCACTACTTCACAAGTCATCAACTTTTACTTTTCAATGTCTCTTCTTTTTAGGAAGATCTTCCTCATAGTGAAGCAAAACCTGCCTTGGTCCAATGACATTTCTGATAGCAAGAGTTGGTTGACAATAGCATAGGGCTGCCTTGTGAAGTAATGAGCTTCCCATGGTGGGAGGTTTTCATGCTAAATTAAGATGACTTCCTTGTAGGGAGGCTATAAAGGAGTTGCCCTGGACTGTAGTAGGAAGCAATGTGGATGAACTGACCTCTGGGGTGCATTGTGGCCCTGCAATCCAGCCATCCTAATCCCATAGCCCAATTCCCAAGATTTCCTCCACCCAAGCAACCAGATTTTGTTGAATCCAATAATAGATGAAAGAAACCTTCACTGTTCATATGTTTATTTGGTTTCCACTAATAAGACCCTCAACACAAAGGCTTAAGACCAGGTATTTCATACACCTTTGTTTCTGTCACTACTCAAAGCAGCCTTTGAATAGCAAATGAGTAAAAACCAGAGGGAAGAAATATATTTAGTAATTTTTTTCTTATAAAACAGTAGGGGTGCAGATCTAGGGGGAGGGGAACGTTAGAAAACATAGTGGAAAGTGGGGGAGGTATCCTCAACTTCCTGTCCTTTTGAAGTCAGTTGCAAATGTCAGACCCACGGGGCATGTGGCAGACACAGAGACCCTCAGCACACTCTGTAAGGTGCAAACTTTGTTTTAACAGATCTCTCTCTCTCTCTCTCTCTCTCTCTCTCTCTCTCTCTCTCTCTCTCTCTCTGTCTCTGTCTCTCTCTCTCTCTGTGTCTCTGTCTCTGTCTCTCTCTCTGTCTCTCTCTCTCTCTTGCTCTCTCTCTCTCTCGCTCTTTCTTTTTTTCTCTCCAGTCTCTGAAATGACAGAAATGACATCACCTTCTAAGAGACCCCAGCCTTTACTGGACAAAACTCTTTTTGGTGGATGTAGTCTGTAGGGGGAGGTGGGGTATCAGGGTGGTCGAGGACCCTAAGGTGGAGAGTAGTTTTGAAAGAGAGGGGGCAGGAATAAGCCAGCAGTCCCCAGGACACAGACGAATATAAATATCCAGAGAAAGAGCCTGTCCACTACCATAGCCACGTATTTCCAGTCTTCGATGACCTGGAGAAGGAAGCATGAAATGAGATGGGAGAAAGGGAGAGAAAAAAAGGTTGTTAGAGGTATTAAACAATTTGATAATAATCAGAGTGTTTTCTTACTAAAACGTTCAAATGTGTATTACTAATTAATGTATATTAAAATGATTTGCATACAGTAAAATACTATGGAAATATCAGTTATGATGATAATGATGATTAATTATTAGCAGTAGCTGCAACATAAATCTTCCCAGAGTTGACTTTTAGAATGTAATCTTGCAGGTAGGAACGATTTTATTCATTGTACTTGAACCCCCAGTGTCTAGCACAATCCTGGGCACATAGTAGGCACTTACTTAATCAACACTTACCATCTGATCAATTGTCATTTATTTAATGACCATGAGGAGATTTTGGAAAGAGCATCTTAATGCTGAGTTTGGAACCAGGAGGTCTGGGTTTGAGTCTTAGCTCTGACCCTTTATTAGTGCATAGATTTGGATAAGTCAGTAAGGTGATGTAATAAGGAGGGCAGTAGTTCTAGAAGCTGGGGTCCTGGATTTGGATCTTGCTTCTATGCCTACCTGCGTGCCTGTGAGTAATCTACTTCCATTCTCTGAGTCTAAGATTCCTCATCTGTAAAATGAGGGTTTTGGATTAGATGATCTCCAACATCCCTTCTAGTTTGAGAGGTCTAGAGTCCAACAATCTCCTCTTGTTTCTATATAACAATAATTTCTTCTCAGTCTTTGGCAAGGATCTGGCTGATACGCAGGTCTTTCTGACAGTGTGACATGAGGCCTCTTGAGTTACTACCACAGTAAATGCTTAATAAATCTTTATCGAATGAATGGAGGAATTAATCAGTGGATAGAAAATGTCACTATCAGATAGAAAGGTCAGTCCATGTAAAATAAAAATATTCTGAGTTAAAAAAAAATGAGTCCCACTGGTATCCAGAAAGCACTCCTTTCTCTGGGCCCTTAGCCCTCTGTATTGGCTCCCCCGTCCATTCATCCGATATCTCAGAATTAGCCAAGTCCAGAAGGAAGACTTCAGACCTGAACAGCTAAAGGTATCCACAGGGGCCATCAAACCATGCATTCCTTCTACAAGGCACCTAGAAGTTATAATGCTTGGTTTACTTTCTAGGCCAACACTGTAAACAAGAATAGCTGCTATTTCTTATACTTATACAAACATACACACCAACATACACACATGCATATGCATGCACACACGAACATATACATACAACTGCATGCACACACATGAACACGCATGCATGTGCTTGCATAAATATGAACATACACACATGTGTGCTCACACATGAACACACACATGCCTAAATGCACACACGCACACTATCCTGTCTGAATTATCTTCTTAAATGTCTCCCCATTTGGAGATATTCCTGGGATTAATGAGCATCTCTGGACTCCCTGAGAACACTTTCCTCCTATACTTGTAGGAAACGTTAGCTTAGAATAACAGAATCATAGATCTGAAGCTAGAAGAGACCTCAGAGGTCACATGGCCCAACCCCCTAATTTCACAGGTGGGGAAACTGAGGCCTGGCAGGGTTACATAATAATAACAGTAGCTTAGTATTTATGTAAGTTTACAAATATTATCTCATTTTATCCTCACAACAGTTCTGGGAAGTAGATGGCTATTATTACCCCCATTTTACAGATGAGAAGTTCTATGACTTAGTGAAGCTTGCACAGCTAGTAAGTATCAGGGCTGTTCTGACTTCAGGCTTAGAGCCTGCACTGTACCATCTAGCTTAGCTACTTCTAGGCATCTGCCCAAAACACCCAGGTTGTTAGTCAGGATTTAACCCCAGGTACCTTGACTTCAGAACCCTTTTTCCATTGTAACCCCAACTTCCTAATCACTGACTGTTAGAAGTAGAAAAGACCTCAGAACATAGAAGGTAAGGGTTGAAAAGGTCATTAGAACACAATGTCAGGGTTGAGGGAGGGGACACTTTGAATGCAGAATATCAGATGTAAGAAAAAAGTTAGAACAGAGAACATAGAAAGTCAGCTGAAAAAGATGTTACCACATAAAACATCAGAACTGGGAGTGGCCTTAGAACATAGAATGTCAGAGCTGGGAGGGTCCTTAGAACAGGGAATGTCAGAGCCGGGAGGGTCCTTAGAACAGGGAATGTCAGAGCCTCAATTTTCCTCAATAAAATGAAAGGACTGAACTACATGAGAAGGTCCCATCCAGCTTGAAATATTACGAACCTATGAATCTCCTCACTTTGTACATGGGAATACTGAGGTCTCAAGACTAGAAATGATTTGCCCCAGGTTAACTGAGTGACAGAGAGGGACTGGGACCTAGACCTTCTGTCCCTCAAGCTCAGTGCTCTAGAGTTTAAAATTCCACAGGCATTCTGTGGTTCCCATCTGTCAATTGTTGCTATTTTATTTGCCCCAAAATAAAATGTCTATCTTAGTAACTTTTACTCTCTCTTCTCCTTATAACTTTATGCTTCCTAGTCTTGGCCAGACAAAGCTATAAATGACATCAGGTCTGCAGACCAGTAACTACCCTCGGTGTCAGAGCTGTAACTAAGATTGAGTGACTGGGGTTTTGATTCAACATGTCAAATGTGAAGGGGGCAAAGGAGATGCTTCCTCCCCAAAGTGATCTCCCCCCAGGCTGCTCCATCCACTCTTCTGGGTCTCATGTGCTAATCTCTCATCCCTCCCTCCATTCTTCCTATGGCCAACTGAATCTGGCCTGGTGTGAGCATTCCTATTTACAGCTCTGCATGCTATTGTGTGAACAGATCTGACTGAATGTTGGCAGAGACAACGGTTAGCATCTATAATGTGGAGAACAATGGACCCTACTATGCCATGGACCTGTTTTCAGGAGGCAGCAAATTAGAGCCTGCTGTGTGTGCTCAGGCTAATTAAGTTTCCAATTAGATTGCAGACATCTGGAACAAGTTCCTGTTCAGAAGACTCGGTGGGACTGCCCCATCTTTCTCCACACTAAGTTATTTTTGGTTCTCATGAATTTGTTTGACAGCACTGAATTCAAAGTGGTGTGTGTGTGTGTGTGTGTGTGTGTGTGTGTGTGTGTGCACTATTTATATACAGTAGAGATCACAGATAGTAGGACAGTATTGAAGGAAAGAGACACAAGCTGGAGTTAGGGAGGCAGGCTGCCGCAGTGAAAAGCATACTGAGCTTAGAGTCAGAGGATCTGGATTCAAATCCCCACTTTGCTATTACCTGTGTGACCTTGTGCAGGTCACTCCTCTGTGCCTCAGTTTCCTCATCTGTAAAATGAGAGGTTTGGACTCCATGGCCTGAGGCTCCTTCTAGCTCTAGGGTCTATGTGCTAGATAAGCTAGTGTGAACAACTGAGTCCAACAGTGACTTTGGGAAGGTCCAGGAAAGAGATGTGACAACCCCCTCACCCTCCATTTCTTTCCCTGGGGGTGAGCTGACTTACGCATTGGTCATTGTCATCACTTTTCATGTGGTCTGCTATGAAGCTCACACCGTCGATGGCTTCCTGCACTTCCGGCTGATACCTCTTGGAGGACCTGAAGCGGAAATCCTTCTGGCCCCCTGAGCTGTCAGCAGCAGCCGCTGTCTTTGGGGGTGAGGTGGGATTCACAAAGTACATGGAATTCCTGTAGAGGTTGCCTGTGCTGGCATGGTGGGGGGATTCGGACCTGTTCCTCCGGCGCTGGTCAAACTGGGGCCTGCTGGGGTTATTCTCTGGGCGTTTCATGAACAAAAAAGTGGGCAACCTCTCAAGGAAAAGTAGCTTGACCCAGGGGGCCATTGTGTGGGTGCTGGGGGAGCGGTGGTGCACATTGAGGACACATACACTGGTGACGATGGAGAACGTCACTAACACCATAGTGAACATGAGGTACTTGCCAATGAGCGGGACATCCAGGGAGGTTGGGGGGACAATTTTGGAAATCAGTAAGAGGAAGACAGTTAGGGCTAGCAGGACCGAGATGCACAGTGTCATCTTCTCACCACAGTCCGAGGGTAGGTAGAACACCAGAATAGCGAGGGATGTGATAAGCACACAGGGAATGATGAGATTGATGGTATAAAAGAGGGGCTTCCTCTTAATGATAAAATCATAAGTCACATCCACATAGCTGGGGTCTGAGGGGTTGACTGTCCTTCGTCCTGGGAGTTCAATAATGTCCCATTCTCCACTGGGGGTGAAGTCGTCCATGCTGGCATTGGGCGTCTTGAGGACCATGTCAATTTCAGTGTGGTCATAGGTCCAGGATCGGAATTTGAGTGTACAGTTCTGTTGATCAAAGGGAAAGTGCTTCACTTCAATCTTGCAGGAACTCTTATAGATGGCTGGGGGCAACCAGAAAATGCTGCCATTGGAGAACACCACAGCATTGGCGTACACAGAGACTTCATAGGTACCATCGGCACTGAGGAGAATGCAGGGGAGCAAAAGAAAAGGGAAGATGGGTGACAAGTCCCAAACATAACTCATTCGATTTCCCACCCCTCCTTCACCCCTTCTTTATGCTTGCATCCCCAGGCCTAGCACAATACCTGGCACTGATCTGGTCAATACCTTGCCAGTGGATTGATTGCTATTTGTTTAATGACCAAGGAGGGTTTTCAGGAAAGAGAACTTCAGCATGAGATTTGGAACCAGGAGTTTGGGTTCCAGTTCTGTCTCTGCCACTAATTAGCATGTTTATTTGTGTGATGAAATAGGAATGTACTAATAATCTCAACACTTCTGTCTAGGTATCCCCCATTCTGGCTATCTGATTTTATAAAAAAAAGTCATAGCTATGCATAAAAGATGAGCTAGCACTCCACTCATGCTCATGCTTCAAGTCCCCACCATCCACATCAGTTGCCAGGTCCTGCCAATTTCACCACATCTCTTGATTCTCTTTCTTTCTTATACCCACCCAACTGCCACCCTAATCCAGGCCCCATCACCTCTTGCCTGGTCTATTGGAATGGCCTGCATCCAGCCTCTTCCCTCTCCAATCCATCCTTCATCTTCCAGCCTCAATTTTCTCAAATTAGGGACTTAGATTTAATGATCCCCTTTATAAAGACCATGCATTTAATGGGAATAGCAGCAATTTGAAAGTAAGATTGGAGACAGAAGATGTCCCAGTTAAGAGAGACCTTAGACTGTAGAATGTTAGAGATAGGGGGGATCTTAGAACTGAGAATTCTCTGAGCCACAAGGGACTTGGCCAGTCTGGGAGGTGGTGATTCCAGTCGGCTCTAGCGCAGATGAGGCTCTTGGCATAGAACTGCTGTCATGGGCTCTGGCCAAGCAGTGACTCCCCTTCCCAGCCTTGCTTTGGGGCCCTGCCCTGGCTCTCTCACTCACTTGTTGTAAAGTACAATGTCTGGGAGCCAGATGCGCTTTGAGGGGATCCTGAGGATGTTTATGCCTTCGTACTGTGATGAGTTCCAAGCCAGGCGGTAGTCTGTCCACTCCTGGGGATGGGTGTGGGGAGGAGGGTAAGATGGAATGAATATTTAGACTGAGTCACAGAATTATAGAATGTCAGAGCTGAAAAGGCCCTTAGTGTCATCTAGTCTAGGGATTCCTTGGTTTCATAGTGCTCTGGGGCAGTCTGATAAAACCTATGAACCCCTTCTCAGAATCATGTTTTTAAATGCTTCAGATAAAATACAGAGGATGACAGAGGAAACCCATTATAGTGAAATACAGTTACTAGAATACTTTTTGAAAAATAAGTTTAAAGACCCCAGCTTAAGCAACACTAGCCCCATTCTCATCTCTTATAGATGAACAAACTCTAGCAGACTCAGAGGAAAACATGTTCCATCAGTGTCCTGGTTGGATTACAAGATGGGAACCTGAGACTCAAAGAGACAAAGCTGCAGAATACCCACCTGTCCAGTCTTTGCTCCGTACATGAGGAAGTAGGACAGTGGAAATGGCGTCATTCTAGAGACAGCAGTAATTAACAGGCTTGGGGAGAGAGAACAAGCTTGGGCAACAGGATAAGGGAGAAAGAACTAAACAGAAAATTGGACCCAAGTTCAAAACTGGACTTTGATACTTAGGACCTTTGGGAGTCAGGAGCCCAAAGCTGGGGGGGAGGGCACAAATTGGGTTTGTTAGACTACAGTCTTCCAGGCAGCCCATGGGCCATGACTTGTTCAAGGACACCAAAGCCCTGGCTCACGTACCTGTTTGAGCCAGATGTTGGTGGTCATGATCTGCTCCCGTTCATTCTAAAGAAGGAAAAGAATTGTCAGGATCATCTTGGCTCAAACTGCCTTAGCTACTTTGTCTGGATCTATGCTTTGTATCATTATATTCTGCCTTGTACCAAGTTTGGATACATGTGATGTCTTTCCTACTAAGGTCACAAACTCCACAAGCCATCATTTTTCCATCTTTGTGGCCCCAGCACAGAAGACAGGGGCTGGCAAAGAGAATGCTTTTAATCAATGTTTATTGAATTAAATAGACTTGAATTGGATCCATTGGCTAGGATTTAGTATGGCATACTACCAAGAATTCTGGGTTTGGAGTCAAAGGACCTATGGTGAAATCTTGGCTTCTCTTTGGATGACCTTGGATAAATTACTTGACCTTTTGCAGCTTGTTTTTTCACATGTAAAATGTAGGGATTGGACTAGATCGTCTCCTTAAGATTTTTTCTAGTTCTAAGTCTGATTCTGTGATCCTATTCTTCTTGGGAATATAAAGGATTACTCCTTCTTTGGGGTTATGGGAAAAGAAGTTAGCATCAAGCCAACTACCAGGGTAGGAGGTCCTTCCATATGGCATAATAGGAAGAGGGCTAGCTGGATTTTTCTAATCCTGGTACTGTCATTTAAGTCACTTTACTTCTCTGAGACAATTCCTCTTGCCGAATTTTGAATGTGACAAGCTATTATATACTAGTGAGGTATGGATACCAGGACTATTGTAGAATTTTAAGACAAACATAATTTATCTGAGCATGGATAGAAGATAAGAATTTAATTAATGACCATAAGCTAAGGTGGAGTCATTTAAAGAGAGGTCACAAGTCTGAACCTAGAAAGATGAGAGAAAGTAGGAAGGAGGGAAAAGACAGATTTCACAAATAAATCATTTAAGTTCGAAGCTGGAAGTGACAGACATTACAGCTGCTATTGACAAACACAGAAAAGTAGAGGAACGGATTGGAATCAGGGAATCAAAGAAGACATTCAGTGGGATAAATTAGTTTGGCTGAGGTATCATGTACAGTAAGGTATTAGTCAAGCAAAGCTTGGACCAATTCAAGTTAGATATGGAAGATTCGATTTACCACAGAAGCTACATCATTAAAGAACTTTCATTGACAGTTCCTCAGAAAGGAAATGGAAACCAAATTGTGAATTTTCCTGACTACATGTATTTGTCATCCTACCCTTTAAAATAGTTCTTGAGTGAATCAGTAAGAGTATGACTGAGGTTTATGTGTGAATTGTGATATATTTATTATTCATGGATTTGCTTTAATAGATAAGTGCTTATTATACTATCATTTTAAATTATTATTATTTCTTTAGCTTTATTGTTTAGTATCAATGGTCCTATTTAAAGTCTAAAAGGCATACTATTATGAGTAGCCTGATGTATAAATATGAATGTATCAGTGACTTGCCCAAAGTCACACTGACAGACAGGGGCAGGGCTAGGGGCAGAACCAGCATTCATGGTCCCAAGACCAGGGTTCTTTTCCTCCAAACTCTAAACATGACCATTCTTGAGTGTGACATTTATTACTTAGGATTCTAAAGGCCATCTAGTAGTACATCCTCTCTTCCCAGATAAGGAAACTGAGGCTGAGTGGTAATAAGTGACTTGTCTGAGGTCACCCAAGTAGTAAGATAGGATTTGAACTTATGTCCTCTGACTCTTCTACCATTCCATGCTACCTCCTTTCCTTGCATCAAAATGATTTCTTTGGGAACATATCTCCAAAGTTATAACAGAACTCAAAGAGAAAATGTGACAGCCTCCAGGAACCCATTTCACACATGAGGATTCAGGAAGTCTAGCCAGAGAAAGTGAATTTGGAGGCAGCTTTTTCTGCCCTTGAACTTTTCCAGAAACCCAGCTGACTGTAGTTCACTGGAGATGATGGCCAAAGGCTTTGGGCTGTGCTTTGTCCCTACTGTGAGTGCCTCCCTTAGCCAATCAGGCCAATCAGGGCAGCATCTGCAGCCTTCTGCCCCCAAGCCAAACAAGCCTTAAGCTGAAGCCTTTAGTAGGGATGCAGGGAGCCCAAGCACCAGCCCTGATTGGTTAACCCCTCGGCTCATCCCTGATAAGATTTAATTGATTCAACAAACTAGATATTGATTGAGAGGGAAGTCAACTGCTTGTTTTTCTCCAGGATTCAGTCAATTCACTGCCCCTTTGGTGATCTGTGATGTGTCCTGAGCTTTCTGGGACTCACTGGCAGAAGCCAGAGACACAATCAGTCTTCACTCCAGCTACTGCCCAGAGCTGGCCCCAGGCTGTTCCAAACCCTGTAGGGGGAGGCTGCCTGAACTGTGTGAAGCAAGGAGCACAGCTGGTGGGGATTTTAGAATTCATCCTGCTCATCCATTTTATTTTCTGATGGGGAAACACAAAAGGAGCATAAAATCAGCATTCAGTAACAGTATCTAACATTTTAAAAGTCATTTAAGGTTTGTACACTTGGTGGTGAAATGGACAGAGTCTTGGGCTACAGTCAGGAAGTCCTGAATTCAGATCCAGTCTTGTATACTTAGTAGCTGTGTGACCTTGGACAAGTCACGTCCCCACATCCCAGTTTGCCTCAGTTTTCCTCATTTGTAAAATGAGCTGGAGAAGGAAATGGCAAACCACTGCAGTATCTCTGCCAAGAAAACCCCAAATGGGGTCACTAAAAGTCAGATGCGATTTAAACGACTGAACAACAACCGTTAAGGCTTGCAGAGAGCCTTCCTCTCTATTATCTCACTTGATCCCTTCAACAGTAACAAGAAGAAGCACCTTCTGCACAGGGCTTTAGGCTTTGCGAAGCATTTTACATAATGATCTCCTTTGGTCCTCACCACAACCCTGTGATGGAGGTGCTATGATTATTTTCATTTGACAGAGGAGGAAACTGAGACTGAGACCATACAGCTGCATTTGGCAGAGGCACCATTTTGAACAGGTCCTCCTGACGCCATGTCCATCATTTTATCCACGATGGGTGGTTGGTTGGCTCTTGTCCTTGCTTCTTGAAGAAGACCAAAATTACATCACCATGATAAAGTGAACTTTCAGTGTGTCCGATTGTGGCCGATCAGATCAATACAGGCTTGGAATGCTCTACCATGGGTTGGGCACAGATAGTCCGTATGAATAATTGGGGTGGATATCCCAGATTTGTGCATCCTGTGTTTACTTTGTGCTATTTCAATTTTACTTTGCTCATAGAGCACAGCACCCTTTCTGATGTGGGCACGCCATGCTGAGCAGTCTTTTGTCAGTGTCTCCCATGTTGCACAGTCAAATCCAAAGTTCTTGAGAGAAACCTTGAGAGTGTTCTTGTATCATTTTTCCTGATTACCATGTGATCGCTTGCCCCATGTGAGTTCTCCATAAAACATCTTTTTGGCAAGCGTACATTTTGCATTTGAACAATGTGGCCAGCCCATCAGAGTTGTGCTCTTTGAAGCATAGTTTGAAAGCTTGGCAGTTCAACTTGAGCAAGAACTTCAGTGTCTGATACTTTATCCTGCCAGGTGATCCTCAGAATCTTCCAAAGACAGTTCAAATGGAAGTGATTCAGTTTCCTGGCATGGTGCTGGTAGATTGTCCATGTTTCGCAGGCATACAACAACGAGGTCAGCATAATGGCTCTGTAGACCTTTAGTTTGGTAGTGAGTCTGATACTTCTCTCCCACATTTTTCTTCAGAGTCTCTGAAACACTGACTAGCTCTGGCAATGTGTGCATCAACCTCATTGTCAATGTGTATATCCCTGAAAAGTATGCTACCAAGGTAGGTGAACTTATCCACAGCCCTCAAAATTTCTCCATTTGTTGTAACTGATGGTTCCACATGTGGTTGGTGTGGTGGTGGCTGATAGAGCACGTGTGTTTCTTGATGTTAATTATTAGGCCAAAATTAGCACAGGCAGCAGAGAATTGATCCATACTTTGTTGCATCTCAGCTTCAGAGGCTGCATTAAGTGCACAATCTTCTGCAAACAGAAAATCATGCACCAACACTCCCTTCACTTTGTTCTTGGCTTGTAGCCTTTTCAAATTGAAGAACTTACCATCTGTATGGTAATTGACCTTGATGCCGTGTTCATCCTCAATGAAAGCATTTGACAACATGGTTGAAAACATCATGCTAAAAAGCATGGGAGCAAGTAAACAACCCTGTTTCACTCCATTAGTGACTGGGAAAGAGCAATGTCCATTATCCAGAACCTGGGCAAACATGCCATCATGAAATTGATGTACAATATTGATGTATTTTTCTGGGCAAACTGTCAACTATATGTACCACCTAACTGCTTCAAGTAGAGAAGAAACTCTTCCCAATCTCCCTATTTCCTCAAGGCCAAGGATTAGCTTTTGCTTTGGTCTATGTATCTCTAGTATCTACCAAGTACCTGGCACAAAGTTGGTCCCTTATACATATTTGTATTAAGTGACTTGCCCAGGGTCACACCTCACCATATAACTAAGCATCAGAGTTGGAACCAAAAAGTTATCATGTCAGTTTTATAGAGGAAGACATTAAGACTTGTCTGATCTTATCATGTGTGTGTATGTGGGAAGGAACTTGATGTCAGAGCTGAGATGCAAACCCAAGGCTCCTGGCTCAGACTCCAATGTCTGGGATAGTGTTTGTCACCAGTGGGCCATTCTACTTAAGGGACTGAGCTCCATGATGGGGAGATAGAGAGGGAAACTGAGGCAGAGGGAGAAGGCCAAGTGAGATCTCTCAGTAACAAAAACAAAGCAGCTCCAGTGACCCATTGCTCCAGGAAGACTTCTTCTGGAGTAAGACCTCCACTAGACAGGGTTGTTGGAAGGCCATGGAGACAGCGAGTCTAAATCAAAGAAGACTACATAGTACAAGAAAGAGGGTGGACTAGCTTTGCTGTGTCCACTTGTGTAACCTTGGGCAAGTCACTTCACCTCTGTTTGGATTCTCAGTGGGGTGGACTAGAGATCCCTCTAAGGTCTCTCCCAGATCTAAATTTAGGGTCCTTTAATCTCATCATTCCCCTGTGTTGTGTGTGTCCCTGGGAAGTCATGGCCTCATGGCCCTGAACTCTTCCACCCTCCCAGGCTACCTCCCTTGCTTGTGTCAAAATGATTCCTTTGGGAACACATCTACACAATTACAATATAGGACTATAATGTTTATAATTGTTTATAATTTATATTATAATATAATAATAAAGGATTCCAAGGAAAAATGTGACTCTGCATCCATGTATTCCCTTGACACACAAGGGTGTATAAATGTTGGGAGCTGCTCAAGATATTAAGAGCAATGAAAGCCAGCCTGTGCAATAGTGCCTGAGTCACCAAGTCGGTAACAGCTGTGTCCCTGAGCACTCTTCTCTATTCTCTCTGGCATGTTGGGATCAGATTTCTAAGACAACAGGGAACCATGAATGAATGTTGCTGCTATTTGACCAGTTATATCAGGGCTCCTTAACTTGGTGTCCATGGATGAATTTCAGGGGGGGGGTGTCTGTGAATTTGAATGGAAAAAACCCCCATAACTTTATTGCAATAAAATTGGATTCTTTTTGTAATCCTATGTATTGCATTTTGTGCATTTAAAAGTCACATTTTGGGAAGAGGTCCAGAGGTTTCACTGGACTGCCCAAGAGGTCCAGAACATAAGAAAGGTGAAAGAACTTTGGGATAGAAGCATTTTGGCATAGTGGATAGCACACTGACCTGGAAATCTGGAGACCTAAATTCAAATTCCCCATCAAACATTTAATTATCTTTGTAGTCAGGAGCAAGCCAATTAATCTTTCAGAACCTGTTCTCTCATCTGTAAATGAAAATAATAATAACATGCTTTCTTCACAAGGTTTTTATGAAGGGAATATTTAACAGATCTTAAAGAACTATAAAATGGGAAAAGTCAATGTTGAAAGGATTGGGGAAAGGCAGGAATAATGCTGCACTGTTGGTGGTGTTGTGTGAATTGGTACAATTATTCTGGAAAGCAATTTGGGGTGATGCAAAGAAAGTGATTAAAATGCCCATCCTCTTTGACTCAGAGATTCCACCCCTAGACATACCAAAGAGGTTATTGACTAGAAAGGTATCGTAGACACCACAATATTTATAGCGGTACTTTTCTGAGGTAGCAAAAAACTGGGAACAAAGTAGAGGTCCATCAGTTGGGGAATGGTTAATCAGATTATGATCCTTGGATGTAATGGAGTATTACTGTGCTGTAAGAAATGATATGTGTGATAGATACGGAAAAGCATGGAAAGATCTACATCAGCTGATACAGAGTGAAGAAGGCAGAACCAAGAGAACAATATACACAGTGGAAATGGGAAGAACACACAGGTATCAAAATCAAAAGTGAAAGTAACCAAATCATGAAGCTCAGATGGGATTTGAATGAAGAGATATGAGAAGACTCCTCTCTAAGAGAACATTGGACTAGTAACAGCAATATTGTAGCAAGAATCAGCTGGGAAAGACGGGGCTGCTCTGATCAATATGATAATCCATGACAATTCCAAAGGACTCATAATGAAAAGTGCTGTCCACTTCCAGAGAGAGAACTGATGAGCTCTGACTGTACATCAAAGCATATTTTTTCACATTATTTTTCTTGCCTTTTTTTGGCAACATAGCTAACATGAAAATGTTTTCCATGACTTCATACGTATAATGAGTATTGTATTTCTTGTGGTAGGGGAGGAGGTAGAAGGAAGGAAAGAATTTAGAATTGAAAATAAAAAACAAATAAAGTAATAACAATTTTTAAAAAGACATCTTTTTCACTCCTTTGCAGAAGGAAGGAGCTCAGCAGGTATGGAACATTGTATATAATGCTAGCTTTTTCCTATGGGCTGATTGGTTTCGCAGAATTTGTTTTTCCTTCTTTCTCTTTTTAAACAAAAATTTAGGTACAAGAGATGGCTCTCTGGGAGAAAGGAGGGGGATGGATAGGTAATGTAAAAACGGAAGATATCAAAAAAATCTGTTGAAAATTTTTAAAAAGGGGGAAAGAACTATACAAATGAGTGTTATTATTAGACCAATCATAACCTCATTATCAGCTAGAGAGTCAATGAGTATTTATGAAGTATCAACTATGTGCCAGGCACTATTCTAAGCGCTGAACAGAGAATAAGAATGTAAATGTGAGATAAAGCAACTCAAGGCCATTTGATGCATACAGTGGCATCTGTATTCTCAGGGACCTTCCCTTTTGAGTAGTCGGAAAAACCTCCCTCTAGACAGAGTGACCAGTAAGTCATGTCTTGTGTGTGCCCCCTGGGTATATCTTGTGATGCCTTCTGTAGGTGGGAGAGTTGCCAAGAGTTCCAGGACAGAAGACTGGTCTTTGAGAGCCTAGAACCCCAGGTTCAATTTGCTGCATGACAGTTAACATTTCTAAGATCATTACTTTAACCCCAGGGTGTGCCCAGGGACTGCTCTGGGAATCTTGTCATTTCTCATTTTGCAGATAGAAAAGGAAACCAAAGCCCAGACATGTGGAATAATTTTCCCAAGGTCACACAGCTAATTAGTACCAGATCTTGGACTAGGTTCCCCAGTATGTGTTCCCTACTCAACATTTCCCAGGCCTAGGAGCTCTAGGAAAATTCCTAAGAAGAGCCTCCTTCGGTTGGATTCATGACCTGTTACAGAGGGCTAACAAAACCTTTCTCTGCCCACCTCCATTCCTGGCTGCTAAAAGCCCACCATCCTTAAATGCAAACAAGAGACACAATGTCCCAAGTAACCTTCAGAGACTTACCACACTTATGAGCTGGGCCAGTATCACTTGCAGCTTGATAGACACCAGCTGGGAAAAGTTGGCGGCCGGGCGAATTAAGTTATTGTACCTAGTCTTGTTCAGAAGAAAGTCCATTAACTTCTCTTCTGCATTAGCCATTTTGCAGTTCCCTGGAAAATGGTACATAATTATATCCTATGACCAAAGGCAATGTCTATTGGGCCTGCAATCAAGGAACTTTAAAGACTGCAAAATTTATACTCTCATCTCATCCTCATAGTGTTCCTGTGAGGTAGATGCTGTTATAATTTCCATTTTATAGAAGAGGAAGTGGAGACTCAGAGAGTCCTAGTCGATGGCAGAGCCGTAACTCCTTTTCTGTTAAGTCCAGGATTTCCCCTATACCCAGCAAGGTTCTGGAAAGCACAGTCTGCTTTTGAACTGTATTCTCCAGTCCCCAAGAGGTGCTCACAATCAATAGAAGTTGAATCAGTATAATTGGTTGGGTAGAGAGGCTGAGGCAGCTCCTACATACTAAAGCCTCTGAAGAGGGGTCTTTAGAACAAGAGTTGTCTTCCGTACTGTTAGCTAACAATTCTGTCCTTCAGGGCAAATGCCAAGCAGGTTTCCTCAAATCAAACTCATTTGTACAAGTACAAGGAGTACCAATACAATTAGCATGCTTTAAATTTTAGTGCCCTGTGGTTCATTTTAATTGTTCATAATTCTTCTTCGCAACATGACTAATGTGAAAATATGTTTAAGGTGAATGTATTTGTAGAGCCGACATTGGCTTGTATGCCATCTTGGGGAGGGAAGAGGAAAGAGAGGGGGAGAAAATTTGGAACTCAAAAGCTTGTGGAACTGAATATTGTAAACTAAAATTTAATTAATTAAAACATTTCAGTGCCCTGAGGCAAAGCTCAAGTTGGCCTACCCTGGTTATGGCCCTGTCCCTTGGTGGGCACCCTTTGAAGTGGACACTAGATTAGTAGATCTGGAGGGGTGACCAAAACAAGCTGGTGCAGGGAGATATTTTCATCCTTTCCCATCTTTTTTCCGACTCACCGCCTATTTAGAACAGATATAATATTTATCAGCTCTTGAAGGAATCTTCCAAGTATTTTCTTACACTTGATGTCTCCATTCCTGATTAACTGACCCGAACAGAGGAGTCCGAGTCAGCCAGACTGCCTGGAGGTTCTGCTGACTGTGTACAGAGCACCAGGCCCAACTTGCCCTGAGAAGACCAAGCCTCTGTTTGGCTTGGGATGGGGGGTGGTGGTGCGTCCCTCGGGTGGGCAGACAATACCAAGTAGGAAGAACCATGGATTTGGAATGAGAAGACCTGTCCCATCATGAGTCTACCCTGCCCTATTTGTGGGAACTTGGTAAATCACTACCTCTCTGAAACTCAGCTTTCTCATCTATAAAATGCAGGAGTTTGGACTAGAAGATCTTTAACAGCTTTTTCAGCTCTAGGACTTGTAAAATCCTTTTTGGGATTCTTGGAGGCCACCTTTCCCACTGCTCAAATGTCATACCCAACTGCAATCCTTTTTGTAAGATTGAGGACTTGCCATGGCCTCCCTCACTGCCCTTGAAGCTCCACCGATATGTCCTCCAGATCCTTGGGCACTACCTCTGACCTACTCAACACCCTGGTGGCCCCTGGGTCTTGCCATCTATTGAATCACTCAGATCTCTGGGCCTTTGCTCTGCATGGGACCCTCTTCCACATTATTATCTGTGAGAGATTTGTTTTTACTACTTGTATCTCCAGTGCTTATCAAAATGCTGGTAACACAATAAGCACATTAAGATGCATTTGTATTTATCAGAAGATAGATAGATAGATAGATAGATAGATGGATAGATAGGGCATCTAGGTGATGCAATGGATAGAGTATCTGTGCAGGAGTCAGAAGGACCTGAGTTCAAATCTCACTTCAGACACTTGACACTCACTAGCTGTGGGACCTTGGGCAAGTCACTTAACCCCAATTGCCTCATCCTGGGTCATGTCCAGGCATCCTGATGAATATCTGGTCACTGGATTCAGATGGCTCTGGAGGAGAAGTGAGGCTGGTGACCTGCACAGCCCTCACTCACTCAAAACAAAGTCAAGTGCAAGTCATGTCATTATTTCTCTGATGGCATGGTCTTCTTCAGCAACAAAGGACGAACACACACAAAAAGATGTGTATATGGTGAATGGATGGATAGATAAATTTATTAAGTTATCTCTTTGTGCCAGGCACTATGCCAAGTGATGGCAATACACATACAAGCCACAAAAAGACCCTACCCTTAAGGGGGCTTATATTTTAATGGAAGAATACAACACCTAAAAGGAAATTGGAAAGGTGGGGGGAAGGATCCCCATAGGAAAGTAAGGCTTCTGGGAGGAGGTGGAAAAGCCAAGAGAGTGAGGAGTGGGGCCAGGGAAGAAGTGATCATGGTGAGAGTTCTTCATGAAATGTTGGTCCCAGTCAAGGACTCACCTCAGAAGACAGGACCACAGAGTGGGGCCATAAACTCCTAGAGGGTGGGGATCCTCTAGTGCCCTGAACAGGATCCTGCATGTAACCATCAGCAGTAGCCCAAAGTTGATGAGTTTGACTGCATAGCTGCTGTGGACCCTTCCATCTCCAAAATTCTGTGATCCTGTGGTCGAGTGGTAGAGAGTGAAAGGATGTTTCTGGGGGTCCTGTGCTGTGGCAGCCTCATGACTCTCTGCTTTGACCAGTGCTCAGCCACAGCCACCTAGTCCCACATTTTCTTCTCTCTATTGGACACAGAGGCAGGCTCCCCACTTGCCTAGGTCTCATGGCAGATCTGACTTGGGCTGACCTAACCAGAACAGGTAGCTTTGCTACCAAGGATCCTCCCTAACAACATAGATTGGCCCTCTCCATGGCAGTCATAGGGAAGAGTTGCTTTCCTCTCCAATAGCTTTTGACTGATTTCTCTTGTGCGCATTGTGACTTGAGTAATGCTTCTGTTGGTTCTGCCAGTCTCACTCAGGTGGTAGAGCCCACCAGGAGATTCAGCAGAGGCATTACCCAGATAGGTCTGGGCAGATAAGTCTTTTGCGATACTGCTGTTCTTTGGGTCAAGGGAGACTTAGGTTGGAGTCCTGGCTCTGCTCTGTGACTGATTCATTTAACCTCTTGGAGCCTCAGTTTCCTCATCTGCAAAATGGAGATAATAAAAACCATAAAATGCCTCCTTTGCTGGGTTGTAGCGAAACTCAAATGCATAATAAAGCATTTTGCCAACGTTAAATCTCTGTATAAATGTCAGCTCTTATTAATGTGTGTAAAGTGCTTTTTAGACCTCAAAGCTCTATGTAAATGCCAGAGATTATTATTATCTACACCCCAAGCTCATGTGGGTCTAATTCTCAATCTGAAGACATCTTTTCATGTATGGCAGTTCCCAATCTTTGCAAGAACCTTATAGAGTTTAAGGGAGGTTGGCAGGTCCCCACTCTGCACCCCAGGTTTTCTAGAAGAAAATTTGGAAAATGAGAGCATCTCAGTAAGGGGAGGAAGAGCTCATGGGTTCTTATAACACTAGTGTAGAGCTTGACACGTAGTAGGAGCTTAAGCAATGTTGAATTGAAATATTGTTGAATTGAAGTGAGTGATTACTATTGGGTGGCATCCCAAGTTTATGAGGTGAAGAAACAAACCCTCAGAGACTTGAGCTGGCAGAGGCTGTCACCCCTAGTTCCCTCATTTTTCAGGTGAGGAAACTGAGTCTTAGAGAAGAAGTGATTTATCCAGAGTCCTATACAGGAACAGAACTGAAATCTGAGCCAGGTTCTCTGACTCTAAACCCAGGTTTCTTTTTTTCTTTTCTAGGTATTCTGGGCTTGGATAATAACAGTTTTAATTATTGTGATGATAATGGCTAACATTTATAGACTTTCAGGTTTTATACACATTGTCTTCTTTGATCCTTACAGCAATTTCATTGCTAGGTTCAAGGGGCTGGCGCAGAACCAGCCAGACTGAGTCTTCTGAGAAGGGCTGAGGGGATCCCTGAACCCCAAAAAGGATTCATTCTGTTCCCTTGCTGCTAGGAGTCATACAAAGGACACCACTAGATGTCAGTAGTAACTAAAAAGAACTTGGGGGCTGTGGTTTAAAGTACCTGGAAGGGCATCTTTGATGTTAATCATTGATTAATCTTGGTTTCCCCTTTCATTTTGTGCTACTCTAAATGATCTTGGCCTTATAGACTCCCAAGACTGATCAGGAGGCTTCCTCAGAGGCTTTCTTCAGTCAAGATCTTGGATCCAGGGCCATCTTGCATTTAGAGCTGGAAGAGAGGCCATCTACAACCCTACCCCATTTTACAGATGAGAAAACTGAGGCCCAAGGAGGTTAAATGCCTTTTCTTTGGTCATCAGAGAGGCAGGATTTAAACCCAGGCCTTCCCATTCCAAAGTCAACTCTTCTTACTGGACCTGCTTAATCCTCCTGGTCCCAGAGTCCATAGGTCCAGTGCCCTCTGTGCCCTTTCCTCCTCTACCTATGCATTCAGGAGGAGGTTTTTAAATGCACACCAACCTTCTCCCCACTCCCCCCACCAGGCTTACCTCTCTCATTCCGGAGCCTGGCTTTAGCTCTGCATAAATTTCTTGGCTGCAAAGAGAAGTAACAACTTCTTCTGGAATGGTAATAACAGTACTTTAAGGCTGACAGTGTGAGGTAGGATGTGCTGATCCCTCTTTTACAGGGAAAGGAAGCTAAATCAGGAAGAGAGGTGAAGGGAATTTCCCAAGATCCCACAGAGAGGGGAAGGCTATTAAATGGTCTAAAAGAGAGAATGTCATGGACAGAAGTAACCTTAGAATGCAGGGCAAAATGTCTGAGCTGGAGAGATATTGGAGGTTACCTGGTCTGCACTCCTTGTGTGATGGAGAAGGAAGCAGACTCAAAGGGCTGTGTCCTCATAGCCAGTAACATTTTCAGACCAACGCTGTGGAAGTTCTGACTGGGTCTTGACCGGATTCTGAATCCTCTCCACTCTACCCTTTTCCATCGCCCCATCCCCAAAGGGTCCCAGAAGTAAATGCAGACAAACGACCCTCACTTCAGCAGATTTCCCCACGACTTCTAAGCTGATCTTGGGGGAGGATGGAAGAGAAGCTCTCCTGTCTGAAGACATCCCCCCTGCCCCCAACTCTGACATTCTCTGTTCTGAGGACCTGGGCACTTCCAAGTTTCAGCATTGGAATGGAGGTGCTTTCCCCAAAGGTTTTTCAGTGGGTGATTTTGTCTTCTTGCCTAGGGATAGCTCATGGAAACCAGAGCTTTACAATTCTGAACTAAAGGTTCCATTTCTTTTTTTTTTCCTTTGACCAATGCCTACTTCAGGATGCTGTCTGTACTTGACCCAGAACTCAAAAAAGGAAAACTAAGCTAATCAAGCTCTGACCAGAAAGGTTTGGCAAGGTCACCCCACCCCCCATATCTAAAACACTCTCACTCATGGTGGGGGGGGAGGGGAGGAACGGGAGTGGGAGGGCCGGAGAATCTCAGCTCCCCAGTGTAGCCTCCAAGGAGGCAGTGGGGCAAGGGGGAGAGAGCCCTGGATACCATGAAGCCTGGGCTCCGTTCCTGGATCTCACATTTATTAACTAAAGGACTGTGATTGAGTCCATTCACCTGCATTTTCTCTTCTGCCCAACAGAGAAAATAACAATTTCTATTTACCACATAGAGTTGTGAAGAAAGTACTTTGTAAACCTTGAAATGCTTTAGAAACAGAAGTTACTAAATTTCAAAGCCCAGCTCTAAGATTTACTAGCTGTGTGACCATGGGCAAGTCCTCTCACCTCTGAGTTTCACAATGCCTAGCACATAGTAAGCAACCAATAAATCAGATTCTCTCTTTCTTTATCTCTCTCCTCCTCTCTCTTCCTCCCACCCTCTTTCTTTCTTCTTTCTCTTTCCCTTCTCTCCTCTCTCTCCCCTCTGCTCTCTCCTTCCTTTCTTACTCCTCTCTCTCCCTTTCTCTTTCCCCTTTTCTTCTTCTTCTCTCTCTTTTCCCCACTCCAGCCCCATAGGGAAATGATCTCATGGGACCAGTGTAAGAAAAGTGACTTATAAACACCAGAATATGAGATTATGAGTTGCTGTTAACATTACCCACAATATCAGGCAGCATAGTAGTGGAGAAAGTGCTGAGTCTGAAATCAGAAAGACCTGGATTCTAATCCTGCCTCAGACACTTATTGGCGGTGTGAACTCTAAGCAAATTGCTCCACATGTCTCAGCCTCAGTTTCCTCATCTATAAAGTGGGAATGATAATAGCTTCTATCTCACAGGACTACTGGGAACATCAAACAAGATAATGTTTGTAAAGTGCTTTGTAAGCCTCAAAGTGCTATGTAAATGTGAGCTATTATTGTTTATTTTATTAGTATATTGTACACTATTATATTATCATAGTTATTATTAACATTTCACTATTATTATTATTCAAGGCTGAAAGAGCCCTTTGGAGACAGCCTGTGCCCCCAGCTCTCTGGAGCTGGTCTTTCTTCCAAGCTCTGTCTAGCTGGGTCTAATGGGCACGTCTTCTCACGGGTGATTCACTCCTGGACATTCAGCGTCTCTTCCTCCCCCCTACTGTCCTCCCCACCTTCTGCTCCTTTCCCTCCCCCGCTCCCCACCCTCCTCCCTTTTAGTTCTGGATAACTGTCCCAATGAATACTGGAAAATATCCAGCTGTCATTCACCTTGACTCCAGCTCAGCCTGGCTCCCAGAGGGAGCTGGCACCTGGAGTCTGGAAGTTGGTACCAACTAGCTGGAACCCCACTTCCTGAGGCTCCCCTTCCCTCAGGTGGGACCAGTTCCCCCAAAGGTGACTCACCGTTGCAGAAGAGGGTAACCACAGTGAGGAGGAGGAAGAGCGTGAGTGCCTTCATCATGGCAGGGGGAGCAGGGGAGGAGAGGCTGCTCCCTGGGATAGGCTGCTGGAGCTGGGATGGCTACCCAGGCACGGGGTACACAGTCTCCTTGAGCCTTGGAGGGATAGGATCGGCAGTTCCCCTAAAGCCGGCGGGCGGTAGGACACAGTTGAGTGGGCCGGCCGGTAGAGAGCCCAGCTGGCAGGAGAGCTCTGACCCCTCCCTCTTTTAGAAAGATGGGGCGGAGGAGAGGTTCAGCTGCCCAGGGGAGCCTCAGGGATGTGTGAAATGAAGCAGAAAGAGAGTATGGAGGGGAGGCACAAGGATGATTCATTCCATTAAAGGTCTCCCAGGGGCTTGTCCAACACTGGTAGGGATATGCGGAAGAGGCCAGATGGGGCAAAGATGGAGAATGAAGGAGGACCTAGCCATTAGGGGCTCTGAGCCTGAGCTGATGCCCTCCTGGCCCACTGGGCTCAGCAACCAGCTCTTAGGCCCTAAGGATCCCAGATGCCCATCTTAGAGCTCTCCCCCAGCCCCAACTGAGTAATGGGGCAAGTGGCCGGCCCAGTGGGCAAAGCTGACCTTATCTAAAGAATTTAGACCTGGGAAGGGATATTTGAGAACCAGTCCTTTCAACTGAAAAGAGAAAGCACTGAGAAGCAAGAGATTTGCCTATGCTCACCAGATGACCCAGCAGCAGAGGTGAGTTTCCAACCCAGATCCTCTGATACCAAATCCAGTGTTCTTTCCACTAGGAAGAATGGACAGTTGTCCTGTTCTGTTGACTCAAGGATGAGGAGAAAGAATCAGAAGTTCTTGGGGTCTTAGAAATCTGTGGTCAAGACTCATTTTCTACTTGGTGAAACTTTGTTCCCCCAGGTCAAGGCAGCTCCCTCATGGGATCTCCCACGGGAGGATGAGCCTATTCAGTCACTCTGGGCTCCCCTCCCTTTTCCCCACAGCGTTATCAAACCCTGGGACTGAGAGCTAGAAGGAACCTTAGAGATCATTTGGTTCAAACGCCTCATTTTATGGATGGGGAAACCAAGGCCCGGAGAAGTTAAGCATGGTCACCCAAAGCATGAGAGAAGAGCAGAATTCAGGTTCAAATCCAAGACTTTCCCACCATACTACACTTCCCCCAATGCTAGAAATTCTTTTCCCAGAGAAGTAAAGTCTCTAGCACAACTCTTGAAATTTCTTTATCACTTTAAAGTGGACAAAGCACTTTACAAACATCATCTTGCTTTGTGTGCATACAGTCTCTAGAGACAGGTATTGAAGGTATTACTATACCCATTTTACAGATGAAGAAACTAAGGTTCCAAGAGGGCTCAGTGACTTTTCTGTGCTCACATAGCTGGCAAGTGTCAGAGTTGAACCCAGATCTCTCCTGACTTTATGCCCAGATCTCTTTACATAACATCAAGCACTTTCTTTGTCCAGTGAGACTCCAGGGGTCCAAAGTGTGAGTAATCCTGGGAATGGAAGATTGGTTCTCCCTTCCCAGTAACTACTGGAATGAGAGCAGGTCAGATAAGGAAGGCTTTAAGCGGTAATAAATTCAATTCAACTTAGGAAAGGCTTGTTAAGTACCCACTATGTTCTTGGCAACCAAAGTTGTACACGTAAGACTGCAATGTATTGCCAGCAATGACCTACAAGCAGAGAGAGAGAGAGAGACAGAGACAGAGACAGAGACAGAGACAGAGAGACAGAGAGGTGAGGAGGGAAGGAGGGAGACAGAGAGACAGAGACAGACAGAGAGGAAGAAGAAGGAAAAGGAGAAGAAGAAAGAGGAGGAAGAGGACAGGGGAGAGGGGAGAGAGGAAGGCACATGCCAGGACATGGATGTCTGGAAAAGGAGGAGAGCCAATCATGCCTAAAAATGAGGCAACCTTGGTGGCCATTAGATACAGCTCTGCCTCTGGAGTCATGAAGAGCTGAGTTCACATCCAAGTTCAGACACTGACTAGCGGTGTGACCCTAGAAGAGTCACCTAATCTCTATCTTCCTCAGTTTCCTCTTCTGTAAAATGGGGATAATAGCACCTACTTCCCAGGGTTGTTGTGAGGATCAAATGGAATACTTGTAGAATGTTTTGCAAACCCCAAAGTACTGCATAAATGCCAGTTGTCACCGTAGGCCTTTTACAATGTCCAGAAGTTTAGAGGCAGATCTGAGGCACATCAGGCAAAGCCTTCTTTGGAGGATTCTTGGGAGAATGTGGTAAAGAATCACTCATAAGCAGGAGGTATGGACGAATTGCAATGGCCTTTGAGAAGGAATAACTCCACTAAATAGGAAAGTATGAGTATCAAGAATTGTGCTGAGAAGATGGATACAGAGGTATGTGATAGAGGAGCTGCTATTACTATCTTTCATGCACCACACTCCATCTCCCATCCTATGTCTTTGCCTTGCCTTTCCTCATGCCTGGAATGTACCCACTCCTCACTTCTGTTTCTTACAATCTTTTATTTTTCTTCAAAATTATTCTCAAGCAACTCCTTCTCACATGAAGGCCTTTGCTGATCTTCCCAGCTACTGGTGCCCCCCCAAATATGTATCTATCTGATGTTTGTTTTTATTACATCATAAAACTTATGCATACTCTCTCCTAGCAAAATATAGGCTTCTCGAGGGCAGGAACTTTTTTTCCTTTGTATTTCCAATCTCTGGCACATAGTAGGCTTGTTGATTGAGTAATTGATTGATTTACTGAAATACCTGAGCTAGGCCTTGGAGGAAGGGAAGGATTTCAGTTAGTAGGGATGTGGAAGAGACTGATACAGCCATGGGAGACTATCCTACACCAAGGCAAGAATAAAAGAGAGGACAGAAAGAAAGGAGGGAGTAGTGAGTAAAGTTAGTTGGACTGAAGAGAGGAAAGGGAGGCTGGGTTCAGATTATGTTGGGTCTTGAATGTCAAGTTTAGGGGATTTTTAGTTGATGCTTTGCACAATCAGCAACTGCTAATTTTTTTTGAGCAGAGAAATAGTATTGCTGGGGGGTTGGGGCAGGTGGGATTTGGATCCCTTTTAGCTGTAGGCATACAATTCTAGGACCACCTTATCATTCTCTATGAAGGATGGATGGTAGGGGGAACATCTAGGGGTGGGGAGGCCAATTAGCCTCAATAGCCCAGATGAAAGGCAATGGGAGCCTAGAAACATGAAAGGAGAGAAAGGGAAAAATGTAAGAAGAATTGAGAGGCCTTGGATGTAGGGAATGAAGGAGAGGGAAGTCTCAAGATGTTGCTGAGGTTTCAAGTCTGAGAGACTTAGAGGAAGGTGGTGCCATCTTCAGAAACTGGGCAGTTCATTGATTGGAGAATGGCTAAACAAAATGTATATGTAAATATAATGAAAAGCTTTAAAGAGTTCTGTACTTTAAGGAACAATGAAGATGATAAATTCAGAGAAGAATCAGAGGACTTATATAAACTGATGCAAATGGAAGTTAAGCAGAACCAGGAAAACAAAATATGCAATAAGTACAACAATGTAAATTGTTGTAAACAACCATAAAATATACAAATGCAACAGTATAAATGGAAAGAAGGCCAATAACATAGCCATCAAAGCTGAACATTGTACAGTTATGATAACTAAGCTTGGATCCAAAGAAAAGATGGGAGAAAACACCTACTCTGCTTTAAGACAGAGGTGGGTGACCATGGGTATGAAGCGCTGCATATCATGGCAGTCTCTTTCAAAATAGTGGTTAGTTTTGTGGAACTTTTTCTTCCTCTTTTTTTTCTTCATCATAAGAAATAGCTCTTTGGAAGGTTATGAGGGAAGCAATATAGCGGGAAAGGTAGACGATGTAAAAGCCAAAAAAGTGAACAAAAATTAAAAATCAATCAAGATAATTTTTAGATAATTATATTTATTTTTAACATTTATTTAAAATATTTTCAGTTCTCAGCTTTCTTTCACCCTCTGTCTCCTCTCCTGCTCATTGACAAGACAAGCAATATTATTTTCATTACATATGTGAAGTCATGCAAACATATTTCCATATCAGCCATATAGCAAAAAGGAAGAAAATCAAAGGATATTAAAACAAATAAAGAAAGGTAGTTTTGAAGATTGTGTGTGAAGCATATAATATAGAGTATATAGAGTTTTAATAACCTAAAACCATTCAAAAATTGTTGGGAGTACTCTGTATATTTTTAAAAAAAGGAAACAGGTAGTATGAGATGGAGATTCATGGTTTTGTGCATAATTATTTCGTGTTCTGCTATGTATGTTCTTTTTTGACTAAAATTCAAAGTTAAAAACAGTTAAAGAAAAGAAACGGTAGATTTGGGAAAAGGCATTGACTTGAAAGGGAGGATGTTAAGTTCAATGTGGGGCCTGTTGAACGTTTGAGAGATTAATGGGATAGCCAGGCGTTGGTATCAGGTAGCCAGATGGAAAAGCAGGATAAGTGGGGAGAGAGCGACCCCTTTGAGCCTTCTTCCCTGTCTGTAAAATAGGGGCGGTATGACTTAGTATCCCCCAACTAGCCAGAGCAAAGTTCTTTCATGGAGAGTTCTCCCTCAGTACAGAGGTGGTTCTCTCTGCCCTGTGCTGGCTGCAGGCAGACAGAGGATACATCCCAGGTCAGCCTGGCCCTTCTCCATACTCAGACTGTGGTCTGTGTCAAGGGTGTGTCAGTCCCCGGGGCATTGTTCACTGAAGATATTCACTGGGACACCAGCAGCTCCCAAACAGTAGTAGGGGGAACATGGGGTTCCATCTTCCGTGGAGAATCAGGTTTCACAAATACTGCCTTGGGGGACTACGCTGTTGCAGGAACTAACTATGTCTTGGGGAACACAAAGCTTTTCCAAACAGTCAGCATGGAATAGTGGGTTGGGAGGAGACAGGGAGGAGGTCTAGGAGTAGAAAGAACACTGTATTTGGACTTAGGTCTTGGATTCGAGTTCAACTATATGACCCTAAATAAGTCCTCTGAGCCCTAGCTTTTTCATCTATAAAATGAATTTGATAATATTTACTCTACCTATTTTGAAAGGTTATTCTGAAGACCAAATGAGATACTGTCTATAAAGTGCTATGTAAATGTCAATTATTATCATTGTTCAGTTACATTCTAATAGAATATATGCTCCCTTGAGAGGCTGGGGCTGTGTTGTTTTGTCTTTCTATCTCCAGTATCTAGTATCAGCATTGCTTAATTGAGTGTTTTATAAAAACTTATAGGGTCCTAGAATCATAGGTTTAGAGGTGAGAAGGGCCTTAGGAATAAACCATCCCTAACAGAAGTTCTCTGTTTTGTATATCATTACCTTTATTTTTTTTTTTTGCTCTTTCTATATTAAAATGTTCCATTTTGTTAAGGTTTGCCAAATTCACAATAAAAAAGGAAAAAAAATAAAGAACCTTGGAAGTCATCTTGTTTAACCTGGGACACACAGAAGTTAATTAATTTATCCAAGGTTGACCTCTAGAGAAAATTAAATGAGAACAGAAAGAAACATACATTTTTCTCAGCTGTACATGGTACTTTCACAAAAATTGATCATGTATAAAAACCTTAGAACCAAATGCAGAATAACAGAAATATTAGATGTATCCTTTTTAGACCATGATGCACAAAAATTGTATACAAGAAAGGGCAGTGGGAATGCAGATTAAAAATTAATTAGAAAACAAATAATATAATCCTAAAGAATTAGTGAGTTAAAGAAGAAATCACAGAAATAGTAAATAATTTCCTTAAAGAGAATGACAGTAATGAGGTTATCTATACCAACATTCTAGGGATGCATCCAAAGCAATTCTTAGGGAAGTAAAAAGTGTGGAATTCAAAAAATTTCTTAAAGTGTTAAAATATTTTGTTTCTATATAATTGAGAAATAAAATTTAAAAAAAATTAAGTAAAATAAAAGTGTCCAAGGTGACACAAGTAGTAAGATAAAAGAGATGGGATTTGAATTCAGATCTTCTGACTTGTCAACTGAACTAATGAATTAAACACTTATAATATGCCTATCCCCATGGATTGCTGACAAGGTCTCCCCAACAGTTAGTAATCAATTAGCAAGTTGTTTATTGCACATTTCTTTCATGCTCAGCACTGACTAGGCTAGGCACATGAGGTACAGAGGAACTAGGAAGTCTGCCTGCTCTCAATGATGTCACAGTCTAGTCCAATTCCATTTCATACCATTCAATGAGCATTTATCAAATACCTACTATGGTCCAATGACACGGTGAAGTGGAAATAATAAGGAGCCACTGGAGTTTATTGAGTGAGGGAGGTGACATGGTTGTACCTGCTCCTTAGAAAAATCACTTGGGTGACTGAATGGAGGATAGATTGGAATGAGGAGAAACATAAGGCAGACAGACCCACCTGTATCTATTAAAATAATCCAAGGGTGAGGTTATGAGGACCTGTACGAGAGTGGGGGCAGTCTCAGAGGAAAGAAGGGGGTATACTGGAGAGATGATGCAAAAGTGAAATCAACAGGATTTGGCACTGTATTGGATGCGTGGGGTGTCTTCAAGGATGACTCCCAGGATGTGAACCTAAGGGACTAGGAAGATTATGTTTCCTTCTATAGTAATAGGGAAGAATTTAGGGGGAAAGATAATAAATTCAGTTTTGGGCATACTGAGTTTAAGATGCTTATTGGATACAGTTCAAGAAATCTAAGAGATCTAGTTACATAGTGCTTGTTTCAGTTTTACTGTTTTTTTAATTTACTAAAGTCGTTGTATATATTGTTTTCGTAGTTCTACTTGCTTCTCTATATATCACTTTATACTAACTGTTCCATACTTCTCTAAATCTTTCCTATTTATTATTTCTTATGGTGCATTTGGCCAGTTAGGTGGTACAGTGGAGAGAGTGCTGGACCTGGAGTCAGGAAGACCTAAGTTCAAATTCAGCCTCAGGCATTTACTAGCTGTGTGATCCTGGGCAAATCACTTAATCCTGTTTGACTTAGTTTCCTTATCTGTAAAATGAACTGGAGAAGGAAATGCAAAACCACTCCAGTATCTCTGCCAAGAAAACTTCAAATGGGGTCATGAAGAGTTGGAAATGACTGAACATGGTGCAATCTACATTATGTTCCATTAGATTCACCTATCTGCTCAAAAATTAAAGAAGAGGTCAAATGGGAAAAAAAAATTTTTGTGTCAGATTTCTCTGAAAAGGACTTGATATCCAAGACACATAGACAGTTAGTAGAAATATACAAGACTGAAAGCCATTCCCTAATAGACAGGACATAAATAAGCAGTTTTCCTTTTTTAGTTAATTTATTTATTTTTAGTTTTCAACATTCACTTCCATAAGTTTTAAATTTTTTCCCTCTCCCTCTCCCTCCCCAAGATAGCGTGCACTCCGATATAGGCTCTACATACATTCCTACTTAACATATTTTCACATTAGTCATGTTGTATAGAAGAATTAGAATGAATGGGAATAGCCATAAGATGGAAAAATATAAAACAAAACAAAGCAAAAAAAGAAAAGAGACTGCATTTAGACTCCACATTTCTTTTTCTGAATGTGGATAGCATTTTCCCTCATGAGTCTTTTGGAATTATTTTAGGTCCTGGGATTGCTGAGAAGAGCTAAGTCTATCAAAGTCAGTCATCAAACGCTGTGGCTGTTACTGTGTACAATGTTCTCCGGGTTCTTCTCACTTCACTCAGCATCAGGTCATTTCAGTCTTTCCAGGTTTTTCTGAAGTCTGCCTGCTCATCATTTCTTATAGCACAATAGTATTCTATTACATGCATACACCACGACTTGTTCAGCCATTTCCTAATTGATTCCCCTCAATTTCCAGTTCTTGGCCACCACAAAAAGAGCTGCTATATTTTTGTGATTTTTATGATGTCTTTGGGTTGCAGCCCTAGAAGTGGTATTGCTGGGTCAAAGGGTATGCACATTTTTATAGCCTTTAAACAAGCAGTTTTCAAAAGAAGAGTTGTTAACTATTAATAACCATATAAAACAAGGCTCCAAATCACTACCAATAAGAGAAATGTACATTAAAACAACCTTGAGGTTTTACCTCACACCCAGTAAACTGGCAAAGATGGCAAGAGATATTAAGAGTAAGTGTTAGAGGAATGGGTGAAAAGAGGTACACTGATGTTTGTCCTTCATTTTTGAAGAAGACTGATTACACTTAAGTACTTACATACACTTAAGTGATACAGTTACACAAAGTTGTCGCCTTCATTCTCTCTCCCTGAGTCATCAGAGTCCAGTGGCAGGACAAGAGTCAGGATGACTGGTGATGGTCTAAGATGCAGTAGATGACTTTGGCTTCTTCAATGTCTGACCAAGCTCTAAGAACCTTCTTTAGCTGCTTTCATGGCCACTAGAACAAATTGTTCTCATCCATCCATTCTGCTGGGTAAAGTCCTTGTGTTTGAGGTAGATATCTCCCTAACTTGATGACCAATTTGAAGCCCATCAATTACCCTCAACCAAGTTTAGCCCTCTGCCAAGACAGTTTACTAGGCTGTGGCTGCTGCTCATGCTACAACTTCTTGGAACCACAGGGGAGAGTTGAGTGCCAAGTGGACATGAAAAGGGGATGAGCTGCCCTCACACCAGAGGTGCTAGTCCTCCTTGAACACTCCATATACTCCACTAATGGATAATTGGTGGACCCATGAATTCACTTTGCAAATTTGAGTGGCCAAAATGCCCATCCCCTTTGATACAAAGATTCCACTGGAAATCTGATATATATATTTTCAGATATCCCAAAGAGGTCATCAATAAAAAGAAAGGCTTCATATGAACCAAAATATTTGTAGCAGAACTTTTCATGATAGCAAAAAAACCTCGTTGTAAAAAAGTAGATTGATTTGGAAATGGCTAAACAACTCGTGGCATGTGAAAATAAAAGAACATTTCTGTGTTGTAATAAACAAGGAATATGGGGGAATATCTTTACAGCAAGTTTCTGAGAAGGGTTTCATTTCCAAGTACATAAGGAATTACTTCAAATTTATAAGACCAAGATTCATTCTCCAATAGATAAATGGCAAAAGGATATGAATAGTTTTCAAAGAAAGAAATCCAAGCTATTCATTTTGGAGAAATGTAAGTTAGAGAGACGCTGAGGTTCTAATTCACATCCATTAGATTGGCTAAGTTGACAAAAAAAAAGAAGAAAATGACATGTTGGAAGGGACTATAGGAAAATAGGCACAGGTACTCTTGGTGGATTTGTGAATTGGTTCAGCCATTCTGGAAAAAAATTTGCAACTACTCTGCCATAGATACCAAATCACGACCCAGAAATATCACTCCAAGATCTATACCTCAAAGATATCTCAAAGAAAGGAAGAAGGATTTTACAAAAATATTTATAGCATCTTTTTGTAGTAGCAAAGAATTGGAGACAAAGAGGATGTCCATCAATTGCATGTGTGTTCCTCCTTCATTGCCGAAGAAGACCATGCCATCAGAGAAATAATGACATGACTTGCACTTGACTTTGTTTTAAGTGAGGGAGGGCTGTGCAGGTCACCAGCTTCACTTCTCCTCCAGAGCCATCTGAATCTGGTGACCAGATATTCATCAGAATGACTGGAGATGGCCCAGGATGAGACAATTAGGGTAAAGTGATTTGCCCAAGGTTACACAGCTAGTGAGTGTCAAGTGTCTGAGGTGAGATTTGAACTCAGGCCCTCCTGACTCCTGCACTGGTGCTCTATCCACTGCACCACCTAGCTGCCCTGTCCATCAATTAGGAAAAGGTTGAACATGGGATGGTGCGTGAATGTAATAGAATCCTATTGTGCTCATGAAGAAAACAATTTTAGAGAAACTTGGGAAGACTGATATATACTGAAGTGAGCAAAATTGGCACAATTGACATAACAAGATTCTAATTAGCTCAATGATCAACTACAATTCCAGAGGACATGGTGCCCTTTTAGATAAAGAGGTCATAGACTTAGGGTGCATATTGTGACATATATTTTTTGAAATATATTACATTGAAATAAGTTGTGACATATATATATATATATATTGAAATATATGAAACATTTTTGAAATATATTGAGACATATGCTTGAAACATATTGAGATGTATATTTGAAATATATTGAGACTTTTTTTTAATATAGCCATTGCAGGAACTAGTTTGGTTTGAATCTGCTTATCTATTTTTAAAAAAGGGTTTTTTTCCTTTTTAAGAAAGGAGAGTTGGGAAGGAGAGAAAATAGATTTTGGTTAATTGAAAAATTAACTGAATTTAAAAAAATGATATGTTGAACATGTTATATTTTTCAATGTGTTAGTCATCCTTGTTTTGGAATTTTTTATTTTGCATTTTTTTCTCTATTTTGGATTTTCTTCTGTTCATACATTTTTAAAAACAACATTTTCCCTCAGTTACATGTCAAAGAAATTTTTAGTATTCATTTTTTATTTAATTTAATTTTATTAATACTTTTTAATGTTCTACAATCACTACCATAAAATTAAGATTTTATCACCCCCACACCTATTCCCCACTACCTCCCTCCTTCCGCATGACAGCATACAATTCTGTATAGGTTCTACATATACTTTCCTATTGAGTACGTTTTCCATATAGTCATGCTATGTAGTTGAACTAGAATAAATGGAAGAAATCATATAACAAATCAAAACATAATACACAAAAACACGCACATACACAAACATGATCTGCTACATTCTGCGAATGACTTCCATATTTCTTTCCTTGAGTGTGGAAGGCATTTTGTCTTAGAAAACCACCATTGGGATTTTTTAAAAATAAGTTCTTGCATTATTACAAAGTTCTAAGTCTACCAGAAAAAATCCTCACACACTGTGGTCATTGCTGTACACAAAGTTCTCCTGGTTCTGCTCCTTTCACTCAGCATCAGTTCATATAAGTCCTTCCAGACCTCCCTGAAGTCTTCTTGTTCATCATTTCTTATGGCACAATAGTACTATATTACATTCATATACCATAATTTATTAAGCCATTCCCCAACTGATGGGCATCTCCTTGAATTCCAGTTTTTGGCAACTACAAAGAGTGCTGCTATAAATATTTTTGTACATGTGGGACCCTTTCCCATTTTTATGATCTCTTGGGGATACAGTCCTAGTAGGGATATTGTTGGGTCAAAGGGTATGCACATTTTTGTAGCCCTTTGGGCATAGTTCTAAACCGTTCTCCACAATGGTTGCATGAGCTCACAGCTCCACCAACAATGAATCCACATCCTCTCCAACATTTGTCATTTTCTTGTTCTGTCATGTTTTCCAGTCTTATAGGTGTGATGTGGTACCTCAGAGTTGTTTTGATTTGCATCTCTCTAATCAATAGTGATTCAGAGCATTTTTTCATATGATTATAGATATCTTTAATTTCTTCCTCTGAAAATTGCCTGTTCATATCCTTTGACCATTTATCAGTTGGGGAATGACTTAGTATTCATTTTTATAAGATACTGAGTTCCATATTTTTTTCCTTCCTTTTCTTCCCCTCTTCTGAAATGGTAGGCACTTTGATATAATTTATACATGTGCTATCATGTCAAAAACACTTCTATATTAATCACAGCTGTGAAAGAAGAAATAGATTTTAAACAATGAGAAAGAATAAAGTAAGTGAAAAAAAAATAAGCTTTGATCTGCATTCATAGTCCATCAGTTCTTTATCTGAATCTGGATAGCATTTTCCTCCATGAGACCTTTGTACTTGTCTTGGACCAGCAGAGCTCAGTTAGTCATCACACAAATGTTGCTGATACTGTATACAATGTTTTCCCAGTTCTGTTCATTTCACTTTGCATCAGTTCATACAAGTCTTTCCAGGATTTTCTAAAATCTGCCTGCTTATCTTTTCTTATGGGACAATAATATTCCATAATATTCATATACCATAGCTTGTTCAGTCATTCCCCAATCAATGGGCATTCCCTCAATTTCCAATATTTTGCCATGACAAAAAGGGCTGCTTTAAATATTTTTGCACTTGTAGGTCCTTTTCCCTTTTATATGATCTCTTTGGGACATAATAGTGGTATTGCTGGATCAAAGGGTTTGCACAATTTTATAGTCCTTTGGGCCTAGTTTCAATTGCTCTCCAAAAGGGTTGGATCAGCTCACAATTCCACCATTGGTGCATCAGTGTCCCAATTTTCCCACATGTTCTTCAACGTTTTATCATTTTTCTTTTTTGTCATATTAGCCAATCTAGTAGGTATGAGGTGGTATCTCAGAATCGTTTAAATTTGCATTTCTCTAATCAAAACTAGTTTAGAGTACTCTTCATATGCCTATAGATAGCTTTGATTTCTTTATCTGAAAACTGTCGGTTCATATCCTTTGACTGTTAGTCAACTGGGGAATGACTTGTATTCTAATAAATTTAATCCATTTCTCTATATATTTGAGAAATAAGGCCTTTATCAGAGACACTTGCTATAAAGATTGTTTCCCAGATTTCTGCTTTCCTTCTAGCTTTGGTTGCACTGGTTTTGTTTGTAAAAGGCTTTTTATTTTAATAACAAAAATTAAGTGTTTTACGTTTTGTAATGTTCTCTATCTATTGTTTGCTCATGAATTCTTCCCTTCTCTATAGATCTGACAGGTAGACAATTCCTTGCTCTTTTAATTTGCTTATAATGTCACCCTTTATGTCTAAATCATGCACACATTTTGATCTTATCTTGATATATAACATGTGAGATGTTGGTCTGTATCTACTTTATATCCTTTTGTTTTCCAATTTTCCCAGCAGTTTTTGTCAATAGTAAGATCTTATCCCAAAGGCTTTGGGTTTATCAAACATTATGTTACTGTAGTCATTGACTACTGTGTCATTCCACTGATGTACCATGCTATATCTTAGCTAGTACCAGATAATTTTGAGGATTACTGCTTTTATAATATATTTTGAGATCTGGTACTTCTAGGCTACTCTCCTTTGTATTTTTTTCATCAAGTCTCTTGATATTCTTGACCTTTTGTTCTTCCAGAAGAATTTTGGTGTTATTTTTTCTAGCACTACAAAATAATTTTTGATAGTTCAATTGGTATGGCACTGAATAGGTAAATTAGTTTAGGCAGAACTGTCATTTATATTATACTATATTACATTATATTATCTTATATAATATATTGTCTCAGCCTACTCTCTTCATGCACTTTTTAAAATATTTATTTTTAGTTTTCAACATTCATTTCCACAAAATTTTGAGTTCCAAGTTTCTCCTCATCTGTCCCTTCCACCAACCCCAAAATGCCATGCCTTCTGATTACCCCTTCCCCCAATCTGTCTTCTCTTTTATCACACTCCACCCTTCCCTTATCCCCATCTTCTCTCTTGTCCTGTAGGGAAGATAAATTTCTATACCTCATTACCTGTATGTCTTATTTCCCATTTGTATGCAAAAACAATTCTCAACATTCGTTCCTAAAACTTTGTGTTCCAACTTCTCTCTCTCCCTCCCTCCCCACCCATCCCCATTGAGAAGGCAAGCAATTCAATGTAGGCTATATATGTGTAGTTTTGCGAACAACTTTCATAATAGTCATATTGTGTAACACTAACTGTATTTCCCTCCATCCTATCCTGCCTCCCATTTATTCTATTTTCTCTTTTGACCTTGTTCGTCCCCAAAAGTGTTTACTTCTAATTACTCCCTCCTCCCATTTGCCCCCTTTCCATCATCCCCCCACACCACTTATTCCCTTCTCCCTTATTTTCCTGTGGTGTAAGATATATTTTCGTACCAAATCGAGTGTGCATGTTATCCCTTCCTTAATTCAAATGTTATGAGAATTAGTTTCACTTTTCCCCTCTCACCTCCCTCCTTTTCCCCTCCATTGAAAAAGCTTTTTCTTGTCTCCTTTATGAGAAATCATTTGCCCCACTCCATTTCTCCCTTTCTCCTCCCAATATATTCCTCTCTCACCCCTTAATTTTATTTTTTAGATATCATCCCTTCCTATTCAATTCACCCTGTGCTCTCTGTCTATATGTGTGTGTGTGTGTGTGTGTGTATGTATGTATCTATAATCCCTTCAACTACCCAAATACTGAGAAAAGTTTCAAGAGTTACAAATATTATCTTTCCATGTAGGAATGTAAACAGTTCAACTTTAGTAAGTCCCTTATGATTTCTCTTTCCTGTTTACCTTTTCATGCTTCTCTTGATTCTTGTGTTTGAAAGTCAAATTTTCTATTCAGCTCTGATCTTTTCATCAAGAATGCTTGAAAGTCCTCTATTTCACTGAATGATCATTTTGTTCCCTGAAGTATTATACTCAGTTTTTCTGAGTAGATGATTCTTGGTTTTAATCCTGGTTCCTTTGACTTCTAGAATATCATATTTCAAGCCCTTTGATCCCTTAATGTAGAAGCTGCTAGATCTTGTGTTATCCTGATTGCATTTCCACAATACTTAAATTGTTTCTTTCTGGCTGCTTGCAATATATTCTCCTTGACCTGGGAACTCTGGAATTTGGCTACAATATTCCTAGGAGTTTCTCTTTTTGGATCTCTTTCAGGAGATGATTGGTGGACTCTTTCAAAATGTGTTTTCCCCTCTGGTTCTAGAATATCAGGGTAGTTTTCCTTGATAATTTCATGAAAGATGATGTCTAGGCTCTTTTTTTGATCATGGCTTTCATGTAGTCCCATAATTTTTAAATTGTCTCTCCTGGATCTATTTTTTAGGTCAGTTGTTTTTCCAATGAGCTATTTCACATTATCTTCCATTTTTTCATCTTTTGGTTTTGTTTTGTGATTTCTTGGTTTCTCATAAAGTCATTAGCTTCCATCTGCTCCATTCTAATTTTTAAATTCAGTTAATTTTTGAACCTTCTTTTCCATTTGGCTAATTCTGCTTTTTAAAGCATTCTTCTCCTCGTTTACTTTTTGGATCTCTTTTGTCAATTGAGTTAGCCTACTTCAAAAGGTGTTATTTTCTTCAAAGTGTTTTGGGTCTGCTTTAGCAAGCTGTTGACTTGTTTTTCATGATTTTCTTGCATCACTCTCATTTCTCTTCCAAATTTTTCCTCCACCTCTCTTACTTGATTTTCAAAATCCTTTTTGAACTCTTCCATGACCTGAGACCATTGCATATTTATTTTGGAGGTTTTACATGCAGAAGCCTTGACTCTTGGGTCTTCCTCTGATGCTATGCATTGTTCTTCCTCATCTGAAAGGATGGAAGAAAACATTTGTTCACTAAGAAAGTAGTCTTCTATAGTCTTATTTTTTCCCCCTTTTTGGGCAGTTTTCCAGCCAGTTACTTGATTTTTGAGTCCTTTGTCAAGAGGAGGGCATACTCTGGGGACCTGTAAGTTCTCAGTTCCTCTAAGGAGGCACAATTAAGGAAGAGGAGTTTACTCCTCTCCTGGCTTGCACTCTGGTTTGGGAGCTATCAAAGCTTTTCTGCCCAGGATCTGCAAGTAGAATTTCCTTTTCAGAGCTTCCACCAGCTCCACCACACCAGCCAGCACTCCTCCTCACTCCAGGATCACTACTCAGGGCTGAGGCCCAGATCAGCAGCTCAATTCCCCCAGGGGCTTTAGGCCAAGGGTTCCAAAAATGGATTCTGCTGCTGCTGCTACCACCTGGAGCCAGGGTTAAGGGCAGACCCTGTTCCCTTCTCACCCAGGTGAAAAAACTTTTTCACTGACCTTTGAAGCTTTCTTTGGTGTTTGTGGGTTGAAGGATCTGAGAACCACAACTGCTGCCAGCAATTCTACCCTCAGGCCCATTCTGATCCTGCTCTTGCCAGTGCTGCCTGGCCAAGGCTGCACTGGGCTCTATGGACTGTGCTTTGCTCAGTGCTCCATGTGATAGACCTTTCTTTTTGGACTTCCAGGTTACCTTGGGCTGGAAATTTCATTCTGTCTTTTTGTGATTTCTGCTGCTCTAGAATTTGTTTAAAGTAATTTTTTTTACAGGTATTTTATGGGCTGTAGGGGAAGAGCTAGAGTAGATGTGTCTCTCTACTTTGCCATCTTGACTCTGCCCCTCTTCATACACTTTTTGAAAATCTTTGTTATATAGATTGACTCTCAAGGAAGGGAAGAGCAAATTTATGCTATATAGAAGTATATTAATTCAAAATATATCAATAAAAATTTATTTTAAAATATTTCTGTGCCAAATTTTCTTTTCAGTCTTTTCCCTGTCCATGGGCACCCCACTCCTTTCCCATTCTTTGCTACTACAAAATGCTTCTTGCCTCCCACTAGATTATGAGCATTGTGATGGCAGGGACTAACTGTTGCTTTTTTTGTGTCACTATCATTTAACATCATTGGTTGGTTGGTTAATGACTACATGAATGACTCTTTTCTCAAATAATACCTGCTTCCTCATGTTCTAGTAAGCTTGCATTCCAACCTCCATTTTTCCTTGCCCTAAATTCTTCCCCTCCTCCCCATGAAAGTCATTTGCTCCATTCCTCAGGTGTTCTCATTTTCTCTCTATTATACAAATGATAGAAGTCTGGCAATCTCTCTAGAACCTCCTTTCCTCTGACCCCCAACACCTTGTGCCTTCCCTCCACTCTCCCCAATTCACACATCTTGTTCTGATGTATTAGGGTCTGTTTCCTCCCCCTATTAGAATGGGAGCCCCTTAAGAGCAGGGAACATCTTGCTTTTCCTTTCTCTTTTTCATCCATTTATTCCAGACTCCCTACAAGTATGTGACATCAGACTGATTTGACCAGTATGTTTTGACTCATTGAGTGGCTGCAACAATTTCCTTCCTTAGCTGGTAACTAGGTGTCTCATTGCTGAGGGATCTGAGGGTCTGGTGCTGGACCAGAGCCCTGGAGGGGCAGAGGAGGTGAGTCATAGAACTGCCTTACCTTAAGCAAAGGAGCCAAGTGCCTGCCAATTAATTCATTATCATGATGAGTTTCTCTGAGAAGCTTCCCTGACTGTTTTACCTAATTAGTTTGGGGCCCAAAGATGTTTTTTATACATAAGAGGAAACCAAGGCCCAGAGAGAGAAAGTGAATTTTCCTAGTCATAGAGCTTGGAAGGGCCAGAATTACTGTTTGCACTGGGTCTTTTGGTTTTAAATCTAGGGTTCTCTCACATAGGAAGAAAGGGCTGAGCTGGCACCCTGGAGCTATTTTTCAAAAACCCCATCCTTGTCAAAGGTCAGAGGGAAAAGGTGTTTCCTGCCTCTCCTTAAAAGGTCCAGCAGAAGCCTGTGAAATCATGAGAGGTATAGGGGAAGCTCACTTCAATTCAAGTCATTGAATGAGCATTTCCTGTGTTCAGGGTCCTGGGTTCAACATGGTAACACAAACAGGAAAAGGACGCAGAACTTGCCTCCAGGTAGTTTGTGATCTAGTAGGGCAGGAGTGGAGGGCAGACAGGTGACATGTATACAAAAAGGTATGCTGCAAAGTAATAATGATAGCAGTTCATATTTCTTTAGCACCTAAAGGATACATGGTGCTCTCCTTCAGCAGCCCTCGTGAGGAAGGGTCTTCACATATTATGTCCATTTTAGAAATGAAAAGGTTAATTGACTTGCTTGGGATTACCTAGATAGAAAGCTAGTATTCCACCGAAGATCTAAGTCTAGTGCAGAGTTCTTTCCACCTCTTCATGTCATTATTTTTTCTTTCTTTTTTTTTTTAAAATTATTGGCATCTTTTTTCCCATTAACTTTATTTTCAAATGTGTTCCTCCATTTTCCTTGACTAGAAAGCCAGTCTTTGTTTCAGGGAATTTTTCTAAATAGGAAAATTTAAAAAACAAAAACCAGAGTATAGAAAAACTAAGACCATTTGCGTAATATTCCACACCCATACCCCTCCCCCACCTTCACATAGCAGTCCTTTCTCTTTTCTTTTGGGGTCAAGTTTGATTACTATACATACAGGACATTAATTTTCTTTTTTTGTGGTGGTGTTGTGTCCATTTGTGTCATTCTACGTACCATATAGTGTTTTTCTTTTTTGTAATTCCATCCCTTTGCTTCAGTTCACAAAGTGGAAAATTTTCAACAGGGAGCAGTAAACATTTGTGAGAAGGAAGAGGCAGACCCAGAGCTGAGCCTGGAAGGAAAAGGATTTTAACATATGCAGAAGGAAAAGGAGACCAGAGGTCTGAAGCTGGAAAGGATCTTCAGAAACCACCTAGTCTAACCCCCTTATTTCAGAAATGAGAAAAATTGAGGGACTTGCTCTGGATCACAAGTAGTAAAGGCAGTATTTGAATCCAAGTCCTCTGACTCTCAGGCCAATACTCATCCCACTATACCATGGGAACAAGAAAGCATCATGTAAAGATAAGAGAGGAAAATGAATTAAAGAACTTCTTGACATGCAGTTTAGCTGTTAATAGAAGGTACTAATTCAATCCAATAAATATATTTTTTAAGTACCTACTATGTGCCAATGCACTGTGCTCAGCCCTGGGGATACAATTAATAAAAACAAAGGCAGTCCTTGGCTTCAAGGAACTTACAATATAAAGGGAGAAAAAACACACAAAAAGAGGTAGGGAAGTAGAGTGGGGGATGGGGAGAATGGTAAAGATGGTGAAACTGACCGAGGCACCTACTTTTGTGTCTGCATTATAAGAATTCATGGCAGTCCTTGGAAGGGAAGAGAGTTGGACTGGTGGGGTGTGAGGTGGGGAGGATGGCTTGCATCACCCATGACAACCACCTAAGATCACTGAGACCCATCATGGGACTGGATTCTCAGACTCAGACAGGGGTTACGAGTGATCTCAATCAGACAGGTAATGAGTGATACCGCATCGAAGGAGCTGTCATGAATCCTGCAGCTTAGAAAGGGTGGTACAAGCTGTGAGATGTCACACTGTTCACCAAGGCTCAGAACTAGCTCGTTTTTCACAGCAACAGAAGGACTAAGAAGAAAGGGAGGAGACAACCACTAGAAGGATGAAGAAAGGAGAGGGAGGGAGAAAGCAGGCAGGGATTCTTTTAGTTTCCTTTTAGTCCCAAAGGGAACTTGAGGCACTCTGGTGAGCATAGGGCTGAATCCTAACATCAAACACCACGGCCATGGAGTTGGATGACCTCAGGGGTCATTGGGTCTAATCTTCCTCCAAATAGGAAATGCCGATGCAATATTCTGGACAACAAAAACCTTTTGGGAGGGCTCAGAGTTATTTACATTTAAAGGATCCTTGGAGGTCTAGTCAAACCCCTTTGTTTTACAGATGAAGAAGGTGAAGCCCAGAGTGGGTGAGTGACTTCCCAAAGACCCACAGGAGGTAAATGTCAGAGGTCAAATTTGGGAACCCACTCCCTTCCTGGTCAGCTCATCCCACATTTAGATAGCTCTCATTATTGGCCAATTTTTCCTTACATTGAGTTGAGATCTGCCCTCTCTGATACTCTTCCAGTGCTCTTCACTCTACGGGTCCAGGAAAGAAGCAGAATAAGCTGAATTCCTTCTGATTTCACCTGACAACCTTTATACAAGAAAATAGCTATCCCCATCCCCTCAAGTCTTCTCTCCCAGATGACCATTCCCAGCTTTTTCCAATCATCCTCCTAAAGCTTGGTCCATCCATATGGACACCTTCCTCTTGGACGCATTCTAGCCTGTCAAGCTCCTTCCTAAACTCCAGAACTGAACATCGAATAATGTTGACATGGTCTGATCAGGGCAGAGTGCAACAAGCTGACCATGTCCTCAGGCCTGTGCACTCAGCCTTTCTTCATGAAGACAATTTTGGCTGACACATTATACTGTTGGCATATGAGGCTAGGCTTTTCTAAAACTCCCAGGTCCTTTCAGATGAACTGATTATTTCCTTCTTTTGTAAATAGTATTAAAGACAATTTTCAACATTCTTTTTTTTTCCCTATTTGTTTTTATTTATTTATTTAACTTTTTACATTCATTTTCACAAATTTTTGGGTTCCAATTTTTTCTCCCCTTTTCCCCTCCCCCCACCCCAATACACCTAGCAATCTAATTTTCCCTATCTCCAATCTGCCCTCTCTTCTGTCATCCCTCCCTTCTCTTGTCTCCATCTTCTCTTTTCTCCTGTAGGGCCAGATGACTTTCTATTCCTCATTAACTGTATGTCTTCTTTCCTAGTAGCAACAGCAATACTAAACAGTTGTTCCTAAAACTTTGAGTTCCAAATTCTCCCCATCCCTCCCTCCCCACCCATTCCCTTTGGGAAGGCAGGCAATTCAATATAGGCCCTATCTGTGTAGTTTTGCAAATGACTTCCATAACAGTCGTGTTGTGTAAGACTAACTGAATTACCCTCCATCCTATCCTGCCCCTCATTCTTACTATTCTGTCTTTTGATCCTGTCCCTCCCTGAGTGTTGACTTCAAATTGTTCCCTCCTCCCATTGCCCTGCCTACCATCATCCCCCCCCTTGCTTATCTCCTTCTCCCCCACTTTCCTGTATTGTAAGATAGGTTTTCATACCAAAATGAGTGTGCATTTTATTCCTTCCTTTAGTCAAATGTGATGAGAGTAAACTTCTTGTTTTTTTTTCTCAGCTCTCCTCTTTTTCCCTCCACTAAAAGGTCTCCTGCTTGCCTCTTAAATGACATATAATTTACCCCATTCCATTTCACCCTCTTTCCTCCCCCTACCTTTCTCTCTCACAGTTTACCTTAATTTCTTTTAAGATATGGTCCCATCCTATTCAATTCACCCTGTGCTCTCTGTCTCTGTATGTGCGTGCATGTGTGTATGTGTGTGTGCGTGCATGCGTGTACCTGTGTGTGTGTGGTCCCACCAACTACCCAGATACTGAAAAGTTTTAAGAGTTACAAATATTGTCTTTCCATTTAGGAATGTAAACAGTTCACTTCTGGTAAGTCCCTTAAGACTTCTCTTTGCTGTTTACTTTTTCATGCTTCTTCTCATTCTTGTGTTTGAAAGTCAAATTTTCTTTTCAGCTCTGGTCTTTTCATCAAGAATGCTTGAAAGTCATCTATTTCATTGAAGGACCATATTTTCCCTGAAGTATTATACTCAGTTTTGTGGGTAGGTGATTCTTGGTTTCAGTCCTAGTTCCTTTGACTTCTGGAATATCCTATTTCACACCCTTCGATCCCTTAATGTAGAAGCTGCTAGATCTTGAGTTATCCTGATTTTATTTCCACTATACTGGAATTGTTTCTTTCTAGCTGCTTGCAAGATTTTCTCCTTGACCTGGGAGTTCTGGAATTTGGCCACAATGTTCCTAGGAGTTTCTCTTTTTGGATCTCTTTCAGGTGGTGATTGATGGATTCTTTCAATACTTATTTTGCCCTCTGGTTCTAGAATGTCAGGGCAGTTTTCCTTGATAATTTCATGGAAGATGATGTCTAGGCTCTTTTTTTGATCATGACTTTCAGGTAGTCCCATAATTTTTAAATTGTCTCTCCTGGATCTATTTTCCAGGTCAGTTGTTTTTCCCATGAGATATTTCACATTCTTTTCCATTTTTTCGTTCTTTTGGTTTTGTTTGGTGATTTCTTGGTTTCTCAGAAAGTCATTAGCCTCCATCTGTTCCATTCTAATTTTGAGAGAACTATTATCTTCAGTGAGCTTTTGAACCTCTTTTTCCATTTGGCTAATTCTGCTTTTGAAAGCATTCTTCTCCTCATTGGCTTTTTGAACCTCTTTTTCCAATTGAGTGAGCCTATTTTTCAAGGTGTTATTTTCTTCAACATTTTTTGGGTCTCCTTTACCAAGGTATTGACCCGTTTTTCATACTTTTCTTGCATCTCTCTCATCTCTCTTCCCAGTTTTTCCTCCACCTGTCTAACTTGCTTTTCAAAATCCTTTTTGAGCTCTTCCAAGGCCTGAGCCCACTCGACATCCCCCTGGGATGTCTGGGGTACCGAGGCCCCACCCTCCACGTCTTTCCCTGATGGCAAGAATATTTCCTCATCATCAGAGCCGAATGGCGGGAACATTTGCACCTGCTCAAAAAAGCTCTCTATAGTCTTATTTTTCTTCCCTTTTCTGGGCATTTTCCCAGCCAGTTACTTGACTTCTGAGGTTCCTCTCCACCCCTGCCTAGATCCCTATTGCTTGGGGTCTGAAATTCAAATAAGCTTTCTGCGGCAGGCACGGCTGCTAATCAATGTGAGCTTAAGTTCTGGTGCTGGGGGGGGGGCAGGGCTGCCTCCCAGGCTCAGTTCCCTCAGGGGCTTTATGCAGAGACCTTCAGTAATGGAGCGGGTGGGGCAGGGCCGGCTCCCAGGCTCAGCTCCCTCAGGGGGTTTATGCAGAGACCTGAAGTTCTGCCTGCCTGCTGCTCGGGGAGTCCCAGGGGCCACTGCCGCCTCTGCCTCCGCCCTGCCTCTGCCTCCACTGCTTCCCCCTGAGGGGCCCCGAGTCACGGAGACACCCTGCTCCCCTCTCATCCAGCCCAGCTGTCTCTCTCACTGACCCGTAGTGTCTGTGGGTGGAGGGACTTTCTCGGCCGCCGGAGGTCCCATCCCTGAAGCCTGCTCGGATCTGCTCTTCTGGGGCCGCCCGGCCAGGGTAGCGCTGGGTGGACTCCACTTTCTGGGGTGTGCCGGACCCTGGGGACGGCTCTCCAGGGCTCTCTGGAACAGAAATCTCTTCCACTGTGTTTCTGCACACCCTGCAGTGATCCAGAACTTGTGGGGAGCTCTTCTTACATTAAATCCATGGGCTGTGGGTTCGGAGCTAGCGTACATGGGTCTTTCTACCTCAACACTCTTTTTTAAATAAGATCTTGAGTTTCAAATTTTTTCACCCCTCCCAAGATGACAAGCAATCTGATATAGGCCATAAATATGCAGCCATGTAAAACATATTTTCACATTAGTCATGTTGCAAAATAAGAAACAGAACAAAAGAAGAAAACCATGAAAAAAAGTGAAAATAATATGTTTTGATCTGCATTCAGACACCATCAGTTCTTTCTTTGTATGTATTGTTAACCTGAAAACTTGGTTAGAGAAAAAGCAACAGGCTAAATGCATACATTTTATGATTTAATTAATTAAACAATTCCCTATTAAAGAAATCGGTAACATAATGCATTATGGAGCCAGAAAATGTTCTGGCTACCCAGTACAGAAATCTCCTCGCTTATATACATTTTGCTGTGAGAAAGGAGTTCTCTTACATAAACACATTGTAAACAAAGTGGCATCAATTGTGTTTAATGATCCCAAGCTATGGGCATCTTCCTTCCATAGCATGCCTTTGTGATTTAAAACAAAGTCCCATAACCCAGACATCCTGTCCCAAGCAGGCGGTTGAAGTTGTTTATACCACCCAAGGTGTCTGTGTTTTTCACTAGGATGCTGGAAGAAGGGTCTGATAAGGAAGATCCATTTGCTTGACAAAAGGCATCCTCTAAACAAAGGAGACTATTAGGTCCAGGCTCTTCTTAATTCAAACTTTTGGCCATTATTAAAGTCTAAAATTTATATTAAATATCATCAGTATGTAGCACTTTCCATTATGAGTCTTGGAATTGTCTTGGATCTTCGTATTGCTGAGAAGAGTTAAGTCTATCAAAGTTGGTCATCACGCAAAGATACTGTTAACATGTAGAATGTTTTCCTGGGTCAGTTGACTTCACAGCATGAGTTCATGTAAGTCTTTCTTTGAAAATCTGTTTTTGTTTTTAAAAAGAGGTCATTCTTTGCTTTATTTCTTATTAAACCTTAATCATTGAATGGGTGTTGCCTCAGTCAAACTGAGACCTGTTAAAGACTTTAGTTTAAAAAGGCCAAGTTCTTCCATTGAATCGTAGGCCATCTCTAATTGTCCTGATCCATATCTGACCATTAGATATAGATGGCTCTGGAGGAGAAAGTGAGACTGGTGACTTTGCACATCCCTGCCTCACTTAAAATCAATCCACTTGCATGTCATGGTATCACCTCCCTGATGTCATAGTCATCTTTGAGAATGAAGAACAAACACATCACTACTTAGTACAATGTTTGGAATAGAGTAGGTTGTTAACAAATGCTTATTCACTTGATTTGACTTGGAATGGTGAGTTTGGGATCACTTCATTCTGCTTAGATCATTAGCTATCTAACCTCCCCTTCCTTTTGGCCCTGAAGGCAATGTAAATACCATCTGCTCATCACAAGGGAAAGAGAATGGGCTCTTCCAACAGAACTCAGAGACAAGAGCACCTCCCACCTGAATTCTCTTTTGCTGCCAAATCCTGGCAGCCTTTCAGAGCCTGGGCAACCATGCCAGCACTTAATGACCTCACTGCTCTCTGATAAGAAGGGTGCATGATAAATATTTCAATTAAAGGCCTATTAGTGTTTTATCCAAGTCTGTAACAAAAACTAATAGGATCCGACAGCCAACGAGGCAGAGAAGGAAGATGTTCCTGGCAAAGAACAACGAGATGAAATTTGATGGGGATAAATTTAAACTCAGAATTGCAGACTCATAGAATTAGAGAGTTGGAAGAAATGGTGCAGGGCAGGTTCCCTACTATAACATCCATGAAAAGAACAAGAAGTATCCCTACTAGAATGTACCTGATGGGTGGTATCGAACTTCTGCCTGAAGCTCTCCAAGGAGGGGAAGCCTACTACCTCCCAAAGCAGTTCATCCCTTTGGACTTTGGATCAGCTTTATAGATGCTAACTTTCAATGCTCCAACTCTGACCCAAATTTTCTTCTTTGTAACTTCCATAAATTGCTTCTGATTCTATTTTTCTGCTGCCATACAGAGCACATCTCATCTCTCTGCCACATTATAAGCTTTTCAAATATTTGAAGACAACTCTCATATCTCATCCCAGTCTTTTCTAGTCTAAACATTCTCAATTCCTTTAAGCAGCCCTCATATACCACGGACTAAAGGTCATCTTCACTGTCTTGGTTCTCTGAATATTCTTTACTGTAGCAATGTCTTTCTTAAAATATGGTGTTCAAAACTTAACATGACACTCTAGGCGAGATTCAAGGAGGAGGGAGTGCAATAGAACTTTTTGTTCAACCCTTTTAGTCAGTGTCTGACTCTTTGTGCCCCCATTTGAGCTTCTCCTGGCTGAGATAATGGAGGGGGTTTGCCATTCTTCTTCTTTATAGATGAAGAACTAAGTCAAACAGGGTTGTGACTTGCCCAGGATCACACAGCTGGTAAGTGTGTGAGGCTGACTCCAAGTCTGACATTCTATGTACTATAGCCCCTCCTAGAAAAGAGACTATTACCTTTCTTCTTAACAAAGCCCAAGATTGCCTTATCTTTATTGATTGCTATATCAACCTCATGACACATACTGAGCTTAATGTCACTAACACCCTCAGATACTTTTCATACAACTGTTGTTTCCCTATGCCCTCCCTGCCCTCTCCTACTTGAGCAGGCGATGTTTTATTCCCAAGTGTAAAGCTTTACACTTATTCTTGTTGTATTTCATCTTACTGTATATATTCCATTGCACTAGCCTAGGAAGACCTTTTGGATTCTGACTCTGTCATCCACAGTGTTAGTTCTCCTTCCCAACATTGTGGTATCTGCAGATCTGATGAGTGTGTCTTCTATGCCTTTATGCAAGTCATTGGAAAACATGTTAAGCTACACAAAGCCAAGCACAGATCCTGGGGTCTCTTCAATGGAGACTTCTCCATGTACATTTTAGTTAAAAAAATCGGTAGCACAAGGAGCAGATGAGTCAATTCCAGAAGACAAAAGAGGAAACATGTTGCCCTTCTCCTAAAAGAGAGATGATCATGGACTTCAGAAGCAGAATGAAATATCCATTTGAGGAGATGGGTAGTGGGAGAGTCTGCTTTACTAAACCCTGTGTTTTAATTAAAACGGTTTTTCTTTTTTGTGTAGTTTGGAGAGGAAAGGAGAAAAATAAATGCTTATCAATCAAAGAATAAGTTAAACTTAAAATTAACAACAAATGTAGGACAGGGGAGATGTTGTGAGAAATAGTTCAGCTGGGAAAATATCTGGAGGTTTTAGCAAATCAGACACTCAGTCTGAATCAGTGATGTGACCTGACAAACAATACAACCAAACAAGATCCTGGGCTGCATTAAAGGAGACCTTTAGGATTCAGATTTCAGTGTGGCCACTTACTGACTGTGAGACCTTGGGGAAGTCACTTCAATCCATACCTCAGTTTCCTCATCTGTAAAAGTAAAAAGATTTTTCTTTCTTTCTTTTAATTTATAAATAAATTTTAATTTATTTATTTTTAGTTTTCAATATCCACTTCCATAAGTTTTAAATTTTCTTTCCTTCCTCCCCGTCCTACCTCCCCAAGATGGCATGCAATCTGATATAGGCTCTACATATACATTCCTATTGAACATATTCTCACATTAGTCATGTTGTATAGAAGAATTAGAACTAATAGAAGGAACCATGAGAAAGAAAGAAACAAAACAAAAGGGAAAATAGTCTGCTTCCCTCTGCAGTCTGACTTCATTGCTCTTTCTCTGGATGTGGATGGTATTTTCCATCATGAGTCCTTTGAGAATGTCTTAGGTCATTGCATTGTTGAGGAGGGCTAAGTCTATCAAAGTCAGCCCTCGAACAGTGTTCTCCTGGATTGGCTCACTTCACTCAGCACCAGTTCATACAAGTCCAACCAAAGTTTTAAAGAAAAGACAGCATGGTGTGCTGGGAAGAGTACTAGATTGGAAGCTATGAACCTAAATGTAAATTCCAAATAATAATAATTAATAAACATTTATTTAGTACCTTAATATAAAGTAATTTATAAATATCTTATCCTCACAGAAACCCTCAGAGGGAAGTACTATTATTATCCTTATTTTACAGATGAGGGAACTGATGCAAAGAGATTAAGTTGTCTTGCCCAGAGTCAGACAAATGTCTGAGGCAACATTTGAACTCGGGCCTTCCTGACTCCAGGCCCAGCACTTCATCAATTGTATCACGAAACTGCCCTTACTCACTCTCTCTCTCTCTCTCTCTCTCTCTCTCTCTCTGTTTCCTCATCTGTAAAGTCAGATAAAACTAGAAGGCCTCTAAGATCCTTTCTTGCTCTTGAGCTACTATTTTATGATTCTGTGACCTCCAGTGACAGGGAGCTCACTAGCTCACAAGGCACTGTTGGATAACCCTGTGCATCATCACCCCCACTCCTCACCCCCAGGTAAGTCCCAGTGGCTCTCCTTAGACCTTTGGTGGAACACACAGCTCCATTTGCTACAACCTGGGTCCCGACTACTTTCCCCAATCTCTCACACGTTACATTATACTGTCTAGCTAGAATAACCTGCTGCTGCTTACTGGGGCACTCTATCTCCCATCTCCACATTGACACTAGACATTAGATAATTCCTGCCTGGAATGCATTCCTTATCTATTGCAGTCTCCAGGAATCTGTAATTTCCTTCAAAGCTCTGCTCATACATGTTCTCCAGCAGTAGACCCTTCCTAATGCTGACTCTGTCCCTACCTCTCCCAAGATTAACTTGTTTTTAATATACTTATCCTTGAATACATAGTTTTCCCTACAATGGAATGTAAGCATCCTGAGAGCAGGGACTGTTTGCTATTTGTCTTGGAATCCAGGGTGCCTGGAATGTAATAGGTGCTTTAAAAAGGCTTGTTGGTTGAACCTTACTTGAAATCAGTTTGATCTGGTGTCATTAGATCTCTGTTCAGCCTGAGGAGTCTAGTGGAGAGAGACAGAAACAGGATCAGAAAGACAGACAGACACAATGAAAGAAAGAGAGAGCGAGAAGGAAGGAGGGAGAGAGGGAAACAGAGATGGGGAGAGAGAGACAGAGAGAGAGAGACAGAGAGAGACAGAGAGAGACAGAGAGAGAATGAGTAGATGTACCACTTGTCTCCAACTCAGCTTTTAGTGCAGGTGGACAACTCTCTGCTACAGACATTAAGCACTCTCCCCCATGGCTCTCTCCCAACCCATCCTTTCATACTGGATTATTAACTTGGGGTGGGATATTTGGTGTGAGGATATTTAGGTTGCTTTACCCCCATGCTGAGGTGTGGGTGCCAGGTGTTTCCAGAGGAGAAATCACCTGCTCAGCAGGTCACCTGTCTGCCTCATCATGGCAGAGATGAGAGCACAGGTTATGAAGCTTTTGAAAGAGGACCTCGAGCTCTGACAGGACCCATGAAACTGGGCAGCCTCCGAGGAGAATCAGTGAGCTTTGGCCATCCCAAGACCATACTCATTAAGTGTGATGCACTCTTCACCAAAGGAGGCCGGGTGACACAGTAACACTGGAGCCAGGAAAGATCTGGATTCAGATCCTGCCTCCACTACTTGCTGGTTGTCTTGGGAAAGTCATTTTAGCCCTTAGAGCCTCAGTCTCCTCATCTACAAAATGGCTTTAATAATACCTGCAAGTCTTTTCCTTCCAGGGTGGTTGTAAGGGATCAAGTGAGAGAAAATGCTTCTCAAACCTTTCTAGAAACCCCAGAAATGTCAGTTGTCAATTATGTGGCCAGTTCTCATGGAGATCATTTACCAAGAATTAGAGGGGTTGAGATCTGCATGAGTGGAGGGAACTCCCACATCCATGAAATACAGGTATTTAGAAATACTTGAGGAACAGAAGTGAACCAAGGGGAAGTGAGAGGGACAGAAAATAAATGCTTGTTAATTGAAAAAAATTGAAAAAAGAAATTAACCAGTGCCTCCTCCCACAACCCTTAAACTTACAAACTTGGGCTCTATCTCAATACAGACATTGCCACTTATTCGATATGACCTGGGTTGGAATCCCACCTCTGCTACCAGCTCCCTGAGTACACAGGACACCTAATCTCTCTGGGCATCATTTTCTCATTTGTCGAATGAGTAGGCTGGGATTCAGTGACCTCTAAGGTCCTTTCCATTCTAGATCTATGATCCTCACTGAAGGTAAGAGTTAGAAAGCTTTGGGGTGTGTCCAACTCTTACGCTGAAGGGGGCCAGGTTGGCAAAATGCAATGAAGAGATTTGGAGTCAGAGGACCTGGGTTGGAATTCTAATTCTATCACTGAAAAAATGACTAGATATCTTCCAAGGTGCCTTCCGGCTCTTGGCCTGTGCACCTACTCTCCTATGCCTCCCGTGTCATAGGAAGAGCTAACATTTCTAGCAAGAAATTCTAGCAAGATTTGCAAAACTCTTTCCATGTGTTATCTCATCCTATCCTCACCACATTTGTGAGGTGGGTGCTATGATTACGTTCATTTCACAGATGAGGAAACTGAGGCAGAGAAAGGTGACATGATTTGTCCAGGGTTACCCAGCTACTAAATGTCTGAGCCAGAAATAGTTTTTCTTGATTTCAAGTCTAATTTTCTATTCACGCTGCTACCTGGCTGCCTCTTTCCATCTGATGGAGGAAGAAATCTAGAGGCTAGGGAGGGCATGAGAATCAGGGGGCAGTAACCAGCATGTAGCCCTCAGCTTCCCAGTTGTTGTTCAGTTGTGTCCAACTCTTTGTGACCTCATTTAGGGATTTTTTTGGCAAAAATACTAGAGTAGCTTGCCATTCTTTCTCTTACCCATTTTATAGAAGAGGAAGCTGAGGCAAACAGGGTTAAGTGACTTGCCTTGGGTCACGCAGCTAGAAAGTATTTGAGACTGGATTTGAACTCACGTCTTCCTGATTTTAGGCCTGGTGTTCTATCCACTGTACCACCTGGCTGCCCTAACTGGAGACTGACTCCCAGACTGAAGGTCTTTCCAGTCTCCCTACCCCTCCCTCACTCCCTGAGCCTCTACATGAAACTTCTCTTCTGTGGCACCAGACAGAGGAAGCCGACATGGACCTCTGTGGCTCATCTCCCACTCCAGCAAACTCCACACCTCCAGGGCTCTCCTCCCTCTCCCCCTGCAGCTCTGATCCCCCACCACCTGCTCCTTCTGCTCATCTGTCACTGGCTCATTTCCCTTCGGGGTCCTTGTGGGACCTGGATTGACATGGGTCCATTCCCTTGACCCAGCCTGGGAACCAACATTACTATGCAACATTCAGGTAAACTGGGTGGGTCAGAACTGGGCAAAAGGAGCCATCCACATTCCCAGAGAGCTGAAGATGCTCTTACCTTTTGCTGTAGGGACTCAGAAGCATCATCAGAGATGTAGGGAAGCTGGTTTATTCAGTTCCATCAGGGATGGGGTGTTGAGAGTTTATCAAAAAGGTCTTATCCCTTCAGAAGAGATTTCCGAAGCCAGTCCCTCAAATCTTAGATCTAGAGGTAGAAAGGAACTTACTGGTCATGGGGTTCATATCTTCATTGTACAGATGAGGAAACTGAGGCCCAATAGTTTAGTGACTTGTCTGAGATCATAGAAATAATAAATGTCAAAGGTGAGATTTGAACTCAGGTCTTCTGACTCCAGAGTCCGTGGCCTTTCCCCTGCATGCACAACCACCTATAGGAAGCTGCCATTGAAGGATTAGGTGAAAGTTAGAAACACCAGTCTAGGGAAGAGAAGACTTGGCTGGGGCTGGGAGGGTGAGACACGATCAGTCCTAAGGTATTTGGAGACCGTCAGGGTTTGACCTGAACATTCTTCTTGGGTGGAAGTTACAGAGAGGTAGGTGAATACTAAATAATGATGTTTCTCTTTCAGTCAGGAGCCCTGAGGGTCTTCCCCTCCCAGTTTGGGTTTTTTTTATTAATTTGTATTGTTGTTGGGGGGGGCCAGCCCTTGAGTAACGACTTAAAGAGGTCTGTTCATTGAATGGGTGTATCTCACTCAAAGTGAGAATCTGACAAGATCTTAGCCTAAAATGGCCAGGGTCTGCCAATGCACCCTGGGTCATCTCTAGTCATCCTGATGAATATCAGGCCACTGAACCCAGATGGCTCAGGAGGAGAAAGTGAGGCTGGTGACCTTGCACTGCCCTACCTCACTCAAATCAAAGTCAACTGCAAGTCATGTCATCATCTGGATGTCATGGTTCTCCTCTTTGAGAATGAAGGACAAACACAACATATGTGTGTACATATATATATATATACGTACACTTGTGTTTATGTATGTATATACCCATATATATGTATACATACACATATATAAAAATTATAATATATATTCTTACTAATAATGCTACCTCAAAATACAACGAGATGCCTTGCACGGAAGTGAGTTCCCATGACTGGAAGTATACAAGTAGAGGCTGCTTGTCCACTTGTCAGGGCTGTAGTGGAGAGATTCCTTTCCAGGTCTGAGCAGAACTGACTGACCTCTAAGGTACCTTCTAGTTCTGACATTAGGAGCTTCTGCTCATCTCTGTTAATTTTATCTTTCTGCCTCCAACCACCACCCAGCTCTGCCCTGGGCGAGTGAGCTCAGCTGGAGAGGATGCTTGGTGTGTCAGGGTTTCCAAATAAGAAGGGCCTTGCAGGGGTGGCTTCTGATGCAGGTACAGCATCACAGCTAACTGACATTTGCTTCAAAGGCCATCTGCTGCCCTCTCTCTGTTCCCTGGCCTGGAAGCCAGAGGGAGAATCAGCCTTGTAGCTTCCTGGGAGCCTGGGAGGAGACTCCAACCTCACAGTCACCTCCTTTTAGATGGAGTGCAAACAGTTCGGGAAAGGGCATCAGGTGTGTTGGAGCTCTGGTCCCAAATCTGCCATGAACTCATAGTGTGATATTTGGCAAATTAATGCCCTGATCTGGGCCTCAGTTTCCTCACACTGTAGATGAATGGTTGGACCAGATGCCTTGAAGGTCCTTGCCAGCTCTAACATTCTTGTTTCTAAATTTCAGGATTCCTTCCATCCATTCTGGCATTCCACCACAGCCTAATAACCTTTGGTTGAAGCCAGATGGTTTCCCATTCTCATTGCTTTGGCTCTTTCTGCCTCCACATTTTTGTTTACCTTGAATTCCTATCTTCCCTTCTCAATCGAATCCTACCTACCACCATTCAAGATCCACCTCTGACTTTGGGCAGCGTCTCTGGGCTTCATCTATCAAGAGAGAGGTAGACTAAACAGCCTCTGAGATTTCTTCTGTCTCTATATTTATTATACTTCGATATCTGTGATTATACAATCCCGTCTCTCTGAGAGAGAGAGCTTGAGGCTGACAATGGCCTTCTGAATGGGCCTCTGGTTTTAGTTCCACAATTACAGACAAGCAAAGACGCTTTCATCCACTACGTAGAAAGAAAGCTGGAACCAGCTACAGAAGGTCTGCAACACTCTGAAGCCCCTCCTGGGCCCTTCTGTTCCATGTCCTCACAACTCAAGACTCAGGTTCCCAGCCTCTTCCCCATGGGCAGTACAGCTGTCATGTGTTCCTTGTACCCGCTGCCCCAGGTGCACAGTAATGAAGCCAAGTAGAATGTGTGGAGTACAAAGGGGACTGAGGCAACAGGCTATGAGAATCCCAAGGAGAGAGATCCCTCTCAGGAAAGGTTTCATGGAGCATTTGACCTGGACTTTGGAAGGAAAGAAGGATTTCAACAAAGGAGCATAAGGGAACATAGATGAGATAGAGTCGTTGCCCTTGTGGAAAGGAAAGAAGGGAAGGAAGGAAGGAAGGAAGGAAGGAAGGAAGGAAGGAAGGAAGGAAGGAAGGGAGGGAGGGAGGGAGGGAGGGAGGGAGGAAGGAAGGAAGGAAGGAAGGAAGGAAGGAAGGAAGGAAGGAAGGAAGGAAGGAAGGAAAGAAGGAAGGGAGGGAAGTGGGGAAGACAGAGGGAGGAGGGACGGAGGGAAGGAAAAGAAAAAGGATTCACAAACTACCTCCCTTATGAGGGCAGCTTCTGTTAATGACCTTTGTGGAGACAGGGAACATGAAGCGCCCAGAGGGAAGTGATCTATTTAAAACTTCCTATTTTCTATTTGGTGAGAAAGAAAGAACTAAACAGGGCACTTCTAAACTTAATTCAGCTCTTCTCTGTAAGCTTTCTCTAGTTTCCGGGTTAAATTTGTTCAGCAGTGTCTTCCTCTAATGATACATGTTGGAGAAGATATGGGAGAGTTGTAACACTAATTCACTGTTGGTGGAGCTGTGAGCTGATCTAACCATTCTGAAGAACAATCTGGAACTATGCTCAAAGGGCTATAAAAATGTGCATACCCTTAGACCCAGCAATAGCGCTTCTGGGGCTATATCCAAAAAGATCATAAAAATGGAAAAAGACCCATATGTACAAAAAAATACTTATAGCAGCACTTTTTGTGGTGGCCAAGAACTGGAAATCGAGGGGATGCCCATCAATTGAGGAATGGCTGAACAAGGTGTGGTATATGAATTTAGTAGCACTATTGTGATGTAAGAAATGACAAACAGTTGGACTTCAGAAAAACCTGGAAAGACTGATATGAACTGATGCTGAGTGAAGTGAACAGAACCAGGAGGACATTGTACATAGTAAACGGCCACAGTGAGATGACTCATTTTGATAGACTTAGCCCTTCTCAGCAATGCAAGGAGCTACAACAATTCCAAAGGACTCATGATGGTAAATTCCATCCACATCCAGACAAAGAACTATGGAGTTAGAATGCGGACTGAAGCAGACTATTTTCTTCTTTGTTTTGTTTTTTCTTTCTCATGGTTCCTCCTATTTGTTACAATTCTTCTATGCAACATGACTAATGTGAAAATGTGTTTAATAGGAAACAAAATCAATGTCTTCTTCTCCTTCTCTTCCTCTTTTCCTTCCTTTTCCAATAGCTTGTTAGGATGTAAACACTGAAACAGCTTTGCCCCTTCTTCCTAGGATGCTTGGCCTCTAGGGGATGGGAACTAGACAGGAGGAGATCAGAGGCATGAAGGGAGAGGTGGAACAGGAGAAAGAGAGACAGAGACAGAGGAGAGAGAGACACACACATATACGCAATACAGAGACAGACAGACATAGACAAAGAGAGACAGAGAAAGAGAAATGCAGAAAGAAAAAGACAGAAACAGAGAGAGGCACACAGAGACAGACACACATACACGCACACATACAGAGGCAGAAAGAAACAAAACTATGGCCATGTTCCCTTGGGTGGTGACCCCTCCCCAGAGTGAAGATGAGCTGTCTCGTAATCTCTCTTGTGTCCCTAATATTCCAGATAAGCCCAGGGGAGCTTCATTGCCCTCTAGTCAAACCAGATAGATGGCCAGGGGTCTGAATCTTCCTGCGCTGCTCTTGGGCCACCTTGGACTTCTGTGTGGCAAGAGGCCCTTTGTGCCCAAGTGAGGAGCAGCCCCTGTGAGTGTTCTCGGCCAGTCCAACTCTCCTATACCACCTCTTCGTTATTTCATTTTAATTGAGATTTGTTCTAAGCTGGAGTCACCTCATTCAGGCTCTCCAGAGAGCTGATTGCTACATTTTCAGTGTGAGCATTTTACACCTCAGAAATCAGCAAATGCAACAAATCAGGCCTTGGTTTATTGTTTATGATGGTCTAGAGTTAAGAAATTGGTGGCAATAATGTTGATAATTCAGACTAAAGTGTGTCATGTATGCATTTGTTCAGGAGAAGTGGGTGTTATACAGTAACTGGTTCCCCCTCCCCTCTTTTTTCTAGGATGGTAGTTTGACCAGAGGATTCCAAAAGCTCAGGGCTCCTGGTCATTTGATTGTTTGAGTTGGGGTGAGGAGAAGTAGAACTTTGACCTTGACAGGGACTGTGTTCACTGCATATTTTTATATTACTATACTTTTCTCTAAGTTAAAAAAATCTGCTTTGACTACAAAATGGGGTCAAAGTGATTTTTGAGGGTCAGCTCTAAAAAGGAGTTTCCAGTAGGTCAGGGCTCAGTCAAAGTATAAACTATAGAATTCAACCCCAAGTAATCTCCAGGGATGATAGGAAAATAGTCATGGAAATTGGTCATTCAATAAACATTTATTAGGTGCCCACTATGTGCCAGGCACTGAAGATACAGAGAAAGTAAAGGACAGTCCCTGCTCTCAAGGAGCTCACAGTCTAATAGAGAGACAAATATCTACAAACAAGTCCTATCCAGGAAAAAATCCACTGTGGGAAGGCATTAGAATTCAGACTTGACTTTGCACCTACTGCTCTGCCTGGTTTCAGCTCCTTGGAACAAGATGCCCCTGCACTCATCACCTCTAAACTCACCACCAGCTGCAGACTCAAGCCTTGATTGAGACTTCCTCCCTCCAGTTCCCCTCCCTCTGATGGGGCTAGAGGATGGAGTGCCAAACTCCTCCCAATGCCTTCCTTTACTGAGGGCAGAAACTGCACTCAGCTCACTCTGCTTTACATCTCTGCTGCCCCACTTGGTTTCACCTCCATGGAACGAGATGTCCCCACCAGGTACCCCCTGTCCTGTCCCACCTTTTTCATCTTTTGTGTTTTATCTCCCCCTTTACATAGTAAGCTCCTTGACAGCAGAAATGATCACTCTTTTTATTATATTCCCGGTGCCTGGCACATGAATGTTTAATAAATGTTGATTGGATACTGGGCTGGAAAGGCTCCCTATAGAAGATGGGATTTTAACTGGGACTTGAAGAAAGCCAGGGAAGCCTGGAGGAAGAGATGAGGAAGGACGGCATTCCAGCAATGGAAGACAGCCTTAGAAATTGTCCAGAATTGGGATCTCACATCCCTTTTTATTTTTTTCTTTCCTCCTCTCCATTTTGGAAAAGGTGTAAAATAACTTTTCTTCTTTCTCTTTCAGGTGAGCAAGCATTACATTTACACACATGGCTCAACTAATTAAGAAGCTCTCAGCTAAGCTGACCCAGTAGTTGGCAGTAGAATCATAGGATTTACAGCTGGTATTTACTCCCCTTGTGATGTTAACATCATTGGAGTCCAGTTTCTTCCTCTGTAAAATGATTGAAGTGGTGGTCTCTAGGGCACCTTCCAGTCCCAAATCTATGATCATATCCTAGGAGTCTGTGCTCTCCTGGCCTCCAGCTCTGTGTTCTTAAAAATCTACCAGGCTTAGCCACTTGGATGGCATGCAAAGGAAGGCGTCTTTATTTTATCCTGTCCCCCTCCCCCACCTTCTTAGGGAAAGATTGATAAATTGAATTTTGCTTCTGAGGGAGCCTGTGTTTTGTTTCCTGTTTATGACCCTCTCTCAGGCCTTCAGTTATTAGGTTAAGAGACTAACTCAGAATGAGTTAGAAGGTTGGAAAAAGGAGGGCTTCGACAGACAGTTGGAGGCCCCAGACCAACATACAGGGAGTAGGTGGAAGGAGGGAGTTTGCTTCTTCCATAGTAAATCAGAATAGTAAATGAAGAGGCAGTGTCCAGCGTACCAGATTTTGAACCAGCAGACCTGGATTTCCATGGGTTGGTGTGAGACACTGAGCAGGTTTCTTTCTGATGGACTTAGTTCTCCAATTGTAGAAGGCTGGGTGAAACAATCCCTGCCCTCAAGAAGCTTGTATTCTAAAGGGGGAGACAACATGAACACTATGCATATGCATAGTGTAATTGACAAGAGTTCAGTCTTTAGAACATGTGCAATGTCCTTCCTGCTTCCCATCCCCAATGATCTTGTTTCTAGAAATATAATGGAGAGATCCTTCTCCCTCACTCCTGCCCACTTCTCTTCAGAGCATGTAGAGGTATCCTCTACTTCCTGCAGGCATTCTATGAGGTGACAAAAGGTCTTCTAAATGGTTGCTGAGCCAGAACTGAATGTCTGAGTAAAGGATTCCTTACCTTCTTATCCTTGGAGGCTTTCAAGTGAGGGATATGGTGAGGGGCAGGACATCCTATTTCCTACCTTGCCACCATGACTTCTGTGAAGAGCCAGCTTTGGAGAGGAAAGAAAGGACTAAGTAAATTATTTTGTCAAGAAGTGGCATTCTAGGTTAGTGGAAAGAATACTGAACTAGGGGATCATTAGATATGAGTTCAAATCCTGGCACTGGTACTTATCCAAGTGGCTAAGGGACTTGGTTAAGTCTCTTCCCCCTCTGAGCTTCAGTTTCCTCCTCAGTAAAATGGTTTTTAAATAGCAATGACTTGTTTAAAAATTCCAAGACATGGAACTGTTGTAAAATACTGATAACCAATCTACTGGTTTTCAGTTTAGCTTGGTTTGTCTCTAAGGTCTTCCTGGTTCTAGCCATTGTGATCTGCAAGAGTAGTTGGGAGGTGAATTTGGGTGTTGTTGAGATGAAAAGACAAAGATCAATTTTTGTGAAGGTGCCATGTGTAACTGAGAAATATGTATATTCCTTTTCATTCTAATTTATTAACTGCCAGAGATCTACTCTGTTCATATCCTTAACTTCTCATAGAGGAAGAAAAATCAGCTCTCAGGCAGGTGTCTGGAGTTCCCAGAGGGTGTGTGTTTGTCCTTCGTTGCCAAAGAAGACCATGCCATCAGAGAAATAATGACATGACTTGCACTTGACTTTGTTTTGAGTGAGGGAGGGCTGTGCAGGTCACCAGCCTCACTTCTCTTCCATAGCCATCTGAATCCAGTAACCAGATATTCATCAGGATGACTGGAGATGACCCAGGCTGAAGCAGTTGGGGTTAAGTAATTTGCCCAAGGTCCAAGGTCACATAACTAGTGAGTGTTAAGTGTCTGAGATTTGAACTCAGGTCCTTCTGACTCCTGCACTGGTGCTCTATCCACTGCACCACCTAGCTGCCCCCTCCCAGAAGGTATCCTTGACCTGAACCTGGTAGTTAGAACCCAGATTTCTTTCTTAAAGAGACAAAAAATTGGGATGTCTAGTTGGAGCCAGGATAGAAAGAGAATTAGGAAGAGAAATCAGATTTATTCAGCAGCCAGGTGGAGAAGGAACCCTAGTTCTAATTTGGCTTGGGAACTAATCTACAGAATAGTTTGTAATTAGTTCACAGTAGTCCTTACCCTAGGATAAAATATGTTCATGTTTTCTGAATATGTTTCATAGGATAATAGATAATATAAAAAGAACTAGAAGGAACATTAGAGTTCATCATAGAGACAGCTACATGGTACAGTGTATAAAGTGTGGGACTTGGGGTTGCATTCAGTGCCTGCTTCAGACTGTGACTAGTTGTGTGACCCAAGACAAATCACTTAATATCTGTGAACCTCAGTTTCCTCATGGGTAAAATGGTGATAACAATATTATCTATAGGATTGTTGTGAGGCTGAAAGAAAAAGATTAAAAAATAAAACTATGGAGATTGCTAGGTGGTGCAGTGGATAGAGCATTGAACCTGGAACCAGAAAGACCTAAGTTCAAATTTACCTTAGACACTACTAGCTATGTAATCCTGAACAAGCAACTTAACCTCTCTCAGGATTCGTTTCCTTGTCTGTAAAATAAGGACAATAATAACAGCTGTCTCATAGGGTTGTTGTGAGAATCCAATGTCACACCATATGTAAACTACTTTGTAAACCTTAAAACTATATACATTTTAGCTATTATTATTTTTTAATTCAATACACTAACTTTACAGATAAGGAAACTGAGGTCCAAAGAAGAATTACCAAGGTCAGAGAATTAGTAGAACGGAAACTCCCAAGTCAGCGTTCTCCACATTACCTCCGGCTAACATTCAGCCTCATCATTTAAAGGAAAGAATGTTAGGTTCAGAAGACCTGAGTTTATTTAAATCCTACCCCTGGTATTCACTGAGTGACCATTAAATGATTTTACTCAAGCCTCAGTCTTCTCATCTGGTAAATGGGAATGCTAGTAACCACACTGCCTGCCTCACCAGATTGTTGTAAAGAAATCCCTTTGGAAGCTTCAAAAGCTAAAGAAATGTCTCCCTCAGGGCATCATGACTGGCAATAACTTCTGTTTCCTGAATTCTATAAAAATTTGTCTGTTATTTCCTTCCCTTTGAAGTAGGGAGTGAAATGAACTGTATCCCCATTTTATGAAGGATGAAGCTGGGGCACAGTGCCAGAAGTGGGATTCAAACCCAGATCTCTGATGCAACATTGCACCGCAAGAAAGGACAAGAGGAAAGCTGGCCTGGAGGCTAGAAAGCTGTCCTCTGAAACTAGAAGTTCTATTTCTGACACTGATGATGGGACCCTGACAAGCTATGTGACCTCTTGGGGCGCCAGGCAATTCTTCCAAGACTCTAAATTGTAGAGAAGATGCTGACCCCCATTGACAGAAGGTGTTTCCTTATCTGGATGTCTCCTGAGCCAATGAAATCCTAATCCCAGTCTCTAGACCTAAGAAAAAGACAAATATGAGGAACTCAGAGAAATCCTGGAACACCTGCATGCTCTGTATTAGCAGAATCAAGAGAATAGTTTATATATTGCGATTACAACATCAATGAAAAGATTGCTAAAAGAAAATCAAACTGAGTTCCTGAAAAAACCTAGTGAAGGCCCCAGAGAAGGGAGCATGGAACGTACCTCTTTCCTCCTGGCAGAGAGATGGGGAGCTACTAGGATAGAATACTGCATGCATTGTCAAACAGTCTCTGTGTTGGCCGTTTTGCTTTATCTGAAGGGAGAATTTAGTCTGGAGTAGGGGTAGGTGGAAAATACTGATCGAAAACCAGCAAGCATCAATAAGATGTATCATAAGAGATGGAGTATATCATTGTGAATAGAGAACTAGCCTTGGAATCATGAAGACCTGAGTTTAAGTATCACCCTGGCACAGCCTTGCAACCTGATTCTTGGCTATCCATTTAACCCCTCAGATGCCAGGCAACTCCTGATATGCCCTGGGAGTTCCCTTCACCAGTGATCCAGAAGAATAAAAAAAGGCATGGAGGGAAAATTTATTAGAAACAAGCAGACCACTCAAGGTTTCTGCCTCCAAATCTGCACTTGGTCCACTGAGTACTTCATAAATGGTTGGTGGGTGAGGGAGTTGAATGCCTCACAGCCATCTGCTCTGTCCCAGCTGGTCTCTGCTTTCCTTACCAAGCGTCTGCCCTCACCAGCAGAGAGAGGTCATTTAGACCCTGCTGCTGGCAGCTAAGGGATGAGAGTTAGGGCTGAGAAGGAGGTTGGGAAACCAGATGGGACTGGGAGGACCCCAGAGGCCACTGCTAAAGAATAGTGATTTCATTTTCAGCCAATATTACTCCCACTGCAAAGCAGTCGGGACAAGTAGTGCAACCAGAGTAGAAAATCAGTCTGTCATCTGTGCCTGTTGGGGGTGGGAGGAGTGGGCCAGCTTCTTGAAAGCAAGCAGAGGGTGTGACTGACCTGCTGTCAGTGTCTCTGACCCCTGTAGGGATGATTGTTTTCAGTCCCCCCAAAAGGCTAGGGGCTTGTCATTTATTGGTCTCATGACCCCTCAAGGGGGTTGAGAGAGGAATTCTAGAGGAAGAGCCCCAGAATCATGCAATTTTTTCAATACCTAGAAAATAACTTAGAAGCATATAGTCCAGTTCTCTGATTTGCCAGGTAAGGCATAGATCATGGTAAGGGTCTGCCCGAGGTCACACAGCTAGCTATTCAGGGGTAGAGCTCAAAAGAGAACCAATGTCTTTCAGCACCTAAATCAAGGTTTCTCCCATTGCAACACCCACTGCCTTTCCATTGCAGAGTGTTCACAACAAGCCTGTGTGTATTATTGTACAGATGAAGAAATGGAGGTTCAGAGACATTGAGAGATTTATCTGCCGTCACACAGGACTTGATCTTATACACTTTAATCCTGGATCTGGTCCTCTCAACGTCAGCTCAGTTTTCAGCTCCCAGAAGTGACGTGTCCTTACCCTCAACCTGGCCATTCAAAAATTCATTTATTTATTTGTTTATGCATTCATTCATCTTTCCATTCATTTATTTGTTCATCTGTTTATTTAATTTTTTATTCATTTTGGACTTAAATACAAAAAGACAAAAAAAGGAAACACTTCCATGTACATGAGCCTGACCACTTTTAGCTATACCTATATTTTCACCCCTTCTTCCTCATACTCTGAGATGGATAGGGACAGAGCTTGCATCTATGGTTTCACTGGTGTAGGTCACTGTCAGTAAATAGCTCCCTTTCAATGCATGCCACAGCTCCTAGCCCTAGAGAGTCATCTGGCACACAGACAGACAGGTTGGGGGATGTGCTCAGGGTCACACAATTCTGACACTGTGTCAGAGCCAGAACGTGAACCAGATGTTCTTGGCTTCAAGGCTGGCTCTATCCATGATGTCATATTGCTTTTTCTCTGACACACAGTAGTCATTTAATAGATACTTGTTGAATATAAATAAATTGGAAGGGAATTAGTATGCAAAGCACATAAGAGAGACTCTAGTAACCTTCTGACTCCAGATTCCCCAAAGCTACTGTAGTTCCTTGACGGAGGCTGGAAGAAGGGGCTTATCCCTCTTCCCTCTGTGCCCCTGGACTCCCACCTAAGCTCTGTTGAGCCCCCTCTGGGTCACTGTCCTTGGTCTGACCCACAATGGGGTGCTGCCCTCTCAGAGGTATTAATTCATCCCCAATAAGACATACAGATCTCAGCCACAGAGGGTCTCATTTCTGGGAAGTGGAATTGAATTAGCCACTGAAACAGCTGTAGCTTGCCAGGCCTCAATTGAATTCCGGCTGCTTCCTGGATACAAGTGGGAGCCAGAGCTCCCCAGAGAGCAATGGCCTCTGCTCCATAAATCAGATTAGCTGAAGATGAATCAAGCTGCCCTCATTTCCAATGAGTGCTGGAGCCTTTGCCCTCCCAGACCCTCCTGCCTCCTAGTGCTCCAGACCAGCTTGATGAACAACACATTTCTTGCTTATTAGGAGAATGAGGAATCTAAGGAGCTGACTTGATTTCAATCTCCTTATTATTTCCCTCAGAAACCCTAAGGGCTGTCTGCTAAACCCAATTATTGGCAGCAAACACATTAAATATTGTCAGTAACAAGAATGAACAATATTATCCTATGCTTCCCTGCAGCCTACAGGGTGGGCTCTAAGACATAGAATCACAGAATTTTGAATTTCACAATGAATGAAGAAAACATTTATTAAGGGCTTACTATGTGCAAAGAAGTGTAGATACACGTTAAAAAAAATAAGCTGGGATATGAATAGAAAAGACTGTCCTTTATCTCAAGGACCTCACATCTTAATGGGAAGATATCACATATGGAAGGTTTCACTAGCAGCCCATATGGAAAAGCCCCACGGTCCTTAGGATGTAGCGGCAAACTACATGGTAATGTATGATCTCTAATATTGTTTCTACTGATAAAAAATCACATCAGCTTCTGATATTGTACATTTGACAGTCCCTATCTTACCCCACAAGGTTTCTGTGAGGATCAAATGAGATATTTGTAAAGCACTTAGCACAATAGCACATAGTAGGTGCTTAATCATGCTTGCTCTTTCCTTTTCCTCTCCCCTCCCCCTAAGGAGTTTGTCCTCAGTTTCATACAGTTACTAGGTGTCAGAAGATTTGAATATGAATTTTCTTGGCTTCAAGGCTGGCTCTCTATCCATTACACCATATTGCCTCTTCCCTGACACATAATAAGCACTTAAAAGATACTTGTTGAATATAAATAAATTGGAAGGGATGTAGTTGTAGGGGAGGGAAGGTGAGTTACTGAAGGTCAATACAAGGAAACCTGGAACTCATAGCCCAGTAAAGTAAGCCAGCTTTACTGACGGGAGATATTTCCCCAAAGACGGCAGTCAGGGAGAAGGATGGAAATGGGTCCTCTTATTTCTTGGGAAGAATATCCCTCTCTCAAAACAATAAAATCTTTGAATTTTTATAAAGTTTCTATCTGGGTCTATCAGGATGAAGCATTGGAAGAAGAGACCAAGGAGTCTTGACGGGGATTAGTTGGTGGAAAGCATTCCTGGGAAATTGGAGGTTTGTTGATAGCCAAAATCCTTAACAGTGAAAAAAGAGACAGTAGCTGTTACTGCTGATCCTTCCCTGGAAAAGTGATACCATTTCCAGGTGAGGGAGTTTTTTAGTTTTTCAGGAGTTTCTATGTTTAGTAGGCCCAGCAGCTACTGTATTCCTTACATTTGGATGGCAAGACCTCTCCTTTCTGGGTCTTCAATCACTGTTACTGCAGCACCTGCAGGAACAGGTACCAGACAGCATTTCTCCAGGGGTTGTTTCCTGGGATGATAGCTTCACATCCAGGAAGATTATAGAGCATCTGGCCCCATCCATCACTAAATAAGGGTCCTCTCCCCTTCACAACTCACCCAGTGAGTGGTCATCTGACCTCTGCTTAAAGATCTCCAATGGAGACAGAAGGAAACCCCCATGTTCCAAGGCAGTCCATTCCATTTTTGGTTAGATCTAATTGTTATGAAGTTTCCCTCTGATTTCTGCTTCTTTGTGACATTCACCCATCGTTCCTAAACCCTCTCCCATGAGATAACCCTTGAGATACTTGAATACAACTTTCAAGTTCACCACTTCTCCTCTGTGGGTCAACATTTCTAGCTCCTTTAACTGACCCTTAGATGGCATGAATTCAAAACCTTTCACCATCCTGGCTACTCTCCTCTGGATTCTATCCAATTTATCAATGTTCCTCCTAAAATGTGCCAGCTAGAATGGAGCACACTACTATAGGTGTGGTCTGCCAGGGCAGAATGCAATGGGACTATCCCCTCCAATTCTTTGCCCCTCTTAATGCAACCCATTATCATATTAGTTTTTCTGGCTGCCATTGATGCATAAGCTCATGATGCACTAAACACCACATTTTTTCAGAAAGTTTCTTTCCCCAAGTCTTGACCTTGTGAATTTGATATTTTTGAACCCAGTTACGGGACTTGACATTTTTTCTTATTAAATCTCATCTCTTTCACTTTGACCCACTACTATACTCTATAAAAGCTAGATTCAAGATGTGTTTGAATACTGATTTTATCATGTGGTGTGTTGGATATCCGCAAGATGTATTTGAATACTGATTTTATCATGTAGTGTGTTGGATATCCCTCTAAGCTTTATTCCACCTGAAAAGTTGATAGGTATTTCATCTATGACTTTATCCAAGTCATTTAAAAATTCAACAATGAAAATATTAAATAGTTTGACGTGAGTTGTATAGTGCATGCACAGATATTTATTGCTCACTTCCGGTTGACCGTGTAGGAGCTTTGGAAACTACTTTTGATCTTGTATATGATCCAGAGGTTTTCAGACTTAGATAATGAAGACCTCTAATTGGTTGCTGAGTCAGAGGAGCCAATGACTCAGTGAATGTACAGAAGGGGTGACTTGCCCCCTCTACCTCTCTTTTTTGTAACAGTTGTTTTAAGTTAAATTACTGAGTCTGTTCTAACCATCCTATTAATGGACGTTGTTATTCTATCCTTGAGTTGTTGTAAGAAAGCATAAATGATCTATTAAACCCAATGTGTACGGTACACAGAATACTTTTGTTATTTCTTCCTTTTTGGGTATAGAAGCAGAGTATTTCCCTATTCTCAATTCTTCTTTTAGAAATAATTAGGAAAGCATTTTCAAATTATTCTAATCTGAAGACTTTGGGCTAATCTGAAAGATGTTTTATCAGCGTTTCTTTAATGGTCAGTTCCACGACAATGTCCTTTCTCCACCTCAGCCCAGGACAGGACTACTCCCTGAAGTGATTAGCGAGGTGACCAGACAAGGACAAGAAATCTCTGATGGATCAATCCATCCTTAAAAGATAGGAAGAACTGTTGGTTTCAGTTAAGGGAAACATCTCTTGAGTTCACCAGAGAGAAAGAATGCTGAAAGGGAGTGGTCCAAGAGGAAACATGATTTTAGATGATTCTTGGAGGCTGTGCTGAAAGTGACATGATTGTTGCTCTGTTTGATGAAGCAAACTGTGAACTCAACCTTCCCCTGAGTTCTGTTACTGTTTTATCATAGTGTGAAATTTTCCTTATTCAGGAATACTGTACATTGTAAGCTCAGGATGGCTTGAGGGAGAGAGGTTTTTAGAAATGGACTCTGTCCATAAAATAGTCATTTTCTCTCTAAACATGATGCTTGGATTGTTGTTTTTCAGTCACTCAATCGTATCTGACTCTTTATGACCCCAATGGATCATAGCACACCACGTCCTTCTATCCTCCTCTGTCTCCTGAAGTCTGTGCAAGTTCATGTTCATTGCTTCCATGACAGTATCTTTTCATCCATCTCATGCTCTCCTGTCCCTTTCTCCAACTTCAATCTTTCCCAACATGAGTCTTTTTTAGTGAGTCCTGTCTTCTAATTATGTGGCCAAAAGATTTAAGCTTCAACTTCAATATTTGTCCTTCCAATAAATAGAGTTCATTTCTTTAAGTATTGACTGATTGGCCGTCCAAGGAACTCTCAAGAGTCTTCTCCAGCACCACAATTTTGCAGTATTCCTTATAGTCTGATCCTCACAGACATACATGGCTACTGGAAAAACCATGGTTTTGACTATACAGTCCTTTGTCAGCAAGATGATGTCTCTGCTTTTTAGTGTGCTGTCCAGATTTGTCATAGCTGTCCTTCGAAGGAGCAAGCAACTTTTAATTTCATGGCTAAGGTTGCCATGCTTGGATTAGAATAATCTAAAATAATAAAAATATTCCTGGCAGGTTTGTGCCTAAAACACAGAGTACAGAATTTTCTACTATACAGGGACAATCTAGGCTTTGGAGCCATACTTTTTTTAATTAAAATTTTTTTTTCTTAAATATAAATTTATTTATTTAACTTTTTACACTTATTTTCACAAAATTTTGGGTTCCAAATTTTTTCCCCCTTTTATCCCCTCCCCCCACCCCAATACACCAAGCATTCTAGTTAGCCCTATCACCAATCTGCCCTCTCTTCTATCATCCCTCCCTTCTCTTATCCCCATCATCTCTTTTGTCCTGTAGGGCCAGATGACTTTCTATTCCTCATTAACTGTATTTCTTATTTCCTAGTAGCAAGAACAATACTAAACAGTTGTTCCTAAAACTTTGAGTTCCAAATTCTCCCCATCCCTCCCTCCCCACCCATTCCCTTTGGGAAGGCAGGCAATTCAGTATGGGCCATATCTGTGTAGTTTTGCAAACAACTTCGATAATAGTCGTGTTGTGTAAGACTAACTATATTTCCCTCCATCCTATCCTGCCCCCCCATTGTTTCTATTCTGTCTTTTGATCCTGTCCCTCCTCGACTGTTGACTTCAAATTGTTCCCTCCTCCCATTGCCTTCCCTTCAATCATCCCCCCATCCTGCTTATCTCTTTCTCCCCCACTTTCCTGTATTGTTTTTTTTCTCAGCTCTCCTCTTTTTCCCTCCACTAAAAGTCACCTGCTTGCCTCTTGAATGAGATATAGTTTACCCCATTCCATTTCACCCTCTTTCCTCCCCCTACCTTTCTCTCTCACCATTTACCTTAATTTCTTTTAAGATATGGTCCCATCCTATTCAATTCACTCTGTGCTCTCTGTCTCTGTATGTGTGTGCATGTATGTATGTGTGTGCGCGTGCATGCGTGTATATGTGTGTGTGTGGTCCCACCAACTACCCAGATACTGACAAGTTTTAAGAGTTACAAATATTGTCTTTCCATGTAGGAATGGAAACAGTTCACCTTTGGTAAGTCCCTTATGACTTCTCTTTACTGTTTACTTTTTCATGCTTCTTCTCATTCTTGTGTTTGAAGGTCAAATTTTCTTTTCAGCTCTGGTCTTTTCATCAAGAATGCTTGAAAGTCATCTATTTCATTGAAAGACCATTTTTTCCCCTGAAGTATTATACTCAGTTTTGCTGGGTAGGTGATTCTTGGTTTCAGTCCTAGTTCCTTTGACTTCTGGAATATCCTATTCCATGCCCTTCAATCCCTTAATGTAGAAGCTGCTAGATCTTGAGTTATCCTGATTTTATTTCCACAATACTGGAATTGTTTCTTTCTAGCTGCTTGCAATATTTTCTCCTTGACCTGGGAACTCTGGAATTTGGCCACAATGTTCCTAGGAGTTTCTCTTTTTGGATCTCTTTCAGGTGGTGACCGATAGATTCCTTCAATACTTATTTTGCCCTCTGGTTCTAGAATCTCAGGGCAGTTTTCCTTGATAATTTCATGGATGATGTCCAGGCTCTTTTTTTTGATCATGGCTTTCAGGTAGTCCCATAATTTTTAAATTGCCTCTCCTGGATCTATTTTCCAGGTCAGTTGTTTTTCCCATGAGATATTTCACATTCTCTTCCATTTTTTCATTCTTTTGGTTTTGTTTGGTGATTTCTTGGTTTCTCATAAAGTCATTAGACTCCATCTGTTCCATTCTAATTTTGAAAGAGCTATTTTCTTCAGTGAGCTTTTGAACCTCTTTTTCCATTTGGCTAATTCTGCTTTTGAAAGCATTCTTCTCATTGGCTTTTGAACCTCTTTTGCCAATTGTGTTAGCCTATTTTTCAAGGTGTTATTTTCTTCAGCATTTTTTTGGGTCTCCTTTAGCAAGGTATTGACCCATTTATCATGCTTTTCTTGCATCTCTCTCATTTCTCTTCCCAGTTTTTCCTTCACCTGTCTAACTTGATTTTCAAAATCCTTTCTGAGCTCTTCCATGGCCTGAGCCCATTGGATATCTATTTCGGATGTTTGGGTTACAGAGGCGTTGACTTCTATGTCTTTCCCTGATGGTAAGCATTGTTCATCCTCATCAGAAATGAAAGGGGGAAACATCTGTTCCCCAAGAAAGTAGCCCTCTATGGTCTTATTTTTCTTCCCTTTTCTGGGCATTTTCCCAGCCAGTTACTTGACTTCTGAGATTCCTCTCCACCCCTGCCTAGATCCACCCAGCTAGTGCTTGGGGTCTGAGATTCAAATGCTGCTCCCCAGCCTCAGGGCTTTCTGCAGTGGGCATGACTGCTATTCAATGTGAGCTTAAGTTCTGGTGCTCAGGTGGGGGCAGGGCCGCCTCCCAGGCTCAGTTCCCTCAGGGGCTTTATGCGGAGACCTTCAGTAATGGAGTGGAGCTCCTGTCTGCTTGGGGAGCCCAGGTCTGCTGCTGTCCCTGTCTCTGCTGCTGCCTCTCGAGGGAGCCTGAGTTATGGAGACACCCCGCTCCCATCTCAGCCAGCCTAGAAGTCTCTCTCACTGACCTGTAGCGCCTGTGGGTGGAGGGACCTTCGCAGCCACCAGAGGTTCCATCCCTGAAGCCTGCTCGGATCTGCTCCTTTGGGGCCACACGACCAGGGCAGGGCAGGGCTGGGCTCCGCTATCCAGTGTGCAATGGACCTTTGGTGCCAGTTTTTCAGGGCTCTCTGGAACAGAAATCTCCTCCACTATGTTGCTGCATGGCTTGCACTGCTCCAGAATTTGTGGGGAGTTCTTTTTACAGGAAATTTATGGCTGTGGGTTTGGAGCTAGCATACATGAGTCTTTCTACTCCGCCATCTTGGCTCCTCCCCCCAAAAAATTTTTATTTAACAAAGAATAATTTCCTCTCCCTCCCCTTCCATTTTTTTTGGGGGGGAAATGGAAAAGTAAAACCCTTGTAACAAATATGAATGATGTAGCAAAACAAATACCCCCATTGCCTATGGTAGTGGGAAGCCTCTACTTTGTGACTAGGTAGTTAATATAAAGGCAGCTAGGTGTTGCAGTGGATAGAGCACCCACCTGGAGTGAGGAAGACCTGAGTTGAAATTTAGCCTTAAACACTCACTAACTGTGTTACCCTGAGCAAATCACTTAACCCTGCTCTGTGTGAGATCATAATTGCTACCTCTGCTTTTTTTTTAACTTCATAATAGATTGGCTGTCTTATTTTAACTCTGTGTATGTCATTCTGGTTTAAGTGTCTCTTATAAAAGATATATTGGATTCTAGTTTCTAATCCATTCTGCTATCCACTTCCATTTTATGGATGAGTTCATCCCATTCACATTCATGGTTATGATTGCTTTGTATTTCCTTCCATCCTGTTTTCTTCTGTTTATCTTTCTTTCTCTCTTTTTACCCTGTTCCTTCTCAAAAGTCTGCTTTGCTTCTGACCACTGCTTCCCGTAATATGCTTTTCCTTTTGTCATTTCTCCTTTTCTCTTATCCCCTTCCCCTCCTATTTCCCTATTGGGTAAGATAGATTTCTCTACCTAACTGATATGTGCGTGTATGTATGTATGTATGTATATACATATACATATATACATATATATGTATATACACACATATTCTTTCCTCTTTGAATCAATTTTAATAAGAGTGAGGTTCAGGCATTGCCTGCCGCTCCCCTCTCATTTTCCCCTCCACTATAAAATCTGGGTGTAAGTCAATTATTTTGAGATAATCTAAAAAAATAAAGGGTAAGAAACAGGGATAACAGTAAGAAGGAGGAAGAGAGATAGTAGAATAGGGAAATTTTTCTCACGTAAAAGAGGCATGTGAAGAAGAGCTTTTGAAGCAGAGGGGGAAATGGAAAAAGGAATTTGCCAGCATTGAGGCCAGGCAGATTCTCAGTCGCAGGCAGATCTGTTGGTGGAGGCAGGTGTGTAGAATAACCTATCTGGTCCGGCCTCAGCACCAAGGTCTAGAACAGTGGGGTGGAGGCACCCTGGATGACTGCAGTAGCAGCCCCTCATTCTGGGCCCAGCACCCCATCACTGAGCTGATTGGGTTGTTGTAACTTCTCTTCTTACTAACGGCTCACATTTTTGCAGCACTTTGTGATTTACAAAGCATTTTCCTCCCACCAGCTCTTCTGGATAACTTACTCCAGGTCATACCACTTGTCACTGTCAGAGAGCAGGATGGGAATTATCTTAGGTCACCCAGGAAGTCAGTGCCAGAGTCAACGGAAGCCTGTGGTATTCTGGCTCTCTCTCAGCCAAATATGCCCCAATCCAGAGTGGATTAATCATGTTATTTGGTTTTGACCCAAACCACAAAAAACAACCCCCCAAACCATTTGGTATTGTTTTTGAGTCTTCCATGATGACAACAATAAACTTTTTTCCATCCCCTGTGGGGAGTATTGGGAAAAAAGCCTATTTCCTGCTGTTTATGCATCATCCCCCCCAGGGGAGGCAATAAATGGATGCTATGCCTTGTAAATGGGGGCAGCTGAAATCAAAGCATTATTTTAATTGCTTTTTGAGCTGTCAGCTAAAGTGATTTCAAACTGAGTAACTGAGAGGAATAAAGGAGGCTCTGGGCCCCTCTGTTACCCCACCCCAACATGATGTGATAGGATTTTTCTCAACAGAAACAGCTCAACTTTTTGCCACCCCCAAATTAATTTCTGCTCCCCTTGGAGCTGCTTTGCCTTGAGGTAGCTTGTGAAGTGTCAAGTTAATTATCTGAGACTCAGTGTCCTCCTTTATCAAATGTGCAAGAGATATGAGAAGAAAACCCCTTCCGTAGGAAGGGGTCTATGGGCATGAAACATTGCATATACTGGCAATTCTTTTCAAGGTATTGATTAGTTTTACTGATTTCCCACTCATTTCCTTCCTTTCAAGCAAATTCTTTGTTAAAAAGGATAGTTCTCTTGGAGAAGGGCTTCAATCAATAAAATTTGCTAAATTATTTTCTAAAAATAACCATGCCTTTGTGGGGCTGTTTAAGAACCGGTAAGGCAAGACAGTCAGTCCATGGATTCCTCAAACCTGGAGACCCTGGAGGTGGGGTGGGACATGCTGCTCTTGCCTCATCTGCCTTGCATGGTAATGGTGAGTAGCTAGTGGAATCAGAGGTTCCTAAGATCCCAGAGCCGGAAGGGATCTCAAAGTCCATATAGTTCAAGTCCCATATTTTACAGATGAGGAAAGTGAAGTGATTTGCATAGTCATACAGCTAGTAAGTATACTAGTAAGTCTCCTGTACCACTATGCCTGAAAACAATCTTCATACTGTAAAGCATTCTACAAATGCAGGCATTCTTACTCCTGTCTTTTTTTTCTTCTCATTCTTCCTGCACTTCTTCTGACTGGCCTTGAGTGCACTTTTCTGTCCATTATTCAGATGTGATTGCTGGCTCACGGCCAGTACTATTTGGACAATCATGGAGGAGAGACAAACCACAGGACTGGAGAAGGCAAACAGCCTGATTTTCTAAAAAATAAAACAAAGCAATGGGCTGGGGGGAATTGGGGAGAATTGAATTATCAAATTACAGGTCAGTGAACTTGATCCTTAACAAAATTCTAGAACTGATTGTTGAAGAGGTGATAAATGACATCTAGAAAAGGAAATAATAATCTTAGAGCCAACTTGGATTCAACAAGAGGAACCCATGTCAGACCAATTTCATTTTTTGATAGGACCACTCAGACGATAAAGTGGAGACCAGCAGGGGCAGGAAGTGTGGGGATGGGGACAGAGGGGTGCTGTTGATATTGCTTACCTAAATTTTAGCCAAATGTCATATAAAGACTCTCCTGTTGTTCTTATGGAAAAGATTGCAAGAGATCCTCTGGCTAACAGTCTAATCACACAGGTTTGAGAGTGAATTTTATCAGTCTTTATGTGGCTTTAACCTCTTTGGAACTTGGGCTTGGAGTTCTGGATCTATGTCTAGCTTGCCTTAAGGGAGGGCACTGAAACTTCTCAAAGCTTAGAAATCTTCAGGACTTTGCTTCTGGCCTTCCATTCCAGGACCAAATGATGGAGCTGGAAAGACGTGCTAATTCTCATCCTCAGAGTCCTTTATCCTAAGGTGAAGTATAACCACAGACAAAATATGCATATGAAAATAATAGCCCATTTTTATCCACAGCTTCAAAGTTTGCCAAGTGTTCCCCATGCCTGATCTCCTTTGAGTGTCTCGACAACTCTGCGAGGTTGGTGGTAGGATTATCACCATTTTACAGATGAAGTCACTGCGACTCATAAAGGTGACTTCATTTGCTCAGCATCACTCGCTAAGTGTCAAAGCAGGATTCAAACCCAGAACTTTCTGACCTCACACTAGCAATCCCTGTACTAAGTCCTCCAAAGACTGACATAAGTGAAGAGAAGCTCATCTAAAACACTGGCCACCAGGTGATGCCTTTTTGGCTATGCATGGGATGGCAAGACCCCTCCTCAAATTGACTACTGAGAGGCATCTCCAGGTAAAAACAGAAAATCTCCTTTATTCGGTGAGACCGGGCTGTCCCTTCACCAGTAAAGCTGGAGTAGGGAGGTAGCTTACAGAAGCAGAATAGCATTTTTATATAGACCCTGACCGAGAATCTCCCTCCCACCACTGACCATTATTCTCGTTGGCTGAGAAGCAAGGTCTTACATTCTAGGGAAATCTAACCAATCCCTTTTGAAAGCCGGTTCAAATTTCCCTCTCCAGGACATTACAAAGCTGCGAAGGTACACGTCATTATATGCAAGTTAGGTATTGAGGAGTTGGTGAGTCATATCAATCATTGATTTTAAAGCAATACATACCCTCATATGGAAATCACCCGACTCTGGAGGAATGGAAACCTGGGCCCAAGGTCTCTTCCACTCCAGGGAGAAGGCTCCACATTCCTGAGAAGTCTTCACTAAATCTGTTCCCATTCAGCTCTAACTATTTATAAGATCTCAGAGCTGGCAGGAACTTCAGAGTGATATGATTTAGTCCAGTTTGTACCTAAACAAAAATCCTCTCTACAGCCCATGTGTCAAATGGGCTTAGAGCTTTCTTTAAAAACCTCTTTTTCTTTTTCTCTCAATTTACAGAGAAAGGAAAGGAAAGGAGGGGAGAAAGGAAGGAAGGAGATTAGGAAAAAAGAAAAGGAGGGAAGGAGAGAAGGAAGGGAGGGAGGAGAAGGGAAGGAAGGAAAGAATAAAGCAAGGAAAGGGGAGGGAGGGAAAGAGGGATGGAGAAAAGGAAGGAAGGAAGAGAGGGGAAGAAGGGAGGAGAGGAAGGGAAGAAAGAGAGAAGAAATGGAGGAAATGAGGGAGGGAAAGAAGGAAAGAGGGAGAGGAATAAGGGAGGAAAAAAGGGAAGGAGAAAAGGAAGGATGCACGGAGGAAGGAGGGGAGGAGATAAAGAAGGAAGAGAAGGAGAGGAAGGAGAAAGGGCATAAGGGAGAGACGAGGGAGGATGGAAGGAAACAAGTATTTTTAAGTGCCTATTATGTGCCAAGGATTGTGCTAACTGCTTTTCAAACATCTCATTTGTCCTCACACCATCCCCGGGAGGTAGGTGCTAATTATTGCCTTCATTTTATAGATAAGGAAACTGAGGCAGATGGAGATCAAGTGACTTGCCCAGGTCACAACCTGGTAAGTGTCCAAGGTCAGATTTGGATGCAGATCTTCATGACTCCAGGCTCTATACCCTAGTCATAACATAGCGGGAAATGACTTGCCCCAAATCACATAATGCTAGAGCTAAGACTAGGAGCTAAGATTTGAACTCCCAGGCCAGAGGTCTCTATAATTCTGTTCATGATCTTCTTTACATATAATCTGGTATGCCCTGGTCTTGATGAAATCATGTTGACCCTAGTGGTCATTGGTATATGCTCACAACCTTTCCCTTTAATAAATATGTACTAGAATTCTTTTTATTTTATTTTATTATTTATTTTTAACAGTTTATAACAGATAAAGCAATTGCAACTTTTGGTCAGGTGATACTTCTTTTTAAAGCATTTACAATATGGACTACAAAAGAAAAAAAATGTTTTTAACATTAACCAACTGAGACACAAATAATATTTATGTTGCTAACTTCACAAGCTCTTGACCTAATTGTCTCCACAGTATTACTAAGAATTAAAGGGCCCTAACTTACTGTTGTTGGTCTAAAGTCCATGCCTAATAGCTTAATTTTAGACAACCTTGGATGTTCCCCTACCCATAATCTATAATTGAATAGATCTGGTATTAAGCTTACAAACCTTTTGACTATAGGAAATTGCCACCAATAGTAAGGACATTTCAGGGATACAATATCTCCCCAACTTCATGTCAATTCCAGGCAGCATTAGATTATCCACTTGCATTTAGTCAGGATTAAAGTCTGCCAGGTGTCAGTGGGGAAAATGAGTCAGGAGAATTCCACCTCAGCCCATGCTGAACAGCTGCTCTCCAACCCTTCCCTTGAGATCACCTATGCAGTTCATACCAGCATCTCATCAGCTTACTGGCATCATGGATTGGAGGCTCAGATCGCCTTTCTTCCTATCCATACCTGGAGTTAGACTCAGAAGAATAGTCACTTAATAGTCCCATAGCATCTAAAAATGGGAAGTTCCAAAAACCAGGTTTCAGATATGATTATAGTTTCACTTTGGCTAAGGAACATATTTTGAGGCAAGTCTTAAGTGGCTTACATGCTTTTCTATATATGTTCTAGTTCCTGATTAAATGGCAATCATAAAATCAAATTTACCATTAAAACCTTGACTTTTCCATCAATGCCAAATTTTACCCAAGGTTACCTTCCTCTAGGAAATTTAGTCTGAAATTCTTTTCTCCAGACTAAAGATGTCATTGATTTATTCTCAGTAATTAATTCAGTCTGTTGTTTTAATACTAATTGCTTTTATCTAACTTTGTAGCATGGCCAATTTTGCTCCCCATCACTCCCCTCCTCCTGCTTCCTAATGCCTTGTATTCTGATTACTCCTTCCCTCAATGCATCCTCCCCTCCATCACACCCCACCTCTCTCCTATCCTTATCTTCTCTCTTTTCTTGCAGGGCAAGATAAATTTCCATACCCCATTCCCTGTAATTCTTATTTCCCGATTATATGCAATAAAAATTCTCAACATTCGTTTCTAGTACTTTGAATTCCAGCTTCTGTCTCTCTTCCCCTCCCTCCCCAGCCCTACTGAGGAGGCAAGCAATTCAATACAGAATAATATGTGTTGTTTTGCAAAAGACTTCCATAGTAATCATGTTGTGTAATACTAATTATACTGCCCTTTGACCTACCCTATTCCCCCTTATTCCCCCCCTACAATTGACCTTGTCCCTTCTTGAAAGTGTTTATTTCTAGTGACTCCCTTCTTCCATTTGCCCTCCCTTCTAACATTCCCCTCGCTCCACTTGTCGCCTCCTCTCCTACTTTCCTGTGGTGTATATAAATTTTCATATCACATTTAGTGAGTATATTATTCCCTCCTTCAGCCACATGTGGGGAGAGTAGCTTTATTTTTTCCCCCTCTCCCCTTCTCCCTTATCTCCTCCATTGAATAAGATTTTTCTTATCTCTTTTATCAGTTATAGCCTACCCCATTCCATTACTCCCTTTCTCTTTCCAGAATTTTCCCCCTTCACCCTTTAATGTTTATTTTATTTTATTTTTGTGTGTTTATGTGTGTGTAGATATCATCTCTTCTGATATAACACACCCTGTACTCTCTATCTATGTGTATGTGTGTGTGTGTGTGTATGTACAATCTCTCCAACTACCCAAATACTGAGGAAGATTCAAGTGTTAAAAATATTTTCTTTCCATGTAGTAATGTAAATAGTTCAGCTTTAGAGAGTATTTTATGATTTTTCTTTTCTGTTTACCTTTTCATGCTTCTCTTGATTCTTGTCTTGCGAAATCAAATTTTTAAATACAGATCTGGTCTTTTCTTTAGCATGAAATCGTCAAATTTTCCTATATCACTGAATGACCATTTTTTCCCTTGAAGTGTTATATTCAAATTTACTGGGTAGGTGATTGTTAGCTTCAATCCCAGTTCCTTTGACTTCTGAAATATCCTACTCCAAGCCCTTCAATCCCTTAATGTTGAAGCTGCCAGATCCTGTGTTTTCCTGATTGTATCTCCTCAGTACTCAAATTGTTTCTTTCTAACTGCTTGCAGTCTTTTCTCCTTAATCTGGGAATTCTGAAATTTGACCACAATATTCCTAGGAGCTTCTCTGTTTGGGTTTCTTTCAGGAGGTGATCAGTGAATTCTTTCAATATCCATTTTGCCCTCTGATTCTATAACATCAGGGCAGTTTTCCTTGATAATTTCATGGAAAATAATGTCTAGGCTCTTTTTTTGATCATGACCTTCAGGTAGTCCAATAATTTTAATATTATTTCTCCAAGATCTATTTTCCAGGTCAGTTGTTTTTCCAATGAGTTGTTTCACATTATCTTCTATTTTTTCATTCTTTTGGTTTTGTTTACTAACTTCTTGGTTTAACACATAGTCATTCATTTCCCTGGACTCAATTCTCTCTTTCAATGAATTATTTTGTTCAGTGAGCTTTTGAACCTTCTCCTCCATTTGGCTACTTCTGCTTTTTAAAACCTCCTTCTCCTCGTTGGCTTTTTGAACTTCTTTTTCCAATTGAGTTTGCCTCTTTTTAAAGCTGTTATTTTCCTCAGCATTTTTTCTGTTCTCCTTTAGTAAGCTGCTAACTTGTTTTTTAAGGTCTTCTATTGCCTCAACCCATTTTAAGTTCCCTTTGGGGGCAGAGGCCTTGACTTCCTTTGACAGTATGCCTTGTTCTTCCTCATCTGAAAGGATGGGGGGAGACACCTGTTCCCCAAGAAAGTAACCTTCTATGGTCTTATTTCCCCCTCTTTTGGGCATTTTCCTAGCTTTTTCTTGACTTCTGAGTTTCCTCTCCACAACCCCCTCATCTCCAGTTCTGCCCAGTGCTTGGTGGCAGAGAATCAAATATGCTGCTCCCAAGCCTCAGGGCTTTAGGTGGCAGCAGGGCTGCTATTCATTGTGAGATTAAGTTCAGCTGCTCAGGTGCGGGCAGGGCCACCACACGGGGCTTAGTTCCCTCAGGGAGTTTATAAGGAGACCTTCAACTGATGCGGGCTCCTGCCTGCTTTGGGAGACCAATCCACCGCCGCCACCTCTGCTGCTGTCTCCTGAGGGAGCCTAAGTTATGGGGACACCCCGCTCCCCTCTCAGCCAGCCAAAAAGACCCTCTCATTGACCTTTGGCACATATGGGTTGAGGGACCTGCACTGCCACTGGAGATTCCATCCCTGAAGCCTGCTGGGATCTGCTCCTCTCGGTGCTGTGAGGCCAAGGCAGGGCTGGGCTCTGCTCCGTGTCTGGTGCATGACAGACCTTTCCCGTTGGTTTTTCAGGTCTCTCTGGAACAGAAATCTCCTCCACTCCGTTGTTCTGTGGCTTCTGCTGCTCTAGAGTTTGTTGAGAGTTCTTCTTTACAGGTATTTTATGGGCTGTGGGGTAAGAGCTAAGCATCTGTGTATCTTTCTACTTTGCCATCTTGCTGGAGTTCTCCCTAGAATTCTGATAGAAACAAAAGTCAAACTCACCAGGCCATAGTATGAGGAGTCCTTACTCTTTCTTGTTTTTATAAATCAAGATACTTCACCACCTCTGGTGATGCAGAATTGCTAATCATCTTTACATAGACAGATGATTTAAAACATTCAAATTGTTCTGCATTCCAACCTTTCATTTCCTGAAGTTCTTTTTGATTCACAGAGGAGCTCATTTCCTGATTACAACATAAGCAAAGGCACTTAAAAGAACCTCTAAGAAAGGAAATCAAATCGTTCAGTAATGATCACAGTCCTCACACAACAATCTACTTATGCACAGAAGGTCTATAATCCAAGTAAGTTTAAAGGACAGCCACTGACAAAATAATGGGCCTTTTATGATATTCAGTTTATTATTATTATTGCCTAATAATTAAATCCATACACTAGCAGAATAATATCCTTTTGGAGAGCTATGTCTCCCTGCATAACCATCAGCATTCAGAGTCATGGTCCCCTCAGGAAATAAGCAGAATAACCTTCAACTCAAACATCTCCAACCCAAGCTTTGGGGTTTCCTGTGCACCCCTTGAAGTCTGAAAGAAACAAAAGTTTCATCACATTGAAGTAGTGATGAAAAGTAGTAATATGTCCTTGTAAAGACTTAAAATAAGATTATGACATAAAGCACAGAATCTGAAGGGGAATTAAGTATCATTTAAATCAATATCTTTATTTAATAAAGGAGAAAATTGGGGCCCAAAGGGGAGGAATTGCTTGAGATCACAGAGGTGTCAATGAGTGACAGAGCTGGGATTCAAACCCAGGTTTTCTGCCATTAACGTCAGGTTGCTTTCCACTCAGCCCACTTTTCTTCTTCCCTTTGAAAGACTCAGGTGAAGGGTTCTTGTGAAGACTAGAATCCTCTACAGTAAATCTCATTTGACTCATTTGCAGTGGGGTCTGGCCACCAATGGCCCTGTCTTTAGAGCATGCACAGTATCTGCTGTTGACTATAGATACTGGCTGGAAGGCCTGCTTCCAGAAATTCATTATGATGTCTAATGGAGGAATTCTGTTCCTGATTCAGAGTAAGCCAAGCTATGACTGTTTCTTGTCCATTTATTGTGTAGTAAAGAAAAAAGTCTTTAATTGACTTTGGAGTCAGAAATGAATATACGTAACCAAAACCTCCAATGGAAGAACTTGATTTCTCTCTCTTCCCTTGCAACTTTTAAAAAAAGAAGATGAATTCATATTAGTCTCTGGAGTGGGGAGAAAGGTAGCAGTACCAGTTGCCTCTCTTCCACCCAGGCTGCCACAAGGCCATGAATGCATGAGTTTGCTGTTTCTTCTGTCCCCCTTATGTTTTTTCTTTCTTGATCTTGGGTAAATGGGTCTTGGTGATAGAACAGACTGGGTAATGACCTTGTGAGATCTGAATGAGCAGAAGAATTCATAGCAGAGTCTGCCTCTAGTCCTATCAGCTGAGCCAGTAAAGAAACAGTCTCCAAGAAGTAACCTATTTGACCCATCCTCACAATGAATAAAGCTAACAGCCATGTCCTGCAAACAAGAGAGTGACCTCTTTAATGGCTATGCCACATCTGGGAGTGAATGTGATGGGGAAAGTTATCTACTAGCTACCATTCCAAATATGATTCCACTCTTCCCAAGGACAGAGGTGGTGAAGAAGTGGACTGGGCTCCCAATTGCAAAGCTTTTTGCATATAAGGTCCTACAATATTTTCTCAGTAAATATACATTTGGTTATCAGTGCTAATGCAAAGATATCAAGTACTCAGAATGATATTGGTGCAGTAATCTCTAGGGAGTGATTTGGGGGTGGTATTAACTGGTTGATTGATATTGAGGGGAATATACTAGTAGGGGACTGGTAAGTAATAGTATTAGAGAAATCACTTTCTGGAGTCCCCTAGAACCCTCCTTCTAAGGTCTCCTCTTGTCAGGGTGAGTGGAAGTTGGGAGAATGACCTCCAGAGACTATAGGGACTACACCTGTTTTTCAGCCTTCCCAATATTCTGAAACAGAACAAAATTTCCAGGTATGTATTTTTTGTTCTTCATTGTGAAGAGTTCAGAAATTTAGCTAAGAAAATCATAATTTGCCTGCTGTCCCCCAAATTTTGTGATCAGCAAGGTGGCCTCCACATTTATTCCCCCAACAACATCTCCACTTTTGTTGTTCCCCACCCACTGATCACAGACATGTCTCAGGTGGGTTCTGGAGTTGTGGGGAACAAAAAAAGGTGACAGCACCTCCCATTGTACCACCACTAGCAGCTACCACCACCTCCCCATCACCAGAGACCTTCACCTGTGGGATGCAGCAAGGAAAATATCTCAGACCCTCTAAATTCAAGAGACAAGCAAACTTGTCTTTCTTGAGACCTGGAGAGAAAATGTACACCCAGTGATGCAGGTTATCTGTTTAAAATTTGCCAGCTGATATTACAGACTTCCAAAGATTATTTACTAAATATGAAGAACCTGGTGAAGTCTTTATCAACAAGGGCAAAGAATTAGGATTCAACAAAATGGAATCTAGGACCCTGGCAAAAATGGCAAAAGCAGAACAATTAATTTGGACCAATTGAAAAGGCTGTCATAGTTCTATAGGAAAAGAAAAGGCATTGGCGAATTTACCTCCAAGAACCTGTAAGAAAAGCATTTAAACAGCACAATGGAGTGCCTTTGTTGACAACTCCTGTCCTATCATTGTGGAATTATTTGAGCAAATAGAAAATGAAGATGGTCTTCCTGAAAAGCTTGTGCAGGAGAATCCAATGTATCAAAATAGAAAGAGAGAGAAAGAGATAGGGATCCCTTCATGTTTTACTCAAAATTTGCTCAAACCTTTGAGTTGGAATATTCCCAGAGATGAAAGTCTTCAGACAAAATGGAAAAGCAGCAAAGGAGACAGGTTAAGAAAAATATGAAAGATGTTGAAGACAAACAAAAAGTAAAATAGAAGATGTATATTAAGAGCATCAGGAAAATCTTTATATTAGAACCTAAGGAGGCATCAAGAAGAGCTGAAACATGGAGGAGATTCACAATCAAGAAATACAGTTGAGACGAGAAAGAACTGCATAGAAGAGAAGCAGAAACCATGATTCATCAACAAGAGATGGAAGAGCAAACAAGATACCCAAGAGAAGAAAACTAGTCAGATGGGTTACAGGGATCCATGAAAGAGAGAAGAATGAACAACTCAGGAGCAATGAACATGGAAGATAATTTTGGCTCAGGAATCAGGAATTTCCCCCTTTAGATGGCAGTAGGTATGGGTTCTGAGGCCAGTCCTAGAATTCCACCAATGGCCCTGAGTGGTTCCATGATGGGAAGCAATGCATGTATGTGCTGAGAGTACTGAGCATTTTGGAAAGAAAAGAGCTCGGCCCATGGGTGAGCAGGGCCCGAGAGGTGAGGGACCTGGTACCCCAGCAGGACATGGTAGAGGGAGAGAAGATGAAGACCCAAGCAAAAGTTCCCAATTTTAAATGTGACACATAGGCTTCCATTTTAGCTTGTTTTTTGTCTTATTGTGACACTAGTCTTTTTAATTCTTGCATTTTAAGAAGAAAACTGCATTTTTTTTTGTGGATTTGAGAAATTTATTGACTTAATATTTGTAAATGATCTGTTTGGAGAGTATGAAATTATTCAAGGCAATGTTTTGAAAGGGGAGAAAATGTAGCTTTTTAAAATGTAGTTGTTGTCATCAGTTGTATCTGATTCTCCATGACCCCATTTGGGATTTTCTTGATGGAGATACTGGAATGGTTATTTCCTTCTCCATTCATTTTTAGACAGGAAACTCAGGCAAACAGGATTAAGTGACTTGCCCTGGGTCATACAGCTAGTTAGGGTCTGAGATTGGATTTGAATTCAGGTCTTCCTAACTGTGGGACAAGTACTCTAACCACTGAGACACCTAGCTGCTGCTGCTCTTCCTTCTTTCCTTCCTTCCTTCCTTCCTTCCTTCCTTCCTTCCTTCCTTCCTTCCTTCCTTCCTTCCTTCCTTCCTTCCTTCCTTCCTTCTTTCCTGTCCTGTTTTCCTGTCTTTCTCCCTCCTCTTTCTCCTTCTCCTCCTCTTCCTCTTTCTCCTTCTCCTTCATGTTTTGGCTGTGTACTTTGTGCCACTAAAATTCCAAAATATACCAATTTTTTAACTGGGCTTCAAATGAACAGAATAACTCTAAACTTTCTCTTCAGTTTTGCTTTCTTGCTTCCTTTGTATTAGGTCAGGTAATACACCTTCAAAGTTTAAGACTCTTGGTCTTTGAAAACAACTTTTCATTTGTTGGAAGACATATTTAGAGGCACATTTTCTTTCCACAAATGCTCCTACTTTTAAAGAACTGATAGCTAGGAGAGAATTCTGGGAAGATGGCAGAGTAGGTCAGAAAATTCCAAGCTCTTCAGATTTCTTCCATGAATAAGACAAAATAGTGCCTCAGGGAGAATGTAGAGTGGTAAAAAAAAACAAGAGTTGGGATAGAACAGTGGTCCTCCTGAGACAACCAGAGAAGATCTGAGGTTTAGTTCCTGTGAAGTGTAAACACCTCCAGGCTAGTTCAGCTGAAACAGCAAGCAGCAATCCCTAGGACTGGTTGGGTTGGAAAGCAGCCTTGGCCCCAGTCAAGGAAATTTTTACTGGACAATGTGGGGAGTTGGATGCCTGAGCAGGGAAAGGTTAAGTGATCCTATGCTGAGCAGGGATGCCAGAGCCACTTGTGCTGCCGAGGCATGGCCCTGGGCAAGAAGAAACCAGTACATGTTCCCTTGAGTGCAGAAGCAAGTGGGGTGGGGATGCCACTGGCTACGGGAACTTTCAGAAGGGCAGAGTTCTTGGTTTTGGGTTCCAGGACAGAGAGAAGAACTGGAAGAGGATCTGAGGCCACAGGGACTATCCCCCATCCCCCAGGACTAGAGGTGATTACAGTAACAAGCCACTATAAATAAAAAAATGAGCAGGCAAAGGAGAAAGAATCCAATAATAGAAAGTCACTATGGAATAGAGAAGACTGAGGTCCATCTTGGGAGAGGATTTTGAAGAAAAAAGAGCCTCTCTTACCCAAGAATACCATCAAATGGTCACCTGCCCAATAAGAATCCATAGAAGAATTTTTTTTAAAAGACTTTAAAAATCAAATGATATTGAGTTTTTTAAAAGAGATTTTAAGAAAAGAACAATCCAAGAAAAAACAAGATTATGAAAAGAAAGTCAACCAATTAGAAAAGGAGATTCAGAATCCTAAGGAAGAAGACAGCTCCTTGACAATTAGAATTGGGCATGGGGAAGTCAGTGAAATTATAAGAGACAAAGACATAATAAAACAAAATACAAAGAATAAAAAAATAGAAGAGTAAGTGAAACATCTCTTTTGACCTTGTCCCTCCCTTAAGGTGTTTAGTTCTAATTACTCCCTCCTCCCATTTGCTGTCCTTTCTATTATCCCCACACTCCTCACTTATCTACTTCTCCCCTACTTTAAATTTTCATACCAAATTGAGTGTGTATGTTGTTCCCTCCTTAAGCCAAATGTAATGAGAGTAAATTTCACTTTTTGCCTCTCACCTCCCCCTTTTTCCCCTTCACTGAAAATGCAAGCTGTTGACTTTTCATGATTTTCTTGCATCACTCTCATTTCTTGCCTCTTTTATGAGAGATAATTTGCCCCATTCCATTTCTCCCTTTCTCCTACCAATATATTCCTCTCTCACCCTTTATTTTATTTTTTAGATATCATCCCTTCCTATTCAACTCACCTTATGCCCTCTGTGTGTATAAGTGTGTGTGTGTGTGTGTATGTGTGTGTGTGTGTGTGTGTGTAATCCCTCCAACTACCCAAATACTGAGAAAAGTCTCAAGAGTTCCACATATTATCTTTTCCATGTAGGAATGTAAACAGTTCAATTTTAGTAAGTCCCTTATGATTTCTCTTTCCTATTTACCTTTTCATGCTTCTCTTGATTCTTGTGTTTGAAAGTCAAATTTTCTATTCAGCTCTGATCTTTTCATCCAGAATGCTTGAAAGTCCTCTATTTCACTGAATGATCATCTTTTTCCCTGAAGTATTATACTCAGTTTTTCTGAGTAGATGATTCTTGGTTTTAATCCTGGTTCCTTTGACTTCTAGAATATCATATTCCAAGCCCTTTGATCCCTTAATGTAGAAGCTGCTAGATCTTGTGTTATCCTGATTGTATTTCCACAATACTTAAATTGTTTCTTTCTAGCTGCTTGCAATATTTTCTCCTTGACCTGGGAACTCTGGAATTTGGCTACAATATTCCTAGGAGTTTCTCTTTTTGTATCTCTTTCAGGAGGTGATTGGTGGACTCTTTCAAAATGTGTTTTCCCCTCTGGTTCTAGAATATCAGGGTAGTTTTCCTTGATAATTTCATGAAAGATGATATCTAGGCTCTTTTTTTGATCGGCTTTCATGTAGTCCCATAATTTTTAAATTGTCTCTCCTGGATCTATTTTCCAGGTCAGTTGTTTTTCCAATGAGATAGTCCATATTGTCTTCTATTTTTTCCTTCTTTTGATTTTGTTTTGTAATTTCTTAGTTTCTCATAAAGTCATTAGCTTCCATCTGCTCCATTCTAATTTTTAAAGAACTATTTTCTTCAGTGAGCTTTTGAACCTTCTCTTCCATTTGACTAATTCTGCCTTTCAAAGAATTCTTCTCCTCATTGGGTTTTCCACCATTTGAGTTAATCTATTTTTAAAGTTGTTATTTTATTCAACATTTTTTTGGGTCTCCTTTAATAAGCTGTTGACTTGTTTTTCATGACTTTCTTGCATCACTCTCATTTCTCTTCCAAATTTTTCCTCCACCTTTCTTACTTGATTTTCACAATCCTTTTTGAACTCTTCCATGGCCTGAGATAATTGCATATTTATTTTGGAGGTTTTAGATGCAGAAGCCTTGACTTTTAGGTCTTCCTCTGATAGTATAAATTGTTCTTCCTCATCTGAAAGAATGGAAGAAAATACCTGTTCACCAAGAAAGTAAACTTCTATAGTCTTATTTTTTCCCCCTTTTTTTGGCCATTTTCCCAGTCAGTTACTTGACTTTTTAGTCCTTTGTCAAGAGGAGGTTATACTCTAAGGACCTGTAATTTCTCAGTTCTTCCCAGGTGGCACAATCAAGGGAAGGGAGTTTACTCCTCTCCTGGCCTGTGCTCTGGTCTGGGAGCAACCACAAGCTTTTCTGCAAGCAGAATTCCCTGTCTAGAGCCTCCACCAGCTCCACCAGTCAGTGCTCCTCCTCACCCCAGGACTGCAACTCAGGGCTGAGATCCAGATCAGCTGTTCAATTCCCCCAGAATCTTTAGGTCAAGGACTCAAAAAATGGATGCTGCCACCACCTGGGGCTGCCTAAGGCCACCTGGGGCTGCCTGGGTCTGCCTGGGGTTGCCTGGGCCCACCTGAGGCCACCTGGGGTTGGGACTAGGGCAGGACCTAACTCCCTTCTCACCTAGGTGAAAGAGCCTTCTCATTGGAATTTGAAGCTGTCTTTGGCATTTGTGGTTGAGCAATCTGGGAACCTCAGCTGCTATCCTGGATTCCACATCCTGAAGCCTGCTCTGGTCCTGTGGCGAAGACCGGGCTGCACTCTGCTCTGAGTCTGATGTGACAGATTTTTCCTGTTGGCCTTCCAGGCTGTCTTGGGCTGAAAATCTCTTTCACTCTGTTGTTTTGTGATTTCTGCTGCTCTAAAATTTGTTTATAGTCATTTTTGCAGGTATTTTATGGGCTGTGGGGGAAGAGCTTCTACAGATCTGTCCTTCTACTCTGCCATCTTGGCTCTACCCCTGGAAGTGAAACATCTCAAAAAAACCCCAAAACAACTCACCTGGATAACAGATAAAGAAAAGAAAACATAAGAATAATCAGACTACCTGAAAGCTACGATCAAAAAGAGAGTCTTGATACAATAATGTAAGAAATAATTAAAGAAAATTGTCCTAAAGTGTTAGAATAAGAAGGAAAAGTAGAATAAGAAAAAAATTCACTGATTACTACCTGAAAGAGACTCTATGAGGAAAACCTACAGAAGTCAAATTCTGAAACTCCATCTCAAGGATAAAATAGTATGAGCAACAGGAAAGAAAAACAATTCAAATATGTCAGAGCCACAGTTAGAATCACAGAAGATATAGCAATGGCTACAATAAAAGACCATAGATCTTGGAACACTATATATCGAAGAGCAAAAGAACTGGAGCTGCAGCTGAAAATATCATACCCAGCAAAGTTAAGCATAATCTTGAAAGAAAAAAATGGACATTTGATGAATTGATAGACTTTCAAGATTCTCTTGCAAAAAGACCTGGAATCAATAGAAAATTTGACATACAAGATCCAAGAGAAATGTAAGGTAAACATCAAAAACTAATTACAAGGGACTCAATAAGAACAAATGGTTTACTTTCTATATGAGGAAATGTAAATCATATATCTATGATTGTCATTAGTAATTGGGTAGTTCAAAAGAAAGATAGGGGTAGAGTTGAGTGTGCCATGATACTAAAAAGTAAACTGTCTAGGAAAAGGTAAAAAGAGTAATTATCTTATGCAAATGAGGTTTGAGAGGAAGAACTGACATAGAGAAATTAGATAGAGAATGAGGACTGGTAGTTCTGGAACCTTACTTTCATCAGAAATGGGTTCAAGAGGGAACAATACATATATATCTAGAAGGGCCTAAAAATTCTAAATTCAGAAAGAAGGGCCTGAGGGGATTAGGAGGTGGGGGGACATGACAGAGGGATTTTATGGTGGGAGGAAGAGGATAAGGGAGGGATCTTTCATGGGGGGTAGGTTAAGTAATAGGAGGGCAAGGTAGTGGGTAGAAGTAAAGTAGAAGTAAAGTAGAGGAATCATGAGGGATAGGAAGTATGAGATGCATATAAACATAAAATAAAGATCAGGAGTAGAATTTCTCAGGGGGAAAAAAGCAGGCAAGTGAGGGCTAAAATAGATTTAATCAAAAGAGAACAATAGGGAACTACAGTATAGGTCAGACATATTAATATTTTTAGTCTATTTAAAATAACTAGACAGCATAAGGTTGGAATATTGCTATTGTATAGAAAATCATGAGCTGGTGGACTTAGAAAAATATAGAAAGACTTGGACCTATGAAGAAATCCTCATACTCAGAGAAATAGAGGATAAGTGCAATGTATATGTCTATATATGAATATGATTATAGATATCTAAGTATATGTATGTATATGTAAGTGCATTATGTATGTCTAAATGTTTGTATGTATGTGCACATATGTATATATGTATGTATGTATGTGTATATATTTATATGTATCTGCTTAATGGTAGCCTTCTTAGGTGAGGGGAGGAAGAAGGGGGAAAATAACAAAATAAAAAGCACACAGAGGAGAACAAAAGAAAATTTATAAGGAAGCAAAGAAAAAATGGACAGTGTGGAACACGAAGTGGAGTATTTATTTCATAGACTTTCTTGAAATGGAGATTTATTGCTTTGTATTTATCTGCTGTGTACATAGCATTGTATTTCGGTTTATGGTAAATTTTGTTTTCTTTTCTTATTGTGTGTTTAAGTTTAAAATTTAAAAAAAGCAGCTAGGGCAATAGGAATAATCATTAGTTTGCCCTGCATTGCAGCAATAAGGAGAAGTCTTATATGACTGTAAGTCACAGTTGAAGGAAAACTAAATTTTCTGCAGGCACATGTATCAAGATTATGGAATGGATTTCAGAAACGTTTGTAAGGGGAGGGAGGGTGCACCAGCTAAGATTTTGCAATAGTCCCATCTAAGACTTTATCCTATGCTTCATAATTTTTTAAGTTGAAAAAAAATAAGTCATTTCACCCCTCCTTTTAACCCAAGACCAAATTCTAAAAAATGACTTGTATTGATTTCTCTTCCAAATTAAAGGTTGTTACATGTGGGGGGAAAAAAGGAAGAAAGAATTCACAGGTGACTTAACTCACAGTGGGGAAGGGGAGAGAAGAGAGATGGGGAGAAGGGAAGAATACTTTCATAATATTATGTTTTCCTGGGAGAGTACAAATTCATTTCCCCCCCTAATTATTTCCCATTCTTTCAAGCCAATTAGCTTAATGTGGTAATCAGATTTCACAGTGGGACTCCCAAGCCATATGGTTAGAAGTCTCCTCGAGTGCACAGTATGACTGCACTTTGTTACACTTTAAGAATTGACAGATGTGTTTACTGACATTCAAAATATTATGCAAATGGGGTCCCTTCTCAGCCTGAGGCCTTGATTCTGAATGGGGTGGTGAGTAGAGAGCAATATGAATTAATGATTACAGAGAACCTTTCTGCCAGCATGATTTAAAGCAGGTGTATGTGGTTCTTCCTTTAAAAGGAAGACCCTGATGGACCAGAAGGAGGAGCAAAGACCAGGGTAAGGGGCTTAGCCCAGGGCTCATTCTGTCTGTCTGCAGCAACTGGATGACTCAGAGAAAAGTAGGGAAATTAAATGTCCTTCTCTGTACATGTTGTGGCAGGAATAACCTTGGCCTGGGAGTCCTGAGTGCACCACTATGTCAAGCTCTCCAGGCCTCAATTTCCTCCTCTAAAAATGAAGGAGTCAGGAAATATGCAAGACTGAGCAGTTCATGATCTGTTGGGACTCCCAGAGGGTCATAGATTTAGGGCTGCTTTACATGTCATTACATCCAACCTCTTCATTTTACAGATAAGGAAACTGAGGCTGAAAAATTTGAAGTGGCTGCCTCAAGTCGCACAAGCAGAGCTGAGATTTGAACTTGGGTCCTACTACTCCAAATTCAGTGTTCTTGTCACCTTACTGTGCTGAATCTCCCTACACTTCCCTCGGGTGATTGTTGGAAAAATGTAGTCTATACAACAAAAGCAAAGGGATGGAAATCATGAAACATCCCTACCTCTCACTCCCTACCAAAACAACCACCACCACCTCTAATAATAACCAAAGGGATGCCACGGAATGGCTCAGCAAGGCTGAAATAAGCAGGGGAAGGACAGACTGTTGGGTGCCTCAGAGAGGTAAGGAGAAGCTACCAGACACTGTAGGTACAGAGGAAGGACAGGACAAGCTGGAACCTCCTGTACCTGTACAGGCCTATGGCAAGGAGGGAGGATGGCAGAAAGGCCATAAAGGAATCTGCCACAGACTTGGTGGAACAGGAGTCCCCAGGATCACACCTGACAATAAAAAAGACCTTCAGTCCCTCCAAGCACCGCCACAGCTTCACCCATTCCCCTTCCACCAGGGTGAAGCAAGAAATTCTACACTAGATGAACCCCCTGAAACTGCCTCCTCTGCTGTGTAAGAGCTGGGATCAACATACTAGCTGGGTTACCCTGGGCAGCCTGAGTTTCCACTTCCTCATCTGGAAAATCTATAAAACTTTCTATTTCACAGGGTAGTGGGAGGACGGTGCTTTGTAAATCTTAGAGTGCTAAAGAAATGGGAAATTAGTAGCATGTAAAAGTCAGTCGATGTTATCAGTATTACTGATCTATTATTGTTACTATAGCTATTATTATTAATAGTAGTATGGCTAATATATCAATTCCTGTTACTATGGTATGATATACTACATATAATATAACATATACAGTCTATATTATATAGAGATTATTAGCAGTAGTGTTAATATCTACTACTACTACTGTAGCCATTATCATTTTATTAGTTTTGCTAATATATCAATATTGCTAATATGCCCATTACTGTCATTATTGCTGCTGTATGCCAATAATGAATTATGAGAAGCAGACTGGAGAGAGTTGGTCTTGGAGTAAGGAAGATCCAGATGGGTTGAAATCCAGGCTCTAACAAGAATTCTGATTGTTTGCCCCTGAGAAACCTCTCAAAGTTTCAAACAACTCTCTGTAGGTTACCTGTTCCTTGTCTGAGATGCCCTATACTACTGAACTCACAAGATTGATTAAAAATTCATTGTTGATGAGGATGATAATCATAAATCCAAGGTCATCTAGAAAAAAATCCACAGAAACAGTAACAAGGAAAAAACAAAAAAAAAAGTTATAAAGATAAGCTTCCACAATTTGATAAAGACATTTTGCTATTTAGGAAAATAGGAGAGAATGAAGGAGAAATTAGAGATGTGTGAGCTGAAGCAGAATCAGACATGATGTGGCAGTGTGGTAGGCATATGGAAATGAATTTGAAGGCATTAAAGAAAAATAAACCCATTAAGCGAGCTGGATGAAAAAACACATCAAAGGAAGACTTAGCAGTTCTTTAAGCAAAGCCTGAATGCCCTTGGGATGCTGAAGAAAGAATACCTGCTCTTAGCACAGTGATACTGGCACACAGTAGGTGCTTAATAAATGTTGATTGATTGATTGATACCCTCTGAGGTCCCATCCAGCACCAGGATCCTAGAATTGTATTTTTAAAAAGACAGGTTGGAGAGAAAAGAGATAATGAAATAAAAGCTCAGAATCATGAAATACTTTAATTTTTTAAAAAAGTTTTCCATAAAGTATTCTAATTGATCCCTCCCAACAGTCCTGGAAGATAGAATTGCAAAGTAGCATTTACAGATGAGAAAATTCAAATCACTCAGCTTTCAAAGGTTTAATTCCAAGCCCTGCCTTTCCACTAGCCCACATTATCTGAGAAGCAACTTTACAATAAAAAACCCTCATCCATGTGAAACACTTCAATATTTTAAAAGATCTGTGATTTCATGAGCATGGGTACTCCCATTTCCCCCCCACCCTCCTAACAAAGTAGCTCACAAGTCACCTGTGATGTTTTGTGAATTGTTGTGGCTAAAAACTATTTGTCTACCCACTGGCGGGGATGAGCCTCACCCCAAAGATGGTCTTTGGATGCTACTTAGGCCTTTCAGGCACCAAGAGGAGGTGGGGTGAAAGGGGCATACAGTTGAGTTCTGTTGCATTTCATGGGGCGGTTGATGCAGTCCTGCTACTGGCAGAGAGTATGGTGGATAGTGGAGGGAGGGATGGGGTGCTGGGTTAGAGCATTAAGGCTTGGAGATTAGACATCTCTGTCATTAGTTCACTGAATTTTTACCTGCTTGGGTTCCTTGTGTCCTCTAGACTATGGAGACAGATGAAATTGCTTTTTTTATCTCTTGTGCATAATTCCCATTTTGGAGAGGTTTGAGAACTCATTCTGACCAGAGAAAATGTCTAGTCCTGGAAGTCAGGTCCCTGAACTTTGATGGGAAGAAATGACATTTTTATTTTCCCTATTCTTCCATGCATTTTATAAACCTACTTCTGAGAAGGAGTCAATAGTCTTCATCAAACTACTACCTCCTCAGTGCCTCAGAGATCCCAAAGGCCTGAGTTTTCTCAGCCCCACCCCCAGAAGTCCCTTGGGGCTGAGACCAAGGTTGGTGAGCCTTGAATTGTCCAGCTTGAGAAAAGACTGAAGCCCTCAGGGGAAATTGTCATGGAAAGAGTCAGAAAGTGAGCAATAAGGGAATAAAAAAAAAAGACCGAAATGACCAAATACCTCAGAAAGAAGAAAACTCAGTTAAAACGTTGGGCATCAACAATTAAACCAACCAAGAAGATATTAAAAGCAGACGAGAACACGGCATCTAGATCAGGTAAAAGAGTGCAGGTATATATGAATAAATGCTATAGGACAAAGGAAAATGAACCAATATCCAAGGAGGCAGAGGACCTTGTGGAGAATCCTGGAGAGAGCCTGGGATGACAGCAGAATGAACCCCTGAAGGGTTCAAAAAGAAATAAGAATGGGTGGAGGGGAGAGGAATGGGGAAATTGATGCTTGCCCAGCAGAAATAATCGGCAGAATAGAAAACTTGAATCCTCGGTGGCAAGTCTCATCAAAGAAATAAAAAAGAGAATAATTAATGAGGGATACAAATACATGAAAGTGAAAAGCAAAGAAGAAAATACATTAGGAGAAAGCATGATTTCTGTATAAGCAAAACGTACTGATCTCAAAGACAAAACACATATGGAAAACTTAAAGATTATAGGTTCCCAGAAGAATTTGATAAGTCAAGGTCACAGAGGTCCTTGAAGTCAAAGACTCTGGGTTAACCATTGGCCTACCATATATTTCATAAAGAAAAATTTTTTTTAAAAGGAGGTGTGGCAATAACAGTATCAAAATTGAATTCAATCCAAAAACCAGAAGAGACAGTGATCTTTTATGGTGAAACAGCAGATGTTTAATATTTAACCATTTAAAATATAGAAGCACCAAATAATTCAGAGTCAAAATCACAAAAGAAAGACTGGCAGTAATAGAATTCAGTGCCCTTTTCAGAAGATTCTCCTCCCAATGGCCAATAAGGATTGTAGCTCCTACACTTAGAAAGAGTATGGATTATGTCATCTGAAATGACTTTTGATTCTCATGGTTGTGAGGCAGTGATGGAGTTGCCTCCAACCTGGGATGAGGAGGGGAGCTGGGGATTCGACCTTGAGGACAGGTAGAGGATGACAACAATATGAAAAAAGCTGAGTACCAGGGCAAGATGTTAACCTGGGTCCTCATGTTGGACTTTCCAAGTGTAGAATTGAGCATAGGCATCAGATGGGCTGTTCCGCTGGCCTTAGTGTGCAGGGATACTGCAATGCACAGAAGGGGTGGTCTGGAGACTGATAATGGCATTTGGGTTATAGCAGTAGGTGTTTACTGGTTTGAATAATTTGGGCATCCCTTGCTCTTTCCTAAAAGGAGAGATAACCATAAATGTCTTTGATTCTAACCCTAACCTTAATCCTAAATACCTCTGACTAACTCTAAATGCTCTAACCCTAGCCCTAACCCTAAATGCCTCCGACTCTACTCTCATCAGCCTTCTTCTCCTTACTTTTACCTGACTCAACAGATAAGGGAAGTGGGGAGGAAGAAAACCACACTTTCCCTCCACTTCTAGTAGTAAACTAAGTAGCCAGCATTTAGAACTGTTAATTCTTTAAGTTTATTTTAGGCTGCTTTTTATATGTTTGCAATTCCATTAAAAGCATAGAGCTACAAACTCGGTGCCATGTCAGCATATTTAAATGTATGTGGGGAAATTGGAAACCCAGAAAGGAAAGAAAGTTAAATCGTTGAGTTATAACCTCAGTTTGGGTTTTGTCAGTACAAACTGGCTGGAGGTTTGTAGCCAAACATTTAAAATGAAAATTTATTAAGTTACTGTATTTGTTGATCAGAAAAAGAGAGAGAAGATAATCCATGGGAACATATTCCAACTGGACTTGAGCTGGTAAAGGCAGCGGGGCAAGTGAGTGATCCAAAGAGGACAATTATGTTTTTCTTTTCCTTAGAAAGAATTCCTCAGAAAGGGAGTGAGTTGATATAGAAACTCTACAGGGCTCTAGGCTCATTTGTGAATGACTGTCTAACTTGATTTATGCACCTGAACTATCTGGTGATTACAATATGATGAAACAGGCAAAAAAAATTGTAATAGTAAAAGTAGGGGACTTCAATACTCCCATTATCAGAACATGATACATCTAACAAAAAAGATTAATAACAACAAAATCCTAAATAAAAGCTATTTACTAAATATGCTGTAAACAATGTGTGTGTGTGTGTGTGTGTGTGTGTGTGTGTGTGTGTGTGTGATAGGAACTAGACCTGTGATTTTACTGGTATTGGAAACTCCCAGGTATGGAAACTACCTCTACCAATGCATATTGTCCTCTTCTCTGTAATGTGTAGTCCTAAAGAGTTATCTAGAAATACTGAAGAATTAAATGACTTGCTCATGGTCACAGAGCTGTGTGTTGGATGTAGGACTCAAACTCTTTTAAGTCCAACTCTTTATCCATTACGGCCTCTCTATAGTAAATGCCTCTCTCTCTCTTTCTCTCTCTCTCTCTCTCTCTCTCTCTCTCTCTCTCTCTCTCTCTCTCTCTCTCTCTCTCTATACATATATATATATATATATATATATATATATATATATATATATATATATATATATATATATTCAGTGAGAGAACTGAATGGCAAAAAAAAACCCCTAATATATGATCTTTTACCAGACTTTAATATAAAGAAGTCCTTGGTACATTCAAGAGAGCAAAAATTATTGATACATATTTACATCTCACATTGCAATAAAATTAGAAACAAATAACAATACCCTGAATAAAGAATAATAGGCATCTTGGGCTTTTATCTTAAAATTAGAAGCAATGTTAAACAATAATTGGATTGAAAACAAATTAAAATGATAACAATTGAAAAGACAATGAGGACACATATCATTAATTTGTGGAATGCAACCAAAATGAGTCTCAGAGACAAATTTATAAAAGGGAGAGAGACTGAATGAATGGTCTAAACCCAAAGATACTAAAAGAAACAAAATACAAGTACAAAGGAAAGTAGAAAAAAGATAATAAAGATTTGTCCAGACATAAACAGGAATAGGAAATTAAAAATAATAGAGTTAATTAAAAAACTAAGTGATGACTCTTAGAAAAGACTCATAAAATTGGCACGTCATTAGCAAATTTTTTAAGGAGAGAAAACACACATGAAATTAAAAATGATAAAAGGGAGTGGTTAAGTTAAGAGAGTAGTTAAATGAATTGTGGTATATTCACGTAATGGAATACTGCAATGCAATTAAAATTGACAAATACAAGGAATATGAAGAGATTACCTTTATGAAATTATGCAAAAACATTAGGATCATAAGGAATGCATAGTAACTATGACCATACAAGAAGAAAAGTGAAATAGAAATAATGGACAAGCCAAGAAACCTGAAGGAGACTTAAAGGAAATGACTGAACAGTTGTTAAGATATTTTATTAACCAGAATCAATCCAGCTGGATATAATTAATTGCTCAACAAGTAAGTTGCTATATTGATATTCAATATTCAGTTTTTAATAAAACATTTATTTTTTAAAAGTGAAATCACCACAAATATTCTGTGGTATAGGCAAGTGTGTCCTCTTCCCATCTAGGAACTCCAACTCTGAGCTCACATGGACTGAGTTGATCTTCTCTTAGAATATTTGAATGTGTGGCCATCACTATTATCTTTGGTATAAGTCCATCTCACTTTTGTCAGGGAACAAGGGACCAAACAGAAGCCTCTGGTCATGCATGTTATTCAGTAAGAGACCTGAGCTCATGTGTCACCAGAGGTAGCCCAACATGAGACTCACCAGAAGAAACCAGAAGGTAAGCTCAATTCTGCTCTTTATTAAAGAAGCTAAAGAAAATACATTACCGCCCCACTTGATGCTACACCCTAACAACCACTGGGTCTTTCTATCCATCTGAAACTTCCTATCTGTACCATCTCCCTTTGTTAGAATGGGACTCCTGACAGCAGGGTCTTATTTTCAACAATTTTTTCAATTGTCAAAAATCGACTCTTTCTCCTCTCCCAAAGGAAAAATCCTTATAATAAACATGCATAACAAGCAAAACAAATTCCAACATTGGCCATGTCCAAAAATATATATCTATTAATTCTATAACCTCTGCTTTATCACTGGTCCTTTGGAGTAGGGATTGTTCATTGCATCACTCAGAGTTCTTAAAAGTCTTTTAACATTGTTTTGTTTTAAAACGTTGTTATTATATAAATTGTCCTCCCTGTTCTGCTCACTTCACACTCTATCAATTCATACAAATATCCCCAGGTATCTCTGAAACTATCCCCTTCATAATTTCATATCTTGTAAAAGTATTCCATTACATTCATATACCATGATTTGTTCAGACGTTCTCCACTTGATGGCCACTCCCTCCATTTCTCGTTCACACCACTACAAAAAAACTGCTATAAACATTTTTCTACAGATGAAGCCTTTTACATTTTCTTTGCTTTCTTTGGGGAATAAGCCTAGTAGTGGTACTATATAGTGAGTTCAAAGTTATACATAGTTCAGTCTTTTAAAGTCTATTCACTTTAATTACACTTTAGTTACAAAGGGTATACACACTTTAGTAATTTTAAATCCACATTGATTTCCAGAATGGCTAGACCAGTTCACACTAACAATCCTCTATATCTTTACTTTCCCAACAGCTGCCATTTCCCTCCTTTTTTCAATTTTGCCAGTCTTTTGGGTATAAGGTAGAACCTCCAAGTTCCTTTCATTTGCAATTTAGAGCATATTTTTGTAAGTCTTTGGCAGCTTGGATTTTTTCCTTTGAAAATTGCCTGTTATATCCTTTGACCATTACTCAAATGAGGAGTGAGGGGCTTTCTTTTCTATTTGGACCCCCAGTGCTTAGCACAATTCTTTGCACATTGTAAAGGCTTAATACTTTTTCATTCATTCATCCATTTCATGAGATAGCCCCAACAGTCACATCTGCACTCTTGCTTAGCAACATGGACAGTCCATCAGATCAGGAGGCCCTCTGGTGGCCCCCATTAGATAGAAAAGGAATTGAGATTATTTTCATAAAACAGGAAAGCTAGATGTTAAGAAATCAGAGTACTTAAGTGATGATGAGCTTAATGGGAGACCCAATGAAGCCAGATCATCCCAAAAGCATTTAAAGATAAACCTGGAAAGAGGGCAACAGATGTTGAAAGGGATGACATCTTTCAATATTTCTATAATAAACCCTTTTCATCCTCAGCCATGCTAGAATGACTATACTTGGTCTTCAACATCATAATTCTTGATGTGCTTTATAAGGGAGTGAAACTAACACCAAAGAACACAGAAAGCATCTTAATTAAAGCAGGCACACAAGAAAAACTTCTATACTAGAAGAGAGGATTTTGATTAATCTTTAATTAATTCTTAAGAATTCAGAAAAAGGGAGAAAGACTGAAGGGTGGGGAAAAAAACCATGGACTTCATTATTTCTGGGGAGAAAAAGGCAATCAGGAGAACATCAGTACTACAAGTTCATATGAACAAATGAATGAAAAAAGCATTCATTAAGCTCTTCCTGTGTGCAAACACTCAAGAAACCAATGGAGATACAAATAGAAAAGTGGAAGTAATCCTGGCTTTCAAGGAGCTCCCAGCTTAACGGGGCAGAGGTTCTTAACCTACAGAAGGAGTGCATGGATAGGTTTCAAGGCATCTGTGAACTTGGGTGGGAAAAAAATTGCATCTGTATTTTAATATAACTTCTTTATAATCCTACATATTTTATTTTATTCATTTAAAAATAATTTTGTGAGAAAGGGTCCATGGACTTTACCAGGTTGTCTAAGGGGTCTATAACACACACAAAAATATTAGAGACCATGTAATAGGGAGAAATAGCACATAGAGGAGATTTTAGCTGCAGGTCAGGAGAAACTCAGCTGTCCTCAGGCAGCACTTACTCAGAAGTAAGAGACCACAACAAAGCACATTTTCAGAAATTTTTTGATGCATTGATTAGTTGCGCTATTTTGCTTCTTTTTTGTCTTAAAATATTACTTGCATGGAAATATGTTTTGCATGATTGCACATGTATAATCAACATTAAATTGCTTACTGTCTCAAGGAGGGTGGGGAAGGAAGAGAATTTGGAACTCGAAATTTTAAAAAATGATGTTAAAAATTGTTTTTACACATAATTGGGGAAAAATAAAATCCTATTCAAAAATATTATTTGACATATAAGATGGCTCTATAGGAAAGGGGGAAAGAGAAGTAATGGAGGAGATTATGGTAATGTGAAAAAAACCAAAAGATACCAATAAAAACTTATTTTTTAAATAAAAATATGAATGCTTTCTTCCTAAAAAAAAAGGTTGATAGTCTCTGGGTATTTTGAGCACTAAATAGTAACACAGAACAAAATAGATTCATTTTTGACAGGCAAGAAAAGTGCTTGTTATGATGTGGGAGCTATCCTTGAGTTTGCTGCCTGTGCACAGCTGACCATCAACTCATCAGGGTGAAGGCCAGGAGTAGCAAAAACCAAGAAGAAAGAATAATTATGAGAAAAAGAAGTGATGTACACTTGAAACAACTTAACCCCGAACTATTTAAAGAGACTATAAGATAATTTTTTTAAATTGTTGGGCAACTGTGTAAAAGAAAGAATAATTTCATTCTTTGTATTTTTATCCCTGGGGCCTAGCACAACATTAGGTATATGGTAGGTGCTTGATAAATGTTTGATGATTTATGAATTTTTCAAAACAAAGCCTTAAATACTCTCATCCAAAAGGTATCTCATATATATGTTTATATGTATGTACACACACACATATACAATAAACATATATGGAAGATACCTACTTTATACTACATATATACTATATATGCCTACTATATATACACATATACACATACATGTGTGTTTATATATGTGTGTATATATATGTATATATGTTAAGACCATAATGGATTCCTTGATAGCTACAACAGAGATAATTTAATGATATTCTGATTACTAACATCAAGTAAAACAAAATAGGAAGAAACACATTGACGAAAACTGCCAGAATCAATAAATCAGAAAACTGCTCTTTATTAAGAATACTAGGGACACAAAGAGAGAAAAAAACAGTCTCTGTTCTCAAGGAGTTTATATTCTAGTGGAAGAGACACCTTGTATATAACTACATAATACAAGATACATACAGACTATGTGAAAGCTAATGACAGGACACAGAGGCACTAGCAGTTCAGGTGACTGGGAAAGCCTTCTTGCAGAAAGGAGGAAGAGGGATTCCCTATAGGATGGTGATGTCTTCCTATTTGTGAATAGAATAATGCCGAATGATAACACCCCAGAACCATACAGAGCCTTTTCAATGAGATTCATAAGCGTCTGGAAGAGTTCTGTCTGACAGTCCATGCAAAAAAAAAAAAAGACAAACCTCCCAGACCCCCAAGCAGGTGGGAATTTCTTTTACCTAGACCATGGAATGGAGTTGGATGGGCAACCCATCAGTCTGGACCTGCAGTACCTACATCTGGATAAACCTTGCAGACAGTGAACTGGGCTCAGACTTGAATAGGAGGAAGAATCTATGCCACACTTTCACCAATAATGAACTTCTCCATCCCTGAAACAAAAAGTCATCTTTCTAACCCCAGTATCCTTCCAGAGATGTAATATGGCTATAAATCATATGTCAGCAAACTTCTGAAGATACAGTGTTGCAGGTACCCCAAATCACATTGGCTCAATGTAGGGTGAGGATCAAAAAGCTACAGGCTATGTGGGGAAGATACAGCAGAGAGTACGTTGCCCAGGAAAAGTATGATTGGAAAGGAACTGGTCCAGTCACAGAGTAAGAGGGAAGCAGATAGAGAGCCAAGGACTGCAATGTTCTCCAAGCATTGTAAGCAGACCCAGAATAAGGACTGCAGCACGCTGGGTGAATCCTTTATGGAGGATTTATGGAAGGAGATAAATGACAGTTGAACTGGATGAGGATGTGTACATGATTTGCGAGGGGCTTTTTGGAGGGAGTGCCCACATCTATGAATCCTGGATCCATCAAATAAATGAAGAATGACAATTGAGAAAAAATGAGAAACAAATCTTGAACAAAAGCAGAGCTGAAGACAAAGACATGAGGTCAAGGGCAGGGCCCCACGTTCATCGACCGGCATTTCTCATTTCCAGTGTATTTAGGAGCATGTTGGAGGTGCAGGGTGAGAAATGCTGTCTTAAAGTATGTTCAAATTTGTTTTTTATTGATAGCAGTGATTCAAACATAAATTGGCTTCTCTATGTCTGTGCTTTGCCATTTTGAATGTGATGTATATAGAGACTTTTCTTGCTGACATTTATAGTACTGCCCTTAGGAACTTCCTAGACATTATTTACTTGTAGTTCCTTTGTTATATTATACTGCAGTAGTAAATTGTTCTTTACGGGCAGATTAAAGAAAAGATGAATGAATGAAGGGTATTCCAAGTGCCCCTGCTCCCCTAACCACTCACCTTACTTTTCAACACTCTGGCCAAACACACAGCTTTCATTTCTTCATCCAATACCTTGCCCTACCCCTTCCCTTACCCTCCTGTTAAATAAATGACTCACTTTCCTAAAGCATTTTCTGCTGATAACATCATAAGATTATAGATTAGAACTGGAAGGGAACCTAGAAATCTAAATGCTTTCCTCCCCCCAAACCTTGTGATGGAGATAGTGCATATTATTTATCCCCATTTTATAAATGAGGTAACAGAGGCTCAGAAAGGTCGAGTGATCTGCTAGCCATCTCCTGCCTCCATATATTTTCACATCCATCCCTCATGCCTAGAATGGCTTCCCTAACATGATTTTTCTTAAGAAAGTTAGATTGAGGCAAGATAATAGAAGGCTTTAAATTTCAAACAGAAGAATTTGTATTTTTATCTGGGGGAGTAATGAGAAGCCACTGAAGCTTCTTAAGTAGGGGAGTAACTTACTGTAATCCCGAAATTTAGGAATGTCATTTTGGCAGTTACATGAAGAATGGGTTGGGGAGAGGAGAGACTTGAGGCAGGAAAATTAATCAGGAGTAGATTGTAACGGTCTGAATGAGACATGATGAGGGGCTGAAATTGTGATGGCTATAGGAGGAAAGAGGAAGGGACAGAGATGTTGCAGAGATAAAATTAATGAAACTTGCAATCTGATTGGATATGAGGGGGAAGAGAGAAACAAGAGTCTAGGATGACTCCAAGATGGCTAACCTGGGGTAACTGAGAAGATGGCAGATTGATAGAAATAGGGAAGACAGGAAGAGTAGCCTTCCTTTTGTCAAACAATGAGAACTATATAATCTATCTGGTTTTCCATTTAGCTAAGGGGTGTCCTAACACAAAGGTGACTGGTCCAGAGGAGCTAATGGGGCATGGAAATGGCCAGAAATAAGGGAATCTTTTCAGATTCTTGGTCTTGTCATCTGTAGGATGAGAGGGTGGAAATAGATGGCCCCTCAGGTCTCTTATAGCTTTAAATTTATGATCCTGTCCTATGGCTCCTTCAGATGAATGTGTTTCAGGGGTCTGGCTCCATCCAACAGAGAGATAGTCGAGAAGAGAAAGCTCCGGATGTGGACAAAAGATATGCAGCAAATCCAGCCCAGCCAATCCCTGAGGCTTAGCTAGGAGAGTCTTATGGAGAGTTTAAGTAGACAGGATGAGCTTTCCCAAGCCACAGCCAGTGGATCAGAGGGACATACCCTCAAGATATCAGGAATGTTCTAGGGGACACATCTTTAAATTGGGAGAAACTTAGCTCTAGTTCTGATTTTGACGTGTGTTATTAGACAAGTCATTTCCACCCCACCCCAAGCATTCCTGTCCTCATCTATAAAATGGGGTTAATAACACACATCCCATCTACTTCACAGGGTGAAGGCAATAACAGCTATTCATGAAAGCAAAAGTAAGGACCAAGCATGGGCCAACTATTCCCTCCAGAAATATGCAGATTTAACACAAAGTCCAAAGTCAGGAAATGTGACTAGATGAACAAGGAGATGAAAAAAGAATCCCACCATAAAGAATTAATACACAGGAATGCTCGAAACACAAACCCAGAAGAGAATGACTCCAAAACATCCTTGAGCAAAGCCTCAAAGACAAGTACAGCTTGGGCACAAGTTTGACAAGAATTCTTGGAAGAATGAAGAAAGAATTTTAAATGATTTTGTAAATAAAATGAAAATGCTAAAATAAATAATAAGAAAAGAAATGAGACATAGGAAAGAAAAATAGAAAGACAAATAGTAGCTTGGCACAAAAGATAGAAAACCTTACCTAAGAAATAAACTCCCTGAAAATCATAATGGGCCAAATAAAAGTTAATGACTCCATGAGACAACAAGAAATATTAACACACATTCGAAACAATGAATAAATAAAAGACAATGTAAGATGTCTCACACATACAAAAATAGACCCAAAAATTCAATCAAGTAGAAATAATTTAAGAACAGTTGGATTAGTTGAAACCTGTGACCAAAAAAAGAGCTAAAAATCATATTTCAAGAACTCATAAAAGAAAACTACACAGCTCTCTTAGAACCAGAAAGTAAAAATAGAAGGAATCCACCAGTCACCCTCTGAAAGAAACTCCAAAATAAAAATTCCCAGAAATGTTAGAGTCAAAATCCAGAGCTTTCAGCTCAAAAAAAAAAAAATTATTGCAAGTAGACAGAAGGAAACACTTCAAGTACCAAGGAGCCACAGTCAGGATTATGTCGTATTTAGTAGCCACCACCATAAAAAACCAAAAAGCTTATAATATGATAGTACAGATGGCAAAAGATCTAAGCTTACAACTAAGAGTAACTTACTCAGTAAAAATGAGTATAGTCATACAGTGGCAAAATAAATCTTTAATGATAGAGAACTTCCCATAGTTCCTGATGAAAAGACCAAAACTTTATAGAAACTTTGAAAGGCAAACACAAACATCAAGAAAAATATTAAAAGGTAATATGAGTGAGAAATCACAAGAGGCTAAACAAAGAGGAATTGTTTACATTCTAACATGGAGAAATAATACGTTTGCCCTCTCAGAACCTTATTGTTATCAGGGATCATAGAGAGCGTTTAATAAAACAGAGAATTTAGGAATTGTTTTGTTATATCTTTGATGAGCCTTAAAAGAAAAGAAGAAGAAAGGGAAGGAGAAAGAAATGCCCCAAGGATGAAAAGGGAGAGGAAGGGTGGAGATTACATAATTAGGGTGCCTAAGTGGTCTCTATGCAATGAGAAATGCATAAAGGCACAGACAACACTTGAATCTCACTTTCATCTGAACTAGTCTAAGGAGAGAAGAATATACATATACATATACATATACATATACATATACATATACATATGCATATGCATATGCATATGCATATGCATATATATTGGGTACAGAAATATACACACCCAGTTTGGTGCAGAAATACCTTTCACTCAACAGAGATACATGAAGGAAAGGAGAGAAGGGAGAGGAAAAAATAAGGAGGAAGGATGGGATTAGTCTTAAGCAAAGTACATTCTAAACATGAAAGGTGGCTCTCCAAGCAAGGTTTAAAAGGAAGGAAAGAATAACTCATGATTGGGTTCAGGGTGAGGGATAGAGAAGAGCAGCAGGGGATCAAAAGTGGATTGCATCTTACTTAGAGATGTGGTGCTGAACATACTTCTTACTCACAACCCTATTCTTTTTTATAAGAATTGTAAGAGAATAGAAAGGAAGTTAATACAGAATTAATGATAATTGTAAATGGAATAAATTCACCAATAAAATGGAAGAACATAATAGAATGCCTTAGAAAGCAGACTCCAACAACATATTATTTACAATTTACAAGTATACGCAACATATTTACAGATAATTAAGATAAAAGGTTCGAGTTAATCTCTTATGCTGTAGCTAAACTTTTGAAAATACCACAGCAGAAGTTAGACTTAAGAAAGATTAGCATGGAAACTACATCTTGCTGAAAGGTAGACAATGAATTAATATCAATACTAAATGTAGATGCATTGAATGGCATGGGATCTAAATACTGAAAAAAGTTAAATAAGCTACAAGAAGAAATAAGTGAAACTATAATAGCATGGACGGCAGTGTAGCCCTAGTTATGGAAATTTGCAGCAGTTGCTGTCTACTCAAAGGTCAAGTGCCCTGCCTTCCCCTGAGGTGTAAAACAGTTGGATATGATTTGATGCCAAGAAACTCAATGCTCAAATATAGTAGATTGATAGATTTGTAAGATTTAGAGTTCACAGGTACCTTAGAGGTCATCTAATTCATATTTCTGCTCTTACAGATAGGGAAACTGAGTCCAAGTAAGTAGAAGTGACTTTCTTAAGCTCACACAGTTTGAAAGAAGCAAAAGTACTTGAGATTTGAACATAGTTTCTCTAACTCCAAATCCGGAAACATCTACTCCTTGATGTATTTTCAGAAGTTCTGTCCCATAAAATGACTCATAAGGAAACGTTTTACATAATTGCATATGTATAACCTATATCTGATTGCTTACCTTCTCAGGAAAGGAATGAGGGAGGGATAGAATTTGGAATGCAAAACTTTAAATAAAAATGTTAAAGAAAAAAATTAACTTAGGAGGTCAGCTGAAAAAAGAAAAAGTTTTGTCCCATATTAACAGCATGCTTGACTTTAAAAGCTGCCCTAAATCCCTTTGAGAAATAGCTGGGAATACACTCCAAATAGATCCATAAAAAAACTCAACTCCACAGCTCACTCTACTTATAGACTTTATGAATGGAATGTCCTGATTTTCACTTGATGAGAAAGCATTTCATTTATACAAATCCATTTCCAACTTAATATTTTAACTAAAAGAGCTATTTAAACCACAGGGGAATGTCTGCTCCAGCGAGGGCTGGATGCTAGATCTCAGTGGCCCAGCCCAGCACTATCTACTCCTCCAAGCATCCATTTGGCAGCTCTTTCTCTGGTCAAGGGATGAGCCATGGAATGTAGGTGGCTTCTGCTATAGCCATGTGAAAAGTGGAAACCCAAATAACAAGCAATAGATAACACTGGGTTGCCTTGGAACCCTTTCTCTCAGCAGATAGCAGCAGGCAGACCTCATTTTGCTGCTGGTGCAACAAGGTAACTTTTTTCATCATTCTTTCTGAAGGAGGGTTTGACCAATCCGTTATCACTCTGCCCACATGGCATGAAAGATAAAACTGAGGGGTCTTTGTTTTCCAAAGACCAAGGCAATTTTTCATTTTGAAGATTACCCAAATGCAAGGCAAAGATAGGAAGGGGGTAGAACCAATATGGCAAGCTTATTTTCTTTATATGTAGATTTGGTTGTGTCATTCTTTTGCTCAAAATCCTTCAGTGAGAAGCCCTCTTCCCTAAAGATGAAAGCTTATATCCTCTTGACCTGGCATTCAAAACCCTTCACAATCCAGCATCACTCCACCTTTCCAGTCTTGTTTCATTCTACCCCCATGTACACAGAGTAGTTCCCAACATATATGAAAATGAGAGTCCTTTTTATGTATTGAAGGGGAAAATATCATGGACCTCCATGAGGGAAAAAAACATGAATCTCCATGTGATAGCAGTCAAACAATAGTGTCTGTTGACAGAAAATATATGATGGCAAAAGGCTTCTGTGAATTCAGAAATTACTTTAAATGAATTTGTATTTTATTAACCATGATAGAGTGCTAGGCTTAGCATTGAATTCTGCCTCAATGACTAGCTTGGCTAAGATCAAGCTAGTTAACCTCTCTCAGCCTCAGTTTGCCATCTGAAAATGGGCATAATAATAGCAGCTACCTCACAGGGTTGTTGTGAGGATGGACTAGGATATATATGTATTGTATATGTAAAGCTTAAAATTCTATATAAATGTTAATTATTCTTATTATTGTATACATTTGAAAAATCACAATGCACCTATGCATGACAGAGCATTCATCTTCCAGGAGAGAAGAGATGCTGGATCAGCATCCTATTGGTCTCTGTGGCTCTATGCACATAGGTCTGAGGTCAGTCACTACAACCTCCAAAGAGTGAGCTCCAGGAACCAAAGACTAAAAACCACTTTCCTATGTTCCATCTTAGTTAGACATCTCACCCTTCCTTATCCATGTGTGTTCCATACTGTCTTGACTCCATGCCCTCCTTCACACATTCCATACCTGGAATGCCATTCCCCTAGCCCAGTGTCCTTGAAGAGAAACCACAAATGCTTCCTGTTTGAGGAAGCTCTACCTGACCCTACAGCCAGTAATGATTTTCTCCCAGCCCCATCCCAGGACCTCAAAGCATCGACATTATAGCTTACATTTCTGATGCTATAAACTTTGCAACTCCCTTACCCTTTCCCTTGATGTTCTGACTAGAATGATCATTTGTATTATTGACTAGGGTTGAATTTGTAAGGGTCCTGGACTGCCATGTAAAATTTAGGTTTAGCCAATAGGAAGCCATTGATGTTTTGTTTTTTTTTAATACTGGAGAGCTATGATAAATGCTGTGCCCTAGTAATGCTCTTAACATCTAGAAATGGATTCTGATAAGTTTCTTTTAGATGCTTTGTTGTAAAAAGGACTTGGTGATTCCACACTGGTCTCAGATCATAAACTTCATAGTTATCAGTGTTTAACTGTCAGCAGAGAATACAGCCACATTTCCCAATGCATCAGCAAGTGGGGACTGGGATCATGACCATCCACAGTAAAAGCATGATGATGTGTGTCTAGCACAGGTGAACTGGCCAGACAAGATCTCAGGAGCACAGGGACACCAAGACTCTCATAAACAAGGGAGCTGGTTGTCAAGATACTGTGCTCAGAGGACTAAACATTCAGGCTTTGATAGGAAAAAGGGAAGCAGCCATCATCAAGTAACTAAGATAGGTGATTCGTCACCGGGGAGCCAATAAAGCCCCTGCCATTAGCAGCCCCTGATGCTTGTGGTTCCTGACCTGACTGCTTGCCTCAGCATTTACACAATGAGTTATTACTAACAGAAACAGTCATTAGCAGGATCATGGAAACCAGGGACTTCTGTGCCTGCAGCATCTGCCTCCTACCTCACTCCATGTGGGTCTCAATCCCAGGAGCATGATCTTATCTCTGTTGTTCCACCAGGACAGCAGAGATACTGGGTCGGCATCCCATTGGTCTCTGTGTCTCTATGTGGAGCTTAATCTGATCCCTCAGTCAACCAAATCAGGATGGGAAGGTGATGCTAAGAAACTGGCACCTAAGTGTAGTGACCTCTATTTTAATGATATCCAGGAAAGAAGTCAGCATCCTCATGTCAAAGAAAGATGAATGGCAAACTTAAATCAGAACTACCATCACCACTACCACCACCACCACCACTACGATTTATTACCACCACCACCACTACTACTACTTCTACTACTAACACCCCACTAAAGTACTACTACTACTACTACTACTACTACTACTACTGTTACTACTACTACCACTGCCACAGCTAATAATAATAATAGCATTTTTATAGTGGTTTAAGGCTTTCAAAGTGCTTTACAGATTTTATCTCATTTGCTGCTCACAACAACCTTGAGGGGGAGGTACTATTCTTATCTCCATTTTACAGATGAAGAAAATGAGACAAATAATGATTAAATGATTTGACAAGGGTCATTCAGCTAATAAATGTCTGAAGCAGCATTTGATTCAGATCTTCCTGTCTCCAGGTCCAGATTTCTGTCCATTGCACCACCAGCTACTTGACTCCTCTTGGCCCAGGTTACCCAAGAAGACCTATAGTAGTGATTTCCAGTCAATTACCACTAGATAGTAGAAAATTCCATGACCAACTAAATCATAGGAAGATAAACTGGACATAGAAGATAGCTGGAAAGAAGCTTAGAGGTTATCCAATCTAACACTCTCATTTTGCCACTGAGGAACTGAACAGGGAAAAGAGGAAATCTTATTTGCCTGCAGTCACAGAGGAGGTAGCTGGGTTCCTTGGACTATATGGCTTGTGCTCTTCCTATCATAACACAATATCTAGTTTGTTCATAGTTATTTCCATGTTTCTCCCCAATTAGAACATAAGCTCCTTAAGAGTAAGGACCATGTTATCTCTCCAGTGCTGACTATGGTGCCTACGCCATAGTAAGTGCTTCATAAATGCTTCTTGACTCTACTTGTTGATCATTTTACCCGTCCTTAATAAGTGGTGGTGATTCTCAGTATAGAGTTGGGATATGCAACACCCAGTCTCAGAGCAGAGAACCAGGAATCATTGAGAAAAACTAAAACTATAGGATATGGGATTCAATCCTTCCTCTCTTTTGCCTCCTGTAGTCAGTCCTTCCTTCCTTCCAGACTTAGCTCACGTACCATTGCGTACAGTAAGTCTTTCCTGATCTCCCAGTCATTGATGTCCTCTCCTCAGATTCAAGTCCCCATTCTCCCTCTTGCTAACTTCATAGGGCAAATTTGTAAAATCTGTAAAATAAGGGGATAGATAAGATGAACTCTGCAGTCTCTTCAAGCTCTGATGTTTCCCAAGTGTTGAAGGTTATGGTGGAAAGAACACTGGGTCTGGAGTCAAAAAACACAGGTTCAAATCCTTGTGTGATCTTGGGCAAGTTCCTTCATCTTTCCTGACCTCAGTTTCTTTATTTGTAAAATAAGACCTTGGACTAGACAACCCATAAAGTCCTTTTCAACTCTGGCTATGATCTTACGATCCGATTCTTACTACCTTATAAATCACCTAATCTTTTCCTCTTACTGTATAGATGGGGAAACTGAGGCATAGAGATAAAATGATTTGCCCCAAATCAAGTTCAGAACCTGGGTTTTCTAACTCCTAGTTAAGGGTGTTTTCCACTGAATCCTTGAACAAACATTTATTAAGTGCCTACTGTGTGCTAGCACTGTTCTAGGACACTGTAACACTTCACCTTTCTATTCATTCTTCTTGTGTCCATTATCTTTCAGGTAGAAGTATAAGCCTTTATGTGTGTGTTCATCCTTTGTTGCCAAAGAAGCCCATGCCATCAGAGAAATAATGACATGACTTGCACTTGACTTTGTTTTGAGTGAGGGAGGGCTGTGCAGGTCACCAGCCTTACTTTTCTTCCATAGCCATCTGAATCCAGTGACCAGATATTCATCAGGATGACTGGAGATGACCCAGGATGAGGCAATTGGGGTTAAGTGATTTGTCCAAGTGAGTGTCAAGAGTCTGAGGTGAGATTTGAACTCAGGTCCTACTGACTCCTGCACTGGTGCTCTATCCACTGCACCACCTAGCTGCCCCTATAAGCACCTTTAGGTCTAGCCTAAACCATCAAAGCTTTCAGATCTCCCTGAGGATGCTACCCAGCTGCTGGTACCATATGTTCTAACAGCACTGTCTATCCTTTCCTAGTGCATAAATTACTTTCAAATTTACTAAACGGGAGTCATTGCACTATTTTTTGAAAATTACTTAGAGATCTATTAATGATTTCCAAGGGGATGGGCAATAAGCATAATAATAATGCCTATCTCTCAGGGTTGCTGTGAGGGTAAATGAGTTCCTGCTTCTGCAGAGCTTTGCAAGATTTTAAGTGTTATAGAAATTCTACTTATTATTATTATCTTATCCTCTCATACTTTTCCTTTCCTTTGTTTTCTACCCCCTCTTTGTAAAGAAGAAGGTGATAAGAGAGGAGTGGACTCAGCACCTTCTTCTCTTTCCATCACCATGAGCCCAATCATAGGTTATCATCCTTTCTTTTCTTATAAACCCAGCTTTGAGATACACACTCCCTAGAACTTGTTTTGCTTAATATTAATCCTTCCCTCTGTCTTATTCCTCCCCTTCTCTGCAACCTATCCTTCTGTATCTCTGTCACATGAAACGCATTTCAGCATCCAACTCTACGTGTGTGTGAATGGATGCGGATTCTTTCATCCTGTGACCAGTTCATGTGAGAGTAAGGTTCAGTTGTCTCCCATTCCCTCATGCCTTCCTTCTTGTTTGAATACTCTTCAATTTGTACATCTCAATTATAGGAAATTATTTTCCACACCTTTCCTCTTCCTTTTCTTGCTACCATATTCCATTTTCCATCCCTTTTCTTCTTTTAAAATCATCAAGATATAGCAGAACCACTCCCAGGTCCCTGTCTTACTAAACTTCCACAATGATCCTTGATGATGGTATTTCATATTGGAATGCTAATAGTTCATCTTTGTTTAGTCCCTTATGATTTCTCATTCATATTTACCTTTTTATTTTCTCTTGATACCTGTTTGCATTTCAAAATTTCTATGGAACTTCCATCTTTTCATCAGGAATGCTTGGAAGTCCTTCATTTGGTTAAAGGTGATTTTCCCCTGTAGGATCATTTTGTTTTGCTGGGTAAATTATGCTCGGTTGTATGCCTAGATCTTTTGCTTTCCGGAATATTACATTCCAAGATCTCCACTTCTCTATAGTGGTGGCTGCTAAATCTTGTGTTATCATGACAGTAGCTTTTGAATTGTTTCTTCTAACTACTTACAATATTTTATCTTTGAAATGGAAGTGCTGAATCTTGGCTGTGATATTCCTGGGATTTATCATTTTGGAATTTCTTTCAGGAGATTACTGATGGATTATTTCTGCTTTTACTTTGCCTTATGGTTCTAAGAAATCTAGGCAGTTTTCCCGTATGATTTCTTGAAACATAATGTCCAGGTTCTTTTTTTGTTCATGGATTTCAGGTAATCCAGTGCTTCTTAAATTATCTCTCCTTGCTTCTTATTCTAGTTGTTTTTTATACTTTTCATTTTCTTCTATTTGCTTAGTCAGGATTTTGTTTCACTATTTCCTGTCATCTTAGGGTTTGCCTTATGGTGTCATTAAATTATATTTTGGTCCATTCTAATTTTCAGCAAGTTTCTTGCTTGGACAAGTTTATATACCTCTTAAAAAACTTACTAATTGTCTTTCCAATTTTTTCCTCTAACATTCTCTTTTCACTTTTCAAAACTTTGTTTTTAACTCTTGCTTCATCTTTTTCAAGAATAATTGATATCTGTTCAAACTCTGTTTGCCTTTGAGGCTTTGCACTCTTTTCTTCTGGGTTTATGTCTTGAGAATCCCTATATAATGAACCTTTATGGGGAGATCCTTTTTTCATTGGTGTGTTCTTCCAGTCCTGCTTCCCAACTCCAGATTTTATGTTAGTGCCAGGCTCTGTGTACCTCTGGTGGGTATGTTTGGTTGAGTTTCTCTCCTCTTAGGTTCTGCTACTGCTTCCTTGAGCATGTGTTATTTCAAGATCTCAAGGACATCTTAGTCTAGGAACGTACAATCTTCCAGTGGTCCCAAAAGTTATCTGATTAATGGTAAAATCTGATTGTTGCCCTCCTGGTCTGAGCTTTGTAAGTTCTTGACTTGAATTTGGGTCTGAGCAACACACCTGTGACTTGCTCTTGGTTGGAATTCAAGTAGTCTGCCACTGGATTCTGCCATTATTAGCCAACTGGAAAGCTCTACTGGTTCAGGGACACAGAACTGCAAGTTCTCCTTTGGTCTGGTTTTCCTGCCCTGGTTACTCAACTTCAATCTTCAGAAGGGCCTGGACCCTGATAACCCTCCAATCCAATTTGTTCCTGTAATCAGAGTCTCGTGGCTTCTGCTTGTTTCTGAACTTGCTCCCCAATCAGTACACTATTTAGAACTTGTGATCCTGGACTACCACCTCTTGGTGGAGGTCCCCTCTTTGTCCACCCTCTATCTGTGATCCAGAACTATGTGGTGAGTGACAGAACTTTAGCATTTGTTCCTACATCCTACACAAAACCAAGTCCTACTGTGAGAATCTGGGGGTTCTTCTTGCCTTGGTAAACAGTCACAATCACCTTTCAATCCTTGTACTATACAGCTGTTCTTATCTAGACCCTGTGTGTAGTATTTATGGATGCTGTCTCTCTATGCCAATACTAATATTCTTGTTCTGCCTACCACATAGAGATGTTGTGAGAAAAGCACTTCACAAACCTTTAGGTATTGTACAAATAGTTATTAATACATTTAAACAGAATATAATCTGCTCCCTGGCATGGGTGGAGAATGGAATATTAAGGTTTGCTCTGAGTTACTGAAATAAATGACACTATCCCTATTGACAACAGAGATCAGAATTTTTCCCTTTCTCAGATTCTTAACATTTCAAATTAAATTCATTTGGCAGGAGACTGCACATAATTCTTCATGCTGAATAGATCCCTTTTTCAAACCTCTGAATTTCCTCTTCCAATGATTTTTTTTCCCTTGGACCCCTTCTCAACTACCAAACAACCTAGGCAATCACAGCCAGAATGGGGGTTTAGGGCAGAGAACTCAAATTCACAAGCCACTGAACACTCTCTCTACCAGATTAAAATGTAACTGAGAAACGTTAAACATATTAAATAGATAATGTCCATTTGTGGTTTTCTAAGTCAGTAAGTCTTGGAAGGATATTTGTTTCTATTTCAATTTGATGCCACTAGCCTAGGACACTGAAAGGTTACTTGGGTCACCCAGCTAGTGTCCTCAACACCAGCATTTTTAGAGTGCCATCAGAGTTCACATTTGTAGCTTGAAGGGGTTTCAGAGGATATCTAGTCCAACTCCCTCATTCTACAATGAATAAACTGAGACCCAGAGAATTTAGATGACATGCCCAAAGTCACACTAAATCAGAGGTGAGACTTGAACTCAGAGTCTCTGACTCCAGAACCAATGTTCTTTTCATGGTTCCATAATACCTGGTCTGTTAGGTCTCCAGGACATTTGACACTCAACATTCCCTGCCTCTCTGTGAAATGGGAAAAACAGAGTGTGAACCATAGTTTTGTAGCTGAATTGACCAATCAATTAATTAGTCTGACCTTGGAGTAAGGAGACCCTGAGGTGGAATTCTGGTTCTGACACTTCCTAGTTGTGTGATGATTCTGGTCAACCAATTTCACATCTTTGAACCTCAGTTTCCCCATCCACTACATAGATGATTGAGTTGAACTGGACAGAATCTTTCTTGTACCTCCTACTTCACAAAACATGGCAAAGGATGTGTTTTCCAAACCCTAAAGCAAGGTTAGAAACCACCTAAGGGAATTTGGGACCTGGTAGGTATATTTGGTTCTTTGTTTAAATTTAATTTGGATGCAGATTTTGATGTAGGCTTCCCATCCTTATTTCTCAGTCATTTTTTAAACCCCACCCCATTTCCTCCCCTTTTCAAAATGAGTTTTATTGCTTAAATTGGTCTTCCAAAATTGAATTATAGCAATGGCTGGTTTTGTCTCTGGGTGAATTTTCAGCTTCTCCTTTTCCCGTGACATGTGCAGATGAAAGACCCAGTTCAGCTGGCTCTTGGTTTCTGGCTAATGGCCAAATGGCTTCATTTTCTGAGTTGTGTTAGACAAGACTGAAGATCAGCTTGAATCCAGGAAGAAATAGTAACACAATAACGATAGTAGCACTTAAGTGCTTTCCAAACATCTCATTTGATCCTCGCAACAACACTGAGAGGTAGGTGCTATCATGATCATCCACATTTTACAGTTGAGGAAATTGAGGCAAACAGAGGATAAGTGACTTGCCTGGAATCACACAGGTTGTAAGTGTCCGAGGTTGAATTTGAACTCAGGTCTTAACTTCTGGTCTAGCACTATCCACTGCACGAACTAGCTGTCCCAGCAGAATCTGAAGTCAACCTGTGGACCAGAGGAGGTTGTGCCACAAAATCTACAAAGAAAACAAAGAGAAAACAGTCATAGTGGGAGCAGAAACCAGAGGACATGCTCCAGGGAGCAGGGATGCCAGTTGACTGATGGGAAGGGTAAGGATGTCTTTGGGAGGAAAGCATTTGTTGTGCTAAGCTTCTTGGCGAGTGAGCTTAGGTGAGGCTCCAGCTGGCCCCTCTTCTCCGGGGGTAGGATAGGATGACCCAGCTGGTTCTTGTAATCAAGTCAATTTGGAGTCAATAGCTGGCTTCTTGCTTCCACAGCCAGCCCCTGAGGCAGTGTAGCAGAGTGGAAAGGGCACCCAGCAGAAGGCACCAGTCCAGTGAGGAGGAATCAGACTCAAGCAGTGGTCTAGATCACATGGTGTTCTGCCAGATAATATGAGGATGTCCAGCCCTTGGCATTTGGGAGCCAGGTCAGTCACAAGATGCTAGTTCAGCCTCTCCTCCTACCAAGAGGTGAGGAAGGGAAGATGCTGTTGTCACCACTCTAAGAAAGCCAGGGTGGTGGAGCTTTGGGGGCAAGAAGGTAGTGGTTATAGATAATCATTCTATAGAATGCCCCACTCACTTCCCCCGATTCTGTCTGTAAGTAGCAGATAAGAGCACTAGGCTTGTTTCACCGTGCTTACAAAGCTGATTAGATTAGGAGGAGGAGGAGACATTCATGAGTTAGATCTGTGGTTCTGGGGATCTGTTGCTTCTGGGTGCTATTCCCATGGAGATATTCCACTGGATTTACATGTCCAAGGAAATGACTCATACTGCAGAGAGGTCCTTGTCAGCCAGCCCCCCGAGAGCCCTCCCTCTCGTGAGGAGAGAGACAGACAGACAGTAGGAGAGACAGACAGAAAGACAGAGGGACAGAGAGAGAGACAGAAACAGAGAGACAGAGATAGAAAGAGATAGAAATAGAGACAGAGAGAAAGGAAGAGAGGGAGAGAGTAAGAGAAAACACGAGAGATGGAGACAGAGATGGGGGGAGCGTTGATTAACAGCTCACTGTATTCCAGGCACCGTACTAAGCTCTGGGGACTCATAAAAATAAACAAGGCAGTCTTTGCCCTCAGGGAGCTTGTGTTCTAATGGGGGAACACAGACCCCGAAGGATTCTGGGAAGGAAGAATCTTCAGGAAGATGTCAGACCCAGTTCCAAGGCACAGAGGCAGGGGAAATCCAGAGTGCGTTCCTGGGAGCAGCCTGGGGCAGAAGGGCTCCTTAGAAACGGGAATATAGTGACTGCTAAATGCTTTCCGTATCAGAAGTGCAGTAATGATGAATCCGTGTCATGAAACAATAACCATCAATACCTCCTGAAGCCTTGGAATCTCCTGGAGTATGTCTGGCTCAGAGACCACCTACCTCTGACTTTACCTAGATCATAGCAGACAGTATGAGTTCTCGTGGGTGCGCGTGCGCACGTGCGCCAGGGACTCTGTCTCCCCATTTAGATGTTACTGTTAGTTCCTGGAAGTCAGGGCCCATGTTTCATATATCTTTGCACTCCTTCCCCCAACACACCCACGTAGCTCGGTGTTCATAACACTAAATATGTGTTGATGCCTCAACAACGACCAGTAACCATCTATCAAGGGTTAAATGTGCAATGCACGACTGTAGTCAAGTATTGAGGGAGATACAGATATAAAGAAGACATGGTCCTGCCCTCAGGGAGCCTATATATGAGTAGGGGGAAGGGATTCCTGTACATAGACAAATAGAACGTACGTTAGAGCATGACGAGAATAATTGTTGCCAGTGTTTCTGGTACGCTTTATGGCTCTACTTAATTGAGACACAATGAGATCAAACGAGTGAAAAACCACTTGCAGTTGGAGGAATCAGGGAAGATTTCATGGAAAGGGTGGTTTGAGCTGGTCCCAGAGGAATCCCAGTAGGAGAAAGATGAGAGCTGTGCAGTAGTGGATGGGGTAATGGAGCAGAGATGTACACAAGACCCTGAGCAACCTGCACATCATGACACCAATTATTGTTCTAAGATTCGGCAAGTATATAGAGAAACGAACTTGGAATCAAGCAACCTGGGTTTGAATCCTGGTTCCATTAGTTGTGCAACTGTGGACAAGTCATTTCTATGGTCTGGACTTTAGTTTCTCTATCTGTAAAATGGCCATGTAACCCTTATGTGGAGAAGGAGCCAGCCCTGGGGTCAGAAAGGTCCTAGCCCACGGGTGGGGTACCTGCGGCCTCAAGATCATATGTGACCCTCTAGATCCCCAAGTGTGGCCTTTTGTTTGAATCCAAACTTCACAGAACAAATACCCTTAATAAAAGAATTTGTTCTGTAAAAATTGGACTCAGTCAAAAGGCCACATTCAAGGACCTAGAGGACCACATGTGGCCTCAAGGCCACAGGTTCCCCACCCCATCTCATCTCTCATACATCCTGGCTGTGTGACCCTGGGCAAATTCCTTAACCTCTCAGTACCCTGGGAAACTTTCTAAAACTATAAATTTCAGAAGTGTGGCTGACCTGTGCTGGTAGAGGGAGTTCCCAACAGGAATAAAATCAGAGGTCCAGACTAAAACAGAATCATAGACTTGGAGGATTAGAAGGGACATCTTGTGGGGAATGGGAGAAGGGGAGTATGCAACTGATGGGGCAATAGAAGAAATAAGGGAAATTTGAGTGGAGAGAAGCCTGGAGAAGGGTGTTGAAATTCAGCTGCAGAGTATGCTCCTAGCCTCCTAAGAGCATTTTTTGGATTTCTGCCCCATTTAGTTTCCTAGCAGGAGGGTGGGAAGTTCTGGTCCAGTTTCAGAGAAGTAGAAGCAGTTGCAGGGAGGAGGTCTGGGTTTTCTCTGCTGAGGGAGCTAAGTTAGCAGGAGGGGCTCTATGAACTGAGTTCTGCTGAGCACAGCTGAACTCTGTACATCTTCACTAAGTTACACCCCGTTAATGATTTATGGTAGAAGTCAGCTAACCTCCTCAGAGGCTGAGACTCTGGGGAAAAGTAAATGATGGGGAAAAAATAGCAATTCTCAGGTTAGAGACCTTGTTGTCAATTGGGACTAATTATTAGAAGAAGGGCTATAGGAAATGGAAGGTAAAAGAATTCTTCTCAGGCCCCCGGTGGCAGAAAGGACTAATAATGACAGCTACTATAATTATTTTTGTTAAAAAAAAATCCATTTGTCAAGCCTACTATGATCACTTTCTTGGTGAATTTCTACCCAGTAGAAATATGTCCACTCTCCTGTTTGGCTCAGCCCTCTTTGGCCACATCCATATCTCTTCTGGAGTAGGATGATCAACTGAATGTCTTCCAGTAAACGAGCCCTTTCAGTAGACTGATGCTGCACCCCCAAAGCAGACTGGGGAAAACCCCAATGGCAAAGCACTGCCAAGAAAATCCAGAATGGGGTCTCAGAGTCAGACATGAATGAAAAATGACGGGAAAACCACAACAAAAACAAAACCTTTGCCTAGAACTGTGTGTTCTAACAGGTGACATAGCCGAGATAGAGGCAGCTCAGACGTGAACTGGAAAAGTTGTGTTCACATGCTGCCTTTAACACATACTAGATGTATGACCCAGGACAAGGCTCTAGTAACTGGGTCAGGACGAATATAAGTCATTGACCACCCTTATACTGCTCAAGGGAGCACCAGGCCTGGAGTCTGGAAGATTCATCTTCCTGAGTTCAAATCTGACCTCAGACATTTACTAGCTGTGTGACCCTGGGCAAGTCACTTAACCCTGTTTCCTTAGTTTCCTCATCTATAAAATAAGCAGGAGAGGGAAATAGCAAATCACTCCAGTAACTTTGTCAAGAAAACCCCAAATGGGATCAGGAAGAGTCAAACACAACTGGAAAAACAATGAAATAACAAATTTACTTACTTGCCTAAATGCTGTTTTCCTCAGTAGAATATATGTTCCTTGAGAGCAAAGATTGTATCATTTTTGTTTTTTAGCTCCAGGATCTAGCACATAGTAGGTGCTCAACAAATGCTCATTAGATGGAACTAAATCATTGATTTTTGTGAACTCCCCTAGTATGTAGTACTGTGCTCTCTGTACAGCATAGGCATTTAATAAACATCTACTGAATTCTTGGGTATAGATTGGACTCTGAATATAGATTGCCAAGACTATGGGACCCATGGCTCCCAAACTGCTTTGGAAGGAAGTGAGGCATCTCTCTCAGATCGATAGGTGTGTTGGAGAGGAGGAAAGTGAAGCATTCAAAGGGGAGCGAGCCAGGAGAAATGAATAACCCTTGCTTATCCCCTGCAATTTAGAGTGGATGTAACCAGCTTCCTCCCATCCATTAGCTTGGAGAGAATGCATTTGCATGAATTCATTTTAATTCCAGGCTTTCAATTTTATAACTTGTGCCAGTAATTGGCATTGCTGGTTTGAATTCTTGGGCTGAGAGAGATCCCTGAAGGTCCTTAGGCCATCTCCTGGCCTCTCCAAAGGGCTGAAGAACCTCATGCAAAGTGCATTGGACTCCTTTATGAGCCCGAAGCCCCAGGTTCCTATGCAAACGCTTTTCTTCCTGGCCTTGGGCAAGTCATTTGCTCCCTCTGGGCCTCAGTGACCTCATCTATCAAATGAAGGGGTTGAAGGAGATCATCTCCATGGCCCCTTCCGACTCTAAATCTTATGACTATGATTATTATAGGAAGGACCTAGGGGGACAGACTAGGTAGTCTCTTTTGGCTCTGAGATCCCATGTTCTAAGTTCTCCTCAAGATCTGATCTTGTCTGATTTTGTCTAAGGCACCTCCCTGTTGCTTTCACAGCTTCTCTATGTGTGAGGTCATTCTCCCTCTTCTACCTTATTCCCCCACCTGAACCTCTGCTTCAACAGTGGGGCATTTCCTGTCTGTCCCGCAAAGGCACCAAGAATAATCTTACTCCCAGGCCTTTGCCCACTAAGTATAATAATAACAAGCAATGATAAAAAACATAATAACAGACCCTCATATAATGCTCCAAGTTTTACAGAATTACATTATTTCATTCGAAATATCTGTTTTGTTAGGGATAGAAGAGAAGGAGGAGAGAGGAGGGCCCAGGGCAAGGCCTTGGATGAGTGGGTGGGATGTGAATGAAGAACCAGCAGAGAGACTTGAAATCTACTTACAATGGCATGCTGCCTCTTGCTGCGTTGAGCTCGGAGCACCACGGTTCTGAAATGATTGTAACAAGCCTGGAGATTGTGCAGAGCAGAGCAGCCAGGACGCCAAGGGGACTGGAGACTATACATACACTTGAGGGCCAGTTGAAAGAGCTAGTGAGGTTTTGCCTGGAGAAGAGAAGATGTAGTTGGAGACATTATTCCATCTTCAAGTATTTTTAAGTCTGATACATGGAAGAGGCCTGTTCTCCTTGACCCCAGAGGGCAGAACCTGGAGCACTTGGTGGAATTTTGTTGCAAAAACACAGATTTCCCTTCAATATAAGGCAAAAATATTTCTTACTATAAGGGGAGGAAGGGAAAGGAGGGAATTTTCCATTCAGATCACAATAAATAGAATCATAAAAGGTCCAGATGCTTCAACTGGATCAATGAAACAATCTCAAAATGTAGTCACAGAGTATAAACTAGCTGTTGAGTTTTGCTACAACCTCACCACATTAATGTGGGACTTTGGCCAGTGGACAACGACATCACACAGGAGAGGCTGTAACTGACCCGAAGAATCAGACACACTCCCAGGGCCTACGTATAACAATCACAGGCAACCCTAATCCATTGGGGATGCCAGCTCTCTGAGCTGGAATGCTCAATTTGGAGCTTGGAATCCCCCTACCCTTTATCGTGTAGACAGGCCCAGGGATATGTCTGATTCTTTCAGTCACATGATGCTTCCTGTGTGGTTCTTCTGCCTCCATCCAATGGCCTGAGCCCTGTAATTCTCCCAGTTTGATTAAAGATTTTTTCATATAGTCGAGGGGTTGTAGGAAAGTTCCCACTTTGTGATTACATTTCAGCATTGACTGATTCAACTGAGCAATCTAGGATTTCTGGGGTTCATTGAGAGAGGTACTCTGATTGCATCAAACTGAAATAGAAATGGATCCTTGCCACTACTTGTTGACTTTGAAAACCACATATTACCATTATCTATGTTGTATTGTATTTTTAGTAATTTTGTTAAATATTTCTCAAGTACATTGTAATCCAGTTTGGGGGGTATTCAGGAGTTTGGCAGCTCCAAACCTTCAGGGATATGTTCTGATACATCTGTACACTAACCATTAAAGCTGACCAGCCTCAGAAGACACTGAGTTTCCCTTTGAAAGGAGACATTTAGGAAATGGTAGCTCACCACTCATTTCGTCCTTTGTAGAGCAGCCTTCTTCCTCTCCAGCTCAGAGATTCCGTCATTCTTCTTACAATCTCTCGATATTAACTTCCTCAGAGGAATGATAACATGAAAATGCTTTAGAAAGGCTGATTTGGCAGCAAGAGGAGGCTCCAATGGAAGGTATGGAAGGAGGCTTGGGAGACCGGTGAGGGGTCTATTGCTATCATCCATAATGCCTTATTCAGATTATGTACACAAGTGCCACTTCTACAAGTTATCATCAATTTGGGAGTATTGAAGCAGCAAGAACAATTCAGAAAAATGAAGGAGAACTAGCTTAAATGGCATTCATTTTCTCCATTTTTTTCCTTATCCTTGTAACCCAGAATTGTAGAATTTTCAGGTTGGAAAGGACCTTGCAGACAACTGAGTCCAGTCGCACAAATACAACCCCAACTCCATTTTCTAATTCCCTAGGAATTACAGGTTTGGCTTCCTACCACCCCAAAACAAAAGGCAATATGGAAGGGGCAGGCCAGAAGTGGTATGCTGAGGCTTATCTGAAATAGAGCTTTTGTGGTATAGACTGCTTTAAGAAAGCGAGGCACAGTGTAGCCTCTTCATATTCTATTCTGGTCAGACTGCCATCTTGAGGACGGTGTTCAGTTCTGCTGGACTCCACTTTTCAGGAACAACACAGATAAGCTGAAGAATATACAGAGGACAGTTACTAGAATGGAAAGGCCTCAAGATCAGACACGTGTACTGAGGCTTAATAAACCCAAAGGTCAGGCATTACCCCCTCTTCGTCCCCTCATTGCATGGCACAGTTGGTCTCCTCATTTCTCATTCCTTATTAGGAAATTCAGAAAATATTTTCATTTCAGAGGACGATTACCCTATTACCTTGCTCCATGGGTGACAGGGCAGTCTCCTAACAATATCATATCAGTTCTTGGCCTAAAGTTTTATATGTTTGAACCCTAAGGGACTTTGAGGCTTTAGTTGTAGTTTGGATACCACTGGGGAGAGGAGAGGAGAGGGGAGGGGAGGGGAGGGGAGGAGAGAGAAAAGGACACACACACACACACACAACCTTGGGGTAAGGAGGCTACTCCAAGATGTAAATCATTTGACAACCAGAAAAACACAATTTTATGCTAAGACTGAATGGGTTCCTAGGACAAGTCATTTCCATTTCCAATACTTAGTCTGAGGAGATAACCAGAATGGGGAATACACCTTTGGATAGGCATAAAATCATAGGCAGCTAGCGAGGGAAGGAGATGGAGTAATAACAAAAATGAATGGACTAGCATTTATATAGTGCTTTAAAGTTTACAAAACACTTGTAATTATTATCTTCTTTGATTTTCACCTGGGAGGTAGGTGCTGCTATTATCCTTGCTTTTACAGATAAGAAAACTGAGGCTGAAAGAAGTTAAGGTACTTACCCAAGGTCACACAGATACTAAGTATCTGAGGCAGGATTTGAACTCAGGTTTATCCTGACCCAAAATTCAACACTCTATCTACCATACTACCCAGGTGCCTCTGTTGTAGGAAATCCTGTAAACCAGGAGGGAAGTTTCACTTAATTAGCTCAAGTTACCAGACCCAGATGAGCTATGTCCCAGAATCCTGAGAGAATTGGCAGATTTGATTGCTAAGAAGCCTTCAGATGTCTTTGAAAGATCATGGACAATGGGAGAGGGGCTATAGGACTGGGGAAGGGCAAAAGTTGTCCTGAATTTTTAAAACAGAAATAGAATGGAGTTTGCAAACTGGAGTCTGGTGAACTTGACTTAGATTTTTGACCAATTCTAGAATTCATTATTAAATGTATGGTTAAGGAACATCTAGAAAGGAAAAGAGTGTCCATGTAGAGCCATCAAGAACACCAGGATATGCCTGCTTTCTCTTTTTGACATAGCTACTATCCTCATCCTAGTAGACTGGTAGGTCAGAAAACCTGTGTAGAATGGTTTTTCAAATACCTGAAAGCAGTGAAGATATCATAGCCCACCTTGTCCCACCCTCCCACCTTTTCTTCTCCAGCTTAAACACTCCAGGTTCCTTCCACCTTTCCTAATGGTCCCTAGATCCTTGGTATCTTGTTCTCATTCCCCTGGACATGCTCCACCTTGCTACTGTGTCTCTTCAGGGCAAGTGCCCCAAATTTGCCATAATGCTCTGGGTGTGGTTTGACCCTCAGGGATACTATGGTTCTATTATTTTGGCCTAAAGCCATAGAGTTCTAGAACCAAGTCATGGAAAGTAGAAAAAGGTGCTGGCAAAGGCCAGACTCCGTCATGAACTAGCTGTGTGACCTTGAATAAGTTACCTGACCTCTTACATGCCAGCTTCTTCATTTGTAGGATGAGGAGACTGGATCACACCAGATGAACTCTAAGGGATGCATGAATCTGCAGATGGTTAGTCCCCTAGGAAAGAGAGATTCAGACTTCTTGAAACCACGGATCCAGAGATTAAAAAAAAGAAGGAAGGCATCCATCCATAGGGAATGAAAGAATAAGTGAATGAGTAAATGAATGAATGAAAAAAATATTCATTGAGGCTTATTATACAGCAGGAACTTTTCTAAGCATGGGATAAAGAAAGAAAAAGCAAAATAGTTCTGCTCTCAAGAAACTTATGTTCTATTAGGGGAAAACAACCTCTCTAGGGGAACAGTAGCCTGAATAGAATGTTTGGGACAAAGAAGTCACAGGTATTGTTAATGAATCCTGTGGCCTCAAGGCCATACGTGGCCCTCTAGTTCCTCAAGTGCAGCCCTTTGACTGAGTCTAAACTTCATAGAACAAATCACTTTAATAAAAGGATTTGTTTTGTAAAACTTGAACTCAGTCACAAGGCTGCACCCGAGGACTTAGATGTCTACACGTGGCCTACAGGCTGCAATTGGGTGACACAACCTTTCCAGGAATGGTAGAATGGTAGAGTTCATTTGATTATTATCCATAGACCATGAAATATGAAGGGGGAACTGACAGGAAAAGCCAGCAGCAGAGCAGGAAGATGTCAGGAGAGCAGGCAATGATTGATCTGTGTCAGGCTAAAAATGGAGAATTCTTACCCACCAGAAGGTCATGGCCCCAAGGTGAGAGCTAGGTAGGGTGCCCAGCTGAAGATGGAGACTAGAGCAAGGAGAAATAGGCATGGACTAGGGGAGCAGAAGGGAAGTCAACTGAGGAGGAAGGTATGATGAGGCAGTGCGTGAAAGATGAGAGAGTTTGGACCAGTCAAAGGAAGTCATGAATAATTCCATTGTACAAGGTCACAAAAGAAACATGCCCCTTCTGAAGCAAGTGAAAAAAATGTGTGATTTCTTGTGTGTGGGCATGGGAAGTCTGATAACTAGGGGAAGTGAAGAGATTAGATGTCACAGAATGATATAGAAGTACCCACATAAGAATGGTCAATGAAAAGAGAAATTAGAAAGCCCAGACATTATTTTTATTTTTTTTTTTGTCCTGGTCTCAAAATCTCACCTGTGCTGAAAGTGGAACAGTTACTCACAGACCTAAATCCTGCCACTGATTGGCATGGGTGCTTTATTTCTAATCTGGGTCTGTTCATCCCTACCTAAGCAGCTTGGTGACCCCTTGCCCAGGGCCTCCGGGGCCTCACCAAATTGGTGCCAGACAGTGCAGAAACCCAACCAGCTTAGCCCTACTGAAACTCAGAACTCCTGGGTTCAATTGATCCATCAGCCTCAACCTCCTCAACAGCAAGGATTACAGGTGTGCACCACCCTACCTGGCCCAGAAATGGGGCATGCAGTGGAACAGGCACCAAACAGAGGGTTGGGAGAACACAGACATGTCAGTAATTTCTTGAATCACTTTCCCTCTCGGGGCATCATTTATCTCATCTTTTAAAAGGATGGGGACATTTTAGATCAGTAGTTCTTAACCTTTTTTTGTAGCATTCTGATGAAATTGATGACCCCCTTCTTAAGATGTCTTTAAATACATAAAATAGAAGATACAGGATTACAAATAAAACCATTACATTTCCCCATCCAAATCTGTAGACCTTATGAAATCTATCCACAAAATAATCCCCCTAATATCCCCCAAATTCGAAGACTTTATAAAATGCATCCACAAACCCCAAATTAAGTGTCCCAAGACACAATGACCTTATAGATTCTAGTTTCAGACCCTGCTAGGAAAGACCTGTAGTATTCAATGGTAATTTTATGAAGTGAAGAAAGCACTGGCTGATCTAATCACAAAAGCCTGGGTTCAAGTGCCAGCCAGTCGTACTGCTTCCTCCCTGTGTGTGGGGACTTGGATAAAATCCCTACCTCTCTGGGCTTCACTTTCCTCCCCTAGAAAATAACCATCTTCAGAATAGGTGAAGGTTTCTTTTGGCCCCATCATTCTGGGAGCCAGGGCTGACTGAATGGAGCCGTGTCTTTCCAGTTATGGCAGGCCGCTGTACAGTGGACCTGGATCCTTCTGCCACTAGGCTCCAGCCTGTTTATAACCACTGCTCTGTCGCCATCTGTAGGCCACTCAGTCCATAAACTTCACATTTATAATCCTTGAAGCTAATTCACAGTCAAAGGACTTTTCTGAGAAAAGATACAAATCAGATCTGTAAGACCCCATCTAATCCATCCCTTGTTTTATAAAGAAGAAAACTGAGGTCCAGAGAAGGGTAGCAACTTCCCAAGGTGGTAGGGCGAAGGGCCAGACCTGTGATTTCAATGATATAGGGAACTCCCAGGTGGAAATTCCCTGTACAGAAGTAGGTTGACACCTTCGGCTGACCTTATAATCTTAGAGAGCCAGAGAATTTGCCCAGAATCACACAGTCTATGTATGTCAGAGATGTGTGTCTGTGTTCAGATCTTCTTGATTGGAGGCTGGCTCATTATCTGCCACACTCTAACTACCCCTCAAGGTTACATAGCTAATCAATGACAGAAACCATACTAGCTGGCATCTAGAGAGCCCTTTAAGATTTGCCAAGCTTTTTACAAATCTTATCTCATTAGATCCTCACAACATCTTGTGAGATAGGTGCCATTATTATCCTGCTTTAAAGATAAGGAAATTGGAGTTCCAAGAGGAAGATTACGGTGTTTGGATCTGGTTTCAAATCCTCTGAATTCAGCACAGTGCCTGGCATATAGTAAGTGCTCAGGGAATGTCTGTTGATTGATTTAAGAATGTTTTCATCACCTCTGGGTCTAGGGTTCCTCCCCTCTTCAGCTGGTGTCAGTGGGCCAATAAATACCCAAATGAGAGATACTTGTTCCCATTCCATTAAGGAGACAAAGTCAGGTCTCAATGGTAGTACCAGTGGGAATGTTTATAACCTGTTTGTATATCATTTTAAAGTTTATAAATGCTTAACAATTGTGTCTTACTTGGTAGGGTTTTTTATTGTTCTTCAGTCATTACCATCATGCCTGACTCTTGATGACTCCATCTGGGGTTTTCCTAGCAGAAATACTAGAGTGATTTGCCATTTCCTTCTCTAGCTCATTTTTACAGATGAGGAACTGAGGCAAACTGGGTTAACTGATTTACCCAGGGTCACACAGCCAGTAAATATCTGAGGTCAGATTTAATCTCCAGTCTTCCTGGCTCCAGGCCTAGCTCTTTGTCCACTGTGCTGTCTGATATGGAGCCAGAGTCACAGGTGAATTGTGAGAAACTCACAAACTACCCATTAGGGACCTACTTGTTGGTAGTCAAGCCAGCATATAGTTTTAGGAAGTTAAGGAACAGTAGAATAACCCTTCTGTTCTCACAACTTTTCTGCACTGCCTTAAATTCATTCATTCAATCAGTCACTTCAAGATAATCTAGGATTCATAGCCTTAAAGGGCCTTAGAGATCTAGTCCAAACCCCTTTATTTGACAGAGAAGGAAACTGAGGCACATATTTCTATAACACTCCTAAGGTTTACAAAACTCCTTCATCACAACAGCCCCAGGGGGAGGGTAAGGAAGGGGTAGATGGTATGAGTATCTCCATTTTACAGTTGAAGAAACTGAGACTTAGAGATCATTCATGACTTCCTATGGTCACAGGACTTACAAATAACAGATCCAGGACCTGGATCCCAGATATATTCAGGGAAGGGGGTATATGTTTCTGAGAATGATAGGGAATGAAGGTGGGTCATGGGAGCCTTCCTAGAAGAAGACTTTTGAGCTGAGCTTTGGAAGATGGGTAGGATTTTGGCAGCTAGTTAAGGGGGAAGGGCATTTCAGGTAGAGAAGGATTCAAGAATATTGAGTAGTCCAATTTAGTTAGAGGTAAGGGATAGTTTGGGCTAAGACTACAAAAATGGAGTGGGGTCAGAGGGCCTTGAATGCCACACAAAGGAGTTGGATATGATCATGGGCACACTCAGACAGTGGGCCAAGTATACCCCAGGAGTGCCATCACCCTGGAGGTCGTCAAACAGGAGCTGCATAAACATGCTGGGATTCCTTCATGTCTTGGGTTGACTACATAACCCCAAGTCCAACTCTCAAATTCTGTGAATTCTGTAATTAACACTGGTCCTTCCCAACCCCTCTGGAAGTAAGGAAATGGTGCTGCGCACTCAGTAGGTGCTTAATTAATGCACATTGAAGTGAAGGCTTTTGAACAGGATAGTGAGAACCCTCACATCTGTGCTTTGGGAAGAAAGTCTCACCTTGCTTGCAGTCCTTAAAGTTGCACTAATCAGACAATAAGGTTAATGGGGCTTTGAAAATGCAAACACTCTCAGGGGAGTTGTCATCCACACCTCGGTGTGAACGAGTTCGATCAGCCTTCCTGGAAGCCTAGCCAAAATCCTTCTGGGAGTGTGAGCTCTGATATGGGGAGGCCAAGAAGAGAAAGCGGGATTTTGGAGCAAAGCCCGCAGGTTCTGACCCAGCTCTCTTTCTCTGTCAGAGAGCAGATCGCACAACCAGGGAAGGGACGATGTATGGTGTGGGAGAAAGGATCCCAGACCTAGAATCAGGAGACCTGGGTTTGAATCCTGCCTCATGACCAGGCTAAGCTCACCATCCCTCTGAGATCCAGTTTATTCCTCTGTAAAATGGGGATACTTGGACTCCCTCCCAGTGTTGTTTTGAAGAAAGCCACCATCTTCAGGGTGAGTCATGCACCAGAGACCCGCCTCCAGGGTGACCCAAATAAGAGTTGTCCTTGGCTTTCCTGCTGGCCTCCAAGCAAAGCCTCTGGGGGTGTCCAGTGGAAACAGTAGCCTTTCTAGGCTCCAAGCCCAGCTTGCCACACCCAAACCAGCACCGACATGTTAGGCTTAGCAAGTAACAGAGAAATCAACTCAGGGTCAGCTTGGGAAGCTCCAGAAGTGGGAATGGAGCCAGAGGCTCCGACCAGGGAGGAAATATATCTGCTCCTGAACTCCCCTGGAGGGCCTGGAGTTGAAGAGTTTTAAGAACCGCTCTGTGGGTTACAGGTTATAGAGAGAAGCTGTAATCCAGAAGAGGCAGGGAAGGAGAATCCAGTCTCTTCCCCTACTCCACCCCCAGGACCATACCTACTGACCAGACCTCTAGGAGACTGGCCTTCCCACTGTGTGTAGCAGGTAAAGGTGAAGCCAACCAGAAGTCCTCTGGCTTGGATCAGCTCTAGCCATCCCATCTCACCTCTCACTTCCACCTAGTATTTGTTACTTCTAATCCCTGCTAACCAGGTGTTAGCTATAATCCTCAATATCGTAATCATAATAATGATGATAATAGTTCGTATTTCGGGAAGCCCCTGAGGTCCAAAGTGAGTGTATAAGTGGTCAATCAACAGGCATTTATTAAGTGACTACTGTGTGCCAAGCATCATGCCAAGTGATGGAAATACATAAAAGGAAATAATTCTTGGTCTAAGGAAGAGTTCTAGGGCTGGAAAGTACCTTAGAGGCTATCAACCCTAGCCCCTTCATTTTACAAATTGAGGAACCTGAAACCTATGGAGGTTAAGTGATTTGACTAAGGTTACAAAAATAGTAATGGCAGAAGTGGGATTTGAACCCAGGACCTTTGACTCAAGGAGCACTATTGTTCACAGAGCTCCAGTCCTGGAGTCAGGAAGGCTCATCTACCTGAGTTCAAATCCAGCCTCAGACACTGACTAGCTGGGTAACCCTGAGCAAGTCACTTAACCCTCTTTGCCTCAGTTTTCTCTTCCATAAAATGAACTGGAGAAGGGAATAGCAAACCACTTCAGTATCTTTGCCAAGAAAACCTCAAATGTGGTCACAGTCAGACATAACTGAACAACAACTTCTGCCAATTTAATTTATTTTTATAATTTATAAATATTAAATTTACATAAATTAAACATCTACATATTATAATTTATAAATATCAAATTTAAATAAATTAAAGTTTATGTATTCTAATTTGTTAATTTCATAACTTAGTTTTATTTTACATTAGCTCTGTATTTGTGTGCTGGGTAATTGTAGGGTGGAATCACAGAGTTTAAAGCTAGAAAGGACATTAGAGATCATTTATTACAAGTGGCATAATGGGAAACTGTTTAGATTTGGAGATGTGGGTTCAAATCTTCCGAGATCTGAGATCTGACACTCACCACTAGCTGTATGGCCTACTGAACAAGGCACTTACTCTTGTTGAGATTCAGTTTCTTCATCCCTAAAATTTGGATGATACTATGAAGACTGAGCCTCAAAACCCAAATGGTATGGGATTGACTCTTCATTGGTAGAAATCAGTGCCCTTTACCTTAGTGAGGGGTGGGGCAAAATTGGTGAGAGCTAGGGAAAGAAGAAAAGACAATAATCTCCTCGGTCTCTTTGGGGAGACCTTCCAGGATCAAGAAAGAAGATGAAAAGAATTCTAGACTCTCTTTTCAGAGCCATGAAAGGAGAAAACTACTGGGAAGAAGCTGACAGTCAAACTTAGATCATGTCCCTATTCATAGCTTGCTATACTTGAGACTTTGAAGAATTTTCCCCTTTGGCGGGATCTGGGACTCTCAATTATTGTGCCAATGGGAGTGATCATTTACTCTGTGTATGGTCTGATGTATATTCTCCTGTGTGTATTTTATCTGGTTTCATTTCATTGTCCACTTGAATAAATGTGTTTGTTTTGTTTTTTGCTATTTGCTACGGGTGTTTATCGTGGACCTGATATTTGGTGGAAAGGGCAAAGCCTTGGCTCCAAAGTTTGGGGCCTCATTCCCTAAACCATCACAAGTTTAGCTTGAATTTAAAGATTACATCTTCTAGATCATAGGTTCCCAGAGTTAGGCCTTACCACCCGCTAGGGGTGCTGGAATGATGTGGAGGAGGTACTAGCCTTGGGTGCCATTGGGCAGGTGTTGAATAAAAATAAGGGGGCATTAGAAGCATAAGGAAAGAAGGGAAGAAAATTTTGAAAAACTGTTCATACATGTTTCATCTATTGGGTAACAAAGTTAAAGTTGTAGTGATTACATTATTTTCCAAATAAATGCACAAAGTTCAAGTTATAACCAATCAGTGGTCAAGTCTGCTGACAGGTCTTAACAAACGAGTATTGGCAGGTGAGTTTGTTGTGCATTGTTTGGAAGTCCAGCATGTATAGGCAGGAATATGTGCATGAAATGACTTGTTCATGATACAATACTATACATTTACATGATGCAATATTGCATCACCAAAATTTCAATTCAGGAAAAAAACCCCAAAATTTATAATACATTATTAAATAAAATTATGTCATTTAAAAATATATATTCAATATTTTTTGAAATGCTACAAATTCAGAAAAACATTAAAGGGTTAAAAAAGTGGATTTCAGGGGGCACTCAGTATTTTTTTTTAAGTGGGCAGTAGTCATATAAGTTTGGGAACCTCTGTTCTAGACTAACAGTATTTAAGGGGGTAGATGAATATAATTCTAGTCCAGTATTCCCTCACACTGCTCTTCTTTCTAGAGAGTGACAAATGGCCAGTTTCAGGCCCCAACCTCTTGTTTTCCTTCCTGCCAGGAATTAAAGTCTCATTTAGAGAAGGATGGGGAAAGGAGTTGCTAGAGATAGCTATTCTTATCTCCCTGGGAGGTACACACGACACTTTACCCCACAAATATCATAGTTAGTGGGAGGATCATATAAATTATTTGGCAAATTTTTAAATATAATATTGTGTGACCCTAGGCAAGTCACTTACCCTCTCCAGGGGTTGGACTCTATCTATCCAGGGGACAAATCACATTGATGCTATTTCTTCATTATTTCACCCATCAGTCTCCACACACACACACACACACACACACACACACACACAGGGCTACTTCCTTGAACTAATTCAAGAGCTTCCTAATTTGTCTTCCTGCCTCAACTCTACATCTTCTCCAAAGCACCCTCCAAACAATTGCCAAAGTAGTATGACTAAATCCCAGATTGGACCATGTCTGGGCTCCCTCTGTATGTTCAACAGCATTCAGAAATGGATCCCAGATTCAGAGCTGGAAGACGACCACTATAGAAAGTGATTCAGCCTCCTCTTTCGGAGATGAAGTGAGGTCCTGAGGGGCTGTGACTCTCTCAAGATCACACAGAAAGTCATCAACCGAGTCAGATCTCCCCCAGACCCTCTGACCCTGAATTCCTCTTGCCACCACAGCAGCCTGCCTCTCTATGAAAGGAAGATGGCAGCTCTAATATGTGACAATGCCACTCTACAGGAGACATGAGGAGCATATTAACATGTCAAATATTTGAAAGACTGTCATGTGGATAAGGGGTGAAAGCTTTTTTTTCCTATTGCTCCAGAAGGCAGAACTAAGACCATAGGGTGGCACTTATGAGGAGGAAAATTTGGATTCACTATAAAGCTGAACTTTTCTTTCAGTTAGAGATGTCCAAGCAATAGACGTGTTACAGTCATCTGCTAGGTATTCAAGGGAAGGAGGAAAGGAGAAGGGGAAGTGGGGAGGGGTTCACACTGATCACAAGGAGTTCCCTGTTCTCAGAAGTATTCAGACACTGGGTGACAATCTGTCAGGGATACTGCAAAAAGAATTAGTGACTTGAGCAGGAGTCTGAATAAGATGACCTTCAACCAGCTTTAAGGTTTGAGGGTTCTAGCCTAGGTGGGTAAAGGGCCAGAGAGTGGTATTTAGATTCAGAGGGTGTGGGTTCAAACTTCTCAACTGCACCTACAAAGCCATTGTGCCTTTAGTCCTGTACATCTGAGGAGCCTTTGATTGCCAGCTCTATTTTCCAGATGAGGACATTTGATCTTGGGCTGTTGAGTAACCAGAATGAGGGCAGAGATCACTCTGTCCCCTGTTCTGGTCAGATCATAGCTGCAGGATCAAGTTCAGTGACGAGTACCACATTTTAAGAAGACCACTGGGAAATGGTGAGCATCCCGAGGATAGCAAACAGGTTGGCCGAGAGTTTCAAGACCATGCCACTCAAGGACCAGCTATATGAATTGGGTTAATTCAGCCTAGAGATACGATTTGATTGGGGAGAAGAGATGCGATAATTGCCTTCACATATTTGGACAACTGCAAATAGTAATTGTTCTTTTGACCATGACTTCTTTTGCTTCCATCTCCCCTTCTGCCTTGCAGCTAAATCTACTCTGGGTGCCCCGTGCAAGCTCCAGTCGCTCCGCATCCCTTCCTTTGTCTCCCAGCCCATCACCCCTGCTCTCGCCTTGATTTCTCTTCAAAATTGTGACCCTATATAGTAAACCAAGTCAACTTTAGCCTCCCGTCTACCCTGGAACCCTTTGCTGCCTTTGTTTCCAAGTTGTTGAACACTTACTACTAAGGGTAGTCATACAATTAGGCTAACACATTTCTGTGTTCCAAGCCCAACTGGACCCTTGATCCTACATGGCAAATTTCTAGTTATTCCCAGGTAAATTCTAACATACTTGCCAATAGGGGCTGTTCCAGATTTATTCTCCTCAAACTACAGACCCTCCTCCAATGGCCTCTCCTCTTCCCCTCTCAGCAGATCTTACCCCCTACTTTACTGAGAAAATGCAGGTGATCTGTCATGAGCTCCCTCTTTTTGCTGATTCAGTTCTTCAAAACTCTCCTCATTCTCCTAATTCTAATTTTTTGCTCTAGTCTCTGGTAAAGACCTGTCCCTTCTCCTTGTCCAAGTCATACTCGTGATCCCATTCACTCCTGTCCTCTACAGGAGTCTGCCCTGAGGGTCCCTTGCCTCCCTTTCTCTAACCTTCAATAGATAAATGATTAGTTTTTTATGCATACTTACTCTAAATGTTCTTTTCCTACTACCTCCTAACATGGCCAGGTCTCCCCATCTCTAAAAAACTTGTCCCTGCCATCCCCTAAAGCTCCCATATTATACGATAAGGTTCTGTAGAGGCAACCAGACAGCACAGTGGATAGTGTACTGGGTTTGGAGTCAGGAAGACTTGAGTTCAAATGTAGGTTCAGACACATACTAACTCTGGGCAGATCATTTAACCTGTTTGCCTCAGTTTCCTCAACTGTAAAATAAGGATAATAATAGCACCTTCCTCCTAGGGAGATCAAATGAGGTCATGATAAAGTGTTTAGCACAGGGCCTGGCTCACAGTAGCTACTACATAACTTTTTATTCCCTTCCCTTCTGTGTGTCTCCTACCATGGAACGAAGAGAAAGTCTCATTTATGGTAACCAAATTAGAAGTAGGAATATTTTTTATCATCTAGTGAAAAAAGTATCTCTTTTTTTTAACTTTGGCCAAATTGAAGCAGAGAAAAAAGAGACAGAGGTGCCTTCAAGAAGACATTTTCTCTAAAGATGACACAGCATTAACATTCCATGGTTCTGTTTAGATAAATGAAATACCCTAAACTTGAACCTCGTCCCTTCCTTTACTGTGGAATTTTGCCTTTTGTTTCATGGTTACCATAGAACATAAGAGAAAATTGCTTGAGTCAGAAAGAATTCTGATTAGCAGAGGAAACACTGCTCCTCTGAATCTCTCTCCAAGCAGAAATGCTCATGTATTAATAAACTGGCTCTGGCTGATCTTGGCTTAAAACACAGAGGGTAGAGTTTCTCTCCAGGTTGGGGATATTGAAGAGGGGATCCTAATTGGCAGAGGTTAGACTATATGAATCACAGGGCCTTAGAGTCATAGCTGGAAAGGATCCCAGAGGTCATCTAGTACAACCCCCTTCATTTAACAGATGTGGAAACTGAGACCCAGAAAGGTTAAGTGACTTGCCCAGGGTCCCAGAACTAGTAAGTATCTGAGGTTGGATTTGAATTCAGGAAGACTCCATGCCTGGTGTTCTAACCATTGCACCACCTAACTGCCTGCCTAAATCATTTAGATAAGGTCTTCTAACTCTGAATTCGGTGCCCCTTGCCTCTGATGTCCATTCTAGCTTTGAGACTGTATATGCTTGAAATAGGGAGATAACACTCTTGAGACTATGATCCACACTTGGAATTCCTGGTACTTGATCCAGAGAGGCTGCCCTCCTTGATTTGGGGCTTGTGCTGAGGTTTTTAAAAGCCTGTGTTTCCAGAACCATCAAGGGACTTCTGAAGATTACCGGACCACTTCACTAAAAGCTGTAATATTTGAAGGGGTCAAACCCAGGGCCATGATGACTAATGGGCCAGGTTTGTTTTCCTATCTCAGGCTTCCACTTTGAATGAGTTAGTTCTGGTGATAATCAGATCTTTGGAATGCTCTTTGGTCCACCTTTTAACAATTGTTTATCTCGATGTTTAAAAGATCTGCTGAAGTGACTGATTTTTTCCTAGACCAGGGATTCTTTTTTGTAAGTTAACATTTTTTAAATGTAGCTAATATTAAAATATCTGATTTCATATGCATTTTATATTTCATATTTTTTAAATATGGAATTATCATTTTAAGAAAAGACCACAACAATACACATAAAATAATATTCTGTAGACTCAGGATTATTCATCTTTTTGTGTGTTATTATGTACCTCTTTGGCAATTTTATGAAGTCTTTAGTCCCCTTTTCAAAATAAGACTTTTAAATTCATAAGATAAAATGCATAGGATCACATAGGAAACTAATACAGTTATCAAAATATTTTTTTTAAAAAATCAATTTCACATATCCCTGATCTATTATTTCTTAGTGTAAATTGTCAGTTTCCTAAAACAAGGTCTAGATCCATCCTTCCCCTTACTATTGCTCTAAAACTGGGCTTCAGAATAGAGTTGTGACTGAGCTGTGAATCAGCTGATCCAAGTTAAGGGTTGGAAACATTCTAAATTCTTTGCATCCTCACTTTATATTTTTGGGGATTTAAAAAAAATTTTATGTATTTTCTCCACTTACCTAGTATTTTATTTTTCCAATTAACATGTATAGATAATTCTCGACATTCACTTTTATAAGATTTTGAGTTCAAAATGTTTTTCTTTCTCCCTCCCTGGCAAGCAATGGCAAGCAATCTGATATAAGCTATACATGTACTATCATATTAAACATATTTTCACATTAGTCATGTTGTGAAAGAAGAATCAGAACAAAAGGGAAAAATCATGAGAAAGGAAAATAAGAAAAAATAGTAAGTATGCTTAGTCTGCATTCGGACTTCATGGTTGTTTTTCTGGACATTTCACCTTCATTTTAACTGCTCAGGTCAAAGAAAAGCTTGGTACAGTGAAGTACAAATCTAAGAAGCACTGGACAAACTCTACAATGTAATGACAGTATATAACTCACATCTTACCCAAACTTGGAATTGCACATTCTAGAGTGTCCTGGAAGTGGGAGTTGTTCTTCCAAATTCCCCATTTTCCTTATTTTACTCTTCTGATAAACAATTTATTAGTAACTCTAAAGCACTTGGCTACCACAGGCTCAGGTTGAGGTATTTTGGTAGTGACAATCATGTAGCGAGCCCTCAAGCCCCCATCCAATACCTTTTCTATCAACAGACCAAAAAGGACCCATAATTCAAGTACATAAGCATTTGATTAGATATTAGATAGCATATCAATAGTAATGAATAGCAAAGTAATATGGGGAAGTCACCTGTTAGAATCATTCTACACTCCTAGCTCTCACTACATGAAGAGATACAATCTGCCAGACCCCCATGCAAAGGGAGAGGGAAAATTCCCTGTCAATTCATTGGAAAGGAAAGATAATATCATAATATCTCTGCCAGTTCCTTTTGGCAACCATCTTTGCCTTACTATTATTCTATTCCTGCTCCATAATTGTCATTAGTTCTTCTCCCCCAAATCTGTCACTTGCTGCTCTTGGACGAATGACCATCTGTTGAAGTTATCAACTTCTGTAATGACTTTTTTTCCACCACGAATATGTCATTATTCTTTGTGAGATGGCCCCAGGCCAGCATGCATGGGGACTAATCAGCACATCTTCTCTCTGTTGTTATCCCTATTACTGCTTGCTTACTGCTTCCTTCTTGCCATACTCAAGCTATCAGGAATTTTGTCCCCCACTCTCCACTCTCTCTATTGTTAGCCCTATTGCTGCTTGTTTACTGCTTGCTTCTTGCCATACTCAAGCTATCAGGAATTTTGTTCCCCACTCTCCACTCTATCCCCAAAAATGAGGATGCAAAGTGCTTATGCAAATTCCGCTTTGAGCTCTGGAAGTTGGAACTCAAAACCAGACCTTCTCATTACAAGTCTAAAGCTATATCCCATTTCCTATTAACTATTAATCAATCAATCAATAAACGTTTATTAAGTACCTAGTATGTGCCAGGCACTGTGTTAAATGCCAAGGATATAAAAAGAGGAAAACAACAGTCCCTGTCCTCAAGGAGCTTATAATCTAATGAGTGGCAATATATGCAAATTAATATATACAAAAGAAAGCTGTATATAGGAAAAATAGGAAATAATTTTAAAAGGGGAGGCACCTGAATTAAGAGGGGCTGGCCAAGGCTTTCTGTAGAAGGTGGGATTTTAGTTGGGACTTAAAGGAAGTTGGGGAGGTCACCGGTCCTCACAAGTTATTCATATTTCCCTCCCCCTTTTATCCCCTAAAAAGAAGAAAATAAATGTCTTTATTATGAATAAATAAAGACGCAGGAGTACCTAGAAATACACCTAAAGAAAGACCTCCTTTCTTTGAAAATGTGTGAATTTCTCTTGTCCCCATGCTTTCAGCACCCCTGATTAAGGCTTTTTTCTTAAACTAACTTGAATTTCACAGGTAGCTCATTCATCAGTGTTTTTGCCCTTTGATTTAGCCTTTTTAAAAAGAATTATATACACAAACTAAGAGAGAGATACTGGAGAGACAGAGACAGAGACAGAGACAAGGGAGGCTAAACACCAACACCAAGGGATGTACAACCAACCTGCCCATCTATATCAGTGATCTTCAAAGGGAAGTCCCCAATGTGATTCCAAGAGTGCCATGGCCTGACCCCAAGGTCTGTGAGCAATTGGTCTCAGGTTGGGATCACAAGTTGTATCTAGTCCCCTCCATGATCACTAGTCCATAGGACTTGTCTCCAATATAACTAATATGATCCCTTATTCTCCAACACTTTTAATCAGATCTATTCCACTTTCCCCTACTGTAACAAGAGTCCAGAGATTTTGTCTGAGATCCTTTTGGCCTGTAGATCTGTGGGATAACATTTATCTGATGGCCCAGGTAACCAACCTTAAGGACTGAATGGCTTTTTGGGAGCTCGCCACTTCTTTGGAGCTTTCTGTGTTTGCCTTCCTTTTTAAAGTGAGTCAGTTTATCCTGGTTTGGGGGCAAGTTCAGACTTCCAGTTGGATTCCGTATGTATTGCAGGATCCCTGCAGAAATCTGTGGTATCTCATGTACTTCAGGGACACAGAGAAATTTTTGCCCTCCATTACTGAACCTAATCTGCCTGTGTGGGCTGAGAACAGAGTGACCTCTCAGTAGGAAAGGGAGAGAATGATTGCCTCAGCCAGGGCTGGGTCTAGTTTATAAAACAAACACCAAGACAAAGTGGTTTGTTTCTTACTTGAAAGTGAGGAAGTGGCTACCAGTTAATCTACAGGTCCCTAATCCCGCTTGGAAAAGCCTTTCTTCTTCTAGGATTGAAGGGACTAAGACTTCCCTCCGAGGAGGGAAGTTTACTTTTATTTTCCCTTTACTTCTTCTATATTGCCTTTGAGTCCTGGGGCAGACCTTTTGCAAGTGTAAGTAACCGTAAGAAATTTGCAAAAATGATGTCTGCCTGTTAAAATTATATAAACATGAATTTGGAAGTGTTATGGTCAAAATAAGGTAAATGGAAGCACAAAATTCTGAACATGATCAATTTATTAGTAAAGTGAGAATTTACCAGTAAATAGGATCTCAGCTTTCCCAGCGAAGATAAGACCCTGAATGAGGAATAGCTACCCTTTTTATACTTGTAGATGGGGGACAAATTATGATTGCTTAAAAGAGTTCAGTATCACAAATGGCTAAATTAATATGACTGGTTACAGAGCTGAGGCATGGGGGACAATATGTTTGGTTGGAAATTGGGAATGAGGGGCTAGCAGCAACCCCCTCCATCCTTCCTGTGACTAAGAAATGTTCATTGTTTGAGTCTACCTGCAAGGTTAGAGATAGTAGACCAGACTTCTTTGGATAGCAAAGTAGGCATCCTGGAAGGATAGCTTGGTATGAATATATTAGAACAAACTTCCTGGTATTCACCTGCATCTTTCAAGGATAACAGATTTCCTTGACATAAGAGTAGAACAGTGATTAACAAGAGAACTCAATTTCTAAACATTATAGGACAGCTGAATTTCTGAACTAAATTCAGAGGCAAAGAATCATAACAGGCAGTTACAGCACAAAATCAATTAACTGTAAATACACTCAATTTTTTTAAAGACATAGAATCAATTGGATTATTTCAGAAATGAGAGTAATCTCCAGGCACTAAATATGGCAAGACTCTATCCTTACAAAGAATGTGTGAGCTGCCAGTAATGTTAATGGGAGTTAAAAGATCTTCCCTGCCCATTAATAGGCCTAAGGTGGAATCCATTAAGGGAAGTTAGACTAGGGGAGGTTTGTTTTATAGGAAGGTTCACATCTTGTGTTAATTGTTAATGAGGCACTGGGTCACAAGGGTCATGCCTTCCAATTCTGAAAGTATATATATACTTTGAGGTGAGGTATTACTTTGGAGGTTTACTCTTTGGAAGAAGGTTCATGTGCCAGATGAGACTCTGAGTAGCCCTTAAGGAGCGCCCCGTCTCGCGCAAACCACCCCTCCTGCCCCAACTTTGAAAATCCAGATGTTGGTGCTTTTCTCTCTGGTAACCATGTATGTATGTAATGGTCAGACAGTTGGATCTGTCTGTTGATCTGTGATGTATATATTGCTTATGGTCAGATAGTTAGAAGCCCTGTCGGTCTTTATTTCTCTACTTATATTTTCTCTATTGGTATATGTGGTTAAAGAAGATTGTTGACCCCTCAAAAGTTGCTTTCCTTTTAGAAAAGCAGATCTAAGAACCTGTGATAGTAGGCCATCTTGGATGTGTTAGGGTGCTTACTACCACACTGCCCTACATAGATTTTACTCCAAAGCATCTCATTGATTTGCTGGGACACAAGTGTTTAACTGAGGGAAGAGTCTAGGGCAGGGAGAATTTGATTCTTTGCCCTGCCCTAGGCCAGTTGCTGTTGTCAAGTGATATAATCCCTGGAGACTAAATGTTGATGTGTTATCTAGGTATATGCCTGGTGACTTCTTTATAATGTATGAACACCTCTCTTTCTGATTAATTCAGAAGAGGTAATGAAATTGACTAGGCTGAAAATTAGTCATGCCCCCTAAATATTTAAGACAAAGATGGTTAACAGTTTGAGCGATGGAAAAATTCCAGAATGCTGAAGCATATCTTGAATTTAGGACTTTTGAGTTGCAAGGGGCTACTAAGGCAAATAGGTGTCTTCACTAAGTGTGGCATTAATATGATAAGCTCCTGGAGAATACGGGCCCACCAAACTGCCTAAAGAGAATTAGCCCATGTTGTAACATGGAGCAGGTCAGATCTCCCCTGCTGATGAGGTCCTGAGTATCCTCTGTACTGGGAGAGATAAAAGACTCAGTCTTTAAAAAATAAAAAAAAATTTCAAACAAAGTTGGAAAGAGATGAAGAAAGCCAGCAGTTGAAGAAAAACCAAACTCTTCACCTTTGGAGAGTATAAGAGGGAATTTTCTCTTCTCTCTTCCTATAAACAATCATAGTATTTAGTATCTGAGCTTGTCTCAGAAGTAGACATCCTATTATTCAACTGCAATGTCAGTTGGAGAGAGTTCTGAGGCATAGTGGAAGGCAGTAGAGACACAGAGATTTCAGGCAGGCTTGGATAAAGAGGTAGTCTCTCTAAAGCAGCATCAAGGAGCGAGACTATTGACAGCATAGAAGAGAGCCAGTTATGTATGGACTCATAAAGTGTTGCCCTTGGCAGTCAAGAATAGAGCTATGGAGAAGAGCAGACACTGGAAACTCAGTTGAGATAGCAAGAGATGACTGCACCAACTAGGGAGTCTGAAGAGTGTTCCACAGAAGAGAAAGGACTTTATTGGCCTGGGAAATGGTTGTAACCAGGGCACTAAAGAAGTGCATTTCAGAGGCAGGTATGTGTACACGCTGGACCCAAGACACTTTATTTTATGAACAAGGTTTATAATTACCCCAAAAGTCCTAGGTAGAAGAGGGGTATTTTGAATTCTCTAGGTAGTACAAGTCCAGAATCTAGTCTTCTAGTAAAAAAAAAAAAGATTTCCTGGGAATTGCCTTGTGAATAATCTCAAATTTGAGAGTCCCCCTCAAGAGTTCAGAGGCCTAGTCTTCAATTAGGAGATTTCCTGAGTAGCATTACCTTTTGTAGAAAAAAATGGAATCTCCCACTTATTTCCTGACCATTATCTATGAATTATTCTGATAATAAAAGTCTGTAGAAAGCCTTCTCCAACCCCTCTTAATTCTATTCTTAATTTTTATTTCTTTTTCATCCTATATGTAACATTTATTTGTACATATCTATTTGCATGTTGTTTCCCCATTAGATTGAAAGCTCTTTGAGGGCAGGGACTGTCTTTTGCCTCTATTTGTATCCACAGTACTTAGTACTATGTCTGGAACATAGTACACACTCTATAAATGTTTATTGATTGATTGATGGGAAGGACATTGTTCATTCAGCGACCCAAACCTAGGGTGATGCTTCATGTCTTATGGGACCCTAAGGAAGGCCTATAGATCCATCAGAAATCCAGAGTTGCCTTGATGGCAGTGAATAGAACTGATGGACTGTTGAAATACTGTGTATACTGAATCTGTTTAAGAGTTCTAGGGAGAGTCCTTTGGATCTTCAGCATTTTCTACAAAAAGAATAAAGGCTATCCTATCCAGAAGCATTGCTGACTTGCTTGAGTGCCAATCCAGGAACCCCAAGTTCCTGGAAATCTAGACCCAAGCCAAAGTAAGCTACAAATGGAGATTTTTCAGGAACAAATCCAGGTGGGGTAGAGAGAGAGTAACCTTCTAGAGTCAGCCCCCAGGGTTGGACTCAGTCTATGTAAATACCCAGAAGCTTTAGGGTCTCTGAGCTCTCAGTCACAGAGAGGTAAGTAAAGTATAAGTACATAAACCTAATAGTGGCAGCCTTGTCTTATTAAACTAAGATCTTTCTCTTCATTTATCCTTCAGGCAATAATCATACTATAGTCATAAGCAAAAATGCAAAATATATATAATCTTTGAGAATCACTGGTCTGATGAACTAGGTTCATGACTCTTTCCTAGAGCAAGAGATAAATGTGCCCTACACTGTGGGAAGACAGGCCCAGTAATACACTGTTGGTAGAACAGTGAAATGATCCAACCCCTCTGGAAATCAATTTGGAATTATGTAAGAAAAGTCATTAAATTGTTCATACCCTTTGATCCAGCCCTTGCATTACTAGGTTATCCACCAAGGAGGTCAATTACAGAAAGAAAGGACATTCATTTATGTGTGTGAACATGCTCACATATCCATAGCACTATTTATTGGCATTCGTGGAGCGCTATGTAGGTGTGCCAATGTATCTGGGGCTCACTTTACCTTTGACCCATAATACAAGCCATAGGTGTGTCAGCACGCCCAGCCCACGTCCACCATATACCCCAATGGTAGTTCACTTATGTGAACAGAAAACTGGAAACAGACTGGTTTACAGTGATTGACGAAGAGCTAAACAAATTATTACATATAAGCATAATGGAATTACATTGAAATTGTGTCCAACTCTTCATGACCCCATTTGGGGTTTTCTTGGCAAAGATACTGGAGTGGTTACCATTGCCTTCTACAACTTGTTTTCCAGATGAAGAAAATGAGGCAAGCAGGGTTAAGTGACTTGCTCAGAGTTATACAGTTAATAAGTATCTGAGGCCAGATTTGAACTTGGAAGGTGAGTCTTCCTGACTCCAAGCCTGGTGCTTTATCCACTGCACCATCTAGCAGCCCCAAATTGTATAGTAACAACAAAAATAGGAACTGTAGGAATATGTATAAACTGGCACAAAGAAAGCAGAACTAGAAGACACAGGACTCCAAAAGAAAACTAAAAGATCAGAATTCAGAGTACATGCAAGGAACTGTCTTGATTCTGGGGTACTCTTATTGAAATTTACATTCTTCTTGGTAGAGAAGTGGTGGATGCCAGGTGCAGGATTTTGCATATATTGTCAGACACAGTTACTGTTAAGGCTTTCCTTAACTTTTTTTTTTTTTAAAGATTTTTACAAGGGAGGATTCTAGGAAAAGAGAGACCACGTTACTATGAACTGACTGTGGTGCCAAAATCAAAAGGTATCAATAAACCCTTTTTTTAAAATGAGCCCTACGTGAACATATGGGCCCTTTCCTCACACAGAGTGCCTCGTAAAACTACTCAAGGTTTAATCCAATTCGATTGTGTGTCTTGGCAGGAACGAGGGAATGTGCTCACACACCACAGGAGGTGAGGAGGCTCCATCCATGAGGCTTCTTTTAGAAGGAACATTATTAGTTGTTCCAAAGTCTGTCTTGATGCTCATTGAAAAACCCCTGATGTCATCCCAGGCACTGAGGAGAACAGTTTATTTAGGGCCAATTTTGTGAAGGTACCCAGTGTTCCCTATTTCTCTCTCTCTAATGTGCTGCCAGACATATTATATGCAAAAATTGAGTGCATTCTCAGGCATTCACCAGTTCCTGCAATTTATTTACCATTTCAAAGAGGCACTATTGAGCACAATGAAGACTGTGTGGGGTTTGTTCTTTTTTGTTTTTTTTCTTTAAAGAGATGTTCTGGACAAGCAGGGTAAAAGTATCATTTCAAGATGTAAAATGCCAGTATGACTATAAAGAACTAACCTTGGAGTGAGGATGTGATTGCTCAGCAACCAGAAGATAGGGTCACATGTCCCTCCTCTCTGCTAGCATCACCTTGTCCTTTTTCAAAGAGCTTTGTTGGCAGAAATTGCAGAAGAGTTTAATGAAAGACAAGGAGACCAAAGCAGGAATACAAGGGGGAGCATCCTTTAGAGGTTTCCAAATACCAGCCTTGGGTCATGGTGTATTTTTTTTTAGCAAAAGGGATAAAACCCAGCCACAGGCTCATCCTCCAGGTTGACAGACTCTCAGTGCTGGAAGAAATCTTGAGAGGCATCTAGTCCAACCCAAGTTTGAACAGGAATTCAATTGAACAAAAGTCTATTAAGTGCCTACTGTACACCAGGTGTATTACTAGGGTAATGGAGAGACAAAGACAAAAAATACCTCCAAAGAGTTTACTATGAGAGCAGAAATCAATTCATTCTCTGCTTTTGTATCCCCAGTAATTACCACTGTGCCTAACACGTAATAAACGTGTGTTGATTTATTGATTACATTAGGAAGGGATGTGAAACCAATAAGTAAGAATATATACAAAATAATTTTGGGATTGTGTAAACAACTTACAACTATGAACTCAGGCCAGAAAAGGCCTGGATTAATAGTTGGTACTTGAGCTTGGATATTTATTAACGAGCCCTAGAGAGTTAGATTTAATGAATGTGTGGCTGCATTTCTTATTTCAAGACCTAGAAATGGACTAATACAAAAAGATCCCAGAAATAATTGTGGTATTGCATTTTCCAACAGAGAGACAAATGTCAGGCAAAAGTAAGTTCATGTATATTACTAATGATAATTTCCCTAAATGTATATAAAATGAAAAATTATGAATAGAGAAGTATGGAAAGATTTCTATCAACTGATTCAAAATCAACAGAAACAGGAAAACAATTTATACAATGGCAACAATGTAAACTGAGCAATAACAAAGAAAAAACTGAAAGTTATGGAATTGTAGCAATCAAGGTTGGCCAGAGAAAACATACATTAGAATGCACCTCCCTCTATTCACTCTTTGGCTGCTCTATGAATAAGACAGTCCATTTCTCAGTTCCAGGCATTTTCTGTAGCTTTCCCCCATGTCTAGAACACTCCCTCCTTAACTCCACCTGCTGACTTCTCTGGCTTCCTTTAAATCCCAACTAAAATCCCATATTTTGTAGGAAGCTTTTCCCAACCTCTCTTAATTCTAGTACTTTTCCCTCCCTTAATTATTTTCTATTCATGCTGTGTCTAGCTTCTTTGTACATTTTTGTTTGCTTGTTTTCCCCCCTTAGATTATGATCTCTTTAAGGACAGAACTGTCTTTTGCCCATTTTTTGTAGCCCCAGTATGTTATATATTGACTTTCATATAGAAGGTATTTAATAAATGTTTGTTGATTGTTTGGTGGACCCTGGGTGTTAAAATGCTTCTTGGTTTTGCAGAATTTTTTCTTCCATTTTTTTTTAAGTTAGATATGACTTTCTGGAACAAGGTAGAAGAAGGGATACAGTGGGAAATGTAGGTAAAGTACAAGCAAAAGATAGAAATGAAAATTATTTTTTAAAAAGTAATATAAAAGTAATATTATATAGGAAATATGTGATTGAAAAAGACGATGGGCTAGTTACCCTTTGCTGGTTGACTTGCGGGTGATGCTGACAATGGAATGATTAATGATCCTAGATCAAGTTCAGAGGCATGTTGTGAAGCTTCTTTTTGAAGGGTTTATGGGATAACATGGAGAATAACATATAGGGTAAGAAGGTATAGCTAAATTGTGATCTGCACCACTGGAGAGAATACCTTCATCTATGAGACTGTGGATCAAATGAAGAATTGATGTATCACACTTTCTATATTAAATACTAAGCAATGAATACATTATATTCTTTGGATTACTGTGTATTATGCATAAAGGACATAAAAGAGGGAAGAAATTGTGCAGGAAGAGAGGGGAAGACTATGTAACTCTCTATGGGTTTTTTGTCATGAGTGACTCCATCTTAGAAACTGTCCTCCATTTCATCCAAATCGAGCAAGCAGATGCTCCTCTCTGCCCTTGCAATGTGAGAACCTATCCACCCTGTTCTTGCTACTAAGCTAATATAACAGACAGTTCTTGTCTGGACAGTGAGAAAATCCTCATCAAGGCTGAAATACAAGATAAGCCTGTTAGTGTTGCAAAGCCAACACAAATAGAAGTCGACTATTGTTCCTTAGCTTAGTGGAGACTCTTCAGCCCCCATCAGGTTTCTTTGGGCCAGGACGTTAGTGGTCCTGGGGAGGAAGAAGTAAACTTCCTGTACTCCCACACCACCAGCTGGGGTTATTGTATGCAAGGAAGTTGGGGTACAGACCTGGGGCATTAGGGGTTAACTTTGCCCCTAAGTGGATTGATCTAAGATTGGGGGCCCTTTGGCCAGGATGAATATAAAAATAGTTTTTCAGACTTTTGGGAAGAGTCCAGAAGACCTCAGGGAACCCCTTGATTCTACTTGAGGTTACTGGAAGATGATTTTTTTTTCTTTTTTTTTTTTTTATTTAACTTTTTACATTCATTTTCACAAAATTTTGGGTTCCAAATTTTCTCCCCATTTATCCCCTCCCCCCACCCCCCAATACACCGAGCATTCTAATTTTACCTATCACCAATCTGCCCTCTCTTCTATCATCCCTCCCTTCTCTTGTCCCCTTCTTCTCTTTTGTCCTGTAGGGCCAGATGACTTTCTATTCCCCATTACCTGTATTTCTTATTTCCTAGTAGCAACAACAGTACTAAACAATTGTTCCTAAAACTTTGAGTTCCAAATTCTCCCCATCCCTCCCTCCCCACCCATTCCCTTTGGGAAGGCAGGCAATTCAATATAGGCCCTATCTGTGTAGTTTTGCAAATGACTTCCATAATAGTCATGTTGTGTAAGACTAACTGTTATTTCCCTCCATCCTATCCTGCCCCCCCCATTGTTTCTATTCTGTCTTTTGATCCTGTCCCTCCCCAAGTGTTGACTTCAAATTGCTCCCTCCTCCCATTGCCTTCCCTACCATCATCCCCCCCTTGCTTATCTCCTTCTCCCCCACTTTCCTGTATTGTAAGATAGGTTTTCATACCAAAATGAGTGTGCATTTTATTCCTTCCTTTAATTGAATGTGATGAGGGTAAACTTCTTGTTTTTTTTTCTCAGCTCTCCTCTTTTTCCCTCCACTAAAAGTCTCTTGCTTGCCTCTTGAATGAGATATAGTTTACCCCATTCCATTTCACCCTCTTTCCCCCCACTACATTTCTCTCTCACCATTTACCTTAATTTCTTTTAAGATATGGTCCCATCCTATTCAATTCACTCTATGCTCTCTGTCTCTGTATGTGCATGCATGTGTGTGTGCATGCACACGTATACATGTGTGTGTATGTGTGTGTGTATAATCCCACCAACTACCCAGATACTGAAAAATTTTAAGAGTTACAAATATTGTCTTTCCATGTAGGAATGTAAACAGTTCACCTTTGGTAAGTCCCTTATGACTTCTCTTTGCTGTTTACTTTTTCATGCTTCTTCTCATTCTTATGTTTGAAAGTCAAATTTTGTTTTCAGCTCTGGTCTTTTCATCAAGAATGCTTGAAAGTCCTCTGTTTCATTGAAAGACCATATTTTCCCCTGAAGTATTATGCTCAATTTTGCTGGGTAGGTGATTCTTGGTTTGAGCCCTAGTTCCTTTGACTTCTGGAATATCCTATTCCACGTCCTTCGATCCCTTAATGTAGAAGCTGCTAGATCTTGAGTTATCCTGATTGTATTTCCACAATACTGGAATTGTTTCTTTCTAGCTGCTTGCAAGATTTTCTCCTTGACCTGGGAATTCTGGAATTTGGCCACAATGTTCCTAGGAGTTTCTCGTTTTCAGGCGGTGATCGATGGATTCTTTCAATACTTATTTTGCCCTCTGCTCACCATCATCCTATGCTGCTCCTTTGCACTCTGGCTAAATTCCCCTATTAGATTATAAGATCCTTGAGGGTGGAGACTAGCTTTTGTCTCTTTTTATACTCCCAGTGCTTTTAGCACTGTGCCAGGGTCCAGTAGGCACTCACTAAATGTTGATTGATTAATTATTAAATAAGAATATAATTTCTGAGCTCTGAACTCTAGTTTCTCCATTGGTAAAATGAGAGGGTTAGAGTAGATGACCTCTAAGGTTTCTTTTGGCTCTAAAATCCTGTGATTTCATGAATTCTGGTTCTGTTACTTGCTGCTTATATGACATTGGGAATCCTCTGAGCTGAGCAGATTATGCATTTCAAATGGAAATAATGAGAAGTAAAGGGGTATAGTAGTTAGCTTTGGGAATTTCCAGGAATAGAGATAAAACTTCATTCTAAGTTGATCTAACTATGGAGCACTTGCTTGTACAAAAAGAAAAAATGAAATGTATGTGTGTGTGTGTGTGTGTGTGTGTGTGTGTGTTCTGCCTCCTTGTCATCTTGGATACCCACTTCGACCTGATCTGCGGAAGTAAGACTGAATCCCAGGCAATCAACTGGTTCTGGATGACCCTCAGATGTTAGGAGGACCTGGCATTTTATATTAAGATAAGGAAGGGAATTGGATACTTAAATTTAGAGTGGGCAACATCCGGTCATTCAAAAGTGTCAGAAAAGCCTAACTCCAGAAATTGGTAAAAATTGCTTTGTGATATCCATCCGTCACCCTAGCTGCCTTTGTCTATATTTCCCTCCTCCTCTTCTAGCTAATAATAAAGGGCTTTCTTCCTGATTCTGGAGTTAGAGGACCTGAGTTCCAGTCCCATCTCTGATACTTACTACCTCTGTGACCTTGGGCAGATCATAAAAACTCCTTGGCCTTGAGTTCTCTCATTTGTAAAATGAAGGGATTGAACTAAATCAGCTTTGAGGTCCTTTGTAGCTCTAATTTTATTATACTATGAAGAAAGAAGCATCTTTACCCTCAAGATCTCAAATCACTTAACAAACAGGGACTTCACTAATTTGGTCCAACTAAAGGCAAAAAATCTAGAGAGAAAAAGATGATAAAACAGTGTCAAAGTTTGCAGAGAAGTAAAGAAGGATGAGAACTAAGAAAAAGCCATAAGATTTGGCAATTCAGAGTTCTGCATTTTGGAGAGAGTAGTTTGGGTTGAATTAGGAAGGCTGAAGCCAGAAGCCACAAGGTTTAGAAGAGAAAGTAGGCAGAGAGGAAGTGGAGGCACCAGTCAGAGAAGGTCAAGGAGTTTGGCCATGAAGGAAAGGAGAGATATAGAATAATTGGAGAGACATGGATATAGGTGTCAGGAAAGCAGCCAGTAGGTGGGGAGATGGAAGATTAGTGAAAGAGTGGAGATGAGAAGAGGTGGAAATCTGTTGAAGAAGATGGGATGGAATCTGGATATATTGTGCAGATCAAGGGATTTGCCTTGGCAAGGAAGGACCACCAATTATGAAATAGGAAGAAGGAGAAAATCATGCCCTATGGTATCCAAGAGATGGAGATGAGGAAGAGGGAAGGGGAAAGGGGAAATGCTCTAGGAATGGCCTCCATTTCTTCAGTGAAACATGAAGCAAGGTCCACTCTTGAGAAGTAAAGAATAGGCATGAATTTTGTCATTATTACTGGTGATAATATTTATTATCATTATTTATGTACATAGTATCTTGAAGTTTGGGAAGTTCTTTACATTAGCTCACTTGAGATAATGAAGACCAAACCTAAAGAGCAAACAAGAACAGTAATTTTCTGTATCAGAGTTCTGTCTATGCTAGTGTGACCATGAGAATTTAGCAAAGTATTTAATATTGAATGCCTTAATTACAGACCTAGCTGCTCCAAACCTTTGCCATAGTCTAAATCTGGTGGGAAATAAAAGGGGGTGAAATTCAGATATATATTTGGGAGTTCAAACATTATTTGCTTTGGTCACCAAGAGTTTTAATGTCAAGATGTTGCAAATTAAAGGCAGGTTCATCTGGGCAGCAAGGACACAAGAGACAGGGATAGAAATTGGACTGAGATCGAGATTTCTTTGATTTAGGGAACTCATGACAGAAATTCCCTCTATCAACTTAGGTCAGCATCTCCTCTGCAATTTATAGTCTAAGAGAGTTGCCTAGGACAGACAGAGGTTCAGTGACAGGATCACATAGCCAGCAAGTGTTTGAGGCTTCCACACTAGCTCTCTAAGCTATATTTCCTCTTTAAAGATTGTAAATATGACCAAAAGTAAGTCAGTTTCCAATTGCCTGTATCTTCTAGGAGAATTAGCCAGTCTTCCCTGTCTAGGCTCAGTTAGGCACACGGATATGATGAAGGACAGCACCGGCCATTCTCCCTGCTAGCATGAGCATCTCTGGTCATTATACTTCAGTAAGTAGCAGTAACAGGTGATCTCCCACTCTAAGGAGACTTGAGATAGAGCAATGCCTTCCCATTCACCTACATCACAACCAACAGATGGTTCCTCACCATTGTCAATTGTTATTTCTGGAGACTACATCCCATCCCCATTCATTTGCAGTTCTTCTGAATTTGTCCATCTCAGTTTCAGATGCTGAAGGTGATCCTCATGGACAGGGACGTTCAGTCGTGATGACTTTGGAGCCAAGGTTACAGACGAGACTGGTGTAGCAGCCAGCTACCTCATTATGAAACTCTGAGAAGCCAGAGAGTCTGGGGGGGACTTGAGCCCCCTGGAAGGGAGTGGGAAGGGAAATTAATACTAACCTAGGATGGGCTTTAAGGGAACCCAGCTAAACCATGACTCTAATTCCCTTCCTTTCCCCAGAGACTGAGGTGGTGCAAGAAGGATGATGCCTCCCACGATTTGAGGGGAATGTACTTATCTAGTTGTGATTATCTTTGAAAGCTCCACTGTGCTACCCTAAGATCTGTGAAAAAAGAAGAAATTAGATTTGATAATCTGTAATCCTACTCCTGATTCTGTTTCTGTGATACTTTGCCTCCTTTAATTCAGGGAGACTGACGAATGTTTGACTACATCACGATCAGTCATATAAATTATAATTTAGCAAAAAAAAAAAGGGAGGGAGAGAAGATAATAAAAACAGCTCTGTATAGACTCCCCCTCCAACAGAAGAAATAGAATTCAGGAATAGTTTTGAGGATTTTTTCATAGAAAGCTAAAAAATAATTTATTCCAAAAAGAGATAAATCAAAATTTAAATTTTTTGGAAAATGTAAATTTGTATATTTCCCAATACCATTAGAAGTCGATTTTTTTTCTTTTCTGAACAACATCCCCTGGTGGTCAATGAAAATGTAGCCATCCATCCTTAGTCAATAGGAGTCTTTAATGCATCACCTGTTTATCACGTGGTAAATAGGGGAAGTCATCTTAAAGTCCTTTCCTCCCAGGAGAGAAGACAATAATATACTTCTCATTAAAATCACATCACCTTGCATGTATTTGACATACACTTTAGGTAAAGTAGGTGTGCAGTTTGACAAGTATATAACAGAAGAAAATTACTGACTCCCCCCGCCTGTTCCACAAACGAGACATTCTATCTCTTGATTCCAAGCATTTTCTCTCCCTGTGCCCCGTGCCTGGAATGTTCTTCCTCAGTTTTACCTACTGGTTTCTTTTAAGTCTTAACTCAAATCCCATCTTTTATAGGAAATCTTCCCAAACCCCTCTTCATTCTATTGCCTTCCCTTTATTAATTTCCTATTTATCCTAAACAGAGCTTATGTGGTATATATTTGTTTGCATGTTATCTCCCCTTGAGGGCAGGTACTGTCTTTTGCTCTTTTTATGTCTTTGGTGGAGAAGTGAGGGACCACAGGCACAGAAACACATACATTTACAGATGTGACCATCAAAATACAAATTCATTTTGTTTGATTATATTTCTGTTACAAGTGAAGGAAGGAAACATGAATTTGTTAAGTGCCTACTATATACCAGATACTGTTCTTAGGGAAGGAAAGGGGGTTAGGGAAAAGAGTGGGGAGGGGTTAATGATGGTGATGCAAAAGAAAAAGAAAAAATTAAATGACATTTTTAAAATACAAAAAAGAAAGCAGTTCAAAGAAGTTCAGAGGAGGGCAAGAACAAACAGGACAGTTTTGTTATAGCCATGATAAATATAACGTATACAAACACATATAATATAAATGGGGAGGAGAGGGGAGGAAGAGGGAGAGAGCAAACTGTGTGTAATAGATTCATGATTTCATATGCAATCTTTATTTCCTGGCCTTTTTTGTATATGAAAATGTTCATCTCTATTGATCTTTCTAGTTTATAATAAAAAATGTACCCAAAACCCCAGAAAATAAAAAGACATATTCCTTTGATTTCCTTTTAACTAAGAGGTGTTAGCATTTGATAGTAGAACACTAGTCTGGGTGATTTTAAATACAAGGCTTATAGAATATTCAAATCAGAAAGGACTGGAGAAATCATCACCCCTCATTTTAGGGTAGTGGCCCAGAGAAGAATAGTGACCTGCCCAAGGTCACACCTGCTGCTTAATGACAGAGCTGGAATTCAAACCTGTTTCCTGCCTCTGAGGTTATTCCCCTTCGGTACATCCCAGCTGCTGCCCTGCAGGCTCTGAACTTACTGGTACCTAAGAGCGTTGTGCAGGAGGGTCACTTCTATGAATCTTAAAAATAAATCCTCATCAAAGTGCTAGGTCTTTTCTGATCTCAAACCATTAAGCCTGAGAGCTTAATGGGCTCCTCTCTGGTTAACTTTTCATATCTTGCAAGACGAGGCCTAATTGTGACCAAACTGACTCTTGAAGAACTCAGGAACTTTGGACATTCCAAATACCATAATGGATTCATTGACTATGACAGACCCTAGGTTTTGAGGCTGTTCTCTCCTGTCACAAACTCCATTTTCAGACCACATCCACTTTTACCTTCCTTAGCAAAGCTGGATAAGATCTTTAATCACATGTCAATCACTCTGAAGGGAAGGGACACAAGCAGGAAGGATGTAGGGACTGTCTAGAAGATGCTTTACATCCTAATTATAAAGCAAATAAGCCCTCCCTCATGCTCCCTCTGCCTGCCCTACTCCTTTTGAGGAGGACACCATCCTTCTAGTCACCCTGGTTCATCCTGAACTCTTCACCCCCTATATCCAAAGTTACCAAGACCTGACGTCAATCCTATCTCCATAACATCTTTCCTCCTTCACTTCTCTATTGAGCCATTGTGAACTGACCTCCAAAAGCATAAGGCTGAGTAGCTTTTCATGACTTTAACCATAAAACACAAATTCCTCTGGGCTTTTAAGTTTTTTACAATTTGAGTCCAACCTGTTCTCCCAGGTTGGTTATACTGTTTCCTTCAAGAAGTTTGGATTCCAGTTCAACTGGTCAACTTTCTTTTTTCCACATTCCATTCTCTACCTCAGGCCTTAGCCTCCAGATCTGTCCCCTCCCTTATGCCTGGAAGGCTTCCTCTCCTCTGCCTCTTGGAACAAGTAGTTCCCATCAAGTTTCAACCCTAGAGTCACCTTCTAAAGGAGGCATCTCCTAGTTACTCCATCCACCCCGGAAATTACTTGGTAGATGTTTTTATTTACTCAGATGTATACATGTGAACTCCCCACCAAAAACTGTAAGCAATTCTAGGGCCGGGATGAATTCTAGGGCCGGGATGGTTTTCATTTTTGTCTGTACTTGTATTTCTGCTACTTCTCCAGGAGTTCCCTAAACAAAGGAAATCACAAATCACAGACCTTTCCACCTCCCACTACACCCCCTCAAAATTCCAAGTGCCCAGCCCATAATAGAATCTTAATAAATGTTGAATTAAAACAAAGCAGCATTGGAGTCACCATACCTGAGTTTGAATCCTCTCTTGTCACTTGCTATGTGACTCTGGGCAAATGATACCAAGTCTCTGTGTCTCGTTTCCATCTCTGAAAAATAAAGGGGTTGAATTAGATAGCCAGTAAAGTGTCTTCCAGTCTTAAATCCATGACACTATGAATTTATATGAATTGCCAGTGGATGGGATTGGCCAGCACTGGCCAGGCAGACAGATCCTGTCCATTGTAATAATAATACCTGACACTAAGCACTTAATAATTATTATCTCATTGGTCTGCACAACAATCCTGAGAGGGAGATGCTATTATTACCCCCATTTTATAAATAAGAAAACTGAGGCAAACAAAAGCTAGTGACTTGCCCAAGTTCATACAGCTGGGAAGTGTTTGAGGCTGGATTTGAAAGCAGTTCTTCTGATTCCAGCCCAGCTAGTATAAGAGTAGGGGTTGATGGATTCAATCAAATTACCCTCTGTCACTTTTAAGAGATAGGATGCCTAGTCTTAATCTCTATCAGGTGAGAACACATTTCCATTAAAACAAAACAAAAACTAGATTTGAAAAAGGTCTAAACACCTCCTGGCATTTCAACTAGATTTAGTAAGGACTCTATTCTCACTGCTTGAGAGATTTGGTCCTGCTCTTTGGGGCTTGCATACAACCAGGGAGCTTGTTTTGAACTGAGGGTCCTTAAGTGACAGCATGGGGTAGGAAGATGTCCAGTCCAGCAGAAGAAATAACTTGGTACAGGGGGAATGAGGTTCCAAGCCCCAGAGTCAGCGTTAGCGTGGGGGATGAAGAAAAGACAGACTCAAGCTCTATTGAAAGGCAAGATGAAATACTAGACCAGACCCAAGGGGAACATCCCAAGGGCTCGAGCACAATCCTTCCAGGAGATGAGTTACCCCTTTGGGACATGCACTCTCTAAGTGTGAGTTAGATTCTATAAATACTTATGGGAGCTGCTGTCACAGATAAACCCTTAGTAAATGCCTCTAAATAAAAGTTAATTAAAGTCTGACTGATTGATTGACGTTAACTGATAATAATGAGGGAAACACAGGGGTGTGGGATTGTGAAATACACAACACTAGACGTATGCCTCCAAAACCCTTCCGATCACCCTTTGAACCCTAAAGGGGAGATCTCATAGCTACTGTCAGAGATCCAGCCCGTCAGTGGCAGCGATTCTGGAGCCAACCAGTCCTGGATTTTGTGAGTTCGCTTTCGCTCCCGCAGTCCCAGGCTACAGTTCCAAAACTGAGTTTATTAACTCCCCTGAGGGAAAAGGGATTGTGCCTCCTCAAAATAGGTAGAGATGCTTACTAATAGGCTCCAGGGATATGCTGGAGCCCGCTGGAACGACTCCAGACGCCTCCTTGGTCCATTTTCAGAAATAGGCAAACTCTACAACTCAGGGCTTGGTTTACTTTTGGTTGATTTTCTAGACTTAAGAAAATGATAAAGAAAATTTATAATGTAAATGGAACTTAAAAGTGTTATATGTATTATGTAACATTATTATATAGTATAATTATATAACAAATCATTATAAATTTTATAATTATATAATTATACTTATAATTTAAATATATTTGTAATTACATTATCTATAACACTTTCATGTTCTATTTGCATTATACATTGTTTATATAAATACACGCCTACACACCACACACACACACACACACATACTTACATTCCTCTCTTGAAAACAGTAGGTAGTTTAATTTACGAGCACACCCCAGCTTATTCTCTGGGTTTCTGGAATCTCTTTCCTTTGATCAGACTGACATTTATAAGGGATGATAGATTTAGAGCCAGAAGGGACCTTAGAAATCTTCAGATCTGGGTCCTTTATTTTATAGATCAGCAAGAGGCAGTCCAGAGAAGCTGCCTAGGGTCATATAGCTAATGAGTTTCTGAGGAAGCTTCTGAGGAAGGATTCAAACCCAGGTCTTTCAGACTTCAAGTGTCGGTGCCTTATCCATTCCAGTATTCCAATTCATCGTTTTATGGATGAAGGAAATATGGCTCAGGGAGAGGTAATGGTTTTGTCCCAAAGAACCCGGGGCTTCTGACTCCAAATGCAGTTTGCTCCCCCTACACTGCTAGCATCCTTCCCACTGGGCTCTTTCCCTGTTCAGTAGGATGGATGGTTCTTCTGAGAAAGACAGTAACTTTAGTGCTTAAGAACTTTTCTAGTGAGAAGAGACTCCAGTCAGTGATTTGTCAGGTGCACATTTCCCCTGATTCTGTCTCTCTGATTTTTTCATAGATGCTCAATTGTCAGAGATCATTTGGTCCAAATCTCTCATTTTACATACAAGGAAACTGAGATTTGCCCAAGTTTACGAGGGTTGTTGACTCTAAGCACCTTGAGAGTAGGAGATTATTATTTAATAGTTAGTAAATAGGTCAGTCCTAGAGAGAGGAAGACATCTTCCTGAGTTCAAATCTGGCCTCAGACACTTACTAGCTGTGTGACCCTGAACAAGTCACTTAACCCTGATTGTTTCAGTTTCTTCATCTGTAAAATGATCTGGAGAAGGAAAGGACCAACCACTCCAGTATCTTTGCCAAGAAAACCCCAAATGGGGTCATGAAGAGTCATACATAACTGAAATGACAGAATAACAACAAATAATAATTTTTAATTATTAGCAAATATTAAAAATTACATAATTATAAATAACATTGCAAATGTAAATACTATTTTATAGTGTCTATTAATTGTATATATTAATATTTATTAGTATAAGTACAATCTAGAAATATATAAACATAAATTGTATATCTAACATAAATTATATAGTATAAAATAATTATAAATACAATATTGTACAATAAGATAAAATACTTATTAATGTGATTCTTTCATATAATCATAGATTTACAGCTGAATAGGATCTCATTGGTTATCTGGTCTAATCTAAGCATTTTACAGATAGGACAACTGAGGCACATAGAGATTAAGAAATTTGCCCTAAGGTAATAAGGAGCAGAGTTGCAATTTGAACCCAGGTCCACAAATTCCAAATGTTCTTCCATTCCATATTGCTGCTTTTCCCATTGTATAGATGAGGAAACTGAGGCACAGAAAGGGGAAGCAATTTGTTCAATGCCAAACAATAGATTTATGGCAGAATTAGGGCTAGAATCCAGTTTTCTTGCCTCTTAATCCAATGCTTTTCCCACTCTGTTTCCTCTGAGTTGGTTTGACTCAAGTTAGGAAAATTTGAGCTCTAGAAAGGAAGTGAATAGACTAAAAAAAATGGAGCCTTTCTAAGTGTTAGTCACATAAAAATAGGTAATTTTTTATAGCATCGGATGGCTTTACAGACTTGTCAGTAGAGAGGAGAGTGACAGGCCCTTAAGGCTACTCGTTTAGCCAAATTCCTAAGGCCAGATGTTTCATCATGAAGCTTGAGGTTAACTTTGTGAAAAAGTTTATCTGAGATTAAAGGCTGTGGTGGAAGTTTCGGCTCCAGCTGTCTGGATGAGCCACTCCTTCATAGAGAGAGGAATATTTTCCATTTTCTGTGTTTTGAGTACTTGGAGTCAGAGCTGAGCAAAGCATGAGATACCGGGGAAAGGAGTGGGGGAGGCAGGAAAGGAAGACCACAGTGAAGCAAGCCTGCCTATTTTATGATTTATTGGGTGGCAAACAGTTGTTTCTATCCTGCCAGACTGCAAGTGTTTTTTAGTACTTTTAAATGGCAGCACTCTGGGACAAAGTCCCATTCACCCTGCCCTAGTTGCAGCTCTACCTTTGACAATCTGGATGTAGGTGACCCCAGATTGTTATACACATTCTTGAGATAGGCAGCTATCAGTAGGCTATAAACATTTCCCTATTATTAATACTTAGAAAGGGCTCTATTTTTATTTTTCCCTATCTATTCATTTGCAATCTTATGAGACTTCCATTGAAATCTAGATACAACCACAGGGTTTTTGCTCAATTTAGGATTCTTTCTAGATAAAAGGACTATAGGGTTTTATCCCACAGATCTTAGAGTTGGAACCTCTTGTCCAACCCATACCTGAAGTAGGACCTGAACCTAGTTCTCCAGGAGAACCAGGACTTGCTCTACAAAAGACTCAACAAGTGGCTATCTAGACTTTGCTTCAAGATTTTGCTTTAGTAAAGGAGACACCTGCTGCTTCTCAAGGCAAGTCAACGAGCACTTATCATGTGCCTGCAAAGTGTGCCAACCCTGCACTAAGCCCTGTGGATATAAGGACAGGGAAAAACCAGTCCAGTGGGGAAGACAACATGTAAACCACGTAAACAGCTATTTACAAGCAAAGATATATATATAGAAAAAGAGAGAGGAGGGAGGGAGGGAGAGAGAGAGAGAAGAAGAAGAAGGAGAAGAAGATGAAGAAATGGAGGAGGAGGAGAAAGGAGAGAGAGAAAGAGGGAGGGAGAAGGAGAGAGAATAATTGGAGATGATCTTAGAGGGAAGACAGTAGCCTTAAGGACCAGGAACACTTTTTTGTAGAAGCTAAGACTTTAGCTGAGACTTGAAGGAAGTCAAGGAAGCCAGGAGGCAGAGAGAGCTTCAGGCATGAGGGAAAATCAGTGAAAAAGCACTGTCAGAGTGTCTTGTGAAAAAAAAACCCAAAACAAACAAACAAAACAGTCAGGAGACCTGTATCACTGGAGTACAGAGAACATGGAGGGAGAGAGAGTGTAAGAAAAATGGAAAGGTAGGAAGGGACTGCCAGGTGATGATGAGCTTTAAAAGCCAAGGGATTTTGTATTGGATCTTGGAGGTAATAGGGAACCTTTGGAGTTCACTGAGTAGAGGGATGATAAGGTCAGACCTGTACTTTATAAAGATCAAATTGACAGCTGAGGGGGGGGAGACAGGGAGACTCCCAAAGACTTTGGCAGTAGTCCAGGTGGGAGATGCTAAGGCAGTCCATTTCCCTTTGGGGCAGCATTAATTGAGAAACCCTTCCCTTACCTCAAGTCCAGATTTATCTTTCTACAATTTCCATCCACCACTTCTGGTTCTGACCTGTGGGGCCCAGCAAAGCAAGTGTAAATGCTTGAGAGAAGTGATTGTTTTCTATCCTATTAATAACCAATTATTAAATTAGGATTGAGGTTTTTCCTTTCTATTTCCTCATTCAAGGATGGGGCCCTGTAGGCCAGTTTCTGAAGGATATTACTATTACTGATAGATGAGATTGCCCAAATCCTCAGGGTACCTGCTCTGGGATTTTGGACTTCACTCCAACCAAATAGAAGACCTTACAAACAGAATCTGATCTGGGTGAATTCTTGCCCTTAGGAAATAAGCCCATATCATTGTACCCCTCTATCAGAGTCTATGGCAGGTGCAGGGAATCTGCAGCCTTGAGACCACCTGTGGACTTCTAAGTCCTCAAGTGTGGCTCTTGACCCGAATCCAAACTTCACAGAAAGATTTGTTCTGTGAAGTTTGGATTCGATCCAAGGGCCACACTTGAGTATCTAGAGGGCCACATATGGCCTCCAAGCTACAGTTCCTCACCTCTGGTCTAGGGGAATCAGCTTAGGAAGGAGAAAATCAAGCAGAGTAGAGACGAATTCCTTTGTCCAGAGTGCTGGAGGTGGCTGAATCTCATTGTTCAAATCACTTTCTCATCAGGAAGAACAGAAAACTTTTAGCCCAAGTCCTTGTTAATATGCCCACCCCCTCATTCATTGTTCACCAATCGGGATTGATTTTCACCTGTCAAGGGCACCTCCTTTTCCAAATCATTTAGGGATCTCCATGGTTTTGTCTTTGGTTACCGAGAGAAATCACTGACCATCGTTTTATTGATTATCAACTAGTCTAATTAATAAATTATTAGTTAACCAGAAACTGTCTCAAGTTTTCCATTCATCTCACCCTCTTCCACATAACAGCCCTTCATGCATTGACAGACTGTGATGGAGTTCATAGATAAAATGAGAAGGTTGGACTACATGCCTCCGAGGTCCCCAGATTTCAATAGAAGATTATATGAGTTGGACTGATGGGAACCCCTGAGAAGCTGAACCACAGAATCACAGATAATTTAGGGGGAGAGCAAGAGAGCATCTATCTAGCAGTAGTTCTGGGATTGCTTTATTTTGCTGATATCAATGAAAGAAGTCCCAAGAGACTGGAAACCTTTAGAGATTGTCCTGGAAAATGTAAGCTCTTTGAAAGCAGGCATTGTCTGTTTTTGTCTATGTATCCCCATTGCTCCTGGCACTACTAGTCAGGTAGTAATGCTTAGGGAACTGAAGGATTTGATTCTATTCATTCTATTTAGCCTTACAAGGCTGAACAAGGGCCAGTGGCCTTGGAAGTTGCAAAGGGAAACCTGAAGCTTAATATAAAGAAAAACTTCCTAACAATTAGAGCTACCCCAAGGAGAATGGGAAGCTTGGGGTAGGCGCTTGCTCACTAGAGGTACCCATACAGTATCTCCTAGGATTCTCAGGTTGAAACGAATGGCCATTAAGCCATCCCCTCCATGTTCTCTATATTCTTATACAAGATACTCTTATCTGCTGATTCTGTGCATTCAGTGCATTTGAGGGGTAGGAGGGAGGAGGGAAGCAAGGCAATTGGGGTTAAGTAACTTGCCCAGGGTCCCACAACTATTAAGGGTCAATTGTCTGAGGTCAAATTTGAACTCAGATCCTCCTAAATCCAGGGCAAGTGCCCCACCTAGCTGCCCCAATGGCAGTGCATTTTCACTGATTGTTCTTTATTTCTGGAACATTCCCCCTCCTTATCTCTGCCTCCTGGCTTTCCTGACTTCCTTCGAGTCTCAGGTAAAGTGCCACTTCCTGCAAAAAAAAGCCTTTCCTGCCTTAATGCTACTGCCTTCACACTCACATCATCTCCAATATTCTCTCTCTCTCTCTCTCTCTCTGTCTCTCTGTCTCTGTCTCTCTCTTCCTCTCTTCTTCTGTCTCTCCTTTCCACCCCTCCTTCCATTATCCCACATAAAAAGTCAACCTGGTTGTATGTTTTTCTCTTCTTTGTCATTTCGTAAGACTAAGTCACCATAGATATAATATGCCTCACTAGAATGTGTAACCAGGTGTAACCAGGGTTAACTAAGCTTATATTTTTAATGAACATCTAAATATTATTTAAAAGTACAAAAATGAGGCATGAAACGCTAGTTTTTGAGATGTTAGGGTATGCCCAGGCAGAGCTGGAACATCATAGGCATTTGCCCCTGTAAGAGACCAATTGTCAGGAGCCACTTATAAAACACCTGTTTACTTAATATTTTGTCTTACAGAATCCCATGATTTTAGGGTTAGAAGTGGCTTTAGAGGCCACAGAATACAACCCATACTCATAAAGGAATCCTTGCTATAACAGGATTAACAAAGGGTCATCCGGTCTTTGCTTGTTGCGGTTTTGGCTCGTCCTTTGTTCTCGAAGAGGACTGTGATATCAGGAAGGTGATGCCATGACTTGCAGTGTGGTCACCAGCCTCACTTACTCCTCTGGAGTCGTCTTCAGGTATAGATCAGAATGACTGGAGATGGCCCAGCAGTCTTCCCTTAAAAATCTCTAGTGATGGGAAATCTGCCACCTCCCAAGGTAGCCCGCTTCCTGTGGAATCAGGTCCTTGTCAAATTCCCATCTTCTGAGGGGAAACCTTGCTGCCTGTCCTCTGAGATTATCTCCACTTTATCTTCTTTGCAAATGGTTGTGTGCATGTTGTCTCCTCCATTAGACTGGGTTCTTGAGGGCAGGGACTGTCTTTTGCTTAATAAAATGTTTGTTGACTTGACAAAAAAAAAAGAGCATTTATTAAGCATTTACTATGTGTCAGCCACTGAGAGAGGTGCTGAGAATCAGGGTTAAGTGACTTGTCCAGGGTCACACAGTTAAGTGTCTGAAGCTGAATTTGAACTCAGGTTCTCCTGACTTCCGGACAGGGACTTTGTCCACTATGCCACCTGCACTAGCACTTTCCATTCTCATAGAGGGGAGAGCGCAATACACTTCTGAGTTTTGCATCTCCTATTTATTAGCTGTGTGATCTCGGGCAAGTAGTGCCATGTCTCTAATCTTCACTTTCCTCATTTGTAAAATGGAGATGATAATACCTGCAGTCCCTACCTCGAAGAGTGGTGAGGTTCAGGGGAGAGGATGGATGTAATGTGCCATCAGCTCCTGTTATTAACCCCTCATTTTAGAGAGCAGAATGAACCCCGGAGAAGCGAAGGGACAACTAGGTAGGGACATCTTGCGCACCTGCCCCTGGGTGGGATCAGAAATTAACTAGGGACGTTGGATTTGGAGACGCTCTTTATGGGGAAGCAGACACACCAAGAGACGGCACCTACCCAAGGTCACGCAGGCAACAAAGTGTCACATTAGAGCCCACAAAGCTGCCCCGCCTGGAGGCACCACCCCAGCTGCCCCCCAGAGGTGGTTAGAAACGTTCACTGCGAAATCACCTTCCACTTACACTCTAGGTCTGGTCTCCCTCTTTAGAACATGAACCCTGGAGGTCAGGGACTGGTTTTTTGTTTTTGTCTTTCTTTGTAATTAGCAGCATTTAGGGTAGTACCTGGCACCCAGCAAATGCTTAATAAATGCTGGTTGATGTTGATGGAAGAGGGCGGTTGGAAGCAGGAGGCGGGGCTCACACAAAGCGGGGACCAGGAGAAAAGGGATGGATGAGGAGGGCTGGGGAGCAGTCCTGGAAGTGAGCGTGGGCTCCGAGATGGTGGAAGGGGAAGGGACCAAGGGGTCCTACAAAGTGGGGAGAGAGGGCCGGGGGGTGGAGAAAAGCGTAGGGTCTGAGTCAGCGAATAAGCATTTATTAAGTGCTTTCCAACTCTTCCAAGAGCGAAGGAGGGGCCAGAAAAGGCCTGAGAGAGGGTCTGCCCTCAAGGCGCTGCAGCCCAGAGGTTTTATAAAAGGTGAGCGGAGGGAGGGCGGCACAGTCCCGCAAAGAAGGGGTCTGCTCCTGAAAGATGGGAGGCCCACGAGGGTCCCCTGCAGGGGCGGAGAAGGTTCATTTAGGGCAAGTTATGGGGGAGGCGAGGACTGAGGAGCAGGATCTGGAAGTGGAGAGGTTGGGTGGTGCATCCCAAAATGTGGAACAAGAGAAAGAGGTAGAAGGACACTCTCGGGGAAAGGTCTGGTCTTAGTGGGGGTCCTGGAGAGGGGAGACAAGAATGTCCTAAGAGAGTCGACGAGAAGGGAAAGGGTCTGCCAAGGTGGAGATGGTGGAGGCGGAGACCCGAGGAGAGGAAGTGAGGGGCTAAAGGCGTCGGGAAGAGAAGAGGCGGGGCTTGAAAGGCCGGGGCGGGGAGAGATGGAGGGAGGCGGGGCGGTAGGTGCGAGGAGGAGGCGTGGCCATGGGCGTGGCAGGAGAGGGTAGGCGGGCAGGAGGCGGAGCTTTGGTGGAAGGAGAAAGGGAGATAGGGTGAACCGGAGAGGAGGCGGGACTAGGAGGGCGGAGATAGGACAAGACAGTGAGAGGAGGTGCGGCTTGGAAGGTGGGGGGCTGTGAAATAGAGTGAGACGGAGCTCGAAAGGTGGGGGCGGGGAGATGGAACGAGGTGAAGAGGAGGCGGGGCTGAAAGAGCGAAGGCGGATAGAGATAGGACGAGCCGGAGAGGAGACGGGGCTTGAACGGAGTGGGGGGCAGGGGAGATAGGGTGAGACAGAGAGGAGGCGGGGCTCGGAGGGCGGGGGCGGGGCCCGGCGGGGTGTCCGTGCGTGCCGCTCGCGCCGGGTGCGCGAGGAGCGGAGGGGGCGGGGCGGTCCGGCGAAGGCAGGGCCGGGCTGGTGGTCGCATTAGTCGGTCGCCTTCGGAGGCTCTCCCGGCGGGGGCGGCGGGCAGGGGGCGTAGGCAGGGGTGCGCGTGCCGCGGGGGTCTGTTACCGAGGCCGGCTTCGCCCCCCCGAGCGGCCACCGCGAGCCAAGGCTCGGGCGCCCCCGCCATCTTCGAGGCGGCCGGCCGAGCAGGGCCGGAGGCCGGGGTGCGGGGAGGTCGCGGCGGCGGCGGCAGGCGGGACGGCGGGGCTCCCCCTGCCTGCGTCCCGGAGATGAGGCGAAGATGTCGATGACAGGGCTCAAGGCCGAGCTGAAGTTCCTGGAGTCCATCTTCGACAAGAACCACGAGCGGTTCCGGATCGTCAGCTGGAAGCTGGACGAGCTGCACTGCCAGTTCCTGCTGCTGCCACCAGGCAGCCAGCACCCTCCGCCGCTCACCATCCACTGCAACATCACGGTGAGCGGGCCGGGGGCCGGGGCCCCCCCAACGGCCGCCCCGCAGGGCCCAGGGGGCTCCGAGGGGGGAGGGGCGGCCGCGGGCTGACCCCTGGGGTGGGCGGGGCGCGCCCCGGAGCGTAGCCTTCGGGCTTCCCCCAGTCCGGCTCCCCCCCCCCCCGCGTAGCCCCGCCTCCTGGGTTAGCCCTTTAAAGTCGCCCACGCCCCGGGGGGCCGGCTGGTGAGGCCCCTGGGGACCGGCCGGACCTCTCGGACCGGCTTCGGCCCAGATTCTTCCCGTTCTTTTTTTTAATCCTTTCGGTGTTTGTGTCTTGCTAGCCAGGGATTCTCTCAGCCCGAAACTTTTATCCGCCCTTTCTGACCTGACTCACCAGGTGAGGGGGCTTTGTGCACACCCTACCGGGAGGCGTCGCCGCATCCTGGTCTTTGAGCTCAAGGGTCTCTTCAGCCCCTTCCGGGGAGCCGGAGGCCGGACGTGTGACCTTCCTGGCCCCCGAGAGCCAGCTGCTTTCTGGTGTCGCTGAGTCTGTGTAAGTGTGTATATACGTATGTGTGTGAATACACACATACACGTATACATACGTTTCGAGGCGTGCGAAAACTGTGTTGTATGAGATAGGGCGGGTTATTTTACACTATAATAAAGATTTGCAAAAATATTTGGCATACATTAGCTAACAATCTCCGCAACCCTGTGAGGTGGTTGGCACGGTTATCCCCATTTTACAGGTGAGGAAACTGAGGCTGGGAGAAGTTGTGGCTTTCCCGGGATGACTCAGCCAGTAATTGCCTAAGGCAAAATTTGAGTTCAGGTCTTCCCGACTCCTAAATCCAGCTCTCCATCCACTATCCTAGAAGGTGAGAGATCTGGATTACTAGTTTCAGATTGAAGTTTAACAAATTTAGAAGTCATTCCATCGTTGTCATCCCATAACAAATACCCTCCGGGACATTTCTGATTCCCTCAGCCCTGGGACCACTCTGCCAACATTCCACTCCACCCACTGTCATCATCCTCATAAGGTCTGAGGCCCAGAGCTGGAGCCATCTGATCCATCTCTCATTTTACAGAGGAGGGTCCTGGAGCTGGGGAGCTTAATGACTTGTCCAAGGCCACAAAGGGAGTAGGTTTCCAGGGACAGGAGATTTGTTTGTGCCAGAATAAGAAGCAATAGGGGTCAAAGACTGAGAGGCTGCCTAGAAGACTCAGGCATACCTGTCTCATGTGATGTATGCAAATATATTTGCATATATGATACTTCATAAGTATTTTAAAAAAGAGAGTTGAGAGGCAACACGTGCATTGCAAAAAATGAGATGATATTCTAAAAGTCAGGGAAGGATTCGTTACATCAGTGTGAGGATTATTTCTGAAACTGTTGTTTGTAGTCATTTTATTAACTTGTTAGAGAAAATATTAGTATCAATTCCAGACATGAGGAAAAAGATGAAGAAAAATGGGAAGGCACAGTGTAATTGAGGCAACTCCATTCAAGCAACCTGACCTATTTTAACAAGCTCCTGAAACTGGGAAATGGATTTTAAAAAATAGACATTGGCACAGACTACCACTATTTCCTCAGTAAGTTTAGCCAGTGTAAATCAATTGTCACAATGAGGAGACACAATAATCTTTAAACCACCTCGGCTAGCAGGCATTTGATCTTTGCCAAACAGAGAAATGTGGCACCCAAGGGCAATGATGCCCTAAACTCCTTGGGAAAGCTTACAAAAGAGGTTTGGGAAGATGATGATGTATCTGCTGATAAAGTAGCTAAGGGTGGAGGCAGATAGAAGCTTCCATAATAATGAACATGAAAGGACAGTGACCAGAAAAAAAAGAAGACTGTGTTAGATGTCCTTAAGGCCCCTTTTTCTCTCTCAGTGATAGTACTGTGGTAGCATTTGAGTTCTAACATCATAATGGCTGTGCTGGATGAGGAAGCAGAAATGCACCAAGGAAAACAAAGATGAAAGATCAGGGAGACTATACTGACTGTAATGAGGAAGTCTATGCCAGAGGAGACAGTTTTGAGAGCATTGAGGGATCAGAGAGAGAGGGAGCATTAGTAAACCCTTATAAAATATCATGGACCTTTTATTGTTTAAAAAAGGCTGTGGGGGGGGGGGTCCATGAAAATACCAATTGCTCTTTACCCATACTCTGAGGCATGGAGGCTATCCTTGATTAAGAGAGGAGATTGGAATAGGAAGACTTTGAGGGGTTATAGTAGCCGTTTGGATCGTGCTTTTGGCACAGTTCCTTGACTTTTTCAACTTATGTGACAGTGTCCTACTCTGCTTCATCCCCTAGGGTGGTCACTCATTGGAGTTCATTGTCATTCTTTGGCTGCCCCACTTCTAAGAAATTGATGCCTGACTTCAGACTTCTGCCTTTGCCTTCCCTTGATCCCTGTGACCTTTTGTCTCTTGACTCTTTCCCTTCCTCAAACCTGTTACCCCCATTTTGGTTTTGCTTTTGTCTCTACCTTCTGTCAACCCAATCATCAGCCAATTTTTATTTTTGTTAAAAAAAAAAATTCACCTGTCTACTCTTGAATCCTTGTTCTTGCAAGGGTTCCCTTCCTCTCAATCCTCAAACCTTGCCTACTTCTTACCATCTATGGACTCTGCAGCTGTGTTGTCCAGCATTCAGTCACAAACTTTGCTAACTGGATCCATTTCAACATTTGTACTATCTTCTTTACTCAGAATGCCACTTCTACTGCAGTTATTCCAAGCCTCCACTTAAATCTACAGTTCTAGCCCTATCCCTCTTCCCCTGAACCTTTAGAAGAGGACCTTATCTCCCAGTTTACTGAAAAATTCAAGATCATCAGATTATGACCCACAAATTGCTTTTTTCCCCTTTCCTCTCATCTCAAACGATGAAATGAGTCTTCATCTTGGCTGAAGTTTACCTCTAAACCCATGCTCTTGATGTCATCTGTCCTTCAGCCATACTCTTTGAATTCACACCATCATTCTCTTTCATCTTAGATTTGTAGATTATTAGAACTGGAAGGAAGGGACGGACCATAGCAATCTTCTAGGACAACACTCAGTTTTACAGATGAGAAAGTTAAGATCTAACAGTTAAGTGACTTGACCAGTGTCATGCAAAACTACCACTACTACCACTACTACCTGACATTTATTTGGTGCTTTCAGGCTTGAAAAACACTTTACTTATATTGTCTCATTTGTAGCACAGTTGAGACTGGTACACAGATTCCTGCCTGATCCACTCTTTTTTTAATTGTCTCATATTCAATCTTTCCCTCTCTATTCATTTCTTTCCTTCTCCGTGAATGAATATTTAGGTAACCATAATAGTTTCACCTTTAGATAGTGCTTTAAGATTGCAAAGCTCTGGATATAATTATCTCATTTGGTCTTCACAGCAACCCTGTGAAGTGGTTGCTGTTGTCTCCATTTTGCAGATGAAGTGAATGAATGGAAAAAAGCATTTATTAAGTGCTTACTGTGTGCAGAGCTCTGGGGATATAAATAGAAAAGTAAGTTCCTGCCACCAGGAGCTCACATTCTTTTTTTTTTTTTTTTTTTTAATTTTATTTATTTATTTAATTTTTAACATTCATTTTCACAAATTTTGGGGTTCCAAATTTTCTCCCCTTTTATCCCCTCCCCCCACCCCAATACCCCAAGCAATCTAATTTTCCCTATCTCCAATCTGCCCTCTTTTCTGTCATCCCTCCCTTCTCTTGTCTCCATCGTCTCTTTTCTCCTGTAGGGCCAGATGACTTTCTATTCGTCCTTAACTGTACGTCTTCTTTCCTAGTTGCAACAACAATACTAAACAGTTGTTCCTAAAACTTTGAGTTCCAAATTCTCCCCATCCCTCCCTCCTCACCCATTCCCTTTGGGACAGCAGGCAATTCAATATAGGCCATATCTGTGTAGTTTTGCCAATGACCTCCCTGATAGTCGTGTTGTGTAAGACTAACTGGATTACCATCCCTCCTAACCTGCCCCTCATTGTTTCTCTTCTGTCTTTTGATCCTGTCCCTCCCCAAGTGTTGACTTCAAATTGCTCCCTCCTCCCTTTGCCCTCCCTTCCATCATCCCCCCCCTTGCAATATCTCCTTCTCCCCCACTTTCTTATACTGTAAGATAGGTTTTCATACCGAAACGAGTGTGCATTTCACTCCTTAGTTTAGTCATATGTGATGAGGGTAAACTTCTTGTTTTTTGTTGGGTTTTTTTCTCAGCTCTCCTTTTTCCCTCCACTAAGAAAAACTCCTACCTGCCTCTTAAATGACATATAGTTACCCCCTTCCATTTCCCCCTCTTTCCTCCCACTACATTTCTCTCTCACCATTTACCTTAATTTCTTTTAAGGTATGGTCCCATCCTATTCAGTTCAACCTGTGCTCTCTATCTCTGTATGTGTGTGCATGTGTGTGCATGCATGTACATGTGTATGTGTGGTCCCACCAACTACCCAGATACTGAAAAGTTTTAAGAGTTAGAAATATTGTCTTTCCCTGTATGAATGTAAACAGTTCACTTCTGGTAAGTCCCTTAAGACTTATCTTTGTTGTTTCCTTTTTCATGCTTCTTCTCATTCTTGTGTTTGAAAGTCAAATTTTCTTTTCAGCTCTGGTCTTTTCATCAAGAATGATTGAAAGTCCTCTGTTTCATTGAAAGACCATATTTTCCCTTGAAGTATTATACTCAGTTTAGCTGGGTAGGTGATTCTTGGTTTCAGTCCTAGTTCCTTTGCCTTCTGGAATATCCTATTCCACGCCCTTCGATCCCTTAATGTAGAAGCTGCTAGATCTTGGGTTATCCTGATTGTATTTCCACAGTACTGGAATTGTTTCTTTCTAGCTGCTTGCAAGATTTTTTCCTTGAGCTGGGAGTTCTGGAATTTGGCCACAATGTTCCTAGGAGTTTCTCTTTTTGGATCTCTTTCAGGTGGTGATTGATGGATTTTTTCAATACTTATTTTGCCCTCTGGTTCTAGAATGTCAGGGCAGTTTTCCTTGATAATTTCATGGAAGATGATGTCTAGGCTCTTTTTTTGATCATGACTTTCAGGTAGTCCCATAATTTTTAAATTGTCTCTCCTGGATCTATTTTCCAGGTCAGTTGTTTTTCCCATGACATATTTCACATTCTCTTCCATTTTTTCGTTCTTTTGGTTTTGTTTGGTGATTTCTTGGTTTCTCATAAAGTCATTAGACTCCATCTGTTCCATTCTAATTTTGAGAGAACTATTAAATTCAGTGAGCTTTTGAGCCTCTTTTTCCATTTGGCTCATTCTGCTTTTGAAAGCATTCTTCTCCTCATTGGCTTTTTGAACCTCCTTTGCCAATTGAGTGAGCCTATTTTTCAAGGTGTTAATTTCCTTAGCATTTTTTTGGGTCTCTTTTACCAAGGTATTGACCCGTTTTTCATACTTTTCTTGCATCTCTGACATTTCTCTTCCCAGTTTTCCTCCACCTGTCTAACTTGCTTTCCAAAATCCTTTTTGAGCTCTTCCAGGGCCTGAGCCCACCCGCCACCCCCCTGGGGTGTCTGGGGTACTGAGGCCCCACCCTCCACATCTTTCCCTGATGGCAAGAATACGTCCTCGTCATCAGATCCGAAGATCGGGATCATTTGCATTTGTTGGAAAAAACTCTCTATAGTCTTATTTTTCTTCCCTTTTCTAGGCATTTTCCCAGCCAGTTACTTGACTTCTGAGATTCCTTTCCACCCCCGCCTGGATCCGCCCAGCTAGTGCTTGGCCTCTGAGATTTAAATGGGCTTTCCTCCTGCTGGCTGTCAATCAGTGAGCTTTAGTTCAGGTGCTGGGGTGGGGGCAGGGCCGCCTCCCAGGCTCAGTTCCCTCAGGGGCTTTATGTAGAGACTTTCAGGAATGGAGCGGGTGGGGGCGGGGTGGGGGGCCCCGCCTCCCAGGCTCAGTTCCCTCAGGGGCTTTATGCAGAAGCCTTCAGTAATAGAGCGGGGTGGGGGCAGGGCCGTCTCCCAGGCTCAGCTCCCTCAGGTTTTATGCAGGAATCTTCCATAATGAAGATCCTGCCTGCTGCTGGGGGATTCCTGAGTCCCGGGCCTCAGCCACCGCCCACACCTCTGCTGCCGCTGCTTCCTCCCGAGGGGGCCCGAGTCACGGAGATGCCCTGCTTCCCCTCTCCTCCAGCCCGGCCTTCTCTCTCACTGACCTGTAGCTTCTGTGGGTGGAGGGACTTTCCCGGCTGCCGGAGCTTCCGTCTCTGAAGCCTGCTTGGATCAGCTTCTCTGGGGCCGCAGCCAGGGCAGCGCTGGGGGTGGGGTCCACTTTCCGGGGTGCGACGGACCCTGGGGACGGGTCTCCAGGGCTCCCTGGAACGGAAATCTCTTCCACTCCGTTTCTGCACACCTTGTATTGACCCAGAAGTTATGGGGGTCTCTTTTTACATTAATTCTATGGGCTTTGGTTTCGTATTCATATCTGGTGTTGAATCATTTAATAGGCCAGAGACTTTGATGAGAACTTCCTTTTCTGGGGCTTGGGTAGCTGTGGCTTCAGAATCCATAGAAGAAGTTGGCAGGCTGTATCTTCACAGGACTTGTTTCCAAAGATGAAGGCTTTGAGAGCTGTGGGAAGGAAGCACCACAGTAGTCTGCCGCTCCCAGGACTCTCAGGCTTCCCTGCTATCATCAGTACTTGGTCAAAGGTTGTTGGTGGTGGTGGCAAGGATGATGGATCCTTTTCCACAGTGATTTCTCTCCTCTGTGATGGCCATGGGGCCTGGGTTGGGAGCAGAATTGGTCTGGAGGGGACAGTGTTCTGCCGAAGGCTCATCTGGGTCTGAGGGGAGATGATGGAGATGGTGGTGTGCCTGGCATGTGCCATCCTCCAGATGAAGCTTAATGATGAGAGGTCACACAGTTGGTGAATAGTTAAGTCAGAGTTGGCCACACCTAGCTCTTGTCCGTTACCACACTTCTCTTTCCTTGAAACAAGCAGAATACCCCTCACCTTCGGTCATCTCAAACAATCTTAGATGTCTTTACTTTCCCTCTCACACATATAAGAAAATTTAATGTATGCTGGCTGCTTCTGTTTGTTTCACTACCCACTGGCTTTTGTATGCCTTCAGTAGGTGCTTAATAAATACTGAGCATTGAGTGATTCATTTCACCACCTCAGATTATCTTTTATTTACTCATTTATGTGCCTGTGCAAGCTTCTTAAGGGTAGTCTGTCTTCTTGTTTTTGCTATGTTTTGGACCTTACCTTGCATGTAGTAAGTTCTTGATAGGTAATGATGGAATTGATTTCTTCTCCTTCTGTGGTACCTTTTCTGCCTCTGAGGCTCTCCCTCCACCTGGCCAGCTTCAGTTATGTGGATGCCAAGAAAAGCTCAGCCTGGTTCCTTACTGGTGCCTCACATTCAGCCTGTCCAAACTCTTGTCCCTTCTCCTAAACATCTCACCTCAGTCTGCCTGTTTCAGTTGATGGTTCCCCTGTCCTCCTAGTTACCCAGGTTGGAGATGGCTGCCACCCTTGACCCTTGTTCCCCTGCACCTCCTACCAGCACTGCCAAGGCCCATGATTGTGCCTCTTCATCTTCCTTATGCTTTCCCCTCTTGCAGCCTCCATCCCACCCTTGTTCAGGTCCCACCACCCCAAGCCTGCCGTTCGAATAGACCTCACTACTTTCCCTGCTTTAGTTCTTCAGACAACTTGCTCCCATGCTCCCGCCTTTTGCATTCACATGTTTTCTTTAAGCCCTTTCTCCCCATGTAGAATGGTCTCCTCTACTGATAATCTTGTTCTTCCTTTAAATGCCAGCACAGATGCTAACAGCTTCCTTAAACATTCCTTGATTTTCCACCCTCTTTTCTCCTCAATAAATGAACTGTTCCATAGTGAATCCCATGTTACTCATATTAGTATTATCATTATTCGCTATTGTATTACAAACAGGAAAGAAACTTTTATTTTTGTCATCACATACCTTCCAGAGGTCACTGCACATTTGCTTAATGTTGGTTTAAATGAATTTTTTTCATTCTGGGCCTCAATTTCCTCATCTATAAAATGAGAAGGTGGGAATTCCTTCCCATCTAGTTAAAAGTTACCTTCTAGTTGATAATTTTCAAAACATTTGAGAAATTAAAATAAAAAATAAGGTGTGCTAAGGCAGGGGTTGGTAAACTGTGGCCTACAGACTGACTTGCTGCCTGTTTGTTCTCGGGCTGGCTTTATTCCCCAGGTTGTAGTTGTCAGTCCTTTGGATCAGGCTTTGCCTGGGAAAGAGGTGAGGCTGAACTGGATTTAGAAAAAAGTATATTTAGAAAAAAAAAACTTCAGAAAGAAGATTTAATATGGTAAATAGAAAGGAGCATGGGGTATTCCCAGAATGGGAAAAGGAAGAAAATGAGGACAGAATGTTGGGGACATAAAGGACATGGATCTAAGAGTATTAGAAGTTTGATATTGAATAGTCAGGAAAGTGGGGCATGATTGGAGAGCATTCAGTACCAGGCAGAGTAGTTGGAATTTAATTTTGTGGGCAATGGGCATCAGAAGGGTGATAAAAATGGTATTTTAGGTAAGTGCATTTGGTGTAGGACCTTTCTACCAAAGGCTTGCTTTATAGCAGTGAAACTGTTGGATCAAAGGGCACAAACTGATCTTTATTTTCATTTGCAAATTGTTTTCTAGAATGGTTGAAATGCAAAATAGCACCACCAAGAGTATATAATTTAGCATCTCTATCTCCCCACATCTCCCTTCAGCACCGACTGTTTCTCTTTCTGCCAATTTGTCAGTTATGAAGTGAAACTTCAAAGTTTTAATTTACATTTTTCTTATTAGTTATTTGGAGGGGGTTTTTATATACTTTTTTTTGTTTCTTTTGAAAAAACGTTTGTTACTCTCTTTTGACCACTTATGTATTAGAGATTTGATCTTAACTTTTGTTATTTCACAATATATCTTGGCCACCAGACTTTTTAGATATTGTGAAGATTTTTTTCCCTCCAACTGACAATTTCTCTTTATATTCTAGTTACATTGATTTTTGTTGGTGCAAAAGCTTTTTATTTCAGGGTGGCCTATTTTGTCTTTTGTGATCATAATCAAACATTTTTTTGTTTGATTATGAATTTTACTCCTAAAACCATAGACCTGAAAGAAATCCCTTTCTGTTGTTCTTCTTTTTAAATTTTTTATTGATGTCACCTTTTCTGTTCAGGTTGTCTATCCATCTGAAGCTCATTACCATAAATCTGTGAGGTTCTGGTCTAACCCTCAAGGGCTCATCATGCTCCAGTAGTTTTGTGGGGTTTTTTGGTTTGTTTGTGTAGGGAACATTTAGTTGCTGTGTTTGATTGTTTCCTGGCTTTACTTCACTTTGTTTATTCCTAAACCCCCCCATTTTGTAGGTGAGGAAACTGAGGCCCAGAGATATGAAATGATGTGCCAAAGACCGCATACTGCCAGTGTCCTTGACTGCAGAGGGAGGCTCTTTCCACTGTGCCACACTGAATATTGTCCTTCACACCATCTTCCCTGTGCAAGTCATTCTTGGCAATACACTACATCCTGTTTAGATACTGCTTTATGACCTGATTACTTTGAAATCAGGTTGTGCTGTGGTTCTCAGTGCTAGAGCATCACTGGGAAATAATTGGGCTCCAAAAGATGCCCTTTTTGTGATAGGGAACAGGTTGGGATCATTAAAAACAGCCCAGTTTCTCACAGGTGCCTAAGAGTTGTCTCCTCCTCCCAGTCAGTTTTGGGCCCAGCTGTCTGTCTGGAGTGCCAATCCAAGATAAATGTACCAAGGGAAAAGTCATCCTCTGTGGAATCCTAACTGTTTTAAAGAGATCACCAAAACCAGGGGACTAAAATAGCGCAGAAACTACTTCAGTCCATCAACATTTGATCTCCTTCCCATACTGGAGAGAGGTCAGAGCCAAGGGTGAGAGTGGTGTCATAAGAGTTGACATTGGTTTAGCATTTCAAGGTTTGCAAAGGTTTTTTGTGGGGGTTTTTTTGTGGGGGGGTGTTGGGGAGGGGGTAAACGTTTTCATTTATTCTCACAATGACCCTGTGAGGGAGGTGCTATTACTATCCCAGTTTTACAGATGAGGAAACTGAGGCTTGCAGGGGTTAAGTGACTTATCTGAAAGACTGGGAAGTTTTCATGAGGTAAGAGAGAATGTGAACAAAGGTCTGGAGGTGGGAAAATTACAGGCCAGAATCCTAGTGCCCAGAAGGGAGGTGACAGTTCATAGCATTCTATACTAATTAGAGTACATCCCCTAATAGTGCTATTAATCCTAATTAATAAAAACCTTAAATTTGTGTTGCACTTTAGAGTTTTCCAGAAAATTATCACATGTTGTTTTATTTTATCCTCAATCTTAGAAGGTAAGCAGGATATGTGATAAAGGAAAGACTAACTAAGCTGAAGTGTGTTCAGAGAAGTGAAATCAAAATGGTGAGTTAGATGTGGAACTAAGGCATGTGATTACTCGTTAAAGTAACTGTAGATATTTAGCTTTAGGAAGAGAAGATATAGGAGTGATGATAGTTGTCTTTAAATATTGGAAGGACAGTGGTATGGAAGAGAGATTAGGTTTGTTCTGCTTGACTCCAAAAGACAGGGATTATAAGAAGAGGATGTTTCAGCTGAATTTAAGGAACTGTCCAAAGTGGAAAGGGCTAAAAGACCTAATGACCTAGTGAATAAGTACTGTTTGGGGGTGGTAAAGAAGACATTTATTTCCTGTTCACATAAGACTTGATCTTTGAGATTATGTGAATAGAAATCTTAATTGTTATGTCAATAAATTGCTGTACTTTTGAAAATCTAGAGATGATTGGAAGAGGCCATATGATAGATTTGGTCATCAGACCTTCCAACCAACAATAACCAACAAATAAATTTATCTTCATTATTTATTATTTGCCCAGCATAAATCCTTTTCTAAGTAAAAGACTATAAAAAGTTGTTAATCAGTTTTATATTTCTCTGTTTTCTTTTATTTTAAGATTATGTGTTATAAAAATATTAGCTCATTGGGTTGGTTAGATCATCTGGATCTGTATCCTTATGCCAGGGTTTCTTATCCTTTCTTTTGAGTTTATCAATCCATTTAGCAGTTTGGTGAAGCAAAATAATTTTCAAATGCATAAAATACATAGGATTACGAAGGAAATCCATCATGTTGAAATACAAACATCAAAATATTTTTAAAAACCAAATTCACTGCCCCCAGGCTAAGAATCCCAGCCTTAGGCAAAGCAGTTAATAACCTGTGAGCTTTATTTTTCTCAGCTGTGAAATGGGAGTGATAATACCTTAGATAATAGCTACCTCATAAGATTGTCATGAGGATCAAATGAGATAAGTTATGTGAAAAGGCTTTTAAAACTTCAAAGTTCTGTAAAAATAGAAAGTGTTGATCCATTATCATCATTACTATTCTTAGGCATTGCAGGAGGCAGTGGAGAGAGTACTTCTCAGAAAGGAGTGGGAGGAAGTGGTAGAGGTGGGATCCTTGCGGAGGAGCTCCTCTCTACTCCAGATGTTTGTTGTTGCCCTTTACTACAGTCTCTTTATTCTTCAGTTTTCTTGGACTTTAAAGTAAGGAGAGCTAGTTTAATTGGAGCTGTAGAAAGGAACTTAAAGTTTGACCTCAGGACCAGGAGCTCAGTCTTCTCTTCTTTCTCCCCTTTGCGCAGAGCTCCATAGATGGCCATGGCTTAGTCCAGAAAGAATGTTTATTTTGAATAGTCTAAACAACTTAGAGGTTATATCATATAGACAGATCCCTTAGTTACTCTCCTTGGTGTTGGAGGGAGAGAATTTCTCTGAAAAGAAGAGACGCCTAAGACTTTTTCCTCTTTCTTATGAAAAGTGTAACCAACCCTTCGTAAATTGTGAGTTTGTCCTGGAGCACTGGCTAGCCTAGAAACCCTTGAAAAAAGAGAGCCCCAAATAGGTTTGATTTTGATGATTAACAAAGATGTCACTTCGAAATAAGACCTGTCTGCGAAAGGCAGCTTGAGCCCTGGGCTGGGGATGCTGTAAGCTGGATAAGCAGAGGCCATGTCTTGTGGTTCCTAAAATAACTCCCAGTCCTTTTAGGCTTGTCTCCTGAGAGGCTGCAGAAGGCCTGAAGCATATCATTCTTTCTGCTGTGATGTGTCACTCTTCAGCTATGTCCTGACTACTTTCTTCTGTTTTGGGTCCCTTTACCCTCAGTTCCCATCTCAGTTCCATTCAAGGCACAACAATGAAATTAAAATGACCCTTGTTCCTTAATGCTGAGTGTTGAGAAATGATTTCTCCTCTTTAGACTTTGCCTAGAAATTATAGACCTGTTTGTTTTCCCAGCAGTTTACCACCTTTGTGCTTGTGGTCTTTCCTTGCAGCAGACACTGAGTCTCTTGCTCATGTAGAATAGGAGATTAGAGGTCTCCTTGTCTACCTGTACCTAAGTAAGAGTCCTTTCTGTAACATCCAACCAAGTGGTTCTTCATCCCTTGAACACCTCCAGCGGAGAGGAAGCTCATTGTTTGTCAGAGCAGGCTTTTCTGCTTGTGGACACCACCATTTGGTAGGTGCCTTGCTGCAACATCTGCCTGTGGCTCTTACCTGGTTCTGCTCTTGGGGCCAAACAGAAATAAGGGTGATTCCTTTTCCACATAAAAGCCCTTCAGATATTCCCAAAGCACTAGCTATGTCAGGTACCAGTTTATGTATCTTAATAGCAGTTTATTGAATGATCTGTTGGTCATTTGGAGATTTTAAAAATGTAATTGAGTGGTCTACCTGACTAGACTGAGAAATAACCTCTGGACAGTGCATTTGTCCCACTGTTACCCTTCTGATGTCAAGAGAAAGGAAGGAAGACCTTCCAGCCTTGTAGCACATCAGGTGGACCCGGCAGAAGTTTTAACTGTTATTGATAGGCATGAAGTGGTGTAATATGAATCCTGGAGAGAATGGCCCACCGAATATTCTCATGTTTTCTTTTCTCCTATACCACCTGGTAATTTGCCCACTTGTTTACTTGAGCAACATAATTTTAAAAATTATCTTAATTGCCACCTACAATAGTTTGTAAATTGGTTTTAGCCATTTTTTTTTTATTCCTGAAGAGATAATAAAAGTATCAACTGGAGTCATCACAACCCATTGGAAAGGTGCCAGAAATTGAGCTTTGTGCCTGCAGTTGTGCTGGTTTTTGCCATGAGAGCAAAGCATTCTTTGTTCTGAATTATTGAATTTGGTATGTGGGAGTCTAGAGATGTCAGAATTGAGTTCTTGATGCTTCCTAACCAGGTAAATCCAGCTCTCCCAAAGCCTAGAGTAGGCAGTGACCTTTCAGATATCTTGGTATTTACTCACTTGACCATGGGCAATGCAATCACTTACTTAGGAATTCTGGATAGTAATGAACCTGGCAGTTCATTGACCTCCAGCTGTCAGATGAGGAAGCCCCTGGGACCTGAAGCCCATTGACCCAGAAAGTAAAGAGACCTGGTGAGAGGAGACTACCTTTTCTCCGCTGAGCTGTTGCTTGTTGCTGTTGTTTCTCCTTCATTTTCGAAGGGTACCCATGACATCATTGCACCCCCTCGCTTAGGAAGGAGCCATCTGATTTTGCTTTGGTGTTTGCATTTTTACTTTTTGTTTTGTCCTCATTTTTAAAAAATGCTTTTATTACTGGGAGCCTTATAAATAGACATTGTTGTGCTGCAGGCTGGGCAGCCTGGTCTACAGGACCAGGAACAGTGGGACTTGGGGATTCAGGAGGCCTGGGTTAGAGGTTCCCATGGTTCTGGCTTTTGACCTTTTTTTTCTTCTCTCCCCTTCCCTTTGCACATGTATTCATTCCTATCACTTTAGTTCAGATGACTCCGACCCCAGCCATTCTAATGCTAGGACTCTATCCCCAAAACTTCTTTAAAAGAATTCACATATGCAAAAATACTCATAACAGTGGTATTTGTAATAGCAAAAAAATGGAAACAACATAATGTCCAACAATTGGAGAATCGCTGAATAATTGTGGTAAATTAATGAATGATGGAACTCTTAAGAATTGATCAAAATGAAGCATATGAAGAAATAAGGAAAAACCTATACAAGGTGATGCAGATTGAAGTTGCTGAAGTGACTACCAGCATATCTTTTAAAAAAGGAAAATGGGCCAAATGTGGTAAAAATTTTGGGTAAGCATGGGTGGCAGGGAACAGCACATAACAAAAAGCATTTTTTTTTTTTGCTTGCTGTCTTCAATTCACTTAGTTCTTCCTGTTAAAGGTTTCAGGAATGGCACAGTAGAAAGGACATTGGCTCAGGAGGCCAAGGATATGACTTCATGTCCTGCCTTTGACCTTGGGCAAATCACTTAATTTTCTTGGGCCCCAGCTTCTACCTCTGCAAAATGAGGGGATTGGTTGGCCTCTGAGGCCCTTTCTAGCTCCAGAGCCATGATCATAAGGTTATTTTGCATGTCCATTTGATTTTTGTTCACTGATAGGGTTCATCTCTTCTTGATCTCTAGACCTGTAGTAATTGCCTTGAGACAACCTTCATTTAGACAGCTCACCAGCCCTCAACCATATGCTCATCTTTCTCCCTGCTCCATTCTGCTGTGACCAGAGGCTCAGGGTTGTCTCTGACTCCTCCTTCTCTCATACCCAATTCAGAGCAGCTTATCAGTTCCACCACTGAAGCTTCCTCCAGATTTTCACCCTGACCCCTATGGACATACTCCAGGCCTTCATTGCCACCAGCCTAGATTATTGTCATTGTAGTAACCACCTCATAGTTTTTTGTGTTAGTATTACTCTCCTCTGGTCAGATCCATCTTTTTTTTTTTTTTATTGCTGTCATAATAAATATTCTTATACGTAGATTGATCATGTTACTCTGCTAAAAATATTATTTTTATTTTTTATTATTATTTACCAAGTAAAATTTATGATCTTTTGTTTGACATTCAAAGCCTTCCATAATCTGGTGCCACCTTCCTTTTCTCTCCCTCTGTTATGCCTCTCCTCACACTATACCCTTGTGTGTGTTCATCCTTCGTTGCCAAAGAAGACCATGCCGTCAGAGAAATAATGACATGACTTGCACTTGACTTTTTTTTTGAGTGAGGGAGGGCTTTGCAGGTCACCAGCCTCACTTCTCCTCCAGAGCTATTTGAACCTAGTGACCAGATATTCATCAAGATGACTGGAGATGACCCAGTATGAGGCATTTGGGGTTAAGTGACTTGCCCAAGGTCACACAGCTAGTGAGAGTCAAGTGTGTAAGGTGAGATTTGAACTCAGGCTCTCCTGACTCCTGCACTGGTGCTCTATCCACTGCACCACCTAGCTGCCCTTACACTATACCCTGTAACCAATCTGGACTCCTTCCCTATATGCTCCACCCTGTGGTGCCTCTGCTCCTCCTCTTTTCTGTGCTTACGTGGACCTTTCTTCCCTGTTTATCCTTATGGAAAATGGTATTTTTAGGCATTGGCTTTTCCACCGTGAGAGTAGAGTAAAATATAAATGATTTCTGCCTCTAGGCTGACCCTGCCTAACATAGCTAATTTGTTAGAGGAAAACATGACTAGGCAAACTAATGTTCGAGGGTGCAGTTATCTCTGTAGAACAATAATCCTAGGTTTTGTTAGGTCAGAGAGGATCGTAATGCATTAACTAAGTTATTGTGAAACTTTAACTGTGGTCAGGGTCTCTTCCTAGAATTTCAGATAAGCCAAAGGAGCTATGGTTTTGCAGCTAAAATTTAGGCTGTTGCAGACTTTTCCTCTGCCTGCTCTTTCATTCATTTGACTGTAGCCTGTTGGTCACCTCCATGAAGCTTTCCCAGAATCCTTCCCCCACCCTCAAATTATCTTCCTCTTAAAGTTTTGAATTACTCATAACAGTTTGCCTTGACTCTGGCTTTGCATTTAGTTTGGTCTCTCCTGTATCTTTCTTGCTTCATGGCATCATAGTTATTTGTATAATTTAGTCTTTTTCCTCTCCTCATCTCCATTAGATTATGAAACCTTTGACTAGGGCCTTTGCCCTACTCAGTGCCTGGATCCTCAGTACCTGGAGCAGCCCCATGTTTATAGTACTATCTACAACAGATCTTGACCTTTTGGTGGACTACAGGCTGAAGATAAGTCATCACTATGATGTAACTATTCAAAAGATAGTTAGCAGGTTGGTGTTAAGAGAAGCTTTGCTTCCAGGGGTAAAAGTCCCTCTGCCGTCTGCCCTGAGCCGGATCCAGTCTTGGTGTACTACAGCTTGAGAAAGCTGTTGATAATTTGGAGATTGTCCAGAGGTTAGGAAAGGTCTGAAGTACTTGTCATATAAGGTCAGGTGAGATGACTGTCGGAAGAGAGGAGTGGTAGGAGATGAGATCTGTATGCAAGTGTTTGCGGGGCTTTCATGTGGAGGAGGGCCCCAGAGTGGCAGAGCCAGGAACAGTGGGGAGAGAAATCACAGAGGCCCAGCTAGTCTGGATATCAGGAAAACACTTTCTAAAAATAACTTGGCCTTGAGAAGTGGTTGATTCATCTTTGCTAGAGGTCTTCGCAAAAGAGGTTGTGTGACCACCTGTCAAGAATATTATAATGTTGATTCTTTTCAGGTATGGGTTAGACTAAATGATCCCTTTCTTCTAAGTTCTGTGATAAATGCTTGTTGATTTAAATTGTTGAATTTAACCATTTGGAATCTTACTTCCTCTCCTGGTACCTCTATTTGGTTTTAAATTGTGTTTTAGTATGTTATCCTACATGAACTCACTAAACTATATCTTTGATAAATAAGACCTTTTATAGTTTCTTAGGGAAGAAATAGTCTAGTGGGAAGAAGGCTAGATTGGAACTAAAGAGAAATGGGTTTTAGTCGTGTGTCAGCCAGTCTAGCTATGTGGATTCATGCAGATTGCTCTGTCTGTGTGTATCGGCTTCCTCATCTGCAGCATGAGAGGATTGGAGTAGATAGATAATCTCTAAGGTCTAGCTCTAAAATTCTGTGGATTCAGAAACCATCAGTTTAGAATTGGAAGGGATTGTGGGGGTCCCTGAGCCTTGTACTCTCATTTTACAGGTGAGGAAACTGGAGCCCAGTAAAATTAAATGATGCCACAGGATCACAGACATAGTTCTCTGGCTCTCAGTCTGTGGTGTGTCTATTGTGATTTCTGGACTCTACTGCTCTCCATGTTTCTGACTTCAGCTCAGATAGTCTACATTTAACTAGAACTAGAGTAAATATGCTGTCCAGAGGAAATGAGTTACTTTATCATCAGTTATGATCCATTAACCTTTTGTGCAAAGATGAGTAGTTTTCATTCCTTTTCTGTTCAGTTTTTGAGAAGATGGGACTAGGAATGTGCAGATTGATTCCAAAGAGTAAAAAGAGATGTAATTTTACAGAAGTTTTTCTTTGAATACTTAGGTTATGCCATAATTACCTTTGATTGCCTTTGTGTGTTGGGTACAAAATCCTACTAAACCTCCTGCTCCCACTCAAGTTGGGCTCTGAAAAGGTACTGAGGCCATCCTTGGCATGCAGTCGGAGATTTATATCACTTTTGGTTACCTGACTTAAAATATCCATGTGGGCATCATCCTGGCCTCAGAAGCATGGCAGCTGTACTCAGCTTAATCAATTTGCACTGTTCTTGACAGGCATTCTTAGGGAATACCCCCTCCTACCATGGTCAAGTAAATCTCCTTTTGTTAATTGTTGAATGACTTACGAGGGTCTCATTTTGTCCTAATACTGTACCTAAACTCCTACCAGGGTATTGACTGGAGCAAGATTAGCCTGGAAGACGTTGGAAAGAAATATACTCCCTGTCATTTACTCTTGCTATGCCTCTGTGTTCCTGTGTCTCCAAGCTTTGAACTGTTTCTGCCATATATATAAATGCATTTAAATTCACCTCTTAAGGGAGTTTGAAAAAAATTAGATTAAAATGTAGTTTTGCTTTTTTGGCATAATTTATTTTTGAAAAAATAGATTGTTACTGATATCTTTAGTTTTTATACCTACATTTTCTCCTGTACTCTTTCCCCATCTTTTTCCCAGAGTGCCATTCCTTATTCCTTTAATCAAAGAATTTTGGAGTAAGAAAAATTTAGCAAAAGCAATCAACACTTTGAAAAAAATTTAGCATCATATAGATTGTTATACACCTATAAGCCATCCCTTCTACTGAGGAGTTGGAGGAGGTGTCCTCTTACATTTCTTCCTGGGGGCCAAGTTCTTAGGTCTTAAAATTTTGCAGTATTCAATTTTGGTTGTTTTCCTGGTTCTGCTTACTTCACTTTACCTGAGCTCATGTATTTCCATCTTGGTATTCAGCATGTTTGGTTTTTTTACCCAATAATATTTCATAATTCCTGTACCCCAGATGTATATTTAGCCATTCCCAAATTAATGGGTATCTATTTTGTTTTCAGGTTTTTTTGCTGCCACAAAAAAGTGTTGTTATAAATATTTTACTGTGTATAAAGCCTTTATTTTTTTGTCATTGAGATCTATCTCAGTGATGTCTCCTAGTGAGTCATGCCTAGCTGTGAAATCTCTGGGTCAAAGGGTTTATGAGCATGGTGGTCACTTTCCTACATAATTCCAAATTGCTGAACTAATTCACATAGCACCCCCAGCAGTGCAATAGTGTGCCTGCCTTTGCTCAGCCCTTCCACCATTGACTCTTCCCATCTTTTGTCATCTTTGCCACTTTGCTGGGTATCAAATAAAACCCTCGGGTTGTTTTGACTTGCAGTTGGAGAATTAGTGATGGAACATTTTTTTGTATGGTTGTTAACAGTGTTCTATTCTTTTGAGAACTGTATGGAATACTTCACTTATAAAGGCAATTTTTATTGTCATCTTTTAATTTTATATCTGGAAACAAGTGGTTGCCTATTTGGGAAATAGCTATGTAAATTTTGGTATATAAATATAATGGAATATTACTGTGCCATAAGAAATTATGACTGAAAAATATGTAGAATTAAAGGAAGAATTCTGTGAAACAATGCAGAATGAAGTTAAGTAAAACTAGAAAAATAATTTATGCAATGACTATAGCAATGTAAATTGAAAGAATAAGAAACTGAAACTGAATGCTATGTTATTGTAATGACCAAACTTGGCCTTAGAGAAGATCCCAAAACATTTAGGAGGTGGGAGACTTGGTACAGAACACAGCATATGCCATCAGACTCCATTGATTGGGTTAGTTTTGCTGAATTACTTTTTTTCTTCTTGCCTTCTAGAAGGGTTGGCTGACTGGTTTTTTTGTGGGGGAGGGGCTTGACAGTTGGAATTAAGTGACTTGCTCAGGGTCACACTCATAAACTCATAAGTGTCAGAAGCTTGAATTTGAACTTAGGACCTCCTGATTCCCAGGCTGGTGCTATATCCACTGTGCCACCTAGTTGTGTCTGTCTCCCTATTAAGGGATGTAGATTCTTTTCCTTTTAACATGAAAAGAGCCCTATAAACAGTTCTAGGTGGTTATGATAGAATTTTGTACATAGTCACAAATAACCAGTGGGAAAAAAATCAGAAGTCTTCACTAAACCAATCTGAAAGTTATCAAAGGAAGTGGGGAAGACTTTTATGGCTCTGGTTTACATTTAAAATTAAACAAAGACATTTTCCTGTCTTGCTAGCTCAGTCCATCTGTCCTAGGTGGCTTGGGAGCAGGAAGAACTTGAATGTGTGGCATGCGCAGTAAATCTTTGTCTGACAGTCTCTGAAATGCTTAAAAGGGGCCTGAATAATCCAAACTGTAGATTCCCCGGGCTTGTAGTACTGTATCTTTAATGGAGTCTGATCATATCCTAAGGCTGATAGATCAGAAGCATCTGAACTGTTATTATGAGGAAAATAACACAATTTGTTTTGGAATATAGCCTTTTCTATTCCCCACTCTTGTCCTAGACACTTAACATATTTTAATTTGTATTAGAATACTTGTGTCTTATTTCTAGTCCTGAATTACAATCTTCTTGGGAGCAAAGGCTTTCTTATTTATTTCTCCCTCCCACTTAGCAGTTGTACATTGCATGTAATGGGACCTTGATGATAAATATTTATTGAATTTCAAACAGGCATTTCTGGTAAGAGATTTCTTGAAGGGAATGGTGGAAGAGGGCCAGTGGTTTAGCAAAACAATTTCTCCTACATGGTGCTAATGTATAACTTAGTTGTACTAAAGTTTGGTTTGTGTGTTTTGCCAGGGTGAGTAAACATTTTCCAGAATAGTATTTTTAGAGATTAGGAATTCCAGTGTATGGACAAAAACACCCCAGCCATTAGGTGTGTAGCCATATCACCTCATGGGCTTGTTGTGAGGATCAAAAGATGCAAACACTCTATGATCTGTAAAGCGCTGTGTCAGTTTCAGATTGTTTTTATTGTTATTGAAGACTTGTTAATGATTATAGTTGCCAAAGGTGGATCCAAGTACATTGCTGTTTTCCAACTATTTTATTATCTCTGACTATAGCTAGTAAAAACTTGGTTTTTGTTCATTGAATTTAAGAATTTAAATATTATTAAAGTTCCCTACTCACCTCAGAAACCATTCTGCATACTATACATTATTTGTCCTTTCCATACTTAACCATAATTTATTATGCTAACTTCATCAGGCTTTTGTAGAAATAAAAAATGATAACCTAAATTTTTTTTCCCCTTCAGATTTGGTATAAGATTCCAGCATTTGATATACCCAGCATTTAATGAGGTAGCTTAGTGCCTAGTAAAGCAACCATAAAATAAAAATGTGACTGTGTATAAAGTCTTGATATGGAGGAGCTGGGGGGATGCACAGGACCAGCTACACAGAAGGTTAGAGCTCATGGTCCAATGGAGCTTTTAAAGAGACATGTACAGAGAATGCAAACAAGAGCAGGTGTTTGGCTGAATACAAGAGGATGGCCCAGTTTGATTAAAAAAGCAAAGAGCAGCCGACTGCTTAAAGCACAGGATCCTCTGAGTGTATATAGCAAAGGAAACTAAGGACCACAAGAAGAGTTTTTTTAAAGCCAGACAAAGGATGAGTTTTTTAAAAAGTGATTCCTTTCCCCTGCCCTTATCTTCTTAGGGTGGCTGGGATGATGATAATCGTTAATAATAGCCAACAGCACCTGACGGATGTTATCCCATTTGATGCCCGCAACAACTGAGACAGACAAAGGTAAAGTGACTTTCCCAGGGTCACACATTTTGTAAGTGTCAGACATAGGATTTGAACTCAGGTCTTTGTGACTTGAAGACCAGTGCTATAGACAGAGCAGGCATTTATTAAGCACTTTCTGTGTACCAGGCTTCGGAATGCAAATACAAACAAAAGTAAAGGCAATTTCTGCCCATGGTGAGCTTGTATTCTAAGGGGGTGATGTTAAGAAAGCAAGTTAAAAAGGCAGCTGAATAATTGCACATACGTAACCTATATCTTATTGCTTACCATCTGTGGGGGAGTGGGGGGAGAATTTTCTGTTTTATTTATGTTTCGTTTTTGGTATTCACTTTTATAAGAGCTCCAATTTTTCCCCCTGTTTCCCCTCCCCCTTCCCCAAAATAGCATGTTGTCTCATATAGGCTATCTATATACATTCATATTAAACATATTTCCACATTAGTCATGTTGTGAAAAAAGAATCAGAACAAAAGGGAAAAACCACAAGAAAGAAAAAAAAGAGAAAACAGTCTGCTTTGATCTGCATGCACACTCCATAGTTCTTTCTCTGGATATGGTTAGCATTTTCTATCATGAGTCTTTTGGGATTGTCTTAGGTCATTGCATTGCTGATAAGATCTGAATGTATCAGAGTTGGACATCACATAGTGGTGCTGTTACTGTGTACAATGTTCCCCTGGTTCTACTCACTTCACTCAACATCAGTTTGTGTAAGTCTTTACAGGTTTTTCTGAAGTTCATCATTTCTTATAGAACAACACTATTTAATTATATATTTATATTCCACAACCTTTTCAGTCATTCCCCAATTGATGGGCATCCCCTCAATTTCTAATTCTTTGCCACCACAAAAACAGCTGCTATAAATATTTTTGTACATGTGGGTCCTTTTCCCTTTTCAATGATCTCTTCGGGATACGGACCTAGTGGTGATATTGCTAGATCAAAAGATATGCACAATTTTATAGCCTTTTGGGCAGTTTCAAATTGCTCTCCAGAATGGTTGGATCAATTCACAACTCTACCAACAAAGCATTAAGTATTCCAATTTTCCCATCTCTTCTAAATCATTTATTATTTTCCTTTTTTGTCATGTTAGCCAATCTGGTAGGTATGGGGTGGTGCCTCAGAGTTCTTTTAGTTTACATTTCTCTAATCAATGGTGATTTAGAGCATTTTTTTCATGACTATAGAGAGCTTTAATTTCTGAAAACTGAACTAAACTAAACTGAACTAAAATCTGAAAACTGCCTGTTCATTTCCTTTAACCATTTATCAATTCGGGAATAACTTATATTCTTATAAATTTGACTCAGTTCTCTATATATTTGAGAAATGAAGCCTTTATCAGAGATGTCGATTGTAAAAATTGTTCCCCAGCTTTCTGCTTCCCTTCTAATCTTGGCTGCATTTGCTCTGTTTGTGCAAAAACTTTTTAATGTAATCAAAATGATGCATTTTGCATTTCATAATGTTCTCTGTCTCTTATTTGGTCTCAAATTCTTCACGTCTCCGTAGATCTGACAGGCAAACCCTTCTTTTCTTTCCTGATTTGCTTATGGAGTCACCCCTTCTGGCTAAATGTGTGTACCCATTTTGACTTTATCTTAGTATATGGTATAAGATGTTGGTCTTCTATGCCTATTTGCTGCCATATGATTTTCCACTTTTCTCAGCAGATTGTCAAATGGTGAATTCTTATACCAGAAGCTGAAGTTTGGGTTTATCAAGCAGTAGATTACTACAGTTTATAGTTATTGAATACTACCCACCACTCTATTTCTTAGCTAGTACCAAGTAGTTTTGATGATTGCTGCTTTATAATACAGTTTTAAATCTGGTATAGCTAGACTACCTTCTCTTGTATTTCTTTTCATTAATTCTTTTGATATTCTGGACCAGGGGTGGGAAACCGCAAGGCCATACTTTTGACTGAGTCCAAGTTTTACAGAACAAATGCTTTTAGTAAGGATTTACTTGTTTTTGTTCTGTGAAGTTTGGATTCAGTCAAAGGGCTGTACCTGAGGACCGCATATGGCCTTGAGGCCACAGGTTCTCTATTCTTGGTCCAGAGCATGTGGATAGGGGAGAGGAGTTGATATAGCTGGCTTGGTGCTTTTCCAAATGGAACTTGTCAGACATTGCAGCTCTCGGAGGCATCTTCCAATGTAAGGTGGAAAGGTGTAGAGTGTTGGCTATCAGAGCTAGGAGAGGGACTTAGACAATAACTGTAGCATAGCTTGGATATTTAACAACGAAACAGATATTAGAAGTCATCTAGGTCAGAGCCTTGTTTTACAGACAAAAAACTGAGGCCTAGGTATAGGCCTGAAGAAAAGATATTAGAAAATATTTAAACTGAATCATATTTTAAATGCATTAGAAAATGAAACAATGTGAAGTTTATTATTACCATCAGTATTTAGAAAATCAGGAAATACCATTTTCTGATTAAGAAAAAATAATTTGGGGAGAGCAAACAAGTAGAAAAGGAACTTTGTGAAAACTGTGCATGTGGAATCTTTAGTTCGATGTCCAAGGCTATGTTTTGCTGTTAGCCTGATCCTGTCTCTTGACACTCACTGGCAGTGAAGATGTTCTTCACAACTGGCTTTTCAGAGTTAATGCTTGTTAGTTAGCTTGACAAGCAGTTCTGCTTTGTTTTTGGTTATGAACGGTCATTCTCCTAACACCTTCCCTAGTCTACATCCTGCCTTCTGATTTCCCCATGTTGTCCTCTTCTGCCAGGCTCGTAACTCCTACCCTTGCACCCACCCGACCCCCAGCCTCATCTCCAGATCGAAAATCCTGTGAGCTTGAGCATATTTCTATTTCAGACAACTCTCTTACATTCTACCTCCAAAAAGCATTTTAAAAAACAAATAGGATTTTAGATTTATTGTTATGAAGCAGATTTAAAGACCTGGAAGGGAGCTCAGAAGCTAGATGAGTGGAATTACTTTAACAGAGTAGGAATCCTTATGTACTGTTTCTAATTAGTGAACTGCCTTGCTTGTTCTGATTATATTCTAATGAAGAAAAGCAGAAAAATAGCCCTTGGAAGGTTTTTGAAAATTCCTAGAAGCTATTTTTGATACTTTGAAAAATCCCTGGTTTCATTTGCCACATAAGAGTTGGTTTCCTTTGGGCACTCTAATTTCTAGACATTTGCAGCTGAGGCTTTATTATTCAGCACTAAATTCTCTCTGGATTTGAAGGCCAGTGGTCTGGAACTCATTGTGTATTTTTAAAAGTTAATATCATGAATCTATTTACAGTATAATGATCTAAATCTTTGTTTCTCTTTGCAAACAAAGACTTGTTAATCCTATTAGGGATTCATCTGAACAAAAGGACAAAGGGCTGCATAGATTTCTTTTCTAGGCTCTTTGTTTGTGACTGGTAATGTCCTATTTTTAATGGAATTTGTTTTCTGAAGATAGGAACATAGATGTATTCCTGAGGTTGTAAATACAGTTTAGGATTGGTTTGTCAGCTGTTGGTTGGTTTGTAAGTTACAGTAGGGGAAGAGTGCATGTGATTTTTCTTAATATGTGGTCATTTCTTTCAGAGTTTGTACTCTTTCCATAAATTTTAAACTTTAGCATTTTCTGTTTTCTTTTAAGCAGAACTTAGATGCCACCTCCTCCTTACCAGATTTCCTCTTAACTCCTCTCTACTCCTCCCCACCCAGATTGGTAAATGATCTTTACCATCTTGGACTCCCAGCACCCAAATGGCCCTGGCACTATACTATTCTATCAAGTTTGTAATCCTTTATGTCTTCTTCTCTTCTGGTATCTTACATAGTACTCTGCACACAGTAGACACTTGACATTTATTGATTGAACAAAAGGATGGGGAAGACTGTCAATCATCAGATTTCTTCAGCTGCCTGTAAGCATGGACTTGACTCATCCCGTGGTTTGATCAGCTATGACTAAGTTAATTTTAGTTCTGAGGGCACATGGTTATTGGTCCCAGTTACACCCAGAAAGCCCTAAATTGATAAGATGGGGACTTCTTTGTGACTTTTGAATACCCTGTGAGAGCATAAAATAGAAATGGAGATAACCACTGATGTAAGAACTCCCAAAGGAAGAGGAAATCGGGAGATGGACATGTCAGTGGGAGGAAAAGAGGAATAGGGATCATTGTGCCAGATGCATAGGAGAAGGTCATGGGGGTGTGAGCCTCTCATTGGCCCAGATCAAGCCGAGGGCTGTATAATTAGTATAGCAGGTGGTGAATGTTTGACTTTGGTATACAGAGCACTGTGTGCCAGTTGTTAATGGATAGTTTGAAATAAAGACCAAGTTTTCTGTCCACTAGGAGTGTTAGATTCCATGATCAGTGATGTCAAATGGCTAGCATTTATAAAACAATTTAAGATTTGTTAAGAAATGTAAATGTTATCTCATTTGATCTCACAACCCTGTGATGTAGGTATAGTTATAACCTCATTTTACTGAAGAGAATAAGTGACTTGCCCAGGATCACGTACGTAGCTAGTTAATGTCCAAGGCAACACCTAATCTCAGACTTTCATTACTCCAAGTCCAGTGTGATTTATATGCATTGATTTTGTATGTATGTTTGTATGTGTGATGCATACACACAGAAAAGAGTACCAGTGATCCAAAAACTTAGTAACTATATCTTAAAGGCTGCAGAAGGGAAAGTATCCAAGGAACTGTATGGATAATTAAGAGGATAGAGGATTCTGAGGTTTTTTGACTAGAATTGAAAGTTAGGGGAAAGGTGGGAGGGGCAGACTTTTTCTTTTCTCTCTCTTTCGCCCCTTCCGCACCCCACTGGGTAAAGAGATGATTTGGTACCTAAGGTAGGCTGAACCTAAACCCAAGGAAGGAGGTGGGAAATGTCATGTCTGAAACCTTTAGTTCAGTTCTGTCCATGTGGTGTAAGGTTTTTACATCCATGAAATTGAGATGATATCTACTTCTTTAAAAGAGAGAATTAATTTTTGAAATGCCCTTTCAGGTCAGTCATTAAATGTTTACAAAGAAAACCAGCGTCTGTTTTTTTAACCCATCACTAGTTAAGAAATAGTCTTAAGCTTAACCTTAGTGCATACCATGTAGGAACGCCCATTGTAAGAGCTGGCCTTTCTTCTGTTAATGGAGTGGAAGTTATTAATTGAGAAGGTCCTGGGCTTCCTGAAGCCAAGGACTTTGGGTGACTAGCTGAATGGAGAGGTCTGAAAGCCCAGATATTTTACTGCACATGTTCAGTATTTACCATAGTGGCCACTTAATGCTTAGTTTATAGTTCAGCAGTGTGGAGATCATTTAGAAAGCTAGTCTTGTCCTAATATATACATGGATTTTCAGTCTTTAAGTTTAGTTAAGCCTCTAAAAAGCCTGGTTTTAAAGAAATTTTAATGAAAAGGTAGTTGTCCTATGTGTACCTGACACTTACGAAAGTGATATGCTCTTCTTTTCAACAGGGTGCTGTTAAGATAGGCCAAGAAAGAATTAAGAAGGGATGTTAGCTTTTAGATATCCCAATGGGCAGGCTGAGAATAAATGATATTCTCTGTTGCAGCCTTTCTACATCACAGCTAGAAGATGTGCTAATTTATGGAATTCTTCTAATAAAAAGAATGATCAATCTGTAATAGTATGTGCAAGTTTTGGCTTTTCTTTTTTAAAATGTATTTAATGCTTAGTCATTTGAGGCAAATGAATGGAATAGCCATGCTTGTATTTTTAGCAGGTAAGCTTGCCTTAAAGTAACATTTCCTTGGGGATAGGGGTTGTTAGCCCAAAGTAGCTTAATTTCCTTTTTTTGTTTGTCCTTTTTGGGTGAATGTATCCAAGTTGTATACTTCTTGTATAGTTGTGTCCCCTCCATTCCCCACCCCAGTTCCTAAATTCAGAATTCTACTTACAGTTTATTGTAGCTTTGAAACTTTTCTAGAAGCATTCCAGTGCTGGTTAATCTGAACACTCTGGTCCATATAACCATCTAATTTCTCATCTTCTTTGAGTAATTTGCATTTGTTTCCAAGTTACTTTGAACTCATAAGTGAACAAGGTCTTAGAGTTGGATGAGTGTAAAAGAGAACTGTCCTTGGAGTACAAAAGACCTTGGTTTAAATCCTTCCTGCCTATGGCCCTTACTCATGTGATCTTGGGTAAGTAACTTCCCTTCCTGGGTTCCAGTTTTCTTAATCTATAAAGTGTAGGAGCTTGGACTAGATGGTTTTGGAAGGACCCTTCCAGCTTTAGATAGATATCTATGTTCCTTTGAGATTCTGGACTTTTTGTTCCGATTAATTTGTTACTATTTTTGTCTAGCTCTATAAAGTATCTCCCTTGGTAGTATAGTAAAGCACTAAATCTATTAATTAATTTGGGTGGTATAATTTTTATTGTCTTAGTAAAACCCAACCACAAGTAATGAATATCCCTCAATTAAGTTATTTTCTATTTCTTTGATGTTTTTTGTAATTTTATTTATGTGTCTTAAAGTTGATTTTGGTAAACTGAGTCCCAGATACATTATTTTGTAGTTGATTTGAATGAGATTTCTCTTTGTATTTTCTCTTAGATTTGGGTTTGCTTCGTAAAAATACTGATTAGTTTTGTGGAATTAATCTTTTCTCTTGCTACTTTATCAAGATTGTCTCAGTTTCTTTCTTAATCCTTTGAGGGTTTCCAAGTAAACCATTTAGTCATCAGCAAAGAGAGATAGATTTTTCTCATTTTATTGTCTCTAGCGTTTCTGGAATTATGTCAAATAGCAATGGGGAAAGGAGACAGCCTTTTAAATTTTTCAAGATTTTAATTTTAATTTTTCATTATTCTGAACTTGATGGATATTCAGCAAACAAACAGAAAAACAAACAAAAACAAACATTTCTTTATATAGAGGAGGACAAGAAAAAGGATTGTATAGAAACCATTCTTATTTCAGAGAGCTTGGTTTTTAAAACTATATAATAAATCAGCATATTAGTTCTAAGACTGACTTGTTTGTATTTCCCTCAGAATTTTTGTTTCTTTCTGTGCATTCTTTAGACTGTTTCAATGCTCTTTTTTCTTTATTGGCATTTTTGTCACTAATCCTTTTCTCCATTCCCACCAATGTGATCCTTCTCTTCTAATGAATACCCAAAGTCAAACAAAGCAAATCCACATGTTGGCCATGTCTGAATTGTGAGTCTCATCTGTGTCTCTAGTCCATTACTCTTCAGAGGTAGGAAGCATGCCTTGTCACCCATCTTCTGGACTCTTGGTTGGTCATTTCAGTGATTAGAGTTTTTAAGTGTTGAAAAGTTGTTTTTCCTTTACAGGACTATGGTTATTATATAAATTACTCTCATAGTTCTGCTCATTTCATTCTGCATTAGTTCATGCAAGTACTCCCAGGTTTTTCTAAATCATTCTGTTCCATATTTCTTAATCTGTAATACTTTTCCATTCCGTTCTGATGTCATTTCCCAGTTGAACCTCTTTAGTTTCCAGACCTAGCTACAACAATAAATATTGCTGTTAGCATTTTTGTACTTGAGGTTCCTTCCCCCTCTTCCCTTGATCTCTTTGGAGTGTATCAGCATGACAGTGGCATTGCTAGGTTTGAGGGTATGTAGTTCAGTGATTTGTGGGGCATAGTTCCAAATTGCCTTTCAGAATGACTGGACCAGTTTAAAGCTCCAACAGTATATTAGTAGGCCTGCCTCTCACATTCCCTCCAGCAGTTGCCTTTTTCCTTTTTTGTAATCTTTGTCGGTCTGTTGGGTACAAGGTGGAACTTCAGGGTTGTTTTAATTTGGAAGTCTCTTATGAGTGATCTGGCACATTTTTTTTTCTTATGGTTGTTGATAGCTTGCATTTCTTCTTTGGAAGACTGTAGAGATCGGCTGTTATTATTTGGGTCAATTCTCTGTTTATCAGAGAATTTTATTTCAATTTTAACTTCATTGGTTTTGTTTGTGCAAAATTTTTCAGTTTTATGTAATCAGAATTACCTGTTTTCCCTTCCCTGAAACCTTCTAATCCTTGTTTGGTCAAGAGCTCTTTCCCTTTCCAAATACCTCTTCCCTACTCCTCTAATTTGTTTTTGATATGATCTTTTATAACTAGGTTGTGTCCCTTTGGAACTTATTGGAGTATGTGGTATAAGATAGTTGATCTGGAGTTAATTTCTACCAGACTGTTTTACAGTTTTTGTGTGTGGCTGTCCCTCTAATTTTCCTTTTGAGCAAAGGGAAAGGGATCTAAGTGGATCTAAATGGAATATGGGAGTAAGTACGATTAGGAAAAGCAAAATAGACTTCTGTAGTTTGGAGTGCTGAATATATTCTAGCATCTCTTTAGAGCAGGAAGGGGCTTTTGGCAGCCCAGTGAAATGGCTGGAGGAGCAGCCAGTCTGGGGACCCAGCACACATGCCTGTGAAGGGATCACAAAAAGGGTTGTTTAGGTTGCCTTTGTAATCTTTTGTTAGCAAGCTGGTCTCATAGTGAAATTAAATACCTTCAGTAGTTACTGAGCCCTTCAGTTCAACAAATATCTAAGTGCCATTTAAGTACCTAGCCTTAGTATAAAATTAGGCACCACTCCTATGGGCTGACTCAGTGCTACTCAGAATAGAGTTTGCCCCAAAGGCACTCACTCATTAGCAGTGGGCTCCTGCTTTTGGAACCTTAGTTTACTCATTTGTAAAATGAAAGTAACAGTGGCACCTATCTCAGCATTGTGAGGATCATGTTACTTTAGAGATAACATTTCTAAAGCGCTTTGCAAACCTTAAAATTCTATCAATGTTGATTGTTACTGTGACCACCAATGTCCTTTGGCATAAAAGTGATTAAAATGGAACCTTAACATACACAGTATTATGCACTTAGAGATAATATCTGATCTTACCTCTTTACTGTGAATTCTTTTAATAAGAATTAGATGCCCCTGCTCTAGAAGAGTAATGTAGACATTATAATTTTTCTCTATGCAGAAGCTGTCTAATGTTTGCCAGTTTTATACCCTGGGTCCCTGGACTTGGTTAATGTAATTTTAAATATACAATACTGAAGCAATCAAAATTGTCACCACAAAATGAGGAAATAAGTCTCAAGAAGACATAATTTATTTTTATTATGTTGTGTCAAAAGGTTTGGGTCATTGTGGGAGTCTCAGGATTGAAGATTTGGAAATGAAGCCAATAAATATCCCATGTATCATCTGGCCATCTTTGTTTAAGATAAATGGGGTGTATCCTCCTTAATGAGATTCAGGTGCCATATGATTCCTCTTTTCTTTAAATTCCACAAATTTCTGACCTTCCAGTGCCAGATAAAGTAGGCTTTATTGTCAAATGTCATTGGGAACATCAGACAGGGAGAAGCTATTTCGGTACACCATATTTTGTCATAACAAAGCTTTTTGTAATCAACTACTTGTGGTTCAAATTCTGTTTTTGAAAGAATAACTATGTAGGGTCAAACCCAATTGTAATAAGGTCATCCCTTGAGGTGGATGTTAATTTTGCCTCTTAACATATATTTTTAAAAAATTAGTAAATATGTATTTGTATATGTATATGGAGAGAAAGTCTTGCCTGCACTCTGAGATTACCCTCCTTTGCACCACACTTTCTTGTGTGTTAGTAGTTATTTGCATGTTGGTTCCCTCTTTAAAATGGGAATTCCTTGAGAACCTGGATATTTTTTTGTTTGACTGGATTTTTGGCTTCTTGTAGCCTTGGCACTTAGCTCAGTGCCCAGCACATAATGAACACTTAATAAATGCTTGTTGACTGATGAACCTCCATTTTCCAGTTTATCTCTCCTCCATTGACACTCAGGGAGAGGGGGACTTACAAAGCTATTTAGTAAAACTAACCAACATATGAACATCTGTGCAGTGTTACACACCCAGACGCCATCCCCACCTCTGGGCTAAAGGAAGGTAGGGAATATTCTTTTTTCAGAACTAAGCTTGGTCATTATACTTGCATAGTCTTTGGTTTCCTTTTCCTCCCCCAAATCTTTGTATTTACATTGTTGTAGTCATTATTGACACCAACTTTTTTTTTTTTTGACACCAACTTTTAAACAATCTCTATTGTGCTCCTTTAATTGGTTTCTTCAGCCTGGCTTGCATTTGTTGACCATTAGAATCAGGATGGGATACCTCAGAGGCTTTTTCCAGTTCTTTACTCAGGTACTATCAAAAAGTCCTCATGCTAATGTTTATTTTGCTTTAAAAGCATGTATGTCCCTTTTGAAAAGCTATAGCCTTCCCCTCAAAGTTTATGTAGAATGGGGAAATGGTTATTGGACTGGGAAAAAACGAAGATAATTAGGAAGTTTTTCCTCCCTAGGGAAAATATCAGATAAACTATCTCTTGCTAATTTTCTGAAAGATTCCAGAAGGTATTTATCATCACTCTGCATCTGGGGATAAGGTGGTTAAAAAAAGTTAATCTGTCATGGCATTTCTTCTTTTCTTGGGATTTTTAGAATTCCTTGGATATATGAAAGTACCTGCCTTGGTAAGCTATTTAAGGGCTGGGAAGAGGGAAGAGAGGCAATGTGGCCTCATGTTACTCACAGGCCTTTGGATGTAAAAAACGCCGTTTCTGTAGCTACACCTTTTTGTTTTAAAAGACTGATGCATGGCCAAATGTTCCAGTTGGTGTTAGTCAAAAAAACTAGTGGTTGTTTCTGCCCCAAGGCACTCTGACAGTGGTTCAGAGTCAGTGTTTCTTCAGAGTGTTCGTGATTTAGGCTGCCTGATCAGGTACAGCTGTGGTGTTGTAGAAGCTGCAGAGCATGGCCATGGTGAAGTACTCACCTTTTTGCAAGTTCTCATCTGCTTGGGGTCCACTCTCCCTTTGAATATGCCTTCTCATAGACAGTCTCTCTCCTAATTTAATGGTACTGGACTCAGACTGAATACTATGCTCAGGATATAGCCAAATGTAATAACTCCAAGTCTTTCCATAATAGGAATCCTATCCGTCTTCATCACCAATATGGTTTGTGGAATCGGATGACCCAAATTTGGCATCGGTTCTGGAACGTCTTGAAGACATTAAAAAGAGCAACACCTTGGTGAGAACCCAAATCTAGCGATTTCTCTGTTGATCCTGAGCATTATATACTACTCTCTACCTGTAAAGAGTTTACAATGTCCTATGAGTATGGTTGGTTCATCCTGGGGGCGCTGGCCATCATCCTTTTCTTATCTTTAGACTTTGGTTGGAACCTTGTCCATTTACTTTGCAATGTGTTTCAGTCCTTACAGTTGTGTCCTTTATACAATCAGAGAGGCTTTGTCCTGACTGCAAGCAGTGCTTCCAGTTGCCATCAGCAGATCTAAGTTTAGGCAAAAGGAAGTAGTGGCTGGAAAGAGAAGGAAGGCCCCTGGCCCAATTACGTAGTTCTCTGACTGTGGGCCTTGGCTTCTAAGCTCTCTTCCGCCTCAAGATCCTTCGTGTTTGATGTGACTGAATAACTAAGGGACTGCTTATCCTCAGCCTCTACACCTTGACTTCTGAAGCCAGCCAGGTAGTCACACTTACCATGTTTTAAACCACAAAGACTAAACTTGGACATAATCCAAATGATATAGAGATGCTTTCTAAGGTAATTTTGTAATCTGTCTGACCTTATATTTGCAAATTATAGACACTTAGAGGTCAGAAGCTATATATGTCTAACTCTGTTTGTACATGGCCTTGCATATATGGAAACTAAATGCAACTGTGCCTTGCTTTAAGAAAATCTGATTGATGACAATTTGAATTTGCAAAAGATAATTAAGGGCTGGTTCTTTGCTTTATAAAATTGATCAATATGTAATTCTTAGTAGTGGGTTTTTAAAGTGTTTCACTTAGGGTAGAACTGAGAAGATACTGAGAGGACAGTTTGTACTATCATAATAGTCCATGAGAATAGCTTTTCATTGGCAACAAAACTCAGGGGAAAAAAAGTGTTGGGCAGCCTTGGAATTCATTTTGGAGAATGTTTGAAAAGTTTGAAGTTGTGTGATCATCAATCAGACTTGTCTGTTCAATCAACCACAAGCGTATGTGTGTATGTGTGTATACGTGTGTATGTGTGTACACATGCACACATGTGACATAAAGACAAGAAATGAAGCTGTTCCTGACCTTGGTACCTTATGCTTTACCAAAGAGTCAGTGTAAATTAAATAAAGTAAAAAATATGTACAAAATAAACAGATGGGACCCTAGTGAGGGAACTGAGGATTTGGAAAGGCTTCATGTAGAAGGTAGCATTTAAGCAGCATTTTAGAGTAAATGCGCAAATCTGCTCAGTAGAGGTAAAGTGGGAGATCTTCTCTCTGTTGGAGGTAGCTGGTACAGAGACAAAGAGGTGAGGTCTGCAGGTTCATATAGGGAAAGCAGTGATAAGGCTAGTTTGCCTGAACTATGGAGTTTGGGAAGGTGGAAAATATGTAATCAGATTGGAAAGATAGACTGAGCCCAAGTTGTAAAAGGGTTTAAAAGCCAGAAGTGTCAATAGTTGATGCTAAACACAATAGTAGGAGACACGGGAATTTACCGTGAGGAAAGAGACCACTTCAGACCACATCCAGCCATCACTTTGGCAGCAGTGTGGAGCAGAGAGTGGAGAGAGAAGAGTTGGATCAGGAAGACCAAATAGGAAGTCATCCCTGTAGGAGAGTAAAGTCAGGGTGGTGACTGGTTGCAAGAAGTAGAACTGCTAAGAATTGACATCTGATTTACCCTGTCAGCTAAAGCAGAGTGAAAGGTCAAAGGAACACCAAGGTTGCAGACCTGGGTGACTGGACAGATGGTGGCACCTTTACAGAAATAGGGAAGATGAGAGCAGGGGTGGGTTTATGGGCAAAGATAGCAAGTTCAGTTTTGAATTTGTTGAATTTGGCGTGCCTCTAAGACATCGAGTTTGAAATCTTCGGTAGATAATTGGAGATGTGTGCCGGGAACTCAGGAGAGAGCCTGAGCTGGATTTATAGATTTGGAAGTCATCTGCATAAATTTAATCATTAACCCATGAGAACTGATCCTGTTGCCCAGTGAGATGGTATAGAGAGAGCCTGGGACAGAGTCTTGTACACCAACAGTGAAGGGTACGATGTGAATCATGAAGCAGCCTGACTAAATGTTGTGTGTGTGTCTGTGAGAGAGAGAGAGAGAGATGTGTTGGAACAAAATATGTCACTAAAATTTTTACAGTAAAAGTATTTGATTTATAAACAGTCTCTTAGTACTTTTATTAAAATAGACATGAACTATTCCATTAAGCTGTCATGAAACACTATACAGTAATAGACTAAGGGAAAAAAATCAGAAGTTAAAATTCGTGCTACCTAGAACAGAAGTTAAGATTTCAGTGGGGCCTGGGAATTTGGATGAGAAAAAAAAGTTATCTTCATTTAAAAGATGATTCTGAGAAGGGTGCATAGGTTTCACCAGATTGCCAGCGGGGTGCAAAACAGAAAAAAGGTAAAAAATGATCCCCAGTCTAGAGATATTTTTTTCTCAATTTCTTCTTCCCTTTTCTCTCTCTTTTTTCTGTATTGTATATAATTCACCAGATCTCTTAGTGCGCGGTCCATATATATGTTGTAGCATTCTCCAGTCCACCCTAGGAAAATATTATTAGAGATCATTTTCTTTTATATGACTGTTGGAAGAAGTTGAATAATGTTAGACCAGTCATGTTAGTGATGAAACAGAAAAATATCTATTGAAGTAGTTGTTAGCTTTTTATGCATCCGAAAAGTATTAAATTTTTCCAGGGATTTTCACCCAAAATTTTAATTTTGATTTTCCAAAATGTTCTCATAGCTTCTTCAGCAACTGAAGCGATTAATATGTGACCTCTGCAGATTGTACAACCTTCCTCAGCATCCTGATGTTGAGATGCTCGATCAGCCGCTGCCTTCTGGTCAGGTAAATTCCACACTTGTTTAGTGCTTACAATCTAAAGTAAAGCACTATTGATTCCTTCAGCAAAGCTTGCATTTCTGTAAGTCTTGAGTGTGTTTTGATTGATTGACTTGCATACATTTTATACATATTGTAGTTATTTGAATGGGACTTCCCTGTATATTTTTTTCTCCTGTATTTTGTTACTGCTATTTATAAATGCTGAAGAATTATCCCTTTCTGGCATAATGATGAGATTGTTATTTTATATCCTAACCTTTGATCAGAATCTCCATAGTTTTGCAATCTCAGATTTTTCAGGCAAGGGAAAATCCTCTTCTGAGCAATTGGCAAATGAGTATTTTCTTTTCCTTGATCTTCTCTAAATCTCTTAGAAGTCAGCTTCTAATGTGTCATAAAAGAATGTGTAGTTTCACCTGCTCACCATGTCCTTTCAGTCTGAGTCAGGCTTCTGTAAAGTGGCATTTATTTTTAGAGAATAGTTATCCCTTGTTAGGAGAGTGTTGGTTTCACATTGTTTAATGTGTTCATTCTTTGAATTAACTAGCTTTGGCAATTCAGTTAAACTTTCGGGGGTCAAACTTTTTCTCTTCTGAGATGACACTGAGCTGGATAAGAGAGTCCCAACTAAGGATTCTCCCATCTCTGAAACTCTTAGGACATTTGCACTTAAGGAAAATACAGCTCTGTGAACAAAACTTAATGTACACCACAGGAGTGTGGTGGGAATGAACTAGCTTTGGAAAGACTTCACCCAGACAGAAATTAAGCTAACAATGACACCCTTTTGAATGTAATTTTAAAGCATTGGAAAAATTATGAAAAAAAATTAAATATTACACAGTAGAAAAATTAGAACATTTAAAAGAATGAGTAATTTGGAGAAGTTTTTGTGATTTTTGGTTCTTTAACTAAAGAAATCTATTAGAACTATATGTGAATGGAAACTTTCTGGAGTAAATGAAAAGGAGAGGCAGGCAGCAGGCTAGAGTTTTTCTGGCAGCTGATGTGGGTGTTTTTTTTTTTTTAATTTGAACAGTGATTTTTCTTTATTGTTTATTCCAAGGTTATCTAATATTATTATGCTGAAGATAATAGACTTTTTAAAAGGCTATTTTTTAAAATAGTGTTTTATAAAAGCTGGTTAAGCTGAGTTTTAAAAATAAATGAAATTTGTGTCATCAGCTGTCCTTATTTTAAATAAGGTCTGAGATAACGTTATTGAAGCTGTAACTAAAGCAACATCTAAACTTAGTCATGCTCAATGGGTGCTTAGTTTAATATAGGATATAACAAAAGTGTGCAGCGATCACTGATATGCCTTTCTGTCCTCCAGAATGGGACAACAGATGAAGTTACTTCAGAAGAAGAGGAAGAGGAAGATATGGGTGAAGTATGTGTTTTATGTAGAAAGAACCTCATTTTGCTAATCATCTTATTGATAAATATCTGCTTACACACTACATTTACATGTGGAAAGTGTTCCTTTTACCTGTTTTCAACTAATAGTAATGATTTGTCCCCAGTTGGCAGCCAGGTGGCGCCATAGTTCATAGAACCCTAGACCTCAATTCAGGAAGACTGAGATCAAATCCATCGTCAGCCTTGCTTAATAGCTAGGTGACTCTGGAAAAGGCGATTTCCTCATCTGTAAAATGGGGACAATGATAGCAGCTACCTCTTGAGATGCCCCTTCTGGCTGACTATATAGATCTCTCATCCCAGCTATTTACAGTAGGTGCCGACCCTCCTCATTTCTGCTTCCTGGCTTCCTCCAAGTCACATGAAGTCTCACCTTTTGCAAGAAGTATTTCCCAGTCCTTCTAAGTCTTAGGCTTTTCCTCAGATACTATCCCCACCTTATCCTATGTGTATCTTGTTTGGCTGGAGTTGTTTGCATCTCATCTCCCTTGTTAGTCTGTGACTTCCTAGAGGGCAAGTTCTATTTTTTTCCCATTACTGTATGCTGAGCACAGTGTTTGGCATATAGTGGGTGTTTTATAAATGCTTGTTGACCGACTAAGCTGACAGAAGACCTCCAATAACTGGCTGAGGAATTTCAGCTTGGTCTGATGGGTAATGGGAACATTCTTAAGCCAGGGTGTGATGTGCTGAAAATGTTTTAGGAAGAATCATTTTGTATTGGTCTGTCTTATAGATTGGAAGTAGGGAAGGCTAGAGGTAAAGAAATCATTGTAGTATTTGAGCAGGAAGGACCAAAAGGATGGCAATAAGAAGGCAGGAGTGACTGTTAAACGTTCCAAAAGAAGTATAAATGGGATTTGGCAGTTGGTGTCATCTTTGACTCTCTCTTATTCTTATTCACCCATATCCAAAGTTTTGAGGTTTCACTTAAGGAAATGGGGAAGTCTTCTAAGGAGATGATAAATACATCTTTCAGGGTATTGAGAATGATGGGATATTGGGAGATCCTTAAAGGTGATGGTTTGTATGCAGAGAGAAGAGCACTCAGACAAAGGCTGAGCTGGGGAGATAGCAGCATTTCGTAAATGCTGTCAGAGGCTGCTATACCAGGAGGCAGGAGGAGAGCTGGAGGAGTAGAGTGTCAGAGAGTGAGCAGCAGAAGGGCTATAAACAGTGTCACATGGAGAACAATTGAGCAAGATGAAGACAGAGGGGACCATGCCATTTGGTGAGAAGGAAGGTTAGTAATAACTTGGAAGATGTTTCAAGGGAGCAGTTGACTCAGGGTATGGTGAGGAAATACATTGGGTCTATAGAAAGGATCAGATGTCGTGTCAGGGGTCAGATCAGAGTAAGAAAGAAGAAAGTAATTGAAGAGGGATCATGTGATGGAGCTGAGAGCAGCCTGTGCACATGGAGAGGAGGAAAGGCAGAGAGAAGTGTAGAGAGGCATGCCTACAGCAACAGGGGAGGGACAGGCACTGGACTGTAGCACTACATCATACTCCTTTTGTCTCTTTTAATCTCAGGTTTGAAAGAGCTGCTGTTGTTTGTTTTGATACCATTGCATTTTTAACACAAATCTAAATTATCCTCTTTTTTCATAGCTCCTAGCCTTTTTTATCTTCTTTTTAAAAAGAATGGTAAAAGAAGGTAATAGTTGAGCTGAAATGAAAACAAGCATTCTCATATGAAGTTAAAAGCGAAGACAGTGCAATGATTGTCTTTAAATTGAAGTGTCTTTTCTTTCCTCTTGAGTGGAGTAAGCCTAAAAACTACCTTGAATAAAGTGACATTTTCCATCTCCTTAAAGGACATTGAAGACTTAGATCATTATGATATGAAGGAAGAAGAGCCTGTTGATGGGAAAAAGTCTGAGGATGAAGGCATTGAAAAAGAAAATCTGGCAATATTAGAGAAAATTAGGAAGAATCAGAGGCAAGACCATCTCAATGTGAGTATTTATAGACTCAAAACTCTCTCACACACACACACACACACACACACACACACACACACACAGACTCTCTCTCTCTCTCTCTCCCTCTCTTTGAGAGGGAAAAGACAGTAAGATATTAGAGAGAGATGTGCTTACAAAACTGCCCCTGGACACTCAGGTCTTCATTGATGTGGGGAGCTCTCAAGGGACAGAGGGGATAAAGCCACCTCTGTCAAAATTGATGGGCACCTTCTCTGGAACTCATGGCATTAGACAGTCTTCCAGAGCCTCATCCAGGGTTTACACAGGTCAGGAGGTGTCAGAGGCAGGGCCTGAGTCCAAAATTAAATGGCTTCCAGGACAGCTCTCTACCACTATATCATGTAATACACACATAGATATGTCTATGTATATATGTGCGTATGCATGTTTGTGTGTCTGTATGTGTGTGTATATATATGTAGACACTTAGATTCAGAGTGATTTACCTCTACATCTAAATTAGTGTCATGAACCTTGTCTGTGGAGTAGAAAAACTTGTGTTTTTAAACATTTTTGTTCTTTTGTTTTCACTCATTTCTTTTTATAAAAATTCCTAATGATTGTTCCTTGGTGAGTTGAGTTCTGAGTTAGTTTTTTTCTTGAGTTTAAATAATCCTTCATTCAAAGTTTTGTCTCTAGACAAGAGCTTTCAATAGTATCAAAGAGCTTCGCAACAACATCAGAGAATTCTTCCATGGATTGTTAATTGACAGCACAGACACCTCCATGCAGGATGTCTGACGCATGGGCTATTAGAGTGAGCCTTGGGAGGGAAGCAGTGTCTTAGCCTACTGTAATAGCACTGTTAATAGAACAGGGGAAAGGGTGGTGCATGAGTGTTTGTTTGTATGAGGTATTTTTTTTAATAAGGAATAAGTTATAAAAAAGCCAGCCTAAACCTTTTTGATATGTCTGATTTTTCTTCACAGGTTATTCATTCATTAAAAACTTGTCATGGCTTTCTGGAATGGAGACGGGGGAAGGAATATAGTGGAAAATCTAGACAATGTGAAATAATCAAAAATATTAAATAATTAAAAATAAATGGTCAAAATAATTAAAAATAATTTTGAGGTTAATTAAATTAAAAATAAATTTAAAAATAATTTTAAAAAAACCAAGCAGATATTTGTTTAGAGCCTCCTGTTATATGTGATGCTCAAGGAGAGATACAAACATAAATAATATATAGTCCTTGTTCTTGGGAGATTACAGTCCTTTTGGGATGGTGGTGATATATACCCAAATACAGTACAAGTGAAAATCTGATACAAGCATAATCCAAGATCTGATTATCATTAAATTAAAGGAGAGAGAAGCTACTGTGGAGATAATAGACTATGGGAATGGAGAAGGGAATGTTGTGCCTTGAAAAAAAACACTAGACATTAACAAGTAGCAATTGGGCAAGGAGGTAGTGAGGACATCCTGGGTATACAGCATAGTATGAGCAAGGTTGGAGAAGGGAGAAATTTGCAAAAGGTTTTGGATAGTTGAAAGAAGAAGTTGTGTTGGAGGCTGAGGGACAGGTTTTGATGTGTTCTTCAGGATGACTGCGGTGTGGAGGATAAATTGAAGGACCCGATAGGAGCCTGAGTCAGTGGCCTTCACTGATCCAGGCCAAGGTCATTAACATGTAGGGCAAGGTAGAGCATGTGATGGGGACAGAGACTCCATCTGAGTAAATGGAGAGCAGCCCCTTCTCCCAGAGAGAAATGGGAAAGAAGCAGCACCGTCAAGGCCTAGAAGAATCAAGCATTCAGCACTTTGGGCTTTGTCACATCATAGTGATGTAGAAAGTGTTTTTATCCAGAGCCATTTGGTCCTCACAGAGGGCAGTAGTGCCAAGTGAATCACTGGTTTTATAGATGGAGAAACTGAGTCCCAAGCTACATGACTTGTTCACAGTCCCACAGACCTTGATCCATGTCATTGTGTGACATGCAGGCTCCTTCTTTAAGTGAATGGGTATCTACCACTTTATTCTTAAATGTAAATTGGGCCCCTTACTTTTGTTTTTCACAGAGTCATAAGTCCAGGGATGCCCTGTTTGTACTTAGTCTTTGTTTTACCTGCCTCCTGCAAAGAGTTGTTCTAAGATAGGGAGCAGCCATCTTTGTGCATAGACCCCCACTCACTGTCTGACAACTATTTCTTCCCATAAGTGTTCCCTCTCTATTTAACTTCAGTCTCTTTAAGCTCATTTCATTTGAATTTGTCTTAGTGGAGAAGGGAATATGTTGGTCATTATCCTCTGTTTATACCACTTTGATCCTTGATATTTGTGGGTGTGGGTATGTTTTCCCCCATACAGAGCCCAGTTTCATGGAACCAGAAGATCTCTCACCCCCCCCCCCCCCAAACCCCATCTCACTCGAGGTTTTCTTCTGGGCCTTTTCATAGGTACTAGAGTTGCTCTTTGGCTCTCTGCTGACATCACTCTTGCAGAGGATCAGTTTAGCTCACTTCCTTTTCTGATCTGGGGTGGTGTGTCTGCCACAGCATCCCTGAACTGCGCACACCCACTCACACTCACGCACTGTTTCTTGGTGATTGATTGGCTTTAAAAACAATGCACTTTCCCAGGCTAAAGAGAACCTAATGAAGTGATGTTTTTATCATGCAACTTTTTAATTAAAACAAGCACCAACCAAGTTCTTTATTTTCTGTGACCTTCTGTTTGATGTTTTAGTGTGTTTTGTTTGTTACCTGAGGTATAAGAATGGTAAAAGCTGCAGTTTTACTAGAAAAGGTAATAATAGTTTTTTTTTAAAGCATTCTTCTCCTCATTGTCTTTTTGAACGTCTTTTGCCAATTGAGTTAGCCTATTTTTCAAGGTGTTATTTTCTTCAGCATTTTTTGGGTCTCCTTTACCAAGGTATTGACCCATTTTTCATGCTTTTCTTGCATCTCTCTCATTTCTCTTCCCAGTTTTTCCTCCACCTGTCTAACTTGATTTTCAAAATCCTTTTTGATCTCTTCTAAGGCCTGAGCCCATTGGATATCTATTTCAGATGTTTGAGATATAGAGGCCTTGACTTCTATGTCTTTCCCTAACGGTAAGCATTATTCTTCCTCATCTAAAAGGAAGGGAGGAGATATCTGTTCACCCAGAAAGTAACCTTTTATGGTCTTATTTTTTTTTCCCTTTTCTGGGCATTTTCCCAGCCAGTTACTTAACTTCTGAGATTTCTTTCCACACCCACCTCAATAATAGTTTTTTTAACCTTTTGTTGTCCAGTAACACAAATTATGTACTTAGTAGAATAAAACTATTTTCTCTTTAGCCTGTAGAGCTTAAAGCTTGGTTCTGTGAACTTGGACTGATTTACCAATTAATGAATTAATCTTGTCAAATGAAGGAGTTGGTATAGATGACTTTAAGGTCCCTTTCAGGTCTGCTTCTAAGATCCTGTGGTAGTTTAATTTGTAGTTGTGAAATAAGAAAGTATCATTCTCATTCAACATACAATTACTGAATGCTCGCAATATGGAAGCTACCATGGAGGGTACAAAGAGGAATATATACTAGTGTTGGCCCTAGGGAGCTTATAGTCTACTTGCAGGTTGGATGTCCATGTGAAAAGGGTCAGGTGATGGATGCAGATGGTGACTTTGGTGAGTTGAGAGGAAGCAGAGATGACTGAGGAGAGCCAGCCAGGGATGGATCGCTGAGATTAGGGGCCTTCTGAAGACTAGGCAGAATTGGGATTCTTGGAGATGAACGTGAACAAGGTGCTGAAATGGCACAGTGCCTCCAGTGACATGAGGAGATGCTTCTGGGTGGAATGGTAGACCTTAAAGATGAGTGCCAGAGCATAGAAGGCAGCAGGCCAGAGAGTGATGGGCAAGAGCATCATTGAGCTCCTGGATACATGACGCAGGTAAGAAGGTCCATCAGTCTGAGTTGTCGGGATGGGTGGAGGCCTCCTGGAGGAGGCTGACGGCCCTGGCTTTGCATCCATCCTCCTGACGCCTCTTCCTTAATCCTGCACCATTAGAGCAGCCTCATATCACTTCCCTTTGCAATCCTGCCTTCATCCTGATGCCAGACTGTCATAATGTCCATGTCAGAGCATATTACTCCCCTCTTAGAAGTTCCTAGGGCCAGTCTTGGCTCTGATGTTCTTATATCTGCCTTGGTAGCAGTTCTTTGCCCCTGGGATGGATGTCCTCTTTTTTGCCCCTCAGATTTACTGAATCTTCCATTTTACCTTTATTTTCCTAGCATCTTCCACTGTCTTGTGCATAGTAGGTCTGTTGTCAGTGTTTAATTGGGCTGGACCATGTACCTGGATAGTATTTGGGGAAATAGAGGGGAGGAAGGAAAGGGTGCAGAGATGGGAGGTAGATGTTAGCACGGCGTGTTTGGTTGGATTAGAGATTCACACTGATGAATAGTGGAAGCAACAGCTTACTTGACGGAAAGCCTGAAATCTGACTTTTACTGTGTGATCCTCATCCCACATCCCACTTACTTAATCATCCCGTTTTACTTTGGTGTATCTTTAGGTGTTTTCCCTTACAGTAGGCCTCTGTTACTTCTGCCTATTTTTCCTACTCCCTAGTGCCCAAGCAGAATAAATCTAAGCTCTGCTCCGCATGACAGCCACCTGTGCTTCAGCTTCCTTATTTTTTAAAGTGAAGGTCCTGGACTCAGGTGCTAAGATCTCATGATTCTTCAGGTACTTCAGTCTGGGAACAGAGACCTCCTCAGTTCCTAATTCATCTTTTGTCGTATTGCTTGGTCTTAGTTCTTACGCCATCCTGTTTACCTTCTTTGGGACATATTCCACATTTTTAGATGTTTTTCCCTAAAATAGGATGAGACAAATCTCTAGGCAAACATCTGTGTGCAGCAACAGAACTCAAGAGTTCCATCAGAGGACTGGTCCAACAATCTTGTATATAGGTAAGAAAACTGGGTGCAGAGAAGATCACAGGAAAAGGAGAAGAGGCAGAGTCCAGCCTCCAGGCCAAGTTCTGGGCACTAAGGCCTGTGTTCATGGCAAAAAGCAGCATTTATTGAGCACTCACCGCCTAATTTTAGCATCTTGGAACAAAAATCTCTAGTTTTAGAACTTTTAAATGCTTCTTTTTTTGCTTAATAGTTTGTTTTTGCTATTGATCAGTGTTTCTCCTTTGCATATAAGCACTTCAGTTCTAGAGGTTTCATAATGAAGAGCAAAAAAATGCTTGAAAGAGTGTTTAGGAAGACAGGAGAAAAGTGATTTTGCAGGGTTTTTTTGTTTTTTTTTTTTTAGTTTTTTATTCCATTAAAAATGGCATTTTCATGCTTTTTTAAGGTTCTTAAGAGTGCTGAATTTTTTTTTTAATTTACTTATTTTTAGTTTTCAACATTCATTTCCACAAGACTTTGAGTTCCAAATTTTTTCCCCATCTCTCCCCTCCCCCCACCCCCAAGACACCATGCATTCTGATTACTCCTTCCCCCAGTCTGCCCTCCCTTCTATCACACCTCTCCTTTCCCTTATCCCCATCTCCTCTGTTTTCTTGCAGGGCAAGGTAGATTTCTCTACTGCATTACCTGTATTTCTTATTTCCCAGTTTTGCAATGATTTCTTGAAGCCATGCTGACTTCATTTTGAGGAGAGTTTGAGCCTTTTCTTTTTTTAAAGCAAATTTACTTTAAAAGAATTGACCAGATAATTCCTTCATTGTTCAGTTGAAACAACACAAACTATACTGTCTCTTACTTTTTTCTTTCACTGAAAATATGTAATTGATATTATATATGTAAATTGATTTCTGAAGAAATAAGAAAAATTAATTTAGGCTATGAAAATACCTGAAACTTCATTTGCATCTCTGCCTAGAAATTTGACACTAAAATCAAACTAATTTGAAAGCTATAAAAGTACAGTCATTTCACCCCACCAGGGCTGTGGATTTCTTTTCTTTTTTTTTTTTAAATCTTATTTGTTTTCAGTATTCTATAATCACTTCCATATAACTTAGATTTTTCCCCCTCCCTCCCAAGATGGCATACAGTTTTATATAAGTTCTACACATACATTCCTATTAAATACATTTTCACATTAGTCATGTTCCATAGAAGAATTAAAATGAATGAAATCATAAAACAAACCAAAACGTAATACAGAAGAAAATGACCTGCTACATTCTGTGATTGAATTCCATAGTTCTTTTTCTGGATGAGGAAGGCATTTTGCCTTGAGACCATTGGGAATTTTTTTTAAGTAGTTCTAAGTCTACCAGAAAAAATTCTCACACACTGTAGTTGTTGCTGTATATAAAGTTCTCCTGGTTCTGCTCCTTTCACTCAGCATCAGTTCATGTAAGTCTTTCCAGGCCTCTGAAATCTTCCTGTTCATCATTTCTTATAGCACAATAGTAGTATTCCATTACATTCATATACCATAATTTAATTCATCCATTCCCCAATTGATTGGTATCCCCTTGATTTCCAGTTTTTGGCCACCACAAAGAGTGCTGCTGTAAATATTTTTGTACATGTGGGACCCTTTCCCATTTTTATGATTTCTTGGGGATACAGTCCTAGAATTGATATTGCTGGGTCAAAGGGTACGTGTATTTCTGTAGCTCTTTGGGCATAGTTCCAAATTACTCTCCAGAATGGCTGAATCAGCTCACAGCTCCACCAACAATGAATTAGTGTTCCAACTCTCCCGCATCTTCTCCAACATTTATCATCATCCTGTTTTGTCATGTTAGCTAATCTGATAGGTGTGATGTGGTATCTCAGAGTAGTTTTGATTTGCATCTCTCTAATCAATAGTGATTTAGAGCATTTTTTCATATGATTATAGATAGCTTTGATTTCTTTCTCTGAAAACAGCCTGTTCATATCCTTTGACCTCTGGATTTCAATTGAGTGTTGTCCCCTAGAATAGAGCATGTAGGGACTAGTATTTGAGATGTAAATAATTGGGATAGCCTTAGGAAAAGCAATTACAATAGAAAATTGTATTCATCTTTTTCCTTGAAACATTGCTATCTAATCTTCCAAGACCACAAGGGTTCACCAACAGATTCGTTTGCTGAGAGGTCCTGCTAACATCATAGATCGCAAACTAGGATAGAAATAGACACAGTTCACTTTTTACAGATGTCATTTATGGTTTTTTAATTAAAGGCTGCTAAAAAATCACTGAAAGGTTTTGATTAAGCACAGGAAGAGAATCTGAATCAGGTAGAGGACTGGATTCTTGCATTTGCTCTCAGTTGAATTAAAAAAAACTGTTTTGACCAACATGGGGAGGGTGATGAGAGAAGCCTTACACTTACTATCTTTTCACTAGAAATTGATTCCCTGCCTTTGATAACCAGAGGGAAAAGGTTTAACGAAAAAGAGGCTCTGCGGCTTTGACCACAGTTTAAAATGACTGAATTTGACTGGCAGGTAGTCAGAGGCAGCCAAGTTAATTCATGTAATCTCTGTGCAGAACTATAGATTAAAGTGAGAGAACTGGATGGGATGATTCTAGTTTGAAATGGTGAAGACACATTGATCATGGCTGAGGAAAGAACGCAATGCTTGCAAAAGATAAACTAGTGCCATTTTTGGGCTTCTTTGCATAGTGCAAGTGGAGCCAGGGAAATTGCCAAAGGAAGAAGGATCTTGGTGCTTTCTGCTGGAGATGGATGATACGGGGGAAAGACTGACTTAGAAAATTAGAAAGGCCTACATTTTTCTAGTTCTATAGTTTGTAGAGAACGCATTTTTACGCATTCTCTGCAGTGTCTTGTTTGATCCTCAGAACCTTGTGAAGTTGTGGGTTTCACAGTAGCTCACAAAAGTGGGGCTATTGGTAGCTCCATTTTATAGATGAAGAAACAGAAGCTTAAAAAGATTGAGTGTGGGGTGGAGCCAAGATGGCGGAGTAGAAAGACTCACGTATGCTAGCTCCGAACCCACAGCCCATATATTTCCTGCAAGAAGAACTCCCCACAAATTCTGGAGCACTGCAAGGCGCACAGAAACACAGTGGAAAAGATTTCCATTCCAGAGAGCCCTGGAAAGCCGTCCCCAGGGGTCCATCGCGCTCCAGACAGCCGAGTCCACCCCTGTGCTGCCCTGGCCGCGCGGCCCCAGAGGAGCAGATCCGAGCAGGCTTCAGGGACGGAATCTCCAGCGGCCGGGAAGGTCACTCCACCCACAGACGCTACAGGTCAGTGAGAGAGACGTCTGGGCTGGCTGAGAGGGGAGCTCGGGTCACCTCGGGAGGCAGCAGCAGGGGCAGTGGCGGCGGCCTGGGACTCCCCAAGCAGGCAGGAGCTCAGGGCCGTTACCAAAAGTCTCTGCATAAACCCCCTGAGGGAACTGAGCCTGGGAGACGGCCCTGCCCCATTACTGAAGGTCTCTGCATAAAGCCACTGAGGGAACTGAGCCTGGGAGACGGCCCTGCCCCCACCCGCCCCATTACTGAAGGTCTCTGCATAAAGCCACTGAGGGAACTGAGCCTGGGAAGTGGCCCTGCCCCCACCTGAGCACCAGAACTTAAGCTCACATTGAATAGCAGCCGCCCCTGCCGCGGAAAGCCCATTTGAATCTCAGACCCCAAGCACTAGCTGGGTGGATCTAGGTGGGGGTGGACAGGATTCTCAGAAGTCAAGTAACTGGCTGGGAAAATGCCCAGAAAAGGGAAGAAAAATAAGACTATAGAAAGCTACTTTGATGGGGTACAGATGTTCCCCCGCCTTTCAATTCTGATGACGAGGAACTATTCTTACCATCAGGGAAAGATGTGGAGGTCGGGACCTCTGTATCCCAGACATCCGAGGTGGATGTCTGGTGGGCTCAGGCCATGGAAGAGCTCAAAAAGGATTTTGAAAAGCAAGTTAGACAGGTGGAGGAAAAACTGGGAAGAGAAATGAGAGAGATGCAAGAAAAGCATGAAAAATGGGTCAATACCTTGGTAAAGGAGACCCAAAAAAATGCTGAGGAAAATAACACCTTGAAAAATAGGCTCACTAAATTGGCAAAAGAGGTTCAAAAAGCCAATGAGGAGAAGAATGCTTTCAAAAGCAGAATTAGCCAAATGGAAAAAGAGGTTCAAAAGCTCACTGAAGAGAATAGTTCTCTCAAAATTAGAATGGAACAGATGAAGTCTAATGACTTTCTGAGAAACCAAGAAATCACCAAACAAAACCAAAAGAATGAAAAAATGGAAGAGAACGTGAAATATCTCATGGGAAAAACAACTGACCTGGAAAATAGATCCAGGAGAGACAATTTAAAAATTATGGGACTACCTGAAAGTCATGATCAAAAAAAGAGCCTAGATATCATCTTCCATGAAATTATCGATTAAAACTGCCCTGACATTCTACAACCAGAGGGCAAAATAAGTATTGAAAGAATCCATCAATCACCGCCTGAAAATGAGAAACTCCTAGGAACATTGTGGCCAAATTCCAGAATTCCCAGGTCAAGGAGAAAATCTTGCAAGCAGCTAGAAAGAAACAATTCCAGTATTGTGGAAATACAATCAGGATAACTCAAGATCTAGCAGCTTCTACATTAAGGCATCGAAGGACGTGGAATAGGATATTCCAGAAGGCAAAGGAACTAGGGCTCAAACCAAGAATCACCTATCCAGCAAAACTGAGTATAATACTTCAGGGGAAAATATGGTCTTTCAATGAAACAGAGGACTTTCAAGCATTCTTGATGAAAAGACCAGAGCTGAAAAGAAAATTTGACTTTCAAACATAAGAATGAGAAGAAGCATGAAAAAGTAAACAGCAAAGAGAAGTCATAAGGGACTTACCAAAGGTGAACTGTTTACATTCCTACATGGAGAGACAATATTTGTAACTCTTAAAACTTTTCAGTATCTGGGTAGTTGGTGGGACCACAGACACACATACACACACATGTACACACGTGCACACACACATACACACATGCACGCACATACAGAGACAGAGAGCACAGAGTGAATTGAATAGGATGGGACCATATCTTAAAAGAAATTAAGGTAAATGGTGAGAGAGAAATGTAGTGGGAGGAGAGAGGGTGAAATGGAATGGGGTAAATTATATCTCATTCAAGAGGCAAGCAGGAGACTTTTTAGTGGAGGGAAAAAGAGGAGAGCTGAGAAAAAAACCAGAAGTTTACCCTCATCACATTCGACTAAAGGAAGGAATAAAATGCACACTCATTTTGGTATGAAAACCTATCTTACAATACAGGAAAGTGGGGGAGAAGGAGATAAGCAAGGTGGGGGGGATGATGGAAGGGAGGGCAATGGGAGGAGGGAGCAATTTGAAGTCAACACTCGGGGAGGGACAGGATCAAAAGACAAAATAGAAACAATGGGGGGGCAGGATAGGATGGAGGGAAATACAATTAGTCTTACACAACACGACTATTTTTGAAGTCATTTGCAAAACTACACACATAGGGCCTATATTGAATTGCTTGCTTCCCAAAGGGAATGGGTGGGGAGGGAGGGATGGGGAGAATTTGGAACTCAAAGTTTTAGGAACAACTGTTTAGTATTGTTCTTGCTACTAGGAAATAAGAAATGCAGTTAATGAGGAATAGAAAGTCATCTGGCCCTACAGGACAAAAGAGAAGATGGGGACAAGGGAAGGGAGGGATGATAGAAGAGAGGGCAGATTGGTGATAGGGAAAATTAGATTGCTCGGTGTACTGGGGTGGGGGGAAGGGATAAATGGGGAGAAAATTTGGAACCCAAAATTTTGTGAAAATGAATGTAAAAAGTTAAATAAATAAATTTTTATTAAAAAAAAAAGATTGAGTGTGTTTTGGAGATGGATTTTAAACCCAGGTCATTAAAACTACAATCCACCTCCATGTTCTCTGGTTTACGCTGCTTCTGATATCTCCTCCAGGCTCTGCCAGTAACTAGCCATGTGACCTTGAACAAGCCACGTAAATTCTCTTGACTGGATTCTCCTGATACTACAAAGTGAGACTTTCAGATCTGAAGACCTCCAAATGGTTATTATCCATAGCTATTTCTTGGAACAACTGGACCAACAATAAGCATATCTTAGTGTAATGAGAAGCTTATTTATTTGGATGAAAAAAGTTCGAATTATGAAAATTTTGAATTTTAAATATCCCTTTGGAGAAACGTATGTTTTTCTAAAACATGCATATACATACATGTACATTTACACATACATACACACAGTGACAGAATTAAGCAAAGTAGTGGTTGACAAAATGTTGCCCAACAGATAACTGGGCAGACATGTTCCAAAGGATTATGAATATATGTATCCATGAATGTGTGGGTGGTGGACACTTGTAAGTAGTTGGCTCTTTTAAGTTAACTATATCTTCTTGGTTTTTTATTTACAGTGTTCATTTATTCAGTAAACCCTTTTTACATTGTGAAAGTGTACATTGTAGCCCAACTACATAGTGGGGTATGAGTTGCTGCTGTCTGCCTGGCCTTTCCCAGCTTCTGATTCACATTTAAGAGGGGTTGTAGTTTGTGTCTTCTCTTTCCACCAGGTAGCATGTTTTGGGTGTCTTTCTTACATGGGAAGAACCTCTCTGATTAAAAGAGAAACTGGGGAACTCTGGTGTATTCTGGTAGTATTTGAGCTTAGGTGATGCTAAGCAGAGCTGTTCTCCCCCAAAGTTCTTTTGCCAAGCCTTGCTGGGCATAGAGGTATCCGGGAGTCTCACAGGGTATTCTGTGGGAATGCGTGCTCTGGCAGCCTCAGCCCAGCTTTGTAAAGGTTCCATTGTGGGCCTAATGATGGATTTCAAGTCTGCCTTGTAAAGACTACCGAGCTAAGCTGTCTGGTGGCCAGTCATCAGAGGACTGATCACCAGGCACATGCTCAGTGGTGTGCAGGGGTGGGGGTGGGGGTGTTTTGTTCTGGTTATTTTTTTTGTGTCCCCAATAACCCAAAATGAGCTTCTAAGCCAAGGAATCTTTTTATGGAGGTTGTACCTACATGGATGAAGTCATGTATCCTTGAAATATTGCAAAGAGGAAATATTAACCACATGTATGAGAACTAACTGTATTAGATGAATTACAGTGGTCACAAAACAGAGCATGAGGAATTGTTACAGAACAGCTGGCTTTTGTGTTTGCTTTTTTCCCACCAGAATGTCATTTGAACACCATGCTTGGGCTTCAGAATGTATTAAATAAGGCCTTTTTAGTATTTCTGCAAATGAAACCCTTTGGGCAGGGTGTAGGACAGACTTGCATAACACAATTATAGATTGTTTCAGCAACTATTGGCTGCCTTCTTGATATAGGAAATGTTAAGTGACTGAGCCTTATTCCTAGGAACATCTACCTGTTGACATTTGCTTTAATTTCTGACTTCTTTATTAGTATTGATTGATTGCACCTTCACGTGTGCTTATGGTACGTTCTTGTTAACAGCCTCAAAGTGAGAATTCTGAATAATTCCAATAAAGGTTGATCTGATTTTTTTGTTTCAGGGCGCAGTGTCTGGGTCAGTGCAGGCTTCGGACAGACTCATGAAAGAGCTCAGGGATATATACCGATCACAAAGTTATAAAACAGGTAAAGAGCTTTACATGACCCTTTGGAACACTTCATGTCACCCCTTTCCTTACTGCCCTTTCTGTGGTGTTTGTGCTAAGTGAAGATGATAGATTAGACATTTTCATTAACTTTGTGTTTAAGGCTGTGAGACCTAAGTTTACGTATTTTACCAGCAAATAAAGGTAATTGAACAGTATGAGATAAACTCTTCTGTTATTTTCATGAATATTGTTCAAGTGGTTTGGCAGTCCATGGCCTATCTTAATCCTAACATGAACTAGACTGCTTGTTATCCATCTCTTTCGGGAGTGAAAATTACTATGTAAAAAATGATCCTCCATCACCTAGCAAGTAAAACAATTAAACTTCATTAACTTTTGACATCTCAAGTTTTTACTTTTTTTTCCATATCATTTAGAAGAGGATCTTGGTATATTGCTCATTCATTTGGGAGAGTTTAGCATTTTTCTCTCTGCTTGCCATTAATTATAAAGCAATTTTTCCATTTTTTTACCTTATGCAACAAGGGTTTGTAGGAATTTTATATCAGAAACTCTGTTCTGACATTTTTTGCTTTTAATGTAGAGACAGCAAATCTGAAAAACACTAAGGATTGGAAAGCAGAAGTGAATTGTTATGTGTAGATGTGTGCTGTTATATGACGATATGATTGAAACATATCATTCAGAAAGTTCCACGTGACCAGATGTAAATCATGTGATTTCTTTTCTTAGGAAAAAAAAATTCTGTTCAATGAGGATCAGATAAGCTTTCCATTGCCTCCCTGGGGTTAGCATTTTAAATTCACTGGTCACTTTTTCTACAGGAGGCTTTATAGAGAGGACTTAAAAATGCATTTGCATCCTGAATTATCTTCCATTTGTATTTTTCAAGGTGTAAAGATTCACTTATCAATGGGAACTGTCTTGAGGAAGTATAAGACCTTTCATTCTTACTCCTCCCCCTTAAAAAAAAAATACTTAACACTAAAACTGTACTACTGAGAAATATCTGGCTTGAAATTTTTGAGCAGACCAAAGGCAAACACAAATCCCTGCATCACTCTCATGGAGGCCTCCATTGAAGGAGACCTAATCAAACTGTTAGACTCTTGGTTTTGTCATTCATTCAGTTTTGAATCCATCTAAAACTTCTAGCCCACATTTCCCTAGCTTTTCTACAAATGTGGCACAAAAGACTTTACTAGATATTTTGCTTAAATCTAAGTGAACTGCATCTACAGAATTTCCATGTTCTATCAAATTAATAGCCTATTAAAAGGAACAATTAAGTTAGTTTGGCATGGCCTGTGTTTGATCAAAGCCACCATGGTAGGTTTTTTTAATGGATGCTTTGTGTTATTACATCAGATTTATTTCTGATTATATCCTTCTCCTACCCAGCAAATGTTACCTTTTTAACAAAGATTTTATAAAAAAAGGAAAAATAAACAGTTTAGCAAAACCAACCAACCCATTTGCTTGTATCTGACATTGTATGCAAAGCATTTTCTCAACTCTTTTCTAGAGCCAAACTTGGTTGTTTTAATTACAATGTTAACTTTCAGTTTTGTGTTCCTATCTATTTACATTGTTGTTATGTATATTGTTTTGTTGGTAATGATTACCTCACTCTCCATTAGTTCATAGAAATCTTTGTATGTTTCCATACAGAGTGCTTCTTTGTTGTGTTTCTTATCCAAATGCTGCTATAGATATTTTGGTGCATATGGGACCTTTCTGTCTCATCTTGGGTACATGCCTGACGGTGGAGTCTGAGTCAGGATGTGATGTTTTAGTCACTTTTTTAGCCTAGTACTCAATTACTTCCTCAAATGGTTGACCCAGTTTATAGGTGCACCAGCAGTGTTATTAGTATGCCTAGGTTCCTCCAGTACCCCAGATAAAAACTGTTCCCAGCTTTTGTCACCTGTGACAATCTGCTGGGTGTGGGGTAAGACCTCAGATTTGTATTGATTTGTGTTTCTCTTATTAGTAGTTTGGAAATCTCTTTCATGTAATTGTCAGTAGTATGAAATTCATCTTCTGGAAGTAACTATTTCACTTTAATAATATTCTCTAGAATTTTGGCAGGAATTGACCTTGACTGGCCCTTACAGTTTGCTGACTCCATATTCCTCCCCTCTGAAAAAAATCAGGGACCCATCTGCCATTTTGAGTTCTTCAGGCCCTTCCCTGTGACCCATCAGAAATCACTGACAGTGGCTTAGTGAGTACATCCTCCTTGTCAGTCAACATGGACACGCTAGATGTTCTATTGCCATCAAGAACATTAGGAGTACTTCTCATTATAAAGAATTGGGAATATTGACTGTCATTTTAGGATCTTGGGGTCCATTCTCTTAAAAATAAACTGACACCGATATTTTAGTTCCCTTGATGATTTGCACCTTACTGGTGTGATCTCAGAAGCTGTGCCTCAAGTAAATTGTACTGTTGTTTTATAAGGGAAAAAATGTTTACAAATCAGCATAGCATCAAATTGTACTTAGTGTCTTCCTAGTATAGTGCTACTGTCTTATCTGTTTTGAAAATCAAAAGCTAGAAAACTTACAAAGAAACAAGCATAACCATGTATTTATTCACATACTTCCTCACCCCATTTCTCTATTTACTTGCTTTTGATTTGATAGTGATTAAAGTTAAGATTGAAAGAATACATTCTTGCCCAGATCTTTAGTCATCTCTTAGTCATCTTTTTATATCGGAATCCATGTAGTGAGGTGTAACTGACCCATGTTTGAACTGCAGTCTTTCAGAAGTTCATGCATATTTATAGTATTAACTTCTGTTTAGGGAAATAGTTCATCAGATGAAGAATAATGCATTTATTTTAATGTCTCTACAGGAATTTATTCAGTGGAACTTGTAAATGACAGCTTATATGAGTGGCATGTTAAACTTCTCAAGTAAGTGTGTTTGCTTGGTTTGATTTGCCCAGCCAACAGTGACCTTCCTCTCTCCCCTAGATTTCATAAAGCACTTGACTTATACCTCACCAATCAATTTGTGATGTCTTATTTTTAATCATTCCAGTAAATGAACAAGTGTTAATTAGATGTTTACCCTGTGCTAGGCACTATCCTGAACACTGGAGATGTAAATGTGAGAAATGAAACAGGGTCTGCTCTCGAAAAGCTTATAGTCTATGAGGAGAGACAGTGTGTATTGAGCTGTAAGCTCCATGAAGGCAGTGGACTGTGTTTTATCTAGTTTTATATCCTTCCCACTGTCTGGTTCTCTGTTCTTTGGACACAGTAGCTTTGTATTAAATGTTCATTTATTTGAATACTGAATGATAATGCTGTGCCATGTAGCTTTCCGTATATAATTTTAAGACACTAAAATCCTGTAGCACCTCTCCTTAAAAACCAAAACTGTGCTATATATGGAACTTGGTACTCCTACCACTTGAAAAAGAATTTGTTTCTCAAAATTAACCCAGAAAAGTGTGAGATGAAGAAAAAAGAGAGTGAACTATTGTAATGAGATTCATGTTTCAGGATGTGGTTGGGAGGTGGGGGCAGAGTTGAAAAGCCAAGGTATGGGATCACCTGCTTTCTAATAAGATGAAACAAGATCATCAAGATACAGGCTCTTAGCAAGTGAGCTTAGGAGCTGGCTGCACCTATGATCTCATTGCTTTCAGGATCACCTTCCACCAGTATAGATTTAGACTACACCAAGTATTGAACCCTCCTTGGTTGTAGCCCCTTCTGTGACTAAAACACAGCCCCTCCAAAACTGTTTGGCCATTGTAGGAGCTTTTAAGTAGTACCAGATAAAATGTAGGAAATGCTAAATGTTTCAAGCTATTTTATGGAATTAATTTAGCCTTTTATAAACTTCCTCAGATTGTTTCAGTTTTAGTTTTTAGGGGAGGAGGGGAAGCCAACGAATTATTAATACTATTACTTTGACAGTAGAATAAGGTACAGAAAAGTTGTGTGTGAAACAAATGACATTTGAATTCTTAGTGGTACTTAGCAGCTTTAGAAAATCTTCCATTAATCAATAGCCCAGTTGCTGATGAAGACAAAGGGGGTTGACAAGACTGAAGCGACTGCCCTTTGGCCTTTTATGGTGACCTTGAGGTAGCCTATACCAGTGAGACTGACCTGATGGCTTCTTCAGCCCCCCGGAGAATGACCCTGGACCTTCTGTATGATGCTGGGGCCAACTTGCCCTCATAATTATCTCTTAGGAAGCCAGATTAGGAAGCCTCGCTATTTCTGTGATTCATTCTTAACTGAAATGTACTGTCTTTTCACTTTAGGGTTGATCCTGACAGTCCATTACATCACGATCTTCAGGTCTTAAAAGAAAAAGAAGGTGTAGAATATATTTTGCTTAACTTTTCTTTTAAGGTAAGGAAATCTTACTAATATCCAAATCAGATGTCAGTACTGTGATGCAAAATAGAGATAGTAATGTTTTGCTGTATGGCCATATTCTAGTCATCTAAATGCTGTGAGCCTCGGTTTCCTCCTCTATAAATTGGGAACAGTACTCATACCATCTCCCTCCTAGAGTGGTTGTGAGGAAAGTATTTTGTAAACCTAAAAGCATTATGGGAATGCAGACTTTTGGTTGTTAGTATACAGATATAAATGTTTGTGAAGTTATTGCCTGATGTAAAATGTCAGTGGTCCTGTACCTTTGACATATGTAAACTGGAGATAAGTTTTTGGGGACCAGTTTGTTGTAATCACACGGTCTTTTAGAGATGAGTTAGCTTTTCTGATATGCAGCACAGTCTAACTAGAACTTGCTCTTTGTCTTTAATTTACTTACCTTTATCTTCCATTCAATAAGATTCATCTTTTCGTAGTTTAATCTATAGCTTAAATTCAATACAGTCACCCTCTCAGAGTAGCTGACATTTATTAGTGCTTTATTGCTTACAGATAGATACTTAATGTGATGAACTCGTTGGACAGAACTTCCTGGTAGCTCACATACCATTATCCCTATTTTATAGGTTAAGAAGCACAAGAAAGTTGTTTTTGACCTAGATCATATATGCATCTAGTAATTGGCAGAAGGAAAATTTAGAGCTAGGTCTTTACATGTTCCTGCAGGGATGTATGTTTGTAGCTTCGGAAGACACTGTTGTTTTTTCCTCTGCCCTCTTATTTTTTTCTTCCGTTTTCAGCATGTGTTCATTTGAGCCTTATTACCAGACAAATGTGGCCAGAGCCCTACAGATGGTCATGAGGACTTTGGCTCTTAACAACTCAAATTATTTATGCAGTTACATCATTAGGGGCTTGTTTTGTAAACAGATTTTGTGAGTTTTCTCCTAGGCAAACTGTTAGCAAGATTATGGCTATTTTTAAACTTTTTTCAAAAAACCATTATCCTTTTTTGTGTTACTGTCTTTGTATTTTATGTTAGAATTTTTCTTTTCAATGTCCCCAACCAGTCTCAAGAGACTGAGATGAAGAGAAAAGATCACCAGGAAACCTCTGTATAATAAAGCAGGAGTCAGGAGGGAGATTCAGAAATCCTTGCTAAGAGAATTTCCTAGAGATAGTTTTTAAAAATTAAACATAGTCTTAATTAGAGGTAAGAGACTACCTCCTTTGAACCTTTAAGCGAACTCCTTATGTCTGACCATTTCTTTTTCCACTCTTCTCTTTTGTTCCCCAATCCTCAAGCACGTGATCTTAGGCATTTCTTTATACCAGGGAATTAAAATCGTATACTTTGGAGCCAGAAAGACCCTTTGATTATCAAGGCAAAATTGTTTAGTTTTGGGTGGGGACAGGTGGCAAATAGTAGTTTGTAACTGATTGATTGGAGAAGAAAAACCTCATTGTTCCCTTTTGATAACTTTTATGTACTAGAATCTCACAGAGTTCCCTGACTTAGCATTTGGCTTAGAGTTTGGCCTTTACTTACTGGAAGATAGAGTTTGACAAAGCTCTAAAGAGCATTGTTGAAACTTGAAAACATGTTCAGCCCCCTAGTGGCTGTTTCTTCAAACTGCATAGTAATGTGAGTGTTCTAAGGAACCCAGCTCTCCTTTCTTGTGTTTCCTTTTTAGGATAACTTCCCTTTTGACCCGCCTTTTGTCCGAGTGGTGGCTCCCGTCCTCTCAGGAGGGTAAGTAAGTTTCCTTGGGCTAACTTATGTGTAGAGGGGTTGAACTTTTTAAAGGCTTCAGAGTGGGAGTGTGTGTGTCTGTGTGTATCTTTCAAGACTTAGCGGGCTTCACATTTTCACTCATTTGTGATGTGGAGAGTGGAAAAAAGTTGGGGAGTAACTTGAGAGTGATTAAATGGCTTCCTCACATCCTTTCCTGCTGCATTTTTTGGAGTACAAGGAGAAAAACCTGAATGAGACTCAGGAATTGGTTGTTAAGTCATTCCACAAATGTGGCCTTTGTAATTTGGCTGAGTTTCTATCTTTTCTGTGTTGCATATAACTTCTATCTGCCTGAAAGTTAGTGTTCTTGGATTCACTTCTTTTAGTGATTAAGTTAATGCTTTTGAAGAGTTTTAGGGACCCTAGAGGCTAACAATCATGCTGCCTTTGGAGAATTGTTCCCGACTACTGTTTGTTTTGAATTGTGAATTCTGCATATAATTCTTCAGGAATATCAACAGTTACTTGAATATGAATTAGTGGAATGACTGGAGGACTTAGAATTGCAAGACTTATGCTCATCTTTGCTCTCTCAGTTCCTAGTAGGGTTACTGGACACCAGTTATTTGTCCTATCTTAGCCTCAACTTCCCCATCTATAAAATGGAGGTGATAATCGTAGCTATTCATCTTGTAGTTTTGAGATAAGGAAAAAAACATTATTAGCCTTAAAGCACTATCTAATGTAAAATACGTGGATGAGGTTCTTGACTGCTGAAAGACTATGTTAACAATTGATATTTGAAATGTGAGATGTGAGGTTACCACTCCCTCCGGAAATCATTTTACAGATAAGGAAGCTAAATCTCAAAGAGATTGCCTTGACGTGAATGCTTATGTGGCCAGGGAGCATCAGCGCCTCTTTCCCAAGTGTGTTCCCCACTGTCTCATGTAGCTTCTGTAGTTTGCTCAGCAGAGGGGTTCAGCACTTCCACTTTCCTTTCCTGTCTCTAGGTTCCAGGAGATCCTACCACTTTGCAGACTTTGACTTTATGTTCAGATTAGGTCTGGGCTGTGCTGAAGACATGATTTTGGACTTGTTTGAGCATGATGGCTACTCTCCCTGCTCAGCTGAGGGGGTGGGAGGGCTTTTAGACACAGTGTTACTTGGTTGTACGGAGTCCCTGCAGTGTTGCTCTTGCTTTAATAAGTAGTGCAGGACCACGCAGTAATGCTTTTTCAAAGTTCGCTCACCAGTAGCTGCAGTCTGGTTCTAATGGGATCCCAGTTTGGAGTAGCTCTTGCATAGACCATACAGGAGAGCCACAAGAAACAAAAAAGATCAGTCTCCCATTGATGATCTAACGGAGGAATCAAAACACATGTCAAGAAAAAGCCTCCTACAGATCACCACAGAATGAAAGAAGCAATCATCTGATGTCATGTAGAACATTGAAGGTGGTATAATTTCTCTAAATTACATTGTGTTACTCTTTTAAATATTGTAAGAATATTTGGTTTAAATGATATACTATAGAAAGCTTCCCTGTATCTTTCGGTCCTGTGACTGTTTTGAGGGAATAGAGCCAGGGGAAAAGTCCTCACAGTTTTCTTTAAGTTTGAAGTTGTGGTATCAGACTTTGCATCCTTGGACCAAAGCCTGTTCCTGCCCAGGCCGGCCTCACCCCAGCCTTCTAGCCACTTTGGGAGCCATAACAGTTTTAATTATAACACTTCTAAAAATTATTCAGTTTGTTTTGATCTCTGTGACCTTTTGTGCAATCTCCCTATCCACCACACCATAACTTTCCATCCTTCAAAACAGAATTAAAAACTCCATCTTCAGTCTGAATCTTTGGTGAGTTCTACCCTCCAGCTGCCCTACTTTTCCAGGAAACATGAACCTCCTAAGCTTCTGGGCTTTATAATCAGCCTTCTTAGGAGGGTGCAGAGGAATTCCAAGTGTTCCCACTACAACATTTTCCTGAAAATTGACTTTTATTAATTACCTACTATGTACAAATCACGGGTTGAGTGCTGGGGGAGAATCCACAGTCCAGTCCAGAGTTCTTACTTCTAGCTGTATGATGACACATTAGAAGTCACATACACCTACCATTTCATTTTCTAGATGTTTGCCCTCAGGAAACTTGCTTTTAAGTTGGGAGATATGATATATGTATAAATGTATCATATGAGGAGGGAGGGAGATGAATAAGGAAAATAATGGAAATATTGTTTTTTTATCATTATCTACTGATTGCCCAGTGAGGACTAGGAATAAATGTAATAGTGATTTGTTCTCTAAAATTTGTCTTTGAAATCTAATATTTCTTATTGAATTTCAGTTATGGTGAAGATACCTGCTTAGCCATGTTACGGGGTGTAGAGATACAAAAATATTTCCAATCTCAAAGAGCTTATGATAATAAAATCATTCAAGAACAAGAGTATAAGAGAAATCTAAATGGGTGATTAATTACCAAATTAATTATTGGAGAAAATTAAATGGTTGCTGAGCTCTGGGTCAGGGGTAGCAGGAAAGCAGTGCTGCTAGGGGTAGGCCAAGAGGGCTTCACTGAGGAGCTGGGATTTAGAACTTTCCATCCTTCAACATAGAATTCAAAAAACCCAATGAATGACATCCTTCATTACTGAAAGTCTATGCACTGACTGTTAGTACTATTGGAAAGGTCACAGAAAAGAAGTACCACAGGATTGTAGAAAGAAAGGCAAAATGTCCCTATTTAAAAAAAAAAACAAAACAAAAAGAAAAGGGACGTAGTCTGCAAGCTCTATAATCTGTCTAGAATGCTGTTTCTATCTTTTTTCACCTTACTCCCCTCCCATACTCACACTACAGCTAAACTGGTCTCCTGGGTGACCTTGACTTGGATCCTGCCTTCTTCTGCCTTGGTGTCTTGGCACTCACTTCCCACCCCACCCCCGTGCCAGTGAGGCCCACTGCCCAGCTCTGTCCTTCAGCAGAGGATTAACTCAGGGGCCCTCCTTCTCAACTCCAAAGCCAGAACTGACCCATCATAACCTGTGTCTGTCAGGTCACCTTGCTTGACTTCTCTTCCACATGACATCATTTCCTAACATGTCTTACAGTTATGTGTATGTGTCTTATTCTCTTGCTAAGTATAAGCTCCTTGTAGTCAGAGGCTGTCATTTTATGTCTTTATCTCCCCAGCACCTTGAAATAGGAGGTCTGTAAAAAATGCTAACTGAACGTGCCAAATGGGTAAAGTGGGAGTATTGAGCTAAAGCACCTTAAGGACTTTGTAAACCAGAAGGCCCTGTCCAAGTTTGAGCCTTCATCACTCAGTGCAGGGGAGGAAAAACCTGAAGTCAGGAAGGGGCAAAAGGTTCTTGGGAGACAATTAGGTCAGGCTGGAGTAGATACATGTAGAGAAATCAGCCTAGACAAGGAGAGAAGGGTGTGCTCAGTGCCTGAGTGGCCAGGCTCGTTTTTTGTCATCCATTTTATATGTAGTCACGAAAGAGTTATTGATGGTTTGTGAGGTGGGAAGTCTTGGCCCTGTGACATTGACCTTCAGACAGCTGTGGAGCACATTATTTCATTGTGCCTCATGTTTTCCTCAGCTTTAAGTTGACCACTCTTAAAAAAATTCTGGAGTGTATACTAATGCACAACTGTCTTAGCTTTCAAAATCTAACTTTAAAATCATATATTCCAACAAAGGCTTTGCTGACTGACCAGAATTGTTTTTGCTACTAGCCCAAGAACATAGCCTGCCTTGGACCTTGTATCAGTAATCCTTGAGCCAGAACATTGTTGCATGGTTTGGAAATATTAACTCGTCCTTACCTAGATCATTGGCATATGGTGAGGATGACATGAATTATGTTACCATTGAGCAGAAAAGTGCCTCCCTCGGTCTAAAAGAAGAAAGGGAGACACAGAGTCCTGGACTGGGAATCAGGCAGACCTAGACTATATGTGACTTGTGCCCCAGACACTCTAGCTGGAATAGTCTGCCTAAGCCTCAGTTTGCTCATCTAAAAATGAAGATAAGGTAGTTACCTCATAAGGTCAGGAAAGCATGGGGTTGACCTTCATGCACCACTTGAGGTTGTTGCTGTCGTCATTGTTGCAGTGTGGTCACCCTCCAATTCTCCACAGTGTAGATTATCAGAAGCTTGGGAAATGATCCTCAATGACCACTGTTGGACTTGTCGAGTGGCCTGGGCCTTTGCTTCCCCTTTGGGAGGCCAAGTTGAGTGTAGTTGGATAGAGCATGGCCTTGTCACAGAGCCCAGGCTCCTTCTGGCCATCTGGGCAGGGACTGTGATTAACCCCATCAGGGCTACCTTTGCCATATGCCACAAAAGATTTAGACAGCCCACTTTGCTGTTCTGCCATGTTGTGGATTTAAGTAACATTATTATCCTTACTTTAAATCATACTCTGTAGGATTTCCAACACTGCATCAAGGCCATCATCTACTCATCTAAACCAAGACATCTTATCCTCCAGGTTGAGGGGCAGGGCTGGCCAGTTCCTCCTGTCCCTAAGAATTGCCCAAGGACACAATTATCTCCTCAAAGGACTGTCTAAGCCCCTTTAACTGAGCTTAGAGCCCTCTTTGAGATGCTGCTGTCACCCTTGTGCTGGAGTCCAGTATGGTGCTGTTGTCACCTCTGGGACTTGTTCTCCTCTTCTACTGTTCTTGCATTCTCTTGTGGCTCACGTGTCATTTCCAACTTTTTGTTTGTAGACTAGAAGAGACACTAGCTACATGAGACATGTGTCACAGGGAGAGTCATAGGCCTTCATGAGGTCCTCTACTTTACCTTCCCACACCTCCCATTTTACACATGGGAGAATTAAGGCCCGGAGTGGGAGAAGTGCTTAAAATGTTAGGGTGAGACCTTAGAAATTGCTCATTTCAGCCTCCTTGTTTTACAGAAAAGGAAACCGAGACGCCCACACAACAGTTATGTGGATATTAAACAATAGAAGTAACATTCAAACCCAGGCACTAGATCCAGGTCTCCCCTTGCTACCCTGCACTTCCTCTTGTGGAGAAGTGTTTGATTATTCTTCTTACTCTTTCTGGGTGCCATTTCCTGAACAGGTAGACTTCTGCCTTACATCTCTCTTAAAACTTGTGAATTCTACATGACAAAATAACCTGACTGGCAGGAGGGTAGGGCAGGAAGGAGAGACAGAATAAGTTTGGTAATGATTTACCAGGGCTGGAATGACAGTTGTCTTTGATTAGCACATCTGTTTTCACAAAACTCAGAGCTTTTCCAAATTTTGTCATTAACCCTCAAAAGATGGCTCAGGTTTGTGTATGTTTGTTTTTATTGGTTTTATTGGGGAAGGAGGGAAGAGTGAGTAATGACTGGACCAGATCTGAGTTTTTTTTCTTCCATTTGCATAGGAAATTTCCCATACCTAATCTAGTCATATGCTACATATTAATTTGCTCAGAATTATTAAAAAAAAATTCAGGCTTCCCACCCTTAAATTTAATTATTCATATGTGTTGAGCTTTGTGAAAGTAAATAGAAGAGTGACTGTAAAAAGAAAATGTAGTATGAAGAGAGGACAGATGGTAATAATGAAAAGGTAACTCTGAAACTCCATTGGTTAATACCAACATTTGGCCTTTATTTTGTTAGCTTGTTCCTAAAATTCTCACTGGGAACAATTTTGAGGCCTTAGTGAAAAGGGATTTTAGTATAATTTTTTAATGAAGGCAGAAAGAACTATTGACAAGTGGAGAATCAAGTCTGACTCTGAGTCTCTCTTTAAGGTATGTGTTAGGTGGCGGTGCATTGTGCATGGAACTTCTCACAAAACAGGTAAATGTATTTCATGTTATGAGTAGTTTTCAGTGAGATTGTCCCAGATAAATTCCAGTGGTCAGTATGGCCCAATCTCTGACCTCTTTGCCCTGGCCACTTGGTGGCCAAGAACAAGGAAGACCCCCCCCAGGGTGGAGCCCAACCCTTGGGACCTCAGACCAACCTTTCCTGTGAAGCCTTTTACTTCCTCAGGTAGGAGAAGACCTCAGTCCTCTGTGCAGGACTGAATCAATGGGAGAAGTTAGTTTTAAAGGGGAGTTTTAGTTTTCAGTTATTTATAAATGTCACCTACTGATGGTGTAGTTTCTTGTCTTGTGAGGGTCTGGAAATGTGTCCAACTTGGCCTTTTCCTTTTCTTTACAAAGTTCATGTGTTGAACAATTATTAGACTGACAAACTTCATTTATACCTCTTCTCCTTGGTGGATAACTAAAAATAATTTACAGTAATCCATATGTCTGTCAAATTATACGTCCCAGAACGAACTGTTCATAGACGTCTCCTTCTTCCTCCAGGGCTGGAGTAGTGCCTATTCAATAGAATCGGTCATCATGCAGATCAATGCCACTTTAGTCAAAGGAAAAGCTAGAGTACAGTTTGGAGCTAATAAGGTAATTTTAACCACTTGCCCTAACTTCCTGCCCCTCCCCCCACCTCCACCTAAATGCAGAATACAAAATGAGCCTATTTCGTAAGAAATAACAGAGGTGGCTGTGCAAAGTTACATGTAGACTAAATTGTCAATTGAATAATTTTCCTTTTGACTTTCTTCACATCACAAAGATTTTATTTCAGATTGATTTTCAGTTGGCTAGAATGGTGTACTTGTCTTTCTTCCCTGCTGAAATCTGTCAAGTAGTTAAGGATAATCACAGTAACTCTCATTTATATGTTACTCAGTTTTTCGTTAATGATCTCATTTTATCTTCCAAACAACCCTTTGATGAAAGCCTTATTATTTCATCCTCCAAACAAGCCTGTGATATAGATCTTAGTGCAGATGAAAAAACTGAAACTTACAAAGGGAGAGAGACTTACCCAGAGTTCTGCAGCCAGTAAATGTCTGAGGCAGGATTCAAACCCAGGGCTTCTTGACTCCCACGACTAAACAATTCAGTGGGGGGCAGGAGTGGAGTACTCATTTCAAATAACTTTTCAGGAAGATCTTCTCTAAAGAGAAGAGTCTTAAAGTCTTCCTGGGCACAGATCACTTTGGGCCTTGCCTAGGGTCACAGAATAATAAGTGTCAGTCCTGACTTTTTATCTCCTTTTACATTCATCTTCTTACTGTTGTTTGGTCTTTTTCAGTCATGCGTGACTCTTCATGACTCCTTTTGGGATTTTCTCAGCAAAGATACTAGAACAGTTTCCCATTTCCCTTTCCAGCTCATTTTACAGATGAGGAAACTGAGGCAAGCAACTTTGTCCAGGGTCTCACAGCAAGGAAGTGTCTGAGGCCAGATTTGAACTTGAGTCTTCCTGACTCAAGGCCTTGATGCTTTATTTACTGAACCACCTAGCTGCCTCTGCTTCCATCTAAATGTTATCCAATTGTGATAAAAGGGAATTATTGGGAAAGAGACCTTCATAGTTGTGGGTATTTGGAGGGCATGTGGGAAGTGAGCTTGTACAAAGGGTTTGTTTAGAAGGAAAAGATAAGGAAAAGGTTATAAATAGTAAGTTTTTCAGGAGAAATAAAATGTAGTGGCCTTTTCTTATGTTCCCCTTTTCTTTCAGAGATTTTTTTTTTTTTTTGCAATAGCTAAAATGGAAGAAAAGAATGTTTTAAATGAAAAGTTGTGTTGAATCCATGATTTCATGAGTGTGGGTACCTTTTCCACAAAGATAATCCCCTTCTAATCTCTTGATGTCATGACTCCAAGGTAATCACCTTAAAGGGGACCAGCCTCCCAGGGACAAGCTTTTCTTCCCATGTTGGCAAGACTGATCCTGGCACAAGAGATACTCAGGCCATCTCTGGGCCAGGACTTGGAGCCTTTCCAACATGAGAGTTTGCATCTGCACCTGCACTCTTCCCCTGCCCTGACTCAGGTTTCTGGAGCAAGGACACCAGGGCAGTGTTGGTCGAGTGGCAGAGGCAGGACAGTGGGGTGGACTAGGAGTCTACAGACCTGGATTCAAATCCTAGCTATGTGAACTCTGGCAAGTCACATCACTTCGTGGTCTCGTTTTCCCATCTCTAAAATGAGAATGATAATAATTCCACAACATACTTTGCAGGGCTGTTGTAGGGAAAACACTTTGTAAAACTAGGCAAATGAGACAGAAGTCCTCATAACGGGAGATCCTGAGATGTCCTCATTTTGAAGAGTGGGGAGGAAGGTGACACTGAGGGAGGAGATGGTGTAGTTCATGAGATGAAAGCGCAGGTTACTACTCTGGGGAACTGTGTGTTCCACCTTCTGTCTAAAGAATCAGATAAGGTGTTTGTGAACTTGAAAGCACTCTTAGTGGCAGCTGTTCTTTGGTGATCATAGGCGCACTGTTGGTTATGTGTCATTGATTGTATTATAATAAGTGATGCCCTAATAACTTCTTGGTCTAAAATATGTTTAAAACTCTTCCTTTCAGAATCAGTATAATCTAGCAAGAGCACAACAGTCCTATAAATCCCTAGTACAGATACATGAGAAGAATGGTATGTTAAATTGTCATTTTGAAGCTATGTGGTCGTATATGCATTCATCATGTGGATTTTACAAATGGTTTGCAGCAATTTCAGCAAAACCTCTTAACTCAGACTGTAACAGTTTTGTGTTTGTGGTAATCACAGTAACTGTTGAAACATTGTTTACCTTTGCAGATTAAAAAAAGCATTTGTTAGGCACATTAATTATAGAAACAAAATTCCCTTCGTCAAGTACCTTAGTTACTGGCTGGGCTTCAGGGTTACAGAGAAAAGGGAGAAGCCATCAGTGTCTTCAGAGAGTTTCTGTGCTCCTGGAGGTCACGGTGTCATGTTCAAAGGAGAAATGAAACTGAAGGAGGGGGCCCAAATCTGGAGCCAGGAGACCTGAGTTCAAATCCTGACTTTGCCACTTTAAAAAAACTCTTCCTTAAAGTGGAGATAGTAAGATTAGCAAAGTGCCAAACAAATAGAGGGTGTCAGTTGTTATTAATATGTCTTGATTCTGCCACTTAATGATCATGTAACTTGTGGCAAGCCCCTTCCCCTCTTTGAGAGTGGACTAGCTACTTACCTCCTCAAATCCCCTTCAGGTCTAGGTCCTCTGATCTATTTTGAGTAAAATTGATTTAAAGTTTCTGAGATGCTTAAGTTATTCTGTAATTCAGACATTTTACAGATTCCTATTGGCCTTGGTCTAAGTAAGATTTGTTTAGTATTTACAAAGAAAACCATTTTTTCACATGTAACTGGTTTTTAATGACTCCTCAACAAAAACCAAGGCCTTCTTGAGCCAAGTAAATGACTTCAGGGAGAAGAGATGACCTCCCTTGTGTCACAGATATTACCTATTGTGACCTTTCCCCTACATAGTGACTGTAGTCATTATACAGAAAATAAGATGACAAAGCAGATAGTAATTACACTGTAGTTGAAGAAATAATTTGAATTTTTTAGGCTGGAAAGGAGCCTCAGCTACCAGCCATTACCATCTAACAGCTAACATACCAAAAATGGCTATTCTCCCACTCCATGGTCCCCAGGCATCCCAGCCCTGATGACTCCATTCCTCCCAAATATTGTATGTGGATACTTTTGCATTTTGCTACACTTGTGACCCAATATTAATTATATGGCACAGTGGCATTGTTAACCGTTCTTTGGTGGAGGTGAAGTTAACAGTAATAAATATGAGTTCCAGAAAGCATACTTGTCATTGATTATACTCTAATTATTTGAAAGTTCATGGGGGAAGGTGGTGTAAAACTTAGAGGCAGTGGGATGATATTGGAGAAACTGCTGGGCTGGCAATCAGGGATCCTGGATTCTGGGAACTCGAGTACTGTAGAGGCTTTATTTTCCATTATAGTTTAAAATCAGTTGCTAATGACTATCTTACAGTATGTGGACTTTGCATTGCTTTTGTTATCAATACAGGCGAAGGTTTCTCCAAGTTTTATAGCAAGTCTAAACACTAAAGTGAAAGGTAAAGACAGCAATTAAGGTTTCTTTTCTGAAAGGCTGAATGGAGGCCTTGAGTTGTTCAAAGCACCAGCTCATCAGATCATCTTTGTTTTTCTCTTTCTCAGGCTGGTACACACCTCCAAAGGAAGATGGTTAAGTGGATGAAATGCTCTTTACCTGGACTGATGTCACTGTAATGAAATTCTTGCCGGCAGACAATAAGCTACAAGTGCCCCTATAAACAGCCGGACTGAAGACTTTAGCTATTAAATTTGTTAGTGGATAAAATGTTATCTGACATCCAGTGTAGATTGCAGCCTTTCCATTCTGCTCGTCATAGGTACCTGCGACTGAGCAGTTTGGGGCCGTGATTGGTCCATTTCTTCCCATCTCCCTTTCATCGAAAGTGATACCTCTAATGCAGGCAAGTCAGCAGCATCAAGTTACACACACACACACACACACACACACACACACACACACCCCACACGTTAGGTGGATTGCAATGGGGTTTGAGATTCTTACCTTTCATAGGATAACGGACTACAAAGACTTGCAATATATGGTTTCATTTAAAGCCAGTACAGTTTCAATCATTGTTTAATACTGTTTTAGAGATTTCAGATCTTGTAAAATCACAGGTTTGGTTTTTTTCCTGGTCTAAAATGAAAACATCTATAGTATTGCCAAATTAATGACATATAGAAAACCCCACACATATGTTGTCATTACACTTTTTAAAAAAATGGCTACATGAAGATATGAACTGTTTCTCAAAGAGATATTTGTAATTGGATTATGTTGTATTTGAGTAGAGCAAGGCTGTGCCATTTAAAAATTTGGAACTCGGCATTTCCACTGGGGCCTCAGTCTTGCTGGGCTGTACCTGCTACTTGTTGGTTCAGTTGACCTTACAAAGAGGAGCCACAGTACAAAGCTTGAAGTTATTTAAAATACTAAAAGCCATTGGGGGCGTTCCATTTATTAACGGGCTGTTGCAATCATTTGTAAACTAATGAACTTCTAAAGTGATTGGCACAAGCAAACTCAGTCCTTGAGCAAACTCTCTTGTACATCAGAGAACAAAAAGACATCACTTCTGAAGAATCTTAAAATAGCATAGCCAGAGTCATAGCCGTGAGTTTGATGGGAATACACACATGATGTGAACACTTTTCCTCTTTCTTAGAAGATGGTATGAGTCGGTGTAATGTCTTCATTTTATTGCCTTACTTGACCAGTTCTGTTTGGTTACTAACAGACCTTTTGTACCCCAGGTTTAAACTAAAGGTATAATTTAAGTATTAAGCACTTTTTAAAAAGAAACCCAGGAGCAGCACATCTTCGTATTCCGTACCTGTCACATGAAATGGTTTTGTCCTTATCAGGCGTTTGCTTTAAGATCCAGTTTTTAGCTTTGCGGATCACATCGGAAAGACTTGGCACTGCTTCCGATCTTGTTTTTAGTCACTTTTTAGGTTGTTTGTTGTTTGTTTGTTCTTCGTTTTAAATTAAAGGTAGATGAAGATGTCCTAGCCTCCTTGCTTATTTGCTTCTATTTGTATAAAGTTCTGATATCCTGTTGCTCAAGTAACAGCCTTAAGTCTTAAGGCAGATCTCTTTTTAAGCATTTTAAAGTTCCTTAAACCTGAGGCTAAAATATTGAATACATTATTGAATTCTTTAATACTCAGATGGATAACAGGTTGACAGCTGTGCATTTGGCATGCTTAGTTTTGGATTTCATTTTTCATTGCAGAATTATTTGGCGGTGTAAAGTCAATTTGTAAACTTGCATCAAGTTTATGAATAAAGAACCATTTTTAAAATGATAAAGTTTCTTCATTTATGACTGAAGATAAGCAGCTTTATACAAAGTTGAGTTCATGATAAAGGTAACTTTAAGTCAGTCTTCATATATGGCATTTCAAGACCATTAACCAGTGTTACCCACCTTTCAAATTTCAGAAACTTGAGTACTATATATTCAGATATAGTAATATACTTATGTGATAACATATCTCAAGTAGTCATTGATTTTCCCTGAGTGATAAAATGTCCTTTCCTAATTTTAAGAGTACAATATGTGAGCTTATTTATTTAAGGGGTTAACTTTTTTAAGATTTTGATGTCTGGAACTCTCAGACTTGGGCCAAGACAGAAGAATAACGTCATACAGTTGCAATATCAAAAAGGCAGCCGACACTGCCTCAAAAAGTCCTTATGAAAGGGTCATGTCCCTGTTCCCCAATGCAGTGGGAGGGTGCCAAGCTTAGGGGGACGCACAGACTCCCTCCTGACGGCTGATTGACCAGGAGAAAGATGGAGAAGCATGCATATCAGGGAAAATCTCTGAGGATCCAAACTGCCAAGCCTTTCTAGAAGCTGGGAGCTTTCCTGGATCTCTGCCCACAACCAAGCCACCTCGACCAACAGCAAGCATTTGTTAACCATCTCCTAAATGTCAGGCACTGTGGGAGACCCTGGGGACATAAAAACAGGTGAAATAGGCCTTTCCCTGGAGGGGAGACAACTCATACACATGAACATATGCAGCATATACACAAGGTAATTTGGGAGGGGAGGTTGCCAGCAACTGGTGAAATGTTGCAGGTATTGCTTTTAAAGCAACTGGAGATGCTGAGGAATGGAGGTGAGGAAGGCAAGCCCCATGGACAAGGGGAATGATGGCCTCCAGGCATCAGAGGGTTCATCTTGTTCAAGGCAGGGCAGTTTGGCTGAACTGAAGATTGCTGTGGATAAATAATCTACTGTGATCCCAGAAAGGTATGTTGGGGCAAGTTGTGAAGAGCTTTCAGTGCCACACAGAGGAATCAGTATTTGATCCTGGAGCAGGGGTATGCCATGGTCAAACTCAGAATGGTCACTAGCAGCCAGTCATCGTAATTGTATGCTTCCCCATTCCTAGGAGAGCAAGGGATTTGCCAAAGTGTTGGCCCACTACGCTGTTCACATTTGGACTCGTACCTGGCTGTGGTGCTGATGATGTCATAAGACTGAAGCACTCTCATTTGCATGTACTGAGAGAAGAGTGACCACAAGGCACAATAAACTGACCAAAGTAAGGCATCTCCACAGCAGTGTACGGCAAAGAAAGCTACTTCTCAAATATCCGACTAAGGACCGAAAACAACTGACTGGAACATCGTCTACAACCGCTAGTCTGTCATTCTGCAAAGAATAAGCTTTTAGTTATTAGGGACATAATTTTAAGTAGTGTTTTTAACAGTGTAGTCAAATAACTTTACTTTTTACACTATAACATATAGTTTACGTCTACCAAAAGAGCAACAAGGTATGATAGGAAATGGAATTTTCTGCACCTGTCATCATTGACTTGAACAGTGGACTCAAAGGTTTTGCAGCCATTCTGGTACGGCTTCATAACATGCAGTTAGGCTCCATAACGCAAGTAAGTGGTATTGTTTTCAATTCAGAGGATTTATTAAGGACCTGCAATGCACTAACTTCTGTGGATGCAAAGACAAAAACGGAAGAAATCCTGTTGTAAAGATTCTGCAAAGTGAAGAATCCTATGTCTTTTTATTAAAGCCAGAAATTCGAATGGGCATGCTTGAATTGAGATATGCCTGCTATCCTTCTGTGATGACAACTTACTCAATTCTGATTGGTCAAAACATAACTGTGTTTGCCTATTTTCCATCTCCCCCCTTAAATCCCATGCTCTTCTCATGTCATATCTATAGATTTTTGCTATCTTGTACAAACTCACAGAACATAAAGCAAGATGGAATCTTTGATATCTGATCTAACCCAGTCTCAGTTTGTATATGAACCCCAGAAAAGTGAAGGGATTTGACTAGGCTCACACAGTAAGTAATGGAGAGAGATTGGACCTGAATCCCAAGGCTTACCCAGTCCAAACCCAGAGAAGCCTCTGTGAAACATCTAGCAAAACCAAACAGGCTTTGCTTGAAGATGGCTCCAGAAGAAGAAAACCTGGCTCCTCCTGTTCATTCCTTTTGGACAGCTCTCCTAGGAAGCTATATTCTTAGACTGTCTCAAGATTCACCTGCCAACTTTGGTTCAATGATCATAGGTCTGCCCTCAGTAGGGAGACAGCAAGTCTAATACCTCTTGCCTTGGACATTCCCTTCAAATAGGCAAACCCAGCAATTGGATGTTCCTTCAATCTTTTCCATTGGGCTAAGCGTTCTTTTTTCCTTCTCTGAAATACATGGCCTGTTCTTGAGCCCCTTCATCATCCTTATTGCCCGTCTCTGGAAAATCTTGATCTTATCATCGTGTGCTGCCTAATGTGGCAGGCTGCCAGACCACATTACTACATGTGTGGGCTGACAACCAGCTGAGGGCAGTGGGATTAATTCCCTCTGTCTAAATGATAGGCCTCTCATAATAGAGCCAAAGGCCTTGGTTGCCATAGTGCACTGCTGATTCATCCCTGTCTCTATACAGCCTGGGTGAGTGAGATTCAGGAGCTGAAGTACATAACAGCACAAGGGCTGCAGAGAAAGGAAATCAAGCCATCTTATGTACAGTAAAGGAGGGCAATCAGGAAGGCTGAGAACAGGGGTTGCTGGGAGGTTATGTTGAGGGGGAACCAGAAAAATCTGCTGGGTTTTTAAAGGTAGCTTCCCTGGATCAAACAGGACCAGGCTTTGGAGGGAGGAAGAAGCTCAGACCTTGCGTGCAGGCTCAGGGTCCAAGAGCAGTGCTCATTCATGTTGAGGTTGGGAGATCCCTGGGGTTCTGGTGACTAGTTGATACTCAGTTGTCTGAAGATAAGAAAAGGTGGCTTTTGGCCACTACTACAGGCCTTATTTTAACAAGGTGATAGAGATGTAACCCCTGTGATTTCATTTAGGAAGGAAGGAAGAAGGGGCATTTATATAGTACCTAATATGTGCCAGCAATGTTAAGTATTTTTGTAACATACCATGTTTCATCTTCCTTGCTTTAGAAATATTTGAAGAGACAGTGTGTTAGAATGGAATGAGGGTTGGACTTCAGATCAGGAAATGTAGGAGGCCAGGTTTGATTGAGGTCAATGTGGTGATTAAGGTTCAAGATTAGAGGGAAAGAAGATACTTGTAGTCAGTGGTGTGTTGGGAAGTGTTTTTACAGCTGACTGTGGGGGGATGTAGGAGTGTGTGTGTGTGTGTGTACATATATAAGTACTGTAAATTTTTCTGACATAAAGGACATATAGCACACAATTTACAAATAGTATATAATGCTCTTGTAAATTCCAAATAGCCAGTTGATGCTCACAGAATACTTTTGTTGATTTGTGCCAGACTTGTCACAGTTGCAGTTCAAGTATGGTTTGATAAATGGAGTTAGCAAATAAATATGCTCTTCCCTTAACAAATTTATTGTCATTAAATCTGATACATGATCTCCTGCTAAACTATTCCTCACCCTCTTACAAATTATATTCATTTAACTGAAACCTCTTGGTTTTAGCAGTATTAGTAGCAAATGTGCTAATTCTCTTTTTTAGCATTATGTATAGTTGGAGAGATTGGAACATTGATTCTATATTACTCTACAAAATCCCTAAAATCATTCAAATCAATTTCACATTTTAAATTTTCACTTAAATATATATGTAGATATAGATTTTATCAGTTATCCATAATGAGATTCTTCATAAGGGCCACACAGATGGTTCTAATCAAAATAATTAAAAATTTTGTCACTTTTTTTGGTCCAATAAACAATATGTGTTCTTGTATAGAATGAGATTTTCTAGGAAGAGTGTAAAATTAATTCTTTTTCATTAAGTGAAATGTTTGTAAACTTATCTGACTTACTCAAATCTTCATCTAAAGATTCATGCTTTCTAGTACCAATCTTTAAATTTTCCAAAGCTCTTGTGGTACATTTGATTAATTTTTGCACTTTCTGAATTTGAGTTGATCTTTTCTGCAGGATAGTGGAAAGTAATGAAAATTCCTCAAGCATGTCAATCATTAAAACAAAGTCTTACAAGAAATCAATGCTAACTAATCTCTTTACCCAACCAGAATAAGAGAAAAATACATGTATAATGTGGACTTTGCACACCATATAGCAGTACACATGCCACCCATCTGAGTTCAATACTTGATAAATTTTAATAATTTCCATTTCAAGTTCTTCTAAGTACAGTGTTTTCAAATTTTTATTTTTGGTGATAAAAAGAATAAATTTTATGCAGAAATATTTTAAAATTAACTTTTTTTTTTTACTTCAAATATCAGTCTGTAAACATTTATTAATCTTCTGCCACATGCAGGCACTGTGCTAAGTGCTGGGGGATGCAGATATATAAAAGAATATAGCCTCTATCGTAAAGGAGCTTACAGTCTAATAGATGAAGACAACACATGAAAGCTGGTGGCAGCTTGGGGAGAGAAGGCATGCAGCATGAGAGCAAGATGGAAGAGTCCAGAAGAATGAAGCCAAGTGGGAAGTGAAGAGGTGTCTGGCCTGGACACCTTCCTTAAATGGAAATTTTGCTAGGAGCTCTCTGTTCATCCCTCCAATCAGAGGGACCCAGGGACAGAGGGTAATGATGACCTCTGAGCATCAGAGTTGATGTGATCTTGCAAGATGATGAGGTTCCAGGGGTCATGATGGAAAAATCCAAAGGAATGTGGCCAGATGGAAAATGAAGAGGATACCTTGAAATACTCAATCATCAAATGGTCATTAAATTTAATAGTTACAAACGGGGAAAATGTTCAAACAACTTTATAGTTGTTCTTCCCAACATTGTTAGCACCATGAGAATAAAATGCAATTCAATTTGCTTTCAAATATTATTAAGGGTGCACTCATTTTAAGTAGTTGAATCAATATTTTTCATTATTTAGTTTATTCACTAAGCTGGAAATTGTCATTAGCCAACTCTTTTTTTTTTTAAACAAATCCTGAATTTTAATATGAGTTTTAGAAGCACAATATTCCCTAATTCCCCCTCAAACGCTGCCCCCCAGAAGTTTGTCTATTAGATTTATTTCCACCATTCAGGGTTACTAAATGTGTCCATACCTGAAACAGATGGACATGCTTATTTTGCTATGACTCCTAAATGCTAACCTCTCAATCCTTACATCCTGTATTCTTTAAAAAGAAAAGTTTGTTTTTAATTCCAATAATCTGGAAATGTCAAAGGAACAATTTCTTCCTTTGAGAATTATGATGGGTTTTCTTCAGTGATTGATTATTCAGCAGATTAAAAATGTGGTTCTATTGGTTTGGGCGCTCCACAATTATTTTTGTTCTTACTCTTTGTGCCTGTTTTCACTTTTTTCATGTTTAAACATCCTAATAGATCACAGTGCCTAAGACTGGCATTTTAGGGAACACAATCTGAAAACATTATTTCCCATTACACTAGTAAGACAGTTAATACTTGTGGGATAACTGTAAAAATGTGATTATATAATTTTAGAAATAATAAATTTTAACCTAGAATGCCTTATTTTTTCTGCTTCTACCCATACCTTCATTGTGACTTGGAATTTCTTGCAAAATCTACTATCAGTTTTTATATTTCTGTCACCCTGAACAGTATCACCAAATCAAACGTAGCATAACTGCTCAGTTACTATTCATTCTGCAGAAAAAGCAGTTCAGCCAAAAAGACACTCATTGTCATTGATGAATGAGTGTAGTTCCTAGCTAATTATTGGTGTTAATAACTAAAGACAAAAGTGAACAACAGTGTCCTTTGTTGGACCACCATTCACTGGTCAGTGATTCCCATGAACAAACTTCTTTGTTGAATTCTACAATAACTTTGGTATACCAGAACATTTTCACAAAATAAAAGCTACAGATATGACCCACTTTTTTTTTTAATCTGTATTAGTTAACATTTTCTCCATCATTTCTTTAGTTCAGACTAGTCAGCGAACTACAGCCCACAGGCCAAACTTGTCAGTAAGCTAAGAGTAGTTTTTCACATTTTTAAATAAAATTTTATTGTATTTTGAATTGTAAAAAGCACTTAGTTTCCTAGGCTGCATAAAAACAGGCAATATTAGATCAGATGTAGCTTGTCAATCCCTGGTCTAGACAATAAACCAAGCCAATATTTGTAGTGTTTGCTGATTTTCATAGTGTAAATAGTACCACTGTAGTGGATTTCAACCTACCAACATGGCATCACTGAGTGCAAAGTTGGGAAAAGATGCATGGTAACATACCATTATCTAGTATTTTCACTATGCAGTACAGTAGACATAAATTACATCAAGAGTATAGATAATAAATCCAGTAAAAATTGTTAGGAAGTGATGAGTTTTGAGTGTTTATCACCTCTTTTTAGTATAATTTGCTTAATTATAAATTTAAATAATTTTAAATAGTGGTTGTATTTAACAAGTGGCTCACAAAAATCCTGAAAATGTAACAACTAGCTTTACATACTACTGCTTGTATTCTATCTAATAGTTAACAAAAGGAGGCTTACTTAGCCTGAGCAATGAGAAGATATTTAACAAGGATGCATTTTTGGTTCTGTTGGGCGTGGATTCCCCACCTCTATGTTGTCTATGTCCAAAGACCTATACTGGAGGGAGGAGCTCTTGGCTCCTGATGCCCTGACATTTTTTGTACCTAAGACACAAGGAAGCTATTATATCAGTAGTCTGAGCCATAACCCCCTGAATCAATTAAAGGCACTTTCAATACTTAAAGAAAATCTGCCATTAGGACAGTGACTGATATAATCCTGACCTCAGGGGTGAAAGAATCCTTTGGAAGAAAAAAAGACTGCAAAGCACTAAAAAGCAATATGCAGCAAATAAGCAGTGACCCGGCATGGAGTGAAAGAATGAAGAAGAGAGGAGAGACCAGAAATCCCATGCTACATTCACCTCCCCTCTTCAGAACCACCAAACCCAGGATCTTGACTATGATGCTATCTTTGCAATTGATGCTGCCACTGCTGAGGCAGGATGATTGTTTCCTTGTGCTGGGCCCTACCAATGATTCCTGCCTCTCTCTATCGAACCCAAGTCTATCTTTTGAGCTATAATCTCATGCAGCCCACTGCCTCTGGGACATCTTGAAAGTAGTGATGCATAACAGTGGGGATAGCAAAAGCAGCACCAGAAACACAGCACAGATTATATATAGTCACCAATCTCATCATGGGTCAGGTCATCCAAGGAAGATCACTAAGAGGTTGCATTACCAGAGACAGGATCAATACCGAGAATTACCCTGTACCACCACATACTTCATCCATCCATCCTTGCTACTGTCCTATATCACTTCTCCCTTTTCTGCTAAAGTCCTTGATAAAGCCATCTGCCTGGATGCCTCCACTTCCTTTCCTCTTCCTCCTCCTTAACTCTTCAGCTGTCTCTTCTGAACTCATGATTCAATGAAATTTCTCCAAAGTTACCAAGGAGCTATTAATTGCCAATTCTAATCAATCCTCATCCTTTTTGATCTTTTCAATCTTTGACATGGTTGATTATCCTCTTCTTAATACTTTCTTCTCTTTAGATCTTGGAGACACTGTTCTCTCCCAGTCTTCTAGATGTCTGCTCCTTCTTGGTCTTCTTTGCTGGATCTTTATCCAGGCAACATTCATTAGCCATTGGTATGTCCCTACCCTGCCACACCCCTAGCTCTGTCCTGTGCCCTCTTCTCCCTCTATATTATTTCACATCTCATCATCTCTCATGGATTCAATTATCATTCTGTGAAAATGATTCTCAGATTTATTGATCCAACCCTAACCTCTCTCCTGATCTCTCATCTCTAACTCCATCCCCATCTCTCCTCCTTTAGTCTTGGCCCTGACTACGTACAGAACGTTTCAAGCTGGATGACTCTTAGGCATGTTAAACTCAATATACTGAAGACTGAACTCAATGTTTCCCCCAATTCTTCCCTCTTTCTATCTTGATGGAGGACACCATCACCTTCCCAGTCACCCAGGATGACAACCTAAGAGTCCTCCTGGACTCATCACTCTCTCACACCTCCATATCCAGAATTATCTATTTCTGCAGCATCCCTCCTCTGCACTACCTTCTCCACCCTGACACTGCCAGCACCCTGGTACAGGCTCTCATCAACACCACAACTGGACTACTGCAGTACCTCATGGATGGTCTCCTTGCCTCCAGTCTCTCCCTACTGAAGTCCATCCTCCACTCAGCTCTCAAACTGAGAGCTTGTTCTAAAGAACAAGTTTGACAATGCCATCCCTGGCCTGGTTCAAAAAACTCCAATGGCTCCCTCATTTCCTGGATGTCCTTTTGTACCTTCCACCCTTAAACCTTCCCACCCCCCACACCTAAGACTGCGTTTCTTGCTGCTGTTCCTCACACTAAACACTCCATTTCCTGACTGGGCATTTTCACTGACTGCCCCCCACCCCCACCCCAGCTTGGAAGCCCCCTCCCTCCTTGCCTTTGCATCTTGGCTGTCCTGGCTCCTTCAGGTCTGCTAAAATGTCACCTGCAAGAAGCTCTTCCTCATCCCCCTCATTGCTAACGCTTTCCCTTCGTTAACGGCCTCCAATTTAAGAGGCCCCGTATGCAGTGACACACACACACACACACACACACACACACACACACACACACACACACACACACACACACACACACACACACACACACACACACACACACACACACACACACACACACACACACTCTCTCTCTCTGCTGGGCTGCTGTGTGCCTGAGGCCCCTCTCTGGGTCAGATCAGCAGCTCTGGAAGGGTGTGGTTAGGTCCACGCCTGGGTGGCACCCCTAGTGCTCCTGTCTCCTAACGTTCTTTTGTTCCACTTTACGTGTACACTCTAGACCTTGGAGTTCCAACATTAAAGAATAACACCATTCCATGAACAGCGGACTAATCATATCACTCTTAAGTGTGCAGAGAGCTCTTCATCCATCATCTCTATTGATGCCGGGCTCTGGTTATAGGGCTGGTCCAGGGTCACAGGAATGTTCAAGATGGGATCTGAACTCGGGTCTCCCTGACACCAAGTCCAAGGCTGCATCCACCGCGGTGCACCCTTTACCCCTGGAATCCGGAGTCTGGATTCCGATTCTCGGATCCAGTGCCTCCGTTAGTATGGGATGCATTTAAGAAGAAATTAAACGTCAGTGAATGCCGGGAGGCTGGCTGGGTGGTGAAGTCGGCCAGTTTTGGACTCTGGCTGTGCCTCGGACCCCGCAGGTGTGCACCAGCGCAGGTGCAGGCGGCCACAGGCGGCAGTTGCTGGGGTCCTGGGTCCCACACCCGTGACCCCGGACGGAGGTCCTGGGGACAGATGACGCCAGGGATGGGAGCGGAGCTGGCCCGGGGACCCCTCTATCTGATTTGGCTCCCACAGCAGCCCTTCGAAGGCGACGCTATCATGCTCACCCTCGGTTTACAGATGAGGAAACTGAGGCAGGGCAGGGTCATCCCACTCGTAAGAGTTGGAGGCCGGATTGGGGCTCGGGGCTTCCTGACCCCAGGCAGAAGGGCAAACAAGGAGTCACGCCCTGGGGGTGTGGGGGGCCTTCCAGTACCCCAACCCGGCATAGCGCCCCCACCAGGAGAAACCCCGGGAGGGAGGGGCACGTGGCAACGGCACAGACTTCACACCGGAAGTGAGGCCGCCCCGGGGCGGGGCCTCCGTGCGCGTCCCCGCCGGGCCCCGCCCCTCCTCGGGCGCTAGCGGAAGTGGCGTGCATCCGCGCTGGGCGTTCAAAGCGGAGCGTTGGAGCGCTAGCGGTAGCCGTCGTCGCGGGGACGGAGGGAGGGCCGGCGGCGGGGAGCAGCGATGGAGCCGGCAGGGAGCGGCGGCTCCTCCTCCGTGGATTCTCAGGCCGCCTTCGTGCTGAGCAACCTGGCCGAGGTGGTGGAGCGCGTCCTCGCCTTCCTGCCTACCAAGGCGCTGCTGCGGGTGGCCGGGTGAGGAGTCCCGGGGGGCGCGGGGAGGGCCGGGCCCCTCCTCCCCTGCAGGCCCGCAGGGCTCTGGTCGGCCGCCGCTCCCCCTCCTCCTGCCCCCGGCGGACGTGCGCGACCCCCGCCCGGCTGCACCTGCCCCGCCCCCCACCCGAGCCGCCGCTGCTGCCGCCGTCGCCACCGCGCGTGCGCGCCGGCTCAACCGCCGCCTCCCCTCCCCCAGCCGCTCGGGGTCCCCCGAGGAGCCGAGAGCGGGTGGGGGAGGGGAGAGACGCGCCGTGCCCCCACGTGACCCGCGGTCCGCGTGCCTCCCGCGCTCCGCGGCCTGGGCCGGGAGGCTTCCCGAGCGCTTTGACGCCCGTCTCCTCCTCCGCCCCGGGGTCGTGCGTGGGAGCTCTCTGGCCCGTTTGAACAAAAATTACCAAAACTGGCGTTTGTATACAGTCAGAGCCCTCCTCGCTCCCAATTCACGGGTGACGTTGAGGCCCGCCTCGGCAGACCCGGCTCCCCAGGGGGTGGGGCTTTGGAGTGGGGGGAGGCATCCTCTGCCCTTCTTAAAGCTTGGAGGCGGTCCTTGGGGGTGCGGCGCGGTGACCTCGGGGTCGGAGCGAGGGTGGCCCAGCTGTGACCCTGTGGAGGTCCGGCTACTTTAGCAGAAGGGTGAGGGTGGGCAGAGCTCTGGCAGGGTTCGATGTAGAGGAAAGAGGGATCTGAAGAATCTGCAGTGAGTAGATCGGGATCCGAGTTCTTGAGGAATAATTCGGCACTGTTATTAGGAACATCAGTAGTAGATGTAGATTTACTTTTCTGAGGGCAGAGATCGTGCAGACAACGAAAATAGTGAAGAGCCTATTGCAGTTCTGTTAAGTGAATGCTAAGGAAACCCAAGGAGGTGCTATCAGTGTTTGTGGAGAGACAGGACCAAAGATGCTGCAATGAAAGAGGCTGAAACCTTGGCATTTGAATGTAGGGAGAAAGGGAAGAGTCAGGGCCGATGCTAAAGTTTCAAGACCTGGTGATTGGGAGAGTGCTTGGTGTATTCATCCATACACAAAAAGAAGTTACCTGGACATATGGGGAAAGATTAATAATAACTGCCCCTTCTGTGCTTACTATGTGCCAGACAGGGTGGTAAGTGCTTGGGAGTTATTTCATTTGATAGAACAAGGAGTAGTTTTTGTTATTCCCATTTGGCAGACAGTTCACTTTTGTACACTTTAGAGTTAGAGGTACCAGCTTGACACCCGGGTAGATGGAAGTTTCTAGAAGCCAGTTGAAAATGTGGTATTGGGATCTGTTTGGAGCCTGTTATGATTTTTTTTCCCCAGCGTATCCCGCTTGTGGAAAGAATGTGTTCGTCGAACCTTGAGGAGCCAGCAGAGCGTGGCCTGGATCTCCACAATGGAGCCTGGGCCCCCAGAGATGCACTCACTGGTCCAAGTGTTAGCCAAGGAGCTTGAGGCAAGTGTTGGTCAGCCAGTAATGAAGCGCTGCATTTCCTGTGGTGTCAGTCTTTAATGGACTGAGATGATGGCATCTTCCTTGGGGTGGTTGTGCTTAAATTTTGTCTCATGTTTTATTGATGTGTTTATTTTCGACATGGTCACTATTAGTTACACAATTAGCCTTTATGGAAATCTTTCCACTAGGTAAACACAAAATACTTATATGCAGATTATTAAAGTAGAAACTAAGGGAGTTCTTAGCAACACATTTCTAATTAGGTTTTATTGGTCTGAACACACAGTTTAAAGTGATACAATGATGACTTGATAATAGTTTCTGTGGGAATTGGGCAAAAAAAAATATAAGAGAATTGACTTTTTAAAGTCCTAAAGCATGGTAAGATGGGGGCATATTAAGATACAGAGGAGCCCAGATCTATCAGAAACACTTCAGTTGGACTCGGAAATGTACCACTTTGAAAGGAACTGAAAAGAAACACCTATGAACTTCCTTCTCCTATCCAACTCTGAAATCTATAGGGGGACCCAAGTTGTGAAGAGACCAATAGAAAAGTTGGGTTAGGTCAAGGGTGGAGTTCAGGCAATCCCTGGAGGCTTTAGACTAGTCCATCTAGGCAAGACCTTAGGGACAAAGAGAAATATAGAAAGCCCCTAGGCAAAATTCAGCTTGAGCAGTCCTTTGAAGCCTGTGGAAGGAGCCCAGCAACCAGAGAGAAAGATCCTAGTCAAAGTCTACAGCAGTGAGAGGTCCTAGAGCCCTGTCACAAGAAGCACATCCTTTTTCTAACCCCTCTCCCCAGCCCATCCATAGAGCAGTCTATAGTCCCTTAAAGGAGGGGCCTAACTATGCCTTATATTTGTGGGGCTTTACCAAGTGAAGCACCCTTCACCTCCCACCCTTCAACCTAAATACTGAACTAGATGAGATAGCAAATGAAAGTAAAAAGAACAGATGCCATGGGAGAACTACTTTGGTTTGAGAGAGACACATGTAAACCACAAGGAAAATAACACCTCAGTAAGTGTAAGGTGGAGCTTGGAGAAATACATCTCTTGGCCATAGGCACTGCATTAATACCAGGAAGAAGAAAAAAAAATGAGAAATAGAATGGAAAAGGGAGGCAGGAAAGAATGGTAAGAAAAATTGACATAGGGATGATGGGAAACCTAACCCAAGAACTAGATGCCCTGCAAATTAGAATGGATTAGACAGAAAACAAGGACTGATTAAGACAAGAATTAGGAAGACCCAACCAAAAGATTGAAAAAACAGAAGAAAATGTAAAAAGTATAATAGCAAAAACAACTGGTTTAGAAAACAGGTGAAGAAGAAAAAAACCTAAGAATTGTATCTGAAAACAAGATCAGGAAAAAAAATGTCTTGGATACCTTATTAAAAACAATAACCAAAACAAAAACCAGCAAACCAACCCAGAACTCTCAGGACCAGATGGAAAAATGAAAACAGAAACAATATAGTCACCTCTGGAAGGAAAACGCAAAATAAAAAAAACCCCAAGAATGGCATAGCCAAAATTCAGAGTGTCCATCAAAGAAAAAATACTGTGAACAGCCAAGAAAGAGTTCAAGTACCAAGGAACCACAATAAGATTCCCGCAAGACTGATGAGAGGAGAATTTGGGATGCAATATTATAAAAGTAAAAAGATAAAAGATTTATAGCCAAGGATAACCTTTCTCACAAAAACTACATTTATAATCTTACAGGGAAGGGGTTGGGGAATGGATGTTTAATGAAATAGATTTCCAAATTCATCATTTCCTGATGAAAAAGACAGAACTGAGTACGTAGATATTTTTAAATGAGAATGTAGGGTCCTAGAGATAGAAAAATGTAAAGGGAATATGTGGGGTTGAATTATTTACATATTTATAGGATGAAAAGCAAATGTCTTCTCAGAACCCTAATATTTTTAAGGGTTTTATAAAGAAGCTTAAGGTTGATAAATGTTTTGTGGATGGTTTTCTTCCATCCTGAAGGTCTTAGAAGGAAGACAAAGATGGGAGAGAGAAGACTATACTAGGAAAGAAGGAAGGTGTGGGGGAAATGGGCATCCTATGAATCTCACTTTCATCTGAACATGATAAAGGAATATAGAACACTACCCACACAAACAGCTTTTGATAGAGACACATATTAAACTCTGGGGAAATAGAAGATATGGAGAAGGGAAGGGAAAGAAAAGGGCCTAAGAGGGAGGGCAGGTTAGCAAGGAAGCAATCATAAGCAAAAACAAACTAGAAAATGGGAATGAGAAGATTAAAAGGAGAGGAAGAAAGTAGAAACTTGATGTCAGGACTGAATGAAGTAAAGCCAAGAGAAGAACAATAGAGAAAACAGGCTGTTTCACATATGTGATGACAAGTGTTAGACAAATTTCCTTTATTCTACCACATTTTAAAGGAGGTGGGAACCAAGAGGAAAATGTACAAGGGGACAGATGAGAGCAACATACACAGCTAATAATCATAACTGAATGAACTAAACTCAGAAAACACAAGAGGGTAGCACAATGATTTAGAAAGCAGAACCTAACTATGCTTACAAGAAACACATGTGAAACACTAGGATTCGCAGGATTAAGATGAGCTCAAGCGGTCATACTTCCGAATTTAAAGCGGCGTAATTTCAGGTAAGGCTACAGTAAATATTCTTGTGGTAAAAAGAAACCAATATTTTACGTTATCTTAAAGATGTAGAAATGATAATAGTGGGGAAGATAATGTACCCCTTCTGAACTAGAGAAATGAGAAAAGTTATGGCTGAATAGAACTTTGGAAAAATAAGATAATAGCTCTCTTGTGATTAGTGAATGGGGCTAAAATAGAATTTACATACTTTTCAGCAGTACAAGGCACATTTAAATTTGACTATGTATGGGTGGGGGCAATAAAAACGAAAAATTGAAAAGTTTTCTTATCACAAATGCAGTAAAAATGATACTAAATAAAACGATTAGCAAATTTTTAAAAATGAGACAACTATTGGGTCAAAGCAAAGTATATAAATGTTTTCACCAAAGAAACTGACAAAACTAAATGCACTAAAACTTAGGGAACATAACTAAATCAGTTTTGAGGGAGAAACTTATATCCAAAAGCTTTCATCAGCAAAAGAGGAAAATGGGTAAATTGGGCATAAAAAAATTTGGAACAGCAAGTCAAAAATCTTCAACTAACAGTAGAAATTATGAAAATTGAAGGGATAAAATTGAAAGCAAAAAGACTATTAAATTGATAAAGCTAAAGTGATTTAAAGAAAGAAAAAATTTATCAAAAATAGAAAACTTAAAAGTAATCAGAGAAGAAATAAAATATCAAAAGCTTTTGTTCATACATGTTAAAACTGATAAAGGAATCCAGATTAACAAGAAATAGATTATTTAAATAATCCAGTGTCAGAAAACCGGAATGATCTATAAATGAACACTCAAAGGAAAAAACTTGGGCATCATTGTGGATTTGCACGTGAATTCAAGCATTCAAAGAACAGTCCAATACTATCTATGGCACTTTTTCTGTGGTACAGTTATAGTTTGATACTAAAAAGGGGAGAAAAAAAACTACATACCACTTAAACCAATGACTCAGTGCCAAAAGGGAACAAAATGCTTTTTGCAAATGATATGATGGTGTACTTGAAGAATCTTAGATAACCAAAATTAATTGAAATAAGCACAACTGGAAGATATAAGGATATGTGATATGTCCATATAAATTATCAGCATTCCTATACGTAATTAATAGAAGTCATCAGGGAGAGTTTAAAAAAAATTTCATTTAGAAGAACTATAGAAACAAATATTTGGAAATATGCCTGCTGTGATTCATGCAGAGACTAAGGGAATCCAACCCTATAAACACTTCACAGAAAAGCGGACCTAAATAATTGGAGAAATATAAATACCTGTGTAGGTCAAACCAATACAATAGAAATGGCCGTACCTCAATTAACTATCAGGATTGTACTGGGGAGGAAGGTTTAGGTGAACTAGAAACAAAAATGAAATTCAGGTGGCAGAAGACAAAGAATCTCAAGCTTAATGAGAAGGAAGTCAATGATTACCAAATCCCAAAGTGCTATAAAACAGTAATGCAAGTGACTTGGTACTCATTTAAGAAACAAAAGGGATTGATGGAGTGCATGAAGCTTACAGTGTGTATAAGCAGTAGTATAATGTTTGATAAGTGAAAGAACTCAATATTTGAAGGAAACTGAACATCAGTCTGGCAGAAACTAAAAGTAGATCAACAACTCATGGTAAAAAATTCTTTTGATTGGTACATGCCTTAGGCACTAGAGGTGGCAAATTAGAGGAACAAAGAAGAAATGAGTTTTCAAATCTCTGGAAAGGGGAAGAGTTCATGAATAAGCAAGTAATAGAATCATACATAATAAAATGAACAATTTTTATTTGAAATGTTTTGCACAAATTCTAAAAATTAGGGATACTAGTAACTAGGGGAAAAATCTTTGAAACAAAATTTTTTATCAAGATCTTATATCTAAGTTTTATAAGATTACAATATTTATACAATTAAAAGCCATTCCCCAAAGATAAATGGTCAAAGGATATGAACAAGCAGTTTTCAGAGGAAAAGGGAGGGAGGAAAGGATTCAGTGTGGGTATGCTGGTGCCTCAGTTAATGGAGCTGTGAATTTGCTCAGCTACTGTATTCTGGAAGGAATTTGAAACTGTGCTTGAAAAATTCTTCACCTATTCATACTGTTTAGCCTATTTATACCACTTCTAGGCCCTTATCCCAAAGAAATCAAAGAATATGGGAAAAGACCTCTATAAAAAGGATTCATAGGAGCTCTTTTCCTGGGAGCAAAAATTGGAAAGTAAGGAGGTGTTCTACTGGGGCTAACAGTTGAAACAGATTGAAGTGTGTGTGAGTTAAAAGGATGTTAATGTGCCATAGGAATTGATGAAATGGTCAGTCTCAGAGGGAACTGATGCAGAGGATAGTGAGCAGAACCAGAATAATCTGCACAATGCAGGTATAAAGGAAAACTTGGAATAAAGTTTAGAACCCAATTATTAAACTGCTATCAGAGATACCACTACTAGACCTATACTCTGAAGAGTAGAAAAAGACCCTGTGTACAAACATTAGGGGTTCTTTTTGTAGTGGCAAAAAACGAACCTAAGGGGTGCCCATCAGCTGGAGGAATGGCTAAATGAATTGCAGAATGCGAGTTTAATGGAACATCATTGTACCTTAAGAAATGGAAGATTTGTAGGAACTGATGCAAAGTGAACAGAACTAGAAAAACTGTAAGACGTGTATATATGCTTAAATACATGTGTATAAGTGTATATATATGTCAGTGCAACAACATTGTAAAGACAAGTTTGAAAGACTTGAACTTAGTCACTGTGGTGTTCAAGAGACTGAAGATGAAAGTTCTACTCTTTACTGATGAGGGAGGTAATGAACTTAAAAGAGGTGGACATTTCTGGACGTGGCCAGTGTGAGAATTTGTTTTTGCCAAACCATGTAGTGATGTATTGAGGGCTTTATTTTTTGTTAAATTTGTTCAGTGGATGGGGGGAGTAGACATTAATTTTTTTAAAGGGTATTTATGCTATAATTCTACATTTAATACATTTTACTAAATGTATTGATTTAATACTTTCAATTGTGCATTATTGTTGCTGTGAATTAAGATTCAGGCATTGAACCACAATATCAAAGAACAGTGAAAGACAGTACATTATCTGGTATTTTAGTGTCCTGCCTTCATGAAGTAGAAAGGCTATTGATATTACTGGTATTGGGAAGGAGGTGAGAATTGAAAAGTTACTGAGAAATGTGTAAAGTTAAGAATGAATAGCATTTGTATTTTTTAAGTCTTTGTAGTGCTATGATGCATACTGTGGAACAAAATATTTTCAAAAAGAGAAAAATTTTAAAAAATAAAGTCCCAAATCACAGGTGGAGGGGAGCAGTCCTGAATATTGACTGCATAAACCTGTAGGAGCATCGAGTCAGCATTTATTAATCACCTTGGTGTGTTGGAGCATAGTTAAATATTATTAGAAATGTTTTAAAGCCTGTTATGGTTTTATAAAATACTTCTAAAAAGAATTTTTGGTAATAGATACCTTTTGTCTTCTAGTCCTTAAAGTTGTGTTTTGAGCAATATATATAAAGGAATGTTAGGTGTAAACAAACATTGCCTAGTGTGAAGATTTAAGGTGGAAAATACACTGGTAACTTTCCATTTTTCAGATTTGGTGCCATGAAATAGGAGTTTGTAACATGCTCAGCTGAGCATTCTCTCTTTGTCTCTTTTTATCTGTAAATCTGTGCAAAAACTATAAAAATATCCCATCTCCAAACTTACAGCTTTGAATCAAAAATAAAGATAATATGTGGATACATTCTCTAGAGCAGGGGTTCTTAACTTTTTGTGTAAGGAATCCTTTCTAAGAATAATGTTTTTAAATTCATGAAATAAAATGCATAGTACTGCATAGGAAACCAATTATATTGAAAACAATTACCAAAAAAATTTTTTTTAAAGTTCATGGACTCCAATCTAGAAACCCACAGAGTTTTATGTTCATATATTCAAGCTTGACAATTGTCTAATAGGAAAGAAACTAAAGAAAAACTCATTCCCACATTTATTGTAAAATAAAATTGTTCATGGGAATGAATATGAAATATTTTAATGGATTATTTCTAATTTTTAAATTTTAACGAATGGTGACCATGTGTTCATTTGACATGTGTTTTGTTCCTTATTAATAGAAAAATCTCTTAAAATGACAATCTGAAAGGAAGTTCACCTTTTTTGATAAACTTACTTTAATTTATGGTAGCTTATAAGCTTTTTGAGTCAGGGACTTTTTCACTTTTGTACGTTTCCTCAGTGCTTGGCACAATGCCACTTGCGTCTAAACACTTAATATATATTCATAGATCCACTGTGTTCTTGATTTATTTGATAACAACTGGGCTATAGCAAGTTGTATCCTTGGGTGGCAGAGTGTTTTTTTAGCAGGGAAATCTGTGTTCTAAAAGGAATAATGTGATTAGAGGAAGGTCATTATTGAAGGCCAAATGTTATTTGAAGGAATGTAGTCACCAGGAAGATGGGCCAACTAACTCAGGATGCCCTAAACAGTCCTCATTGAGTGGCTACATTCTAGCATAAGCTCTCATGTTGCTTTTTTACAGAAGGTTCATGCATTACCACAGACTGTCCTCTACATGGCTGATGAGGATACTTTCGTTGGAGAGGAGGATGGCCATGGACACAAGAAAGGTGACTATCAAAACATAAGGAAATAGTTTTCCTAAGTGGTTCTTCAATATTGAACCAACCTGAGAATTGTAGATAGCATTTCAGCCCTGTAGGCATGTCATATAATGCGTTAATAAGTCTTTATGTACGTGACACTTTGTTCCAGATAACTTAAAGCCTAGTAATATGGCTCATTCCAGTTAGAGTAGAACAGTTCATTCCTGAAATAGCTTATGTGTAACTTAGCATGAATGAAACTTGTAGTTACAATACCAGGTGCATGTTGACCAAGGAAACTGTTAGTGGTTGAGTTACTGATTCTCTTCCTGATATGAGTTACTAATACATTTTTTTTGGTGTGCTAAGGCATGAAGTCTCTCATGCTCTGATTACTTCTCTGTTGAATGATACACACATGTTGAACTAAAGAGTTTTACTTACAGAATGGAGTAATTGTCCAAAGTGATTACAGAACCAAAGAAGTAGTTCTGCTTTAATGTCAGCCAAATAGAGGAAGAAAGCAGTAGGTCTTGCTTTAAAGTTCATTTGTAGCATCCTTATTTGTTGGCATCGGTATATGTTAGGGAAGGGGTAAATGGCTCATGAAAAAGTTTAGAACTTAAAGTTTGAAATATTAGTTCCTGGGGAAAGACTTTAGCGAATTGCTAAAGAGTAATTTTTAAAATATAAGCTCTTTTTAAAAAACCATACTGCATTAAATGAAGACTTGCAAAGATTCCTTCATATCTCAGTTTCTTTATCATTTTGTTGCAGCACGAAAGAGAAACCCCCAGGAAATTGCACGTGCCATTGAGAAATTGTTTCCGAAACGTTGCCATGTCCTTGGAGTTATAACTCCGGGAGTCATAGGTGAGAGAGCCTGTTGAGGTGGGACAAACATTGCCTGACTCTCTTCTTAAAAGGAAGTATGTGATTCATAGCTTTTATTTTTACATTTCCTTCATTTCTAAACATGTCCTGCAACACTGCCCCATGACAGAGAATCACAGAAAAGAAGAGAAAAGCAGTTCAGCCAAAGGGGGGAAGCATTTGCCACACTTTACTGTGTGGCTGGTGCTGGACACCTTTCATCCTTCACCTTTGCAGAAGAGGCTCATTTTAAGATTTCTTTTGGGCTTGATTTGATCACTCTAATTACGTAGCATGGAACTTTTTTTTTTTTTTGGAAGGGGAATGTCTAATGTCTTTGTATTCTTGTGGTTAATGAGTCTATTCTTTTTCTCATTCTGCTTATTTCACTTTGCATCTTCCCTTCTCTCTTCTTGAAAGTCATTGTTTCTGGTGGAGCTGGGGATGTCATACAGGTTTTTTAAAGCAAAATTATTTGGGTCTAAAAGTGATAGTCACATTTGTCATACTATTACTCTACTTGACCTAAGTAATGTTTCCAAAGTTATACCTAATATTTAAAAATCAGTTTATTTCTAAAATTAGCCTGAGGAATTGGTAAGTGTGTAGTGTAAGTTAAAATGCAGACTAGAAATATTTGATCAGTGACTTGGATCAAGGAGATGATCCAAATCTTGGAGAGAAAGCTCATGTATTGAACAACAGAGTTGAGATCCAAAAACTGGCTTTTTTCAGGCTGTAATGCACTGAATTTAATATAAAGGCCCCAGTTTGTTTTTTTAAGAAATTAGTTGTACAAGTACAGTGATGCAAGGATAACAAGACAGAGTCATAAAACCCCAGGTTTTAACGCATTTAGTTGTCTTTGAGCTTAGTATGAGTCAGCAGTGAACCATGATAGCAAAAAAAGTGAACACAATGATTAGCCTAATTTTTTCATTAACAGAGACATGAGGACAAGAACAGGGGACGTTTTGCCTTAGTCAGACTGCATCTGATCACACATCACATAGATGGGTCCTCTTCGGCTCTTATCCTCCCTCTTTACTCTCCTTATCCCTTTGTCAAAAAAAAAAATCAGCTTAAGCCTTAGCCTCATTGATTTTCTGCTGTTGCTTCTAAGCAACCTTTTCTGGGTTTTTCTGCAGCTTGTTATAATCCCTCTCATATGGGACATTCACTTGCCGAGTGATTACATAATTGTACTTGAAAATAACCCCCCGTGGGCCCAGACTGCAGAAGGTTTGAGCAATGGGCAGACTTTGTAGAGAGGCAGATTTGTCTCAACATAAGGAAAAGCTCACTGAGTTTACTTTTTAGCTTAGGGATTTTCTTGTTGTTTATGTGGAATAGTAACTTTTGTCAGCTCTTTGGACTAATGTTGCACATTACTCCAAATAGATAGAAAAATTTAAGGTCTTTTGCACCTAGAAAGTGAAACAACTTGATTTAGGTAGGTAGAATTGACTTCAGCTATCTAGATATTTTTCAGAGAAGACAATTTAAACAGTCTAGTTTAATGAAATGTATTTAATCCAGGTGTTCAAATACCTTTTAAATATAGTGGTTATCTCTAAAACAACTACTGGCTTCTGTCCTGCTACCTTTTCCCTTTTCAGGGGGGAGGGTGGGGATTAATTTGTGAGCTTGGGTTATTGATTTATTTAAGTAAGCTACTTGATTTATTTCATTCTTTATTGGTTTCATTTTAAATGTTCAAAAAGTGACTAAGGAGTTTTGGGAGGAAAATAAAGATGAAATCTTTAATAAGTGAGTGTCAACTGAATTTGTGTCAGGAAAGGGCCTTTGGATAAATAATATTCCTATTTTATTAGTCTAGAGTGTTTAGCATTCTGGCCTGGGAAAGACCTTTGGTAGAAGGTGGGATTTGGAGTTGAAGGTTAGACCAAAACCAAGTGTGAGAGGACACATTCTGCGTTCTGATTTATTTTCCAGTTACTCCAATGGGCTCAGGTAGCAATAGACCTCAAGAAATAGAAGATGGAGAAGCTGGCTTTGCAATATTGTTCCCTAAAATTGATGGAGTGAAAATTGAGACTTTTCATTTTCTGAAAGATCTGAGAAAATGTATCCATGAAAGCAAATTAATTGAAGCAGGTAAGTTGCTGTTACTGTTTGTATCGATGTTTTCACATTTGGTAGAATCTCAATGTGTATTCAGGCAAGTCTTCAAACAGAGTAACTGAGGGCTCCCATCCAACGACCCACTCTGAAAGCCTTTGTTACTCAGATGTCAGTCAACTTTCCAGTAACTTTAAGAATGGTGCAGAGCAAAAAGTACTTTGTAGACTAGAAAGGAAAGGAATAGAATTTTACTGGCAGTGGGTGTAAACTGAATCACACACTGACCACCAAAAAGCAGCATGGAAAGGAGCTACACAAGGAGAGGAAAGGGATGTGGACAAAGGGACTGACAAGACCAGGTTTGTAGTTGCAGGGCCCAGCCCTGCCTCCTGAGAATACCAGTGATGCACAAGGACATTGTGTTCTCCAGTCTTTTGAAAGTGTGACCCTGAGGACTTAATCTAATCAAGGGGATCCTATCTCCCCACACATCTTGGGTGTCAGTTCTCTGTTAGCCATATCACTACCCTTGGCAAAGAAGACTAAGCTGAGTTAGAGTTAAGCAGTTCTGCCTTCTCTCTCCTTTGATACTCTTTTTCCCAACATAGCTTTAAAAAGTCTTTTGGGTTTCAAAGCAGATATATTTGGTTGCAATATTATGTAATGTTAAGTTTACAGTTATTTACATTTTAAAAAACTCAAAGAAGAAAGCCTCCAGTACATTTGGTAAATCTTAGACTTTTAGAGGCTTTATGGAAAGATGTAGACAATAATCCTGTGGGACAGAAAGACTTTGGTGGATTGAGTTGGGACTAGTACCCACAAAGGTGAGGAGGACATCGCTGATCCAGCGTTGAGACTAAGTCAGGGCCTTTTCTTTTGAGGAATGTACGGCATGTACCAATCAGTCCCTCTTCCTGCTGCCTCCCAGCACATAAAACTGCAACAAATCTGAGATGTGTCCATGGTTGGAGTGAATCAGCTTTTTCTTTCTTTTTCTCTAACATTAGAAGGAGGCTGCTTCCTAAATTTTGTTTAGTTTGCAGAAGTTTGGATTAAAACGCTAACTTGTTATTGTGATTTTTTTCTGGTAGGGAAAGCAATTCCAAAGAACTTTAATACGTCCTGCGTTCTTGACGAGTGGAGTGTGTTTTTCTTGCCTCTGTAGGACTGCCCTCTGACAATTTACAATCAAGTATGTTTCTTCTCTGTTTAGTTTAGTTTGGAGCCTTGACAGGATTTTTATTCTGTAGGAATGTCTGAAGAAACAGGTATTTTTAAAATGTTAGTTGAATAGCTTTTGGATGGCAACTGGTTAGTGGAATAGCATAGCCATTTCTTGGGATGAGAGCGGGGTGAGGTTTCCTTCCTAAGGTTTAAATTTTTTTTTTATTCTTAAGTTAAACATACTTCCCCTTGGATATTTCCTTATACCAAGTAAAAAGAAGATTGTATGTAATACTGCAATTTTTTTTATTACAGTTTGCTTTTTTAAATGGTATAGATAATAAAATGAACAACCTGTTACTTTGAAGCCATCCTGTTTATAAGTATTTCTGCCATCTCTTCATGAGGTGGGTGGGCATGCTTCAATCATCATTCCAAATTATCAGTCATTTCCTTGATCAGAGTTCCCAAGTCTTTGAAAAAGTTTTTCTTTATAACGTTGTATAAATTGTCTTGGTTCTACTTACTTTACTTTATCAGTTTATACAGTAGACTGTATAAACTTTTTTCCTTTCAAAATCTGTTGTGGAGCAGTATTATTTCATTACATTTTCAAACCAGAATTTGTTTAGCTATTCCCCAATTGATGAGGGCCCCCTTGGTCTAGAAAAGAACTACTACAAATAGCTTTATTCACATTGGCCTTGGGGATATAGTTCTAGTTAGTGGTACTGCTGGGTTAAATAGTCTGTACAAGTTAGCGACTTCCAGATTGCTTTCCAGAATGTCTAGACCAAGTCACAGCTCCAGTGAGAACACCAGTTCTTAATTATTCAGCTATAAATGATCCAGGTCCTTGATACATCTGCTCTTAGGACTTCCTACTCTGTGATCTGTCAAGACTTCTTTTTCCTATATTCTTCCATGTTGTCCATGTACGATGGTCTCCTGGTTAGAGTGGCAGCTTTTTGTTCTGTAATGTTAAATTTTGGGAGGAGGTAACTTTCTAAGTTTCTGTTCTATTTGTGGAAGTGGATGTTCAGATTCAGGACATCAGCTCTATAATCATTTCAAAGCCAGAAGGAATTAGAGGATGTCTGACCTAGGGCCCTAAGGAGGGCTATTAGTGAGGACAGGGAAGGGAAAATCCCACCAGGTTTCTAGTACTTATGAAATGTGATTTTTTTAATTGGATGGATAAGGTTATAGATTATAAGTGAATTTCAGCTAATATAATTATAGGAAGTAGTATTTGCCTATAACATGATCATGTGAGAAACAGTGATGTTTCAGTGACAGTACTAAATTCTCTTAATATCTCATTTAGAGAGGCAGCAGCCCATATTGACCAGAGGGCTTACATTCAGTCAGGATAATCCTAATTCAGTCTTGCCTCTCAGTGCCTTAGGCAGCCCTCTAAGACCTTTCAATACAGACTGAATTGCAAAACTGCATAAGTAGAGGGAGGTCCTTTTAATGCAGGGCTTCTTAAACTTTTTCTAATCGTGACCCCTTCAGCACTTCTTAAACTGTGGGTCATAACCCTATATGGATTGAGTCTAATGGATGAATCACAGATCTAACCTCCCCCCAAAAAATTCCACATTAACAGCTTCCCAACACTTAAGGGCCATGTAATTGGATAGTTCTTTCACTTTTTGAAGTTATACATCCCTTAAGTTGAATTCAGCAAATATTTTTAAGTTTACAGAAAGCTTTGCTCAGCAATGGAAGAGGGAGGAGAAGGAAATGATGAGAAGTTTTAGTTGAGGCACTAGCTTGTCTTGTCTTTGTGAAGTTTACAGTCTAGTTGGGAATTCATGTTGGGCCTAGATTCTGTCATTCTGATGGCGAGTGGATTCATGGGATGTCAGAGTTGGGAAGAACCATTCTGTAGTCCAGCTCCCTTAACAGAAGAAGAAACTGGAGGCTGCAGAAGGGAAGTGACCTGAAATTGCTTCTGTAGGAGGTGAGAAAGGAAACCAGTTAGGGAGGAAGTAAAGGACTACTGTGCCACAGTGAGGGTCCAGCTAAAGTGGGCTAGCTTATCTGTTCTAAACAACGCCATTCAGCAGCATGGGAGGAGTAGAGAAGGAATCAGATGAGGAGTGGTGTGCTGTGATAGGACAGTTAGGGGCGATGAAGATTTGAAAACTGGGACAGTTAATATTGGGATCAAGGGAGGAAAGTGAAGTCAAAGCAAGGCTAATTGTGAAAGTTCTGAGAGCTGGCAGGCTTAGAGGACTCACTGAAGGGAAGACTAGGTTTAGGAGGGCTGAGGCATGGGAAGAAATGAGTTGGGTAATGAGCTTCAATGTGGCACCATCCCTGAATGTTCCTGAAATAGTGTAAAGGAGTAGAGGATAAATTGAAGAGGAATTGGGAGATTAGGGCAATTGTGACTGTGGAAGGCTCCATATGCTCATGCATGTGTGCAGAAATTTGTGGAGGAAAGAAAGATGATAATCCAGGTGCTTCAGTCTTTGAGAAAGGCAGTCTGCCTAACCTGGGGGGGAGGTGGTACAGTATACAACAGCCACTATGAATTGGGTAGAAAATTTTGAGGCTACTTCAGAAGAGGAGAGGTTGAGTATCGTAATTGAGAAGCAAAAGAAATCTTTAGACTCTCTTCCCAGGATCTGTTTATTGGTTCTCCTTCAGTCTTCTCCTCTCCCTACTCCTTTGTAAGATAAGGTAGAGCTAGGGCTGGAGAGAATATCTGGGGATGCTTTGTCCTTTAGGGGAGCCAGATTTCAGTAAGAGAAAGAGTGGATAGCATTGTCAGAGAAAGATCCAGGACAAAGGAAAGGCTTTCATTATAGAATGGGAATTCCAGAGGGTGCAGTGGAAAGGATGACTGGGGCTCATACAAGGGTATGAGTGGGATTGGGTTAAGGGAAGATGAGCATGAGAATGGGATGTGGAGACTGGAAGTGGTTTTCTTCTCAAGAATAATAATAATGACTAGCATCTGCCCTGTGCCAGGTATTATACCAAGTGTTCTACAAAAGTCTCATTTAATCTTCATCACACCCCTGAGAGGTAGGTATTATTGTTACCTCCATTTTACTGAAGAGGGAAACTGAGGCAAGCCAAGATTAAGTGACTTGCCCAGGGTCACTCAGCTAAAAAGTGTCTGAGGTCAGATTTTGATTATTATAGGGATAGGGCCAGAAATCAGAGAAAATGGTTAGTAATAAATAAATAGGTGGCAGTGGATAGTAAAGTCCACATGCTCTCTCCAAGGGGTGTTACTGAGGATGTGGGTAGGCTCTGACCTTGATCTCTTCTATTTGTGTTACATGGGCAAGTCACCAATGATTTACGGGTCCAGGCCCTATTCCTAGATATTTTGAATTAATAGAACATATTGTGTTCCCTACACTCTAAATCTATAAGTATTTATTTACTGCCTATTCAGGTGCTGAAGATAAAGACAAAAAAAAAAAACCCCACAAAGAGCTTATATTCTATTAGAAGAGGTAATGTGGAAATATGTGTGCTAGTATGCATGTGCACACATATACACATATCTCCCTATACACACATATATGCCTATACATATACACAGACATATAAAATGAATATGAAATAACTAAAGACAAGGTACATGGGGTCATTGACATTAGGGGGTACATCTCGAAAGAAGTGAGGGAGTCTAAAGGAGAGTTTTGACTCATTGTAGAATAGGAGCTCCTTGAAGGGAGGGATTATCTCATTTTTGAATTTGTGTCTCTGGTACCAGGTACACGGTAGGACTTATGTGATGAGTAGCCTCTTGTTTAAGGGCTCAAGCTAACCAGAACTCAGTGTCAGACTCAGGATTGACCAGTATTCATCTGTCTCCCATAAGCTCTTTTGATCTCTGTAGCTCTAGCTTTTCTAACAGGTTTAGGGGGTAGGGGGTGAGGATAAAGTCATAAAGATATAAAGTGCACAATTCCGCAGCTGATCTGTTAATTCTCTAGACCATTTATTAAGCACCGACTGTGCTAGGAATTATTTAACCATGATTAAATTATTTAGCGAAAGGCTTCTATAAAGCATTCTTTTCCATATGCTTGGTTACATAACTTCAAAATAAGTCCTTAAGCAGTTAATTTCAGAATTGTTTCTTTAAAGAGAGTATACATTCTCCTCGATATTAATAACCTCTTGCTTGCACTTTAGGCCTTTCTGTCATTGGAGTACTTGTTTATTTGGCTACACGTGTCCAAAATCTGCACATGGTCTTAGTGTATAGCAATTGTATTTTTTAACAGTGTATTCTGAAGTTCTACTGTACATATAAAACCAAATTGGAAAGTCATTTTATTTCAGACAGAAGACAATTGACAATCTAATTGGTCAAATTTTCCTATATTTTACTCAGGTTTGCAGATGCCTGCTGACTCCTAAATCCACTGTGAGTGCACTTTTATTGCTGTTGTTCTAAGTATTTAGACTTAAAATGGTCTCCAATATTTGCTGCATCTTTTTGTTTTGAATCTCAGAGGTCAGTTTTTAAGCCCCCATGCAGGCATTCTTAGTAGAGAATTCTATATTGGGGAAGGTAACACTTGAAATGAAAAGAGCTCTGATGAGAGGAGATGATGATATGAGGGCTTCTTGCCTTGTTTCTGCTGCAAACTTCTGGTACAACTTTGGGAAAGTCATTTCTGCTCTCTGGACCTCAGTTTCCTCATCTGTAAAAGAAGAGAAGGTAAGATTAAGTGATCTCTTGGTGTCCTTCTAGGCCTGTGACTGACTGACAGTTGCTTTTCTTTTTGTCCGTTACAGGTCTTAAAAACAATCCTGAACTTAGGGTGGTCCTTATTTTTGGCTACAATTCTTGGAAAATAGGAGCTGCTGGATTTCTTCAAAAAGTAGTCAACATTCTCAATGAAAAGAGTGTCATGCTAGCTGGTGGCCAGGTAGACCGCTTGACATCCCTGACGTCAGAGAGGTTTGTGCTTGTTCTGCTTCGGCCTGAATGGGAGGAGGGGAAGAAGAGCACCAACATTTTGGAGCTTTTGGGAGTGTTTGGCGGGAGTGGTATCATCCCTCTACCTCCAGACTTGCTGGCATAATTTATCTGGTTTTGCAATAGACAGGGAGGGTGGCCGACTGAAGAAAACACAGTAACTGGCATTTATAGAGTGGTTTAAGGTTTGCATCCCCACACTACCTGTGAGGTGGGTACTATTATTATCCCCATTTTATTGATACAGAAACTATGTAAGAAAAGTGAACGATTTGCCTGGGGTCACAGAGCTAGTAAGTGTCAGAGGTAGGATTTGAATGGAGGGCTTCCTGACTCGTGTCCTGACTTCTAGCTCCTGTCCCACTCAATTTCTGTACTAAGACCTGGTTTCACCTCCCATCTCCTAAAACTTGGGGATTCCTTAACTTGCTCATCTGTTAAAGGAGAGGATTCTGGGATCATAGAGCCAGAAGAGCCTTGAGAGGTCATCTCGTATTTCACCAATGAGGAAACCGGGGCCTGGGGAGTGGTGGCTCACTCCCCCTTCTCTGCCGTGCTGCCTCTTCTAGTTCTGGGAGGTCAGTTAGCAAAGTTCAGTGGTGTGCCCTCACTAAAGGGGTGCTCCAGGTCACCCCATTTCCAGGTTCATTCAAACACTCTCCTTCCACTTGAATAGTTGTGAGTGGGTGAATATCATACTTATCCTTCAGTTAAAGAAGCCCTTCTTGCCAAGGCACCTTAGCATGCATAAGTGATCCATTCTATCGGGTTGTCCTCGACACAATTCTGCCTCCTTTGTCATCCCACGCATGCCTATGTCTCCCCCAGCCTTAAAAAGATATCATTCCATCAGCAATCCATGCCAGTCAGCAAGCATTGGGTGCTAACTGCCCCAGGCTTTGTGTTGAGGATTGAGGATATAAGTACGAGAAGGAAACAGTCTCTGCTTGCTAGGGACATGTGAAGTACACAGAATATACACACACATCTATACAAAGTGGTTCAAGTCAAGGACATTTTTGGAGAGACTCCCAGACTTGCAGTCAGAGGCTTTGGAAAGGGCTTCATGCCTGTGTGGTGTCCTTAGACAGGGGACTCGGAGTCAGCAGTAAGACAAAGAGCCTGAGTCAGTCAACAAGCATTTATTTATCACTTACTGTATGCCAGGCCCTGTGCTAAGTGCTCAGGATACAAAGAAATGCAAAACTCCTTGAGAAAACCTATTCCTCTCCTCTCATTTCACTCTCTGCAGTCTGACTTCTGACCTCCTCATTCACCTGAAAGTGCTGTCTGTGATTGGGATGGTCTTTTCTCAGTCCCACTGGACTTGTCCACAGCATTTGCTTTATGACATGCTGTCTGCCTGTTCCTCCTCCAGATAATGTGCACTAACCATGCGAGCCCCCATCTTTTCTCCTCCCTCTCTCTGCAGATGGTTCTCAGAGCTCTGTGTACCTCCTCATCTTCCTCCTGAGCTACAGTCCCACATCATCCACCACCTTTTGAACATCCAACAAGTCAGTTGGAGCACTCATTCTCTTCCCCCACAGATCCTCCCACATTTCCCATGACCCTCTTGTTCACCTAGACTGCTTCCCACACTCACCCCATATTTCTCATCTGTTGCCAAATCTTGTCATTGTGCCTTCTCCACTCACACATTCCTGACTGTGGTGCAAGCCCTTTATCATTTCCCACCTTCTGGTAAGTCTCCCTGCTTCAAATTTCTTTCTACTTTAATGCTCTTCTGCCCTCTGCTGCCAAAGAGAAGGTGTGTTGGTGGCTGGTGAGGGGAGGATACTAGTTGAAGCTGGTGAGATCAGCAAATGCTTCATGTAGAAAAGGGGCAGTGCACAGGAGTGACCAAAGGGGCTAGCCTGAGAAAAGACCTGTGCTGGGTAGGTGGAGGGTCATGGTTGCTGAATAGTGAGGAGATCAGGATAGCTCATGGAGGGGAGCAATCGGGAAAAATAGAGATGTAGCTTGTAAAGCTTTACCAGCTAAGTACCGCCCTTGGGACATCCAGTATTTATTCTTAGAGATGATGGGAAATAAGTGGGGTTTGTGGAAAAAAAGAGCCAGCGTGGTCAGACTGAGCTTGAAGAAAACGACTTTGTTGGCTAAAGGAAGTAGGGAGACCAGAGGGACAGATGATGACGATTTGGGTACAGGTGAATGAGAGGAGGGCTTCGAAGGCTGCTGATCTGCGCTGCTGGCAGGAGTGATAGGGCCCTCCTTGGGAATAGGGAAATTCGGAATAGGGATAGGTTGGGGGGGGGGGGCGGGGGAGAGATAACAAGCTTTTAAAAACTAGAACATCACAGTTCCAAAAGGTTTTCTTCCCTAGGGGCACATCTTCATTTGGTACTCAACAAGAACATTTTATTATTACAAGCTTTTATCTGTCTTCAGAGATGGAAACATTTGCTTCTCTCTTTTGGAAACCATTCCTTACCTGTTTTGTTTTTTTTTTTTGTTATAATGTACCAGGTAGAAAGTGTGTAGGAGTTCTTGTGAGAGTGTTCCTTGATTGTGAATATTCACAAAGCCTCTTGTTCTGCTAGAACAACCCCTGAACCCACTGCAGTTGGTACTAAGTGGCAGTGGGGGATAGGGGAGGGCAGTACTTTAACTCCAATCCAGTGCTCTCCCTTCACCACAGGTAAAGAGGCAGTCACCGATCACCCCAGTCACTGGCCTTCCATCTCCCCTAAGCTGACCCAGTGATTAAATCCCCCAAAATAGCCTATGTACACTCTCAAAGCAAGTTGAAGGTCCAAAAAAAGAAAATTCAGACCTTAATTTCAGAGCAACATCCGTCCAGAGATGGGATTTTTAAATTAATTTTTATTTTTGTTCTGAATGCAATTGACATTTGCATACAAAAGATTGTATTAACTTAGTTATGTTCTCTGCCCTTTGCACAAAAGTGGTGCCCTTAAATGACCCCTGTGGTTTGAACAGTGATGGAAAAACAGTTTTGAATGGAGGGTTATAGCTAGTATTTCACAAGTATATGGACAGGAAGGAAGAAGACAGCCTGGGATACTGAATCCTATATAATAACATCCCAAAAGTCCAATTCCTTGACCCACACAACTTTGGGCGGGCAGAGTTTGGACCAGATGCTAGTTCAGAATACAGCTATATTAACTGTAACTGTTGCTTCTGTGACAGTTGCTGGTCTTCCTCCATACTCCCTATAGTTGTCTCTGCTTTACCCCCAGTCAATCCACTCTCTGTTACTATTGTCCATGAGTGATCATTGCTTCCACTTCAAAAATTCAAGTGATTTCTGCCAGTCTTGCTTACTTCTCTGTGGTCAAATTGTGACTTTATATACACACTCTGAAAAACCTAGAGTGAAACTTGTCAGTTGTAATATGGTCATACTCCGGTGTTGTGTGTCATTAAAAGGGAAAGTTGACAGTGTTAATCGCTTTGTCAGATGGTATCTCAGACTATAGATTTAAATTTCTTCAGCAGAAATGCCATTTAGAACAGAGGAGTCAAAACGTCCTGTGGGGAAGGAACAGTAGTGACAGTAGAACCAGATTAAAAATGTAATTGGGAAATGTTTTAACAAAATACTGATACAGTACAACATAGATAATGTTAGTTTTTGGTTTTCTAAGTATGTTTCCCTGAAGGTGTAACTTGACAGCACTGATTTATAAGATCGATGTTGTAATTTGAATGTTATCTGAGTTTTTTATTTCCTTTGTGAACCTGTATAGAACAGTCTTGGGAAGTAGTGATTAGCAGTAAGAAATGGTACAAAATAACCTTTCTCATTCCCTAGGATAATTTGTAGAAGTGCCCAAGAATAGGTAAATTGAATAGTATTGTGACATAAAATATTACTTGAGCTGGATTTCCAGTGTTCACCCTTTTTTTGCCTTTTCAATATTTCTGAATACATCAGGAAAAAAACATCAGTGATGGTCTTTAATGCTTCCTCAACTCCTCTTTCCCTCCCGCAGAAGTAACCATAGACCTGTGAGAGCTTAACAGCTGGGTCCATGTCACTTTTTTGACTCAGAATTGGGCCCAGCAGCTCCTTATTCAAGGTTAGCCCTGAGATAGCAGCTCAGTGGCAGGTTTGGATATTCATTTGCAAGTCTGTTCAGTACTGCTGAACTAGGTAGGGGTGGGGTAGGGGAGCAGTGTTCAGGTGAGCCACCAACTGCAGGGGCTGGTTCCTGTCCCAGTACTAGGGCCTGTGCTCATGTGTCTATTACTTTTCAGTAACCCCCCCACCAATGAGGCCTGTGGTGTGGTTGGCCTATCCTTCAGTGGACCACAGATCCAAAGCGCGTCTGTTCTGCTGAACCAGGATGTGAATGATGAGAAGACTGCTGAGGCTGCCATGCAGCGCCTCAAAGCTGCCAACATCCCAGAGTACAACACATTTGGTTTCATGTTCGCCTGTGTGGGCAGAGGCTTCCAGTATTACCGCACCCGCCGGAATGTGGAGGCAGATGCCTTCCGGAAGTTCTTCCCAAATGTCCCCTTGTTTGGCTTTTTTGGAAATGGAGAAATAGGGTGTGATCGAATAGTCACAGGGAACTTCATCCTGAGGGAGTGTAATGAGGTAGAGGATATTTTGCTCCACAGCTATACCACTGTCATGATTCTCATCCACCTCGGCCCGACCAAGTGAGGCGCTTGCGCTTCAGGGGTGCCCACAGCCCCCCAGCCCCCAAAACCTGGGGGTATCATGTACATATTTCAGATGAAAGTACCTTTAGAAGTATCTGTTTTATAACTTTGTTTTATGCTCTCAAGATAATGTTGGAATAGGTCTAACGATGTCAAGTGAAGGAGAACTTGTGTGTAAGATAATACTGTGTGGAGGTTGTCACTGGGTCAGCTTGGGGGAGAGGGAGGGCCAGTGCCTGGGGTGATGGGTGACTGCCTCTTTACCTGGGGTGAGGGGGAGAGCACTGGATTGGAGTTCAAGCACCCCCCCTTCCCCAACTGCCACTTAGTAGTTGTGTGCAGAGCCTTTCTGAGCCTCAGTTTCCTCATCTGCATAATGGAGAGAACACTTGCACTGCCCAACTCACAGGGTTGCTGTGAGGCTAAAATGGAATATGTGTAAAGCACTTTGTAAACCTGAAAGTGCTACAGAACCGTGTAAGTGATTATTGTCAGATAAATTATAATCTTGGGGCCATAATCATGAAGTTTTTTGTTTTCTTCAAAAACATACAACATTGGTCTGTTGTCTCCTTAAGGGAGACCTTTTCTCAACTGCACCTGTTTTTCAGACACTTTAATAAAGTTATTACGTTATTTTTACTCATTGCATAAAAGTTACAATAAAATATTTTGTGGTGGGAGTTGGTCCACTGAAATTATTCAGCCTGAAGAACAAATTTGCAAGACCAATCAACAGTATTACTTTATAGATGAAAGCTATTCCTTTCCATTTGTCAATAAAGAAAACACAAGTTAACTCTTTTGTTCCCCTTCTTTTTGTAGCCTGAATAGCAGGCACCTGAGAATAAGTTTACTGTTACATTTTTGTTCTTGGAAATGAACTTGAACATGACTGCTTTGCAGCTAGATTGTATAAACCGTTAGGGAGAAAGGGGAGATTAATACCCAGACCTTTCACAGCAGACACTGAGCAGCAGCAAAGCTGTGGTTATGGACAGTACCAGCGAGAAGCAGCTCATGGCATAATGGAAAGAACCTGGCTTCAAAGGCCAACTGAGCCAATCAGTTCAGCTTTGTGACTGTTAAGTGGTTTCATACTAGATTGACCTGAATCCTGATCAACTCTGTCAAGAAAGGGTTATTAATGGTTCTCTGTGTATTATTGTTTTATTTCCCCCAGGGGTTCTTAGAACCCAATGTTTAAATCCCTTGATTAAGTTAGGCTGAGGACAGACTTCCTTTTAGTGGCATGTCCAGCCTGAGGAGCTGCATTTCTGGAAGGACCAGGACTACTCTGCCCAGCTCCAAAGATCACATTCAGTGAAGGACATTGACAGATGAGCTCATTGAGAGCTATGTTTATGAGCATTAACTGAAAAAATGAGGGATGTTTCCAGGCCCAAATTAAACCGGGAGGAGCAACTAGGATAGTGAGTTGTGCATCACTGAAGGTGTTAAGTGGAGGCTTGATGACTTGGTCAAAGGATTTCTTTTAAAATAAGGGTCCACCCAGGTGACTTCTCATTTTTATTCTCGCTAAGATTCTACAAAGTGGGTTTGGAGTTTTATTTGTAGAATCTCTGACTTCTGCAGTAACTGTTGACCAATTAGCTGACACTTGCTAATTTTCTACCCTTTTTTATGATGGTTCTACTGAATTTGTTCTACCCCAAAGCAAGCGCCACACATCAGACACATCCCTCCCTGACCTTTTTGACTATTTGAATCCTCTGTCAGATGAGTGCATTTTCATAAAACTCAACCCCTCACCCTAAGCAGATTATTTACCTAGAAAATTCTATACAAGAAATAAGGCCAAGAATTGGTCAGTTTATTTATACAAATCAAATATGAAAGTTTAGGAGTATTTCCCAAGGGACATTCATTCTGTTGTTACAGTGACCACCAACAAGATATTCAGGGAATCCCTTTCCAACTGAGACCAAACATCTTGCTTGTGTGTTTACAGCCTTGTCCCAAGGCAGAATGGTTGTCAAAGATAGAAGATGAAGTGAGTTGAAAGGAAATGAACCTTCTGGAGAATCACCACTGCCTACCTGATCCTGAGAGACTACTATCCCTGAGTTCAGTGATTATGTAACATTTGAGCTAGGACAGCTGGCTGGCTGGCTGCCATTGTGAAACATCCTTGGCTTAGATAAGAAAGATTGCCAATAAAGGAATAACTCGTATTACCTCAGCTAAAAAACAAACAGAAGAAATCGTGAACAAATAAGAGGAAGATTAGGGAGGTGGTGGTGAGTTTTGGACTCCAGGTCAGAGGGCTTGGGCTTGAGGATTAGCTCTGTGTGACCTCAGACTAGTCACATTTTCACCTTCTGCCTCCTCTTGTACCTGGCCATAACAAATGAATGAACTGTTCTCTTTGGCCCATCTGTCAGATGAGGTGGCTTGGACTTAGAAGGTCTCCCAAGCCTAGGTTGCTTTCAAAGTCAGAAGCCAAAATGAAATCCTTACCCAATGGATAGAGAATGTGAAGAAAACCGAGCGAGGACACAGCCGAGTAATATTTGCAGGAGTAAAAACTCAGCTCTCATGCATGATTGTCTTCTGCAGGACTACTTAACTGTTGGACTGTACACTACTTAGTCAAGACTGGTCCATTGGGCTACTTCCTTTTTCACTTACAGATTTTCTTTCCAAAGGCTGTTTGGCTGAATCTTTTTCTTCATGCCATCACCCAAAGCACTCAGGTAGCAGCCAGAGCCCTGAACTTGGAAGGGGCAGCTTTGAGTCCTGGTTTTGCCATTTACCTTGGGGGACCTTGGAACAAGTCACCACTTTCCCCTCTATCCAGTGGGGCCACATGCATGCCCTGTTTCCAAGGCTTGCAGTAAACAAAGTGATTTGGAAACCTTAGTGAGCTAGACAAATGTGAGCAGTTATTAGGCAAATGAGATCTTTTTTTACCACCACTGCACTTCCCAAAAGACCAAGACAAGTAGGAGCCTCTCTCCCCCAACTCATTTGAGTCTCAGCTTGCATGTGCAGTGAGGTCAGAAAACTGAATTTAGGCTATTAACACGTAATGAAAAAAACTATGGCCAACAAGGAGGATAAGGAGGCATGAAACCTGCAGAAGACTTCCAGAAGGATAAAACTTGAGCTTTTGTGGATTTTGGTGTCCACCAGATGTCCTTGGCCAAAATAAAACACGGTAAGCCTTGTTTTTACGGATGGATGCATGTGGTCACAAACACTTGAGGAGCAGGAGATGGTAGAAGCAGTCAATTCCTGTTTTTAAAGCACTGCAGATTGGCTCAGGACCTGCTTTGGTGAAACCCCTAAAAATAATTAAAAATACAATAAAAAATTGTTATACATCTTGTCAGCTAAAATATTTCCCTGTTATATATGCAGATGCAAATAGTAAAGATGAACAGTTCTTTGGGTGGGAAGAAGCTCCAAAGCATTTTTTCATGTAATTTTAATGTGAATCGGACATGAGTATCTTCTCTCTGTGTAATATTTATAATAACCTTCAGAGCACAAATAGAGCTGGAAGGAACTTAGTGGTCATTGAGTCCAAGAACCTCACTTTACATCTAGGTAAACTGAGACCTGGGGCAATCATATATCTTGCCTAAGGCCATACAGGTAGTAAACACCACAATCAAAATTCAAACCCATGTCTTCTTTATAATTAATTAGTTTTCAACATTCACTTTTATTAAGATTTTGAGTTCCAAAATCCCCCTCCCCAAGACAGCATGCAAGCTGATACAGGCTATACATGTACAACCATTAAAATTATCAATCATGCTGTGAAAGAAGAATCAGAACAAAAGTCCTGTGTCTTCTGATACCACAAGAAAATAACTTTTACATTTCTAACTAGTATTTCCTTCTGAGAATAGTATATCGAAATATCTTGGGTCTCTTGTCAACTCTGATTTGAAGATTAAGCTGTGGAAATCTGAGTTCGTGGAGAAGTGAGGTCCCTTACAAATCCCCATCCCTATGAATGAATTAGCAAGCCCAGCAGTTTGCCTGTGCAATCATGGGCATGCAACTTTCTGGGCTGTAAAATGAGATGATTTTAAAGACCATTATCACTCCAAGTCTATGATTCTATGACCTTAGGAGATAGCTTTAAATATAGACTGTTGCTAGATTTGATCAGTAATTATTTTTGCAGCATAATGCTGGATGAACAATTTTTACATGTGGCACACTAAGATTGTGTGTTGTGTGTGTGTGTGATAGAGTTCTTTGGCCCTGTCCAGGGAAGCCTACAGATTCTTTCTCAGACAATGATTTTTAATGCATAGCATAACATACTTATGGTTGCAAAGGAAAACAAAGATGAGTGATAATAAAGATGCATTTTTTCCCACCCAAGTTTACCTCTTGAAATCTATCTTTGGATCCCTTGGTGGATCTGTGAACCCCCCAGTTAAGAACCCCTCATCTAAAAGATATACTGTTCAAAACATTCCTAGAATTTCTAATGCCATTACTTGGATTACTTTAATGAATAAAAGATGGAGATTTCGGCACAAAAAAAATTGTTTTGATAATTGAAAACCAGTGAAGGTTTTAGATCATTTATAACAAATCCTATCCCTCTCGTCAACCAGAGAGGCAGGGTCTGTGAGGATAGAATGTACATGTAAAAGTAGATGCTGGCACTAGATAGCAAAGCAAGCTGAACAGTCAGGAGGTTTAGGGGTTAAAGGGAAAAGAGAAACTTGTCTCCCTCTTTTCATGGAGGAAAGTCTTTTGGCTCACTTCTCTCCAAGTTCCCAAGTTTCTTTTAAAGCCCCCTGCATTCTTAAAATGATGACCCTCTAGGGGTTTGAAAATGAGAGTAAGGATTATCCCTTGTTTGCTCCCTTAGCTTCTAGGAAAAGGAAGGAGAAGAAGGCATTGGTCACTGTCTTCAGCTCAGGCTAGAACAGCAGTCCAGGACCTGCTCCAGACATGGATCATGCTTCCATCTTTAGTACCCTGACTCAGGGCTTCTCAGGCCTCCCATCACCTCATCACAGTCTCTTCTTTCTGCTTGTTTTGTTAGGCTTGGCCTCTGCCTCTTGCCTACAGTTCAGCTCCCCATTCCCTCTCCTTCCTCCAACCCACCCCAGCTCAGGTTCAAAGGCATTCTGGGGAGTTTATCTTCAGGTCTATTTAAGAAGACACTCCACTCACATCTGTTTCTCTTTCTTCCTTGCCCAAATCTTTTGGCTAAATTCCAAAATGAAGAGGAGAAAGTGACACATGTAAAATGAACGTCCAAAGAACCAAGCCTGAATTTCATATTGTGTCCAGTGATTAGACCATATCTGTCATCTGAGAATGAGCCTAGTCAAATTCAAATAGACTCATCACCATGTTGGTCATGAGATGATTAATTTTTTTTAACTGTCTCTTCCTATATTGCCTTTGCACAGAGGCCACTGAATATTAAAGTCATATGCTTATTTAATTGGGATGGTCCTAATGAGTTGCTTATAGAACACACAGCACAAGCTACAGTTCTTTCATCCCATGAAGTAATGTTTCTACATTGCCTTTGGTGATAAAGTAAAACCATCTCCTTTCTTTGCCTTTCCAAGTAGAACCTGTGAGTCATCCTTCATTTGTCTGCATCTTCCTTCTACCATCTGGTTCCATTTATAGCAAGAATGTCAATATTGACACAATTTAGCTCCCCTAAGAGTATGGCCCCTCATTGCTTACTGGATATCATATATAGAATACAAATGGTCAAGTTAATGTTTTTAGGTGATCTGAAGATAGTGTGATTCTTAGGATTCTTTTCTATCTATACCACTCTGTCACCAACTTTGAAGAAGCAGAAAGGCACAGCAGGTCTGAGAACCATTTTATTTCATGAGTTGCTATGGACAAGGAATTTACTGGTAGCTCACATGCAGGTGATTAACCTCTACATATCTAGCTGGGCTGGGTCCTTGGAATGCAGAGAGTCTCTTATCAGGTCTATACACCAAATCTTTCACTCCTATATCTTGTACCTCACTGGCTCAGCCTTTGGGAATCCACAGTCACATCCATGTCATGACAAGATATCAGAAAAATCATCCCTGTGCAGGATCTTTTCTATATATCTTTTTTTTAAATGAATTTTTATCGATATCTTTTGTTTTTACACCACTTATATTTATCCACTGTATCCCTTTTCTTCCCCCCTTGTTATGATAATTTATAACAAAGAATAAAAAAGAGAGGGGAAAAGTAGTTTAGCAAAACTAATTAACATGCTGAAAAAGTCTGGCATTATATACAAGAATCCACATCCATAATCCCCCCACTTTTGCAGAGAAACAGGGCAAGGAGCCTTCTCATATCTCTTCTATGGGATCATACTTGGTCATTCATTATTATTTTTCAGCACTTAGTCTTTAGTTGTTCTTTCCATTTACATTGTTGTAGTCATTATATACGGCACATATATGTACAAACATACATATATGTATTTTTCCTGATTCTGTTTACATCAGTTCATATAAATCTCCCCATGCTTCTCTGTACGTAGCATTTTAAAAATGTAAATTACTCATTTATCTTCCTATGCATCCCTTTAGATCTTTTTCCTCTCCACTGAAATTGTTTCGCTTTACATCTTTGGAAGTCCATTTGTGTCTGCGTTCCATCATTTCTAGGCTGATTTTCCTCATAGAATTTTAGTCCATGAAATCCTTTGACTAAACTTGAAATCTGCTTTTCTTTAAGTCTAAGGTCCATGTCAGATAAGCCCTGACTCTCCTCTACCTTCCCTACAAAGCTTCCCATCCTTTTTTAACCCAGCAGCCAGGTCCTCTTAATGGGTCAAAATCACATCCAGTACTGTAGATCCCCTTCTTGCTTCCTCCATTTTGGAAAGGATGAGATTATTGCAAAGGTAAGGCAAGGTTTTATCAGCTGCTCTGTTTTTGGCAGAACAACTCAAGTCATGAAGTCGTAGAGGGTCCCAAACCTTTAGTCAAAAAGAACAATCTTCATTCCAGATCACTATAAAACAGACCCCTCTCCTTTCCTTCTTCCTAACCCATTTCTGTTTTATGCTCCTGTCCTACCTATATTGATGACTCAAGATTACAGGGATCTGGGTTCTGAAATGCTTTGAGTCCGGGTCCTGGAATGATTGTGTGCCCACTGTGCAAGTCCTAGGCTCTTCTTCCCCAGCTTGGCTGCAAGAGGATGACTATGGCCACAGGAACTCATGATGCCCCACTCCTCTAAGGGTTAGAAATAGACTCACAAAAGGTACCAAAATAAAGTTTTCCCTCAGTTGCATCTCAGTATGAGTTTAAGGAGTTAATAGGAGATTCAAGAATTTTAAAACAGACTCCTTCCTTGACCCTAACTCCTGATGCCTGATTAGATCAAGAAAGATAAAGAAGCCTGACCAGTTGTGTATATTATTCCTATCAGGTGACATGTTGCAACATGTTTCTTCAATGAAGGAAGAGGAAAGGGTTAAAGAAGCTTTTAAAAATATATATACAACCTCTACCTTCTCTGGCTTCGTTTATTCCCTCACATCTTGGACGTAATATCTTGGTTCACTTGGCTGGTGCTTCTTCAATTCTCTCCATGTTCTAGGGAAAGTAACATTTTTGTGATCAAAGGCATTTTCTTTGCCTCTCAAATCATCATTTCTCTCCCTTTCTTTTCCCTGTAGACTCCTATTTAAGGCCCAGGAGACAGAATGCTGGGTCTGGAGTAAGAAAGACTTGATGGCATTAGAGAAAGAGACCTTGAAATCTTACACTGGACATGGGTTCAGTCTTGCTTTGGAAAGTGGATTCATAGTCTATCTACGTGTATACAGCTAGGGTGTCACTATTGTTTGAAGGTTTGCATAGTGCTTTACATATATGAACTCATTTCATCTTCACAATAATCCTAGGAAGCAAGTGCTAATATTATCCCCATGTTACAGATGAGGAACCTGAGTCAGACAGAGGCTGAGTGATTTGCCAAGGCTCACACAGCTAACAAAATATGAGACTGGATCCGAATGCAGTTCTTTTGACTCCAGGTCTAGGGTTTGATTCCTTGCCCCTCATAATTGTATCTTTTCCTCCACTAGAAAAAAATCTCCTTGAGAGTAGAACCATATAATTTTTGTCTTAGGAAGTAAAAAAATGAGTATTTTTTAAGCACCTACTATATATCAAGTACTGGGTTAAGTGACTTACAAATATCACCTCATTTGATCCATATAAAAACATTGCAAGATAGGTATTGTTATGATTCCCTTTTCACAGGTGAGGAAATTGAGGCAGACAGGTTAAGTGACTCACCCAGGGTCACACAGCTAGTAAGTGTGTGAGGGTGGACTTTAACAAAGGTCCTCCCAACTGCCAGGCCCAGAGCTCTGCCCTCTGTCCACCTGGCTGCTCCACTACCTAGCTCTCTTAATATACTTAGCATGGGACTAAATACAAGCTTATTGATTGACTGAATCTGGACAGAATTATCACAGCTATAAAAAGATCATAAAAGTTACTAAAGTTTAAATGCTTTCAATCAATACATGGAAAGCCTCTTGGGCACACTTACAATCCAGAGGCACAGAAAGTGTCCCAGCCAAACCCATCCTAGAATATATAATCATTGGAATGAGGAGACCCCTCTACTACCCGGGAGTCTGGAGAGGGCCTCCAGATATTTGGTGAAGCAACGATTCAATGGAAATGTCAACTCTTAAAACTCTGGTCTAGCAGTTTTGTTTAAAAAACGAAACCAACAAAAAATGAAGGTAATTCACTGTGTAGGGTTGTAGTTGATTCCACAGGATTTGAACATTATTGGATGGAGTGAAGCTGGCAACAAGTCATCTTAAAAGTCTGAGTGCAGTTTAGGGTTAGGCTTTAGTAGCTTAAAACTGCATTCAGATTTTTGGGATGCCCTGTATATCTTCCACTAAAATCCTCTGATGCCTCATCATGTCAACAGAAAATACCAGGTTAAAAAAAAAAAAGACTTCAAGCTATGGTTCTTCAAACTGAATTGTTTTTGGTTTCGGTGGTGATATCAGCACCCCTTTCTATCAGTGGAGAGCCATAGCAAAAACAGGAATTACAAATCTCTTCCAAGGACATACTTCTCTCCAAAGAGAAGGAAAGGATGCACCAAAACCAAAATACCACAGGAGTGAAATGCAGGACTGCACCTTCTGAGAGCAAGTAGTTTCCATCTCCAGCTCCTGTTAAGGATGAGGAACAGAGTTTGGGCGAAGACCCTTGTTACATTTAGGGGCACCTTTACCTTGGTTACATATAGGAGCAACTCAGCCAGCTTCAGAGCTAACTCTAAAGACCTCACATCTGGAGAGTTTTTCCTTTTTGTCAAATATTTCTTTCCTCAAAAGTCTCTGCCTTCTGTAAACAGCTCTGAGTTCCCTTGGAGTGATCAGTGTTTTTTCACCTCCCACACTCTTTTGGGAATCCTAATGTTGATGAGTGTCTAGGGACATCTAGGGAAAGGAAATTGATGCCTTAGAGGCTAGTTCATCCCTCTTCCTGGCCTCTTCATATTCAATTAAGGTATTTAAGCCTCTAGAGTGGAGAATGTCTATTTTTCACCTGTTGGCTTTTTACCATTCTGTCTTTGAGCTTCTACAGATCCATAGCTTTTGCAACCTGTCAAACCCTTCCCCCCATTTCTAAATCTCCCCACAGATTAAATGACAGAGTCTGAAGGTGTGGAAGGGCCCCTGCCTGAGGCCTTATGTTGATGCAATAAATATATCCCCATGAAACAGGAGTAATTTCTTTGCTTACTATGCAACACAAACCCTCCTGGCGGGTACCACACAGGGACAGATCTAAATGCAGATGAATGCTGAACAAACTTTACATTTACTCACTGTTGTAGATGTTGACACTGCTGGTTTCTACCAAGTCAACGTCATACTGGGCTGAATTTGCCCTCTGGAGCTGTCCTTTCCTGACCGGAAAGAGAAGAAAAAGAAAGATGAGAGGAAAAAGTTTAGGTTGCATTTTTTGGAACGTTTCTCCCCCAACTGCTAAGAATCAACAATAATAGATACTGGGAAATTGTCCATACTCGAAGACACTGTTATTGGACCATAACTTCTATGAAGACAGAGGTTCCATGTCTCTCTCCTCTGTGTGCCCCGTAGCATGGCAAAGTGCATATAGCCCTCGATAAATGAACTATGTTTCAACTATCTTGGTATGTCACCATCACCTAGCACAGTGCTGTCCACATTGTAGGCATTTAAGAAATGGTCATCAAATGTTGTTATTGTTGGATGAATGACACTTTTTTGAAAATACACCATAGATTTAGGTCTGAAATGGACCTCAAAGGCAATGGAATCCCACTCCTCTTTTTACAGATGAGGATACTGAGGCACAGGGAGGGTTAAGACAAAGGTCCCACCGCTAATAAATGCCTGAGGCAGGATTTGAACTCATATCTTCCTGACTCTTCACCCCTGCTCTACACCCACCACTCCATCCACTGTCCCATCCATCAGCTTCCAAGTAGGGGGCCTCAGATGTTGATAATGATGCCTCTATTTCATCTGACAGACTGTATTATGTTGTTTCAGGTTTTTTAACTCATCCCTTTGGGAAATTTGAGAAACAACAATTACATTTTCATTGTATTGGAGGAACCAAGGTGTAGAGCTAGAAAGGGCCTCAGGGATCTACTAGTTCAACTACACCCCTGATCAACTAGTAGATCAACTAGAGAACCCAAGCAACTTGGGGGAGATCACCCAGAGAAGGACCGAAGCAGGCCCACCATTTACATGTCAGTGACTCATTTAACCTCTGCATAGCTCTATCTATCCTCTATATAATTTGCTTTGTGTGCATTTATTTACACGTTGCTCCCCCCCCCATTAGACTGTAAGGTCCTTGAGGACAGGGAGTGTCTTTCTTTTGCCTCTTTTTGTATTCCCAGTGCTCAGCACAGTGACTGGCCCAGAGAAGGCACTTAATAAACATTTATTGAATTGACTAGATTAGCTTTAATATTGCTTTTATTACATGCTTCTACTTCTATGATCTTTTCATCTTTCTGCTAATATGAATCTCAACTCCTGTACCACTTAACCCAGAGTTTCTTAAATAGGGATTGGTGAATTTGTTCTTAAAAAACATTTTGATATGTGTATTTCAATATAATTGATTTATTTTGTAATCTTATGCATTTTACTTTTTTACATTCAAGGACATCACTTTTGAGAAGAGGGGATCGCCAAAGCAATTTGTGTTACAAAAAGGTTAAGAACCCCGCCTTGGAAGATTGCATACATGAGTCACCACAGGCAAAAAAATGCAACCAACCAACCAACCCATGCCAAACTTTTGGTGCTGAGCCCTTCTCATTTCATTAGGCTACCAATGGGGCCCCCAGGCTTTGAGAAAATCCCTTGTCTTTATTCCCAAGCAAACTAGCTAGTCAGAGTAAGGGTACCATATAAGGTATCACCATCCAATAATGTTCACAAGATTCCAGATTTGAATCCTAAAAGAGGTAAGATGAAAAGAAATATTACAACAAACATTATATTATTATAGAGGAAATTATATGTAAATATATTTACAGAGATCAAAAATTATAGATGGAAATATTATATTATTATAACTTAGTAAATTTACCAGGACTGGTGGGTCTAGATTGAAAATATTTAGATAAATGTGTGGATCTTAACCAGGTCTGTAGGAGAATAGCTCCCTACCTAGATGGCATTGCAGAGGCCCCTCTTTTTACAGATAAGGAAACTAAGACCAACGGTTAAGAGAACTGCCCAGTGCCATGCGGGCAGTGAACGAGAGAGAGAAGACTTAAGGCTTAATGTCCAAACCTGTGTGCCAGCGAAGAGGAGGCAGTGGGAGTAGAAAGAAGTGGGGACAGATTGAAGGGATTGAAAGAAAGGTATTGGTGGAGTCAGCTCCTACAGGTTCATGGAAGCTTTGGGGTAAACTTTTGTGGAGAACACTTGTAACTCAGAAATAAATACTTCCCATCAGGGTTTAATCTATTGTTTTGTTAATTATCTGGACTTAAGAAAGTGATGGAGGGAATACTAATAATTCAGATTAACCCTGAAGGCATCATACATAAGTTTTTCCGGAGAGCCGGTTGTTAAGAACATTTAACAGCAAATCCCTGCGTGAAAACCATATGATCTGGAAGTTTGGGACGAGAGGAAAAAGAGAAGTTAAATATGATTCCAGAATTACAAATGACTGGGAGGATTAAGGCACCTCTTGAGAAGTTGAGGAGGAGGTAGGTTTAGAGGCAAGATGAGTTCTGTTTGAATTCATGTTGAGTTTGAGGCTAGAACCATCCTGTTGTGAATTTATGAAGTTACCTTGCTGTAATATTTCTCTTCATCTTACCTCTTTTAAGATTCAAATCTGGGATCTGGGTGAACATTCTAAGATGGTGATATAACTGCATGAGGGATTGGATCCCCAGAAAAAAAGCAGTTCTCACCTTTCTACCCAGAGACATGCCCTCCATCCCTACCCTTTGTGTTCTTTCTCAAATTCTGTCCTTTTCATGGGCCTGTATCCCTTGGAAATCTTATGCTTGATGCCACTTAAGAATAGCTTCGCACCTCTCCTCTTCCCCAATATCTCTATCCCTCTAAAACTTATGTGGTACCCTTACCCTGGCTGACCAGTTTGCTTGGGAATAAGGAAGAAGGATTTTCTCAAAGCCTGAGGACTCCATTGTTAGAGCTAAAGGACAAGGATGCCCATTGACTGAGACATCTGCATCTCCGTTCAACAGAATCCAAAAGCTGGAAACTTGTTTGTCCTTTGTTCTCAAAGAGGACCATGACATCAGGGAGGTGATGCCATGACATGCAACTGAATTGGAATTAAGTGAGGCAGGGCCATGCAAAGTCACCAGTTTCACTTTTTCCTCTGGAGCCATCTGAGTCCAGTGGCCAGATATGGATCAGGACATTGAGGATGTGGTGGGAGACCTTGGTCTTTTTAAGCTAAGATCTTTAACAGGTCTCAGTTTGACTGAGGCAATGCCCATTCAGTAATTAAGGCTAATAAAAAAAATGAGGCAAAGAATGGCCTCTTTTTTTAAAATTTATTTTCAGTGTTCCACAATCACTACCATACAACCTAGACATTCCTATTAAATACATTTTCACCACAGTCATGTTGTATAGAAGAATTAAAATGAAAGGGAGAAATCATATAACAAACCAAAACGTAATACAAAAGAAAATGATATGCTACAATCTGCAATTGAGTTCCATAGTTCTTTCTCTGAATGTGGAAGGCATTTTGCCTTAAAAGACCACTGGGAATTTAAGTCCTTGCATTGCAATGAAGTTCTAAGTCTACCAGAAAAAGTTCTCACACACTGTGGTTTTTGCTGTGTACAAAGTTCTCCTGGTTCTGCTCCTTTCTCTAAGTATCAGATCACATGAGTCTTTCACAGGCTTCTCTGAGTCTTCCTGTTTATCAGGAAGTTTTATGAGTTTGAGGCTTATAGCACAATAGTATTTCATTACATTCATATACCATAATTTATTCAGCCATTCCCCAATTGATGGGCATCCCCTTGATTTCCAGTTTTTGGCCACCACAAAAAGAGCTGCTATAAATATTTTTGTACATGTGGGACCCTTTCCAATTTTTATGATCTCTTTGGGATACAGTCCTAGAAGTGATATTGCTGTGTCAAAGGGTATGCACATTTTTGTAGCCCTTTGGGCATAGTTCCAAATTGCTCTCCAGAATGGCTGGATCAGCTCACAGTTCCATCAACAATAACTTTGTGTTCCAACTCTCCCACATATTCTCCAACATTTATCATCTTCCTGTTCTGTCATATTAGCCAATCTGATAGATGTGATGCGGTATCTCACAGTTGTTTTGATTTGCATCTTTCTAATCAATAGTGATTTAGAGCATTTTTTCATATGACTATAGATATCTTTAATTTCTTCCTCAGAAAACTGCCTGTTCATATCCTTTGACCATTTATCAATTGAGGAATGACTTGTATTCTTGTACATTTGACTCAGTTCTCTATATATTTTAGAAATGAGGCCTTATCACAGACACTAGTTGCAAAAAATTCTTTCCTAGTTTTCTGCTTCCCTCCTAATCTTGGTTGCATTGGATTTGGTTGTGCAAAAACTTTTCAGTGTAATATTATCAAAATTATCCATTTTACACTTCATAATGCTTTCTATCTCTTCTTTAGTCAAAAATTCTTCCCTTCTCCATAGATCTGATAAATACACTATTCCTTGCTCCACTAATTTGTTTATTGTATCAATCTTTACACCTAGATCATGTACCCATTTGGACTTTATTATTGTATACAGTGTCGGGCATTGGCCTATGCCTAGTTTCTGCCACACTGTTATCCAGTTTTCCCAGCAATTTTTGTCAAACAGTGAGTTCTTATCCCAGAAACTGGGGTGCTTGGGTTTATCAAACAGTAGATTACTATATTCATTGCCTACTGTGTCTTGAGTACCTAGAATATTCCACTTATCTACCCTTCTGTTTCTTAGCCATTACCAAGTGGTTTTGATAATTGCTGCTTTATAATACAATTTGAGATCTGGTAGAGCTAGGCCACCTTCCCTAGCATTTCTTTTCATTAGTTCCCTTGCTATTCTGGACCTTTTGTTCTTCCAGATGAATTTTGATATTTTTTCCAGCTCTAGAAAATAATTATCAGATAGTTTTATTGGTATGGCACTAAATAAGTAAATTAATTTAGGTAGAATTGTCATTTTTATTATATTGGCTCAGCCTAAGCAACTGATGTTTTTCTACCTACTTAGATCTGACTTTATTTGTGCGAAAAGTGTCTTGTAACTGTGTTCATATAATCCCTGGGTTTGTTTTGGCAGGTAGACCCCCAGGTATTTTATGGTGTCTACCCTAGCTTTAAATGGGATTTCTCTTTCTATCTCTTGCTGTTGGGCTTTGTTAGTAATATATAGAAATGTAGAAGATTTGTGTGGGTTTATTTGAACCTGCAACTTTACCAAAGTTGTTTATTATTTCAAGTAGTTTTTTACTTGAATCTCTGGGATTCTCTAAGTATATCATCATATCATCTGCAAAGAGTGATAACTTTTTTAAAAAAAAATAGATCTGGGAGAGGGAAGACCCTTAGGGTTTCTGGTCAAAACAGAAACAATTATTATTTACATTCATTGGGAGCCAGGCAGGGACTAAATAGTGACTAAGTAGGGCTTGATCTGGGACCAGAGTGATTTGGGGTTAGGGCTGAAACTTAAGAAAAATGAAATATCCATAGTCACACAGCTCATAATTACAGAAATCAGGATTTGTACTCAGGTCCAAATATAGTGCTCCTTCCAAACTACAGGACACTGCCCTTCCAAGCAGAACCTTGAATAGAATAAACCAACTTTTATTTCTCTAATTCTTTTTCTAGGTCTTTTTACTTAGAGTATAAGGATGAAACCTCTAAGGATAGAGGTCACTTTGACCAGACTAACTTCCCTGTAAGTGAACATGCAAGAGGGTTCATTGGGATTACCTCTAGAAACCTTCCCCTTTGATTTGTTAGACTCACCCTTTATGTTTCCCTAGAATACGCAGTGGTTACACTCCACCTGATCCCCTCTTTTCTTTTGAACTGAGCCTATCATTTCATTGGTATAAGAAATTCCCAAAGAAGAAACTCAATCGAATGTAGATCAGCCTTCATAGGCCTGACCCAGAGTCACCTGGCTGAACTATGTTCTTTCTTGTGAGGATGGAATTCAGAAAGGACAGGGAATGATAGCTAGAAAACAGAAAAGGGCACCAGAAAGTCAAGTTCCAAACTTTTGAGTAGAGGAAAAGAGTGAAGAAAAGTGATGAGGAAGGTGTCCGGGGCTGCTGGGCCTCACATCTTGTGGGGCCCGGGGAAACTCAGTCCTATTTGGTCCCCTCCTTCTTAGTCTGTCCCTTCATGTTGCAATGTACCCCCTCTACCTGGGCATTTAGAGGTACCCTACCACTCAAACTTGGAGGAGCATACTGTTGATCCGTCTCTCTCCTGAGAAATGACCTTACACATCTACTGTCTGCCTCTTCTTGCCCTGTGTGACAAAACATCCCTCAGAATCTCATTGTCTGCTTCAATATTTTTATTACTAGCCTTTAGTTAGAATCTCCAAATAGATTCTAGCCAGTGGTCTCATTTCTCATCAGGCAAAAGACAGACAAATGGAATAATGCTATCCTAAAGGGGGGTATTTTTGCTGTTTTAAAAATCCCTGAGTACACTCTTTTTCATTGATTCATTAGTTTCTTAAATATATATTTAATAAGCATCTTTAATAAGTTATATTGAATAAGTATAAGTTAATAAGTATATCAAACTTTACTAAGTTTGTTACACTGTGCCGGCAATGAGGAGATGGGAAGATAATCTATATCTTTTCCATTGGTGGTCATGATCAGTTTCCATCAACAATCATTCCTAGGCCTCAGATCTCCCTCTTGAACTCCAGTCCCACATTACCAGCAGCCTGGTAACCATCCTCACATGGATGTTCCATTGGCAAATCAAACTCACCATGTTCCAAATAGGAAAACGAAGTCTCATTCTCTCTAAACTCAGACACTTCCTAACTTTTCTATTAGGTTGAAAGCACTGCCATTGTTCTAATCATCCAGGTTCAGAACCTTAACATCTTCCTCAACTCCTCACATTTGTACATCTATGCATTCATTCAACAATAATTTATCCAGTGCCTACTGCAAGGCACTTTTATGGGTCCTAGAGATACAGAGACAAAACAAACAGTCCCTACCCTCGGTGCTTATCGGTGACTCCATCAGAGTCATTCATAACAGCATAAAGCTGAGGACAGAGCCTTGGAGCCCTTCATTGGGGACCTCTAAGTTGACATCAACCAACTAATGACTACTTTGCAAGATGGACATGCTACCATTTAGACTATATATTTCTCCATTCTGCTCACAATGATATCACGAAAGCCACAGATTTCAGCAAAACATTTGAAAATGTATTCTGTGTCTAGCATATTTCCTTATTCTACTCATCTAATTACACTACCTATATTGTGCTTAATGCCAGATACTATAGTGTAGGAGAGACATAAGGCAGGATGGTGAGATCCATGTCATATAGGGATCACTTAAGGAAATGGGGAAAGCAGCTGGAAAACAGAAAACTTGTCAGGGGAGATGTTGATGGCAGTGTGTTCAAAAGACTGCCACATGGAAGAGGTGGATAAAGGGCAGAACCAAGCACAATGGGGAGAAGTTCCAGAAAGGCAGATTTAGAAGATTTGGGGCAGCTTGGTGGTGCAGGGGAGATAGCATACCTGACCTAGAGTCAAGAAGACTCATGTTCCAGAGTTCAAATCTAGCCTCAGACATTTACTAGCTATGTGATCCTGGGCAAGTCACTTAACACTGTTTGCCTCAGTTTCTTCATTTATAAAATGAGATGGAGAAGAAAATGGCAAAGCACTCCTGTATCTTTGCCAAGAAAATCCCCCAAATGGGGTCACAGAGTCAGACATGACTAAAAATGACGGAACAACAACGGAGATCATGGACAGTCCGAGTCGTCTAAGGCAGAGTGCACCCCTGGCATGAAGCCTTCCAGCAGAGCTCAGTTGTTGGGGAGAGGAGCTCTTTTGTTACATATGGCTTCGCCATATGGCACCTGACGTTCCTCTAGTTCTGGAATTCTCTGATTCTAGAGTTAGGGAGGCTGGACCTGAAATGGGCAGAAATGGGATACAGCAAGAAGCTAGAGAATAATGCAAGCACAGGATTTTAAACTTCATTTTCTCATGTATTTCCTCCTCTTTTTTCCTTCTTTCCATGCTTTTTCTCGCCCACTCTCATCTCTCATTTTTCTTCTCTCCTGACTATACCTCACACTTCCCAGTGGGTGACTTAAAGACTCTCAGGTAAGTCCTAGTCCAGACCACACTAGCCTCTTGACCATGAAGACTAGGGTGGGAAAGGTTCCAAATGAAAGGAGACAGAGTAACACCAAAGCACTAAGAATGTAAACATTCTAATCACTGTTTGAATGTGTAAATATTAGGTTACCTTAAAATCCCTTTGATAACAGCTAGGATGTTTACTCCTGAACACCTGTAAGGGGGATTAATATTGTCTTCCCAGTAAACTAACAGGGAGATTCATGAGGAACTTAGACATTTGGTTTTATTAACATACAAGACTTTTGGAATCACAGAACCTCAGAAACTGGAAGGGACCTCAGAAGTCATCCCTGACAAAAAGTCACCCAGCTTCTACTTAAATACTTCCAACGGCAGGCACTCAGCCTTCTACATCCTTGTCCCTCTATCCATGGCAACCCATTCCATGTAGGTAATAGGTGTCAGGAAGTATTTTTTTAAGGTTAAGTCCTGAACCTTCAGGTATATTAGCTTGTCTGGGGCTATGCAGAACAGGGCCCATGTCTTGAACATTTACTTCCTGTGTGATCTTGAAAGTCATTTTACCTCCTAGGCCTCAGTTTCCTCACCTGTAAGATGAGGGAATTGGATGTGGCCCCTTCCATCGATCATCTATGCCAATAGATACCATCTATGGTCATGATTCTCAAAGTCTTTTCTCCTCTAGGCTAAACAGACCCAAATCCTTTTACAGAGTTTTCTCTTCTGAACATGCTTATAGGTCCTTTCTATAACGTAGCACTCATGAGTAAATACAATATGGCAAATATGTGCTGATCAGGGTCAAGGACAATGGTATCACCATTTTCCTTCTTTGGGTCATGATATTTCTATCAATGAAGCTGCTGTTTATAATTACATTAGCTTCTCATGTTACCATGACACATATTCACAATGAGCTTGTCATCTAACCATGTCTCATGGCACCCTGAAAAAGAAAAGTACTGGCTTTTAAATCATAAGATTTGGGTTGAAATCTCAGCTCTGCTACTTACCCTTCATCTCCCTGTGTTTATGAGAGAGAGGACTGGACTGTATAATGTTTAAGGTTATTTATGGTCCCATGGACTTAGACTTAACAGATCTTTGAATGTACTATTTTACTTTTATCTGTATTAAATTTATCTTATAATATTTGCCTATGATTCCAGCCTGTTGAAATCTGTCTGGACCTTGATTCTATCATCCAATGTTTTAGCTATCCCTCTAAGCTCAAGCCATCCTAAGACATTATGAGGATGCTATCCTACGTTTTCCTCAAGCTCAGTCTTCCACTGGAGACTCCTTCCAAGTTGCTATGTTCCCTTATAACCAGCACTGTCAGATCCATTTACTCTACTAACCTCACAGGCATTGAATTTCACATCTCTCCATTTCTTTCCTTCAGTCAAAGAGCAAAGAATAATAATTATATAAGCTACAACATCTTCTCTTCAGATATTTCAGGTCAGGAGTAAATTGAACTTGTAAAACATTCTACTGCATAAATATGTTCTCTTGGAAGGCCAAAAGATGAGAAAAATCAGGACAAACACAGCATACTGACTTGAATATCTGATGAAGAAGTTTCTCTGACCATATTTTTTAAAAAGCAAACTACATTCTTCCATAGCCCAAAGGCTACTTGCTCCCACTAGTTAATTCTCTTGTTATTTTTCCACAAAATGCTGTTTGAGGCTGTTTTCCTTAGAATATAAACTTAAAGCTGAAACTCTTTCCGGATTGAGTTTTTTCTTGAGTACTTAGCAATGGAGTTGATTGAGACTTGAACCCCAGGCTAAGTCCAAGTCCAACATTCTTTACTATATTAGTAGTGAATTAGAATACTCGTGAATTTAAAAAAATCTACCTTTCTATATTCAAATATTTTATAGTAAGTAGGTGTACAATGGATAGAGTAGTGGACCTGAAAACTTGACTTCATATGCTGCCTCTGACACTATATGTGTGGGCCTAGACAAGTCACTTAACCTCTGTCTCAGTTTCTTTATCTGTAAAATGGGAATAACATAACACCTGACTCCCAGGGTACTTGTGAGGGTCAAATGAGGTAATATTTGTAAAGCGCTTTGCAAACTGTAAAGTACTATGCAAATGCTAGTTATTATTATTATTTAAAAAACACTAAGATAGGAAGAACTGATTCTAATTTCTGTGCATGGTTTTACTCTATGTAAATAACTTTTCTTTAATTTTTGAGCCTATTCTACTCTTAAAATCATTTTGATCATGAATATTAAATGCAGCTTGGGCTTAAATTCTGAAAGTATAACATATGAAGTATAATGCCAGGGATGGGAAGCATAGTCTGGGGCTAGCGCACACACACCACACATCACACATATCCACACCACACACCACACATATCCACACCACACACCACACACACACACATCATATCACACACATACCACACACACATACACACACCACATACATACACACTACACACACACTACACACCACACCACACACACCATACACTATGCACACACACTACACACACACATACCACACACACCATACCACACACATATACACCACACAAATACACACACCACATATATATGCACTACACATACACCACACACACCACAGCACACACATATATACTGCACACACACACTACGCACACACATACACCACACACACACCATACCACACACAGCGTACCACACACACATACACCACACCACACATATACACACTACACACGCACACCACACACATACACATTGCACACACACTATGCACACACATACACCACACACATACACACACACACACACACATACACTACACTCACACATACACACCCTGAAGAAGCTCATCTGCTCAGTCTCGGGACTGCCCCTGGGGCTCAGCCTTCCTGGCAGCTGAATGACTGGTGTGGGATTCACTGACCACGGAAAGAAAACAGGATGACAAAACTTCCCATGTTCCCCTTCATTTTTAGGTCCTTTAAAAAATAATCAATTGAAATAACAGAAAACTTGAAAGAGAACAAGAGAGATACCGGGCAGGAGTGGGGAGGCTGGGGCATAGCCAATGCATGGCATCGTCAATCGGTTTGATATATGCCCAACATGGGTTCACATTCTCCCCCACCCCCAACACCCCTGAAGCAGAAGCCAGGTTTACCTGCAAAGCAAGTAGACGGCTCCGAGGGTCAGAACGCCTAGGAGCAGAGCGACAGTCAGGAAAGTCGCAAACAGCTCACTCTCGCTTTGGGTCTTGGTACTAGGAAGGAAGACCTCTTCGCACCGAGCTCCTGTGTAATTCTCAATACATCTGTGAAATAAAGCGTGACAGGCAGATGGCATCTCCTGGTCCAGTCGCTCTCCCAGAGAGAAGGCACATGCTGAGATTCAGTCCACAGCAAGCAGCCCTCCCTCCCACAGCAGATTTCATATTCCCAGGGTAATAGGCAGTGTCCAAGGCAATAGTATTTTACTGCTTTAAGGCCAGGAAGAGGTGGGATTGCAGAGAGAAATTTGGCCTCAAGGTTAGGACAACCTGGGTTCAATTTCTATCGCTGACACATACTGATTTGGGGTCATGGAAGTTGGGCCCGGAGGGACCTCAGAGGCTGTCCCCTAGGAAACTCTCTCAGACTAGAAGACTTGCCCTGCTAAAGGGAGTTTGCTTCACTGGCAGCTCCCTGTACTAATAAGATCACAAGTCTATGTCCCATCCCCAAAAATAGCAGCGGGGAACTGAAAACCATCCCAGTCGAAAGGACTGATCACCCAAAGACTGAAGCCGGGGGGATCATGAACAATCCACTAAGGGAGTGTGATATGGACAGAGTAATGGATTTGGCCTCAGACCAGAAGACTATAGCAGATCCTGCTCTGCTATAGTCTACCTTATAAACTTGGGCAAATCACTTAACCTCTCTGGGTCTCAGTTTCCCCATCAGTAAACAAGGTGGTTGGAACTCTGAGGTCCTGTTCCCATGATTCTGTGGAGGATATGCTCACATGAATGAAAACAGAGACCTTTGAAACAATGAAGTATGAGGAAGTGGTCTCTCTCTACTTCAAAGTCACACCTTATACACAGGTCATACCCGCCACTGCCATTAATTGGTTCCTTGGACAGTTAATAGTGTAGTGTTCTGTGCACAGTCAGTCCATAGGGAGAGGGAATTGGTCTTTGATTTCATTTAAATAAGGGAACTCTCTCATTTATATAAGGAAACCTTATATAAAAGCAGGTGGGCACTTGCTTTTCAGTTTAGAGTCTTAGTGTTACCCAGAGACATGAGGGGTTAAAAGCCTGGTCCAGGGTCACAAAGGTAGGATTTGAACCCAGATCTTCCTGTCTTTGAGACTAGCTCTTCAGCCACTATACCAAGTCACTGTACATAGCAATAAAATGTTTGTAGAATGAATGATCACCTTAAGCACTAGATCAGATCACCACCAAGTACCTCATTTCAGTCTGAGACAGTCACTGGATGGCAAAATGGAGGTCTTGGGACATTAAGACTGGGTGATAATTGTGTGGCTGATTAGCTTTGCACATCAGTGTTGTGTAGGCTGTGTCCTGGTCCTCTGTCCATTAGGAAGTCCCCTCTCTCCCCCTGTGGCATCTCATTGGACCTCCTGAATAAATTCTTGTGAAGTTGGCTGTGCTAAAGAAAACATGGTGATAAACTTATTAAAATCTGGCATTTGGAGAATCAAAGCTTTCTATAGTCAGGTCCACATGGGGTTCTACCTGTTTATGACCAGAGGGAGCATCAACATGGTATGGGCTGGGGACCTGGAGATGGGGGAAAGACTCAGACACCAAACAAGGGCCCTTTGTGCCTTCAGGGGGACTCTAGTGGAAGCACTGCTATCTGGGGGTCTGACTTCAGCACTACTGAAGGATGTGTACACTCGATCTTCAGAGACAGAGACCAATGGACAGCCAAAGGAGTTGGGGAAAATAAAATCATCTCCAGTCTCCTGCTGCTTGCCTCAGTGTACATAGCTTTGGGAAGCAGTATCAGGCACCCTGCATTCCTGCATTCAGTAGCCAAGTCCCAGGAGTCCTCCAACTGGGGTCTGAGATAAGAACTGACCTGCAGGATTTTTGTCTGTCACCCTTATGCGCGTTGTAGCAGCGCTAACCTGGGTTTCACAAGGGCCTGTGATATGCCCTGTGATAGATTGGATTATGTTAACAGAAAAGTCACCTGGCCTCAGTTTCCTTATCCTCATCTAGGTCACTCTTGAGGTCTTTCCAGCTCTCTTATCTCTAATCCTATTTCCACATGAAACACATTCCAAAGCATGATGCCCTTGGTAAAGCTATTAAATGAGATTTATGAAAGGGAAGGAATAAATGGATGTGAGTAAGCAGCAGGTTGGAGCAAGCTGGACAATCTGGTGCAAACACAAACCCCAAATCCCTAGATAAAGTTCATTGATATAAGAACTTGGTAGGTAGAACTAAGGGATGGTTGACATCCAGGTGCCCTGAGGTTCTAACAGAGAGGAACCAAACAGCTTGGCTGATGCTGGCCCACTCCACTTGTAACTAACAATCTTTCAACGCAAGTAGTAAGTATCAATTAACCTATTAAATGAATATAAGCCAAAAGGGATTTTTAGATTTGACAGAGATATAAAAATAGCTCTACCTCAGGTTTATTCCTTTTCCTCACCATGGGAGTCACTGTGGTCATGGAAGGAGTCTTATGTTTTTTCCTGAGAAAGTAATATAACTTCTAGAGCATGTAGAATACAGATGCAATCTTACTTAAATTCACATGACTATCACAGGGCCATCCCTGCGAACCAGCAATCAATGGCTACTCACTGGACCAGCTTAACTGAAGCAAAAAAAATTATCATGAGGGAGAGACAAAAGGCAGCAAATTCCAGACAACCTCTACCTATCTGTCAGACGTTGATGAGGACAGACCAAGACCCTGAACCCAAGAACACTGGGAAGAGCAGTGCTCCCAAGTTTACTGCCCCTACTTCCAGTCCAGGCCCCTTAAGCTATCACTGAGGGGACAATTATTCATGGAGAAGGGATCCACCTCCCTTGCTACCACCACCAATTGAAACCAATGTGCAGGGAATCCCAAGAGCCCTGGAATGGCAGCAGCCCTGGACCATCTGCTCTGCAGCAGCCATCATCCCTGAAAGGAACCCTCCCACACAAGGCAGGATCTCTGTATGTGAAGACCCAGAAAAGAAAGTTTTCACCCCACAACCCTTGGTATTATCAAATGGTTATCATCAGATAAGATCTTAGTATAAATGACATAAAGAAAAGGTATGACCACCTGCTTTGCAGCTGCACCCTAAAGACCACGGAACCAGATGAATCTTACATATGTATTGTCTCCTTCATTAGAATGTTGCTGAGGGCCATCCCAACGTAGTAAACACTTAATAAATGCTTTTTTCCATTCATCCATCCATTCATTCATTCATATCCAGAAATAAATACTAAAATAAAAGTATCTAGTGTAACTTACTGAGAGATGCATAAGTTTAGATCAGTTAAGCAAGAATTTGTGAATGAGAAAATTGTTTAAAAAAAAAGAAAACTTAAATGGGTCAGACACCCCAAGAGGAAAAGATAAAAATTTTAAATTCCACCAATCAACATGGAGATAGTTACAGAATGAGTAGTGGGCACAGAATCTCAGAGTTGCAAGGGACCTCAGAGGCCACTTACTATCACCACAAAACCAAAGACAAAAGACAAAACTCCTAAGTTTAACTCTAAAAAACAAAAATGAATAAGTGACTTCTCACAATTATTGGAGAGACAAGCAACCTTGGGTAATATAGAAATGTTATAATTTATTTATACTTTCAAGGTTTTAAAAGAAATATATTAACCACTGAAACAAAATCCTATTATAGATTTACAAGTTTAGAGTTCTGAAATGAAGATGCAAATGAAAGACAGATTTTTCAGAACTGAAAAGGCAATTAGGAGAGCACAATTATCAGCACTGAGGAAACCTATTCTTCAAAGGGAAGATTTGTGTTGTTCTTAATAATGAGAAAGTTCTTTTAAAAAGCTTAAGTGGGTCAAACACCCCATCAGCGAAAGAGACTTATAACATATACAAGAAAACATAACACTGGATTCTTGGAGCTGAGCAAGTCCAGGAAAAATGTGAAGGAACTGCAGAAACATGACCTTATGCCAAAAAATTCAACCCCAACCCTACCTAGCTGACGCAATTATTGGTAAGTAATGTTCAACAAAGATGAAAAAACTAGAAGAAATCAAGGGGATGGAAGACAAATAAACCATGTAAGTCAGAGCAAGAACTGATCAAACATTCAAAGGCACATAAAGAGAACCAATGAGGAATAGGGTGTTCCCTGGTCTCAGATGGCGCAAAAGCAAATAGAAATGTTATGTCTGCTCTATGTCCAAAAGAAGGAATCCAACTAAGGAGAGCTAAAGTAAGCAAAACCCATGATAGGATAAAAGCAGCTCCTGTTGCATTAGTCAATTGCACCAAGACACAAAGAAAAGAAACCACAGATTTCAAAATATTCAATATTTGCTGGCCCAGAGATATGTTTCATAATCAACACAAAACATGTGATTTACCTAGATTTTAGCAAAACTTTCATTAAAGTATCTCAAAATATTCTTGTTGAAGAGGTGGAGACGTGTAGATTAAACAAAAATGCATTTAGATAGATTCAGAAAGAGTGTTCTGGCCAGATTAAAAGAAAAGCTTGGAATGGTTCCATGTCAATGGTGCAGACCTCAGATATGCTATCAGAGTAATAAGTAAATATGGCTGGCTGAGGATATTAACCATGCATTCAGCTCTTCCAACCTCAGCTCATGCACCATGACTTCAGCTGCAACAGAAATGCCAAACTGGAGAGAGCTCACAGTTAATTGACTACAGTTTGGAAATCAGAGAGATTTAAGTGCTTGTGGAGCCTCATAGTGCTAGGCAGGGTTAGGCACTGAAAGACAAGACATCGTACAAATGTCTAACACACGCAAAACCTTTATACAACCTTTCCACTATGATCCTTTGTCTGCCTTTCAGTAGAGAAAGATGTTCAACATGTATGTGCCACGATATGGTGGCAGGAGCATTGGCTCTTGACATGACAATTATGTGTCCCCTGAGTCTTCTCCAAGCTCAACACGCCTAGTTCCTTCCACCAGTGTTTGTAGGATGTGGACTCAAGGTCCTTCATAATTCCATGGACATTCCTCAACTTACAGAATCATACTCTTATCATGGATTTAGAGCTAGAAAGCAGCTTAGAAGGCCATCAAGTCAGACCATCTCATGATGAGGAAACTGAGACACAGTAAAGTTAAATGACTTGCTTAGAGTCACACAAGTAATAAGTATCTTGAGTCTCTCTGAACCCAGGTGTTTCTGACTTCCAAGTCCAGCATTCCATCTACCAAACTATTCCACTTCTCAATGTCAAACTTATCAATATCCCTCTTAAACTTCAGAAACCAGAACTGAACACAGTGCTGTCCCTGTCAGAACTAACAAGGATTCTCCTCTACCTAATTAGTGGAATCTGTGCCTCTCTTAATGTAGCCCAAGAGGAGGTCTTCTGACTGCCCCATCACCCCACTGACTCATATAGCACATGAGGTCTACCCAGACCCCAAGATCATCTTCAGTATTGCTGCCTCCCCATACTTTCCCCATCTTACACTTGGGAAGTTGATTTTTTTTGGACTCAAGTTCAGACTTTATATTGACCTATACTGAATTTCATCTTAGTAGATGCTCCAGTCTGCCAAGGTCCTTTTAAATCCCAAACATTGTGTAGTTTTTCCCGGTTCTCTCAGCTTTGTGTCACATGCCAATGTGGTGAGCATGCCATCTATGCTTTGTCCAAGTCCTTAATAAAAATGTCCAACAGCCTAGGATCAAGTACAGATCTATGTGGTACTCCAATGGAAACCTTCTGCACCACTGACAGGGAGTCATTTCAAACTTTTCTTTTAGTCTGGCCAGGTAATTCAGAATCTAGTTAACTGCATTTTTGTTTAATTCATATGTATCTATCTTCTCTATAAGAATATTTTGAGATACTGTAAAAAAAAGTTTTGCTAAAACCTAGGTAGATCATATTCATACCACTTTCCTCATTGTTAGTTTAGTTTAGTACTCCTGTGCATAAAAGGAAATGGCTTAGTGTGACATGAGCTGTTCTCGAGGAAGCCTTGCTGACTCTTTCTCTATGTTTGCCAACCATCTCTTTCATGATCTGTTCTAGAATTTCCTCAAGGATTGGGATGTACCGTGCAGACTCTGTTCTCTTTCTTCCATCTTTTGAAAATTGGGAAATTTGCTTTTTTTTTTTAGTCTTGTGGACCTCTCTTGTTTCTTCTGATCTTTCAGAAACCACTGAGAATATCTAAAAGAATCACATCTGTGTTCATTTTGGTAAAGTGACTTGAAATCATCCAGGGCATCTGGGTGCCCTCTTCCCACCTCCTTATCCCGCTGTCACCATTTCCCTCCCCAGAGAAAACATAAGCACCATAAAAATGAAGGAGCAACACCTTCCCTCTCTTGTAACTGTCTCAGCCATCCCAAGCAAAGTCTTATTACTTCTCAGCTCTTCCTTTCTCTCCTAATATAGCTAAAGCAAACCTCTGTGTTGTCCATAACTTCCCTCATCATTCCTGGTGCTATTTTTATAGGACCACACCATACTCCTATTCATTATCTGTTCCATCTTTCGTTCACGTCTTTTTATCATCAATGTCGATTGGTGAATTGCCTGTGCATCCACATTAATGCAGACAAATCTCATTTTTCCTTCCCTTTGTGTCATCAGATTTTTGATTCTTGAACATCTCCCATACCTGCTGGACTGACTTCCCCAGTACTATTTTCATTCATGAAATTCTACCTATCTTTCCTTTGAACATCTTTCTTTCTCAAAATCTAGGGTGCCCAGATTTCTTCTCCTCTATCAACAACTCTAGAAGGAAGTAGTCATTACCCCCAGCAAGAGTTTCCATAGTTTCCACCCCAGAACCCAATTTCTCCTTGTTAGTGAGAACAAGATACAAAATAGAATTTAACTTTTTTTGGTTCTTCCACCTTTTGAGGAACAAAATTATTGCTAAAACAATCCAAAAAGTTATTCCAGAGTCCCAGCAGATGACTGGAACTTAATCATGCCTCTGAGAAAGGCTTATGATCTGTTCCCCAAATTCATTTATTTCCTCTTTCTGTCTAGGTGGTCTGTAGTATACACCAATGACAAAAATCACTTCTGCTTCTCTTGATATTGGCCTTTAGCCAAATATTTCCCTCCCCTTGTTCCTGGGTTTCCTCACATGTAGAAAGTTTCTTTATGATAAGACACTATTCCTCCTCTTCCTCCCTATTCCTCTTGTTTTTCAAGTTTCTTTTGAATAAGGTAAAGTTATCTAGAACCAGGGTACAGCCATGGGCTTCATCCTCCCAAGTCTCAGTGATACATACTTTTGAAGTCACATTTGCTCCTTTAAGACTTTTAGTTCTTGTTTTTCGCCTAAACTTTAGATATTTGTATATAGACATTTGAGGTCATGGGTCTTATTCTTGGCTTTTCTTTGCTTTTTTCCTGTGAATCTGTAGATGCTTCGGCTGCCTTCTATGTAGCTACTCTCAATGGCATCTGACTGTGGGGATACACACTGGAAGTTTTCTCTCTCTCTCTCTCCCCTACAGCCCTCTTGATTAAATTTTCAAGAAGCCAGGGAAGTACATTCTTATTAACCTTAGTTATGTGTACTTCATCTCTGGCCAGGAATCTGTCAAACCTATATTTTAAACTCTGGTCCAGAATCACCTTCTTAGACACCATCTTCCTACCTACATTTTCACTTCCAAAATTAATTTTTTTCTTTTATGTCCATGAAGAAAACACAACCTGTGCCCCGTGGTCTTTACTTTCTGACCCAAGACTTAATGATCATTGATAATACTTTGTAGATTCCTTCTAACAGTCTCATTTGTGTCTGCTGTGAATCACCAGGAGTGGGTAATTGTCATCTACTTTGGTAAATCCTGGAGGTCTTATGGGAGAGTTCTGTCTTCAATACTGGAGGAAGACAAAGGATTTCTATTAGTATTATCATTATTATCAAATCAATAAACACTGACCTCAGTACGCCAGAGAAAGGAACTACCAACTGCCATGACCCTTCTTCCTTTTCTTCCCCCAATACAGTGTACATAGCTCTACCCTTGTCATTCTTTGGAGGATGAGAAGTTTTTTTCTGCCTCAGGCCACCAATCTCTCTCCTCCTCGGGAAGGTCCCCAAACCCGTCTTTGAACCTCAGTTGCATCCCTGCCCATTTCCTTCACTGCCTCCTCTAGGCAACTTTTTTTTTGTCTGATGCCTCTTCATGATACAGATGTAACCCTGGGTTCTTGAAGGCTATGTTAATGGAATGTAAGCTCTGCCAATTCTCATTGAGCTAGAAAGGCATCAAGTGTGATCAGGCAATGGACTGTTATCCAAATACAAACCTAGCTAACTTCAGAGAGGTTCATCAGAAGTCTAGCTTTGGAACGATGAATGTTTTGACCATAGCAACTCAGGAAATTCACTAGCAAAGCATGTGTACTGGAGGGAGTATTTACACCAATACAAATTACAGTTCTTTTGAAGTATTCCTAAATTAGCACCGTTAAATCCCAGAAATTATTAACAAGGTATTACCCACACAGCTAACGAGCAGAAATCCAGGTTTGCTTTTCTCAAGACTGAACACTTCCTCCAAATGTTGACTTTAGTTGGAGTTTGGACTTTTAACATGTACACAGACACATAACAGAGTCTACAGCAAGAAGGGATAATCATGACATTCACTAATTAAGATACTGTTGGTAGTTCTATTGCGGAGAAAAATCATTTGTTAGCAAAATGAGATTGTATTTCTTGAATATAAATGTCCATATGAAACTGTGAATATATAAGCTTCTCTTTAGTTCTTTAAAATGTAAATATATTAGTGGAGATTTGAAGATATAAAATGTGAAAATTTTAATTTTGAAAATTTTGAAAAAATTAATTTGAAAAATTAAAATGTGAAAAATAATTAATATCAATAAAATATTAATTAATTAAAATAGATTGCTAATAAAGAATTTATTAAAGTTTGCAAGAGAAGCATAAATGAGGTCTTTATTAATTGAAAGCCCTTCTCATTAGAGGATGTAAAGAGAAAGATAAACGCTATTTAGCAGGGTAACAGCTAAAGCAAAATTGTATGTTGATTATTTGATTTCCATGAATTAAGTCATGTACTTTTGTAGCTTTCTTGTCTATGATTTTCCCCTTCATATAAGTCTTCCTTTCACCCAAACTAGACACTTCCAGTACTGCTTGCTATGCTTCCTATGTCTGGTATTTCCTTTCCCTCTATCTTTACAACTCTACTTGTAGAAATCCTATGAATCATCCAAAACCCAACTCGAATCCTCCTCTTCCTATGCCAGTCTCCTTCTGACTTCTCTACTGGAAATATCCCCCACTACCCTCCCTGATGGTACTTAGTTTGTATCTCAAGAGTACAGGGGTTTGAGAACTGAACTCTAGTTCAGAGAAACTAGCATCCTGAGAGCAATTTAGGATCATGATCTCTGAGCAAGAAAGCAACATTAAGTCACTCTTTGGAGTTCATAAGAGGATGCACCACATATGAGACCAACTGAGAAGAAGGAATGGGGACCTGAAGCGCTGAACAGCTCTAGCAGCACTTGGGGACAGACTCTGCAGAAGTTCTAGTTTATAAATATTATGCCAGGAAAGCTCGACACTGTTTAATTACCTATAGGTTTTAAGGTCTAAAATGAGTCTCAATCATCTCTCGATTTATTGAATTGAATCCTCTTCTGATCCATACCTATCTTCTCCACAAGAAAAGGTTGAGATACTTTAACAATAGCCTTACTAAAACCTAGCTAGACTCTCTATTCACAGAATTCTCTTCATCTACTATTTTAGTAATCCTGACAAAGAAGGAAATCAGGTTCTTTGGCATCACTGGATCTTGCTGAAGCCTGACTGGCTCTCTGTAATCAATACTTCCATTTCCTTCACAAACCTTTTCTTTGATGATCTGGTCTAGAATTTCCCAAATCAAAGCCAAAGCTCCCTGGCTTACAGGTTACAGATTCTGTTCTCTTCCCTTTAAAAAAAAGGACAAAATGTTACCAAAGAGATGTAGAGTTGGTGAACCATTAATGACTATTCTTAGAATCCAGTTGTATAACCAATTATAAAGTCACCGTGTAGTATTATCCACGAGCTTACTACAGCTTTCCATATTTTCCAGAATAGCATGAGAATCTCTGACAAGCTCTTTTTTCCCCTAAAATCTAGGGTAACTATATACACAACATTACCCAGACCTGTCAACCTGGCAGGGTAGTAGCTGAGAAAGCTAGCAACCTTGTCAAAAAGGGAAATGTGGTTAGCCCTGCTTGGTCTTCATAAAGCAGTGCTGGCTGGCTCTATGTGGTTACTGATTTCTTTTCTAGCTGTTCATTGACCTTTAATATTCATCCAAAAATTTGCCTGGTGGAATCAGCATCAAGTTCTCTGGACTGTAGTTTGGAGACTTCATTTTCTTTCCTTTAAAAAAATCAGGACAACTTTGACCCTTTTCCAGTCCCATAGCCTTTCCCCCACTGTCCACAGCTTTTCAAAGATGCCTGAAATGTTCTCAGCAGTCACATCCACCCACTCTTTCAGTATCCTGGGAAACAGCACATCTGGGTCTGGTGAATTGAGCTCATTAAAGGGAAACTCCATGCTGGGAAAGAGGGCTTCCTATATCAGAGGCTACTAGGTGGTGCCATGGTGCACAAAGTGCTGGGCTTGGAGTCAGAAAGACTTGAGTTCAAATGTGGTCTCAGACACTTGCTAACTGTGGCATCCCGGGCAAATCACTTCACCTCTGCCTCAGTTTCTGCACCTGTAAAATGGGAATAATAACAGCTCCTGCCTTTATGTATGGCTAAAAACCACTTTTTATTCTTCTTTTTTTTTTATTAATTTATTAATTTAATTTTTTTACATTCATTTTCACAAATTTTTGGGTTCCAAATTTTCTCCCCTTTTATCCCCTCCCCCACCCCAATACCCCAAGCAATCTAATTTTCCCTATCTCCAATCTGCCCTCTCTTCTGTCATCTCTCCCTTCTCTTGTCTCCATCTTCTCTTTTCTCCTGTAGGGCCAGATGACTTTCTATTCCTCCTTAACTGTATGTCTTCTTTCCTAGTTACAACAACAATATTAAACAGTTGTTCCTAAAACTTTGAGTTCCAAATTCTCCTCATCCCTCCCTCCCCACCCATTCCCTTTGGGACAGCAGGCAATTCAATATAGGCCATATCTGTGTAGTTTTGCCAATGACCTCTCTGATAGTCGTGTTGTGTAAGACTAACTGGATTACCATCCCTCCTAACCTGCCCCTCATTGTTTCTCTTCTGTCTTTTGATCCTGTCCCTCCCCAAGTGTTGACTTCAAATTGCTCCCTCCTCCCTTTGCCCTCCCTTCCCATCATCCCCCCCCTTGCAATACCTCTTTCTCCCCCACTTTCTTATACTGTAAGATAGGTTTTCATACCAAAATGAGTGTGCATTTCACTCCTTCGTTTAGTCAAATGTGATGAGGGTAAACTTCTTGTTTTTTTTTTTTCTCAGCTCTCCTCTTTTTCCCTCCACTAAGAAAAACTCCTACCTGCCTCTTAAATGACATATAGTTACCCCCTTCCCTTTCCCTCCCCCTACATTTCTCTCTCACCATTTACCCTAGTTTCTTTTAAGGTATGGTCCCATCCAATTCAGTTCAATCTGTGCTCTCTATCTCTGTATGTGTGTGCATGTGTGTATGTGTGTGCATGCGTGTACATGTGTATGTGTGTTCCCACCAACTACCCAGATACTGAAAAGTTTTAAGAGTTACAAATATTGTCTTTCCATGTAGGAATGTAAACAGTTCACTCATGGTAAGTCCCTTAAGACTTCTCTTTGCTGTTTACTTTTTCATGCTTCTTCTCATTCTTGTGTTTGAAAGTCAAATTTTCTTTTCAGCTCTGGTTTTTTCATCAAGAATGATTGAAAGTCCTCTGTTTCACTGAAAGACCATATTTTCCCTTGAAGTATTATACTCAGTTTAGCTGGGTAGGTGATTCTTGGTTTGAGTCCTAGTTCCTTTGCCTTCTGGAATATCCTATTCCATGCCCTTTGATCCCTTAATGTAGAAGCTGCTAGATCTTGGGTTATCCTGATTGTATTTCCACAGTACTGGAATTGTTTCTTTCTAGCTGCTTGTAAGATTTTTTCCTTGAGCTGGGAGTTCTGGAATTTGGCCACAATGTTCCTAGGAGTTTCTCTTTTTGGATCTCTTTCAGGTGGTGATCGATGGATTCTTTCAATACTTATTTTGCCCTCTGGTTCTAGAATGTCAGGGCAGTTTTCCTTGATAATTTCATGGAAGATGATGTCTAGGCTCTTTTTTTGATCATGGCTTTCAGGTAGTCCCATAATTTTTAAATTGTCTCTCCTGGATCTATTTTCCAGGTCAGTTGTTTTTCCCATGAGATATTTCACATTCTCTTCCATTTTTTCATTCTTTTGGTTTTGTTTGGTGATTTCTTGGTTTCTCATAAAGTCATTAGACTCCATCTGTTTCATTCTAATTTTGAGAGAACTATTAAATTCAGTGAGCTTTTGAGCCTCTTTTTCCATTTGACTCATTCTGCTTTTGAAAGCATTCTTCTCCTCACTGGCTTTTTGAACCTCCTTTGCCAATTGGGTGAGCCTATTTTTCAAGGTGTTAATTTCCTCAGCATTTTTTTGGGTCTCCTTTACCAAGGTATTGACCTGTTTTTCATACTTTTGTTGCATCTCTGACATTTCTCTTCCCAGTTTTTCCTCCACCTGTCTAACTTGCTTTTCAAAATCCTTTTTGAGCTTTTCCAGGGCCTGAGCCCACCCACCACCCCCCTGGGGTGTCTGGGGTACTGAGGCCCCGCCCTCCACGTCTTTCCCTGATGGCAAGAATACGTCCTCATCTTCGTCAGATCCGAAGGTCGGGATCATTTGCATTTGTTGGAAAAAACTCTCTAAAGTCTTATTTTTCTTCCCTTTTCTAGGCATTTTCCCAGCCAGTTACTTGACTTCTGAGATTCCTTTCCACCCCCCGCCTGGATCCGCCCAGGTAGTGCTTGGCCTCTGAGATTTAAATGGGCTTTCCTCCTGCTGGCTGTCAATCAGTGAGCTTTAGTTCAGGTGCTGGGGTGGGGCCAGGGCTGCCTCTGAAACTCTGATCCCTGGGGGCTTTATTCAGAGACTTTCAGGAATGGAGCGGGTGGGGGCGGGGTGGGGGGCCCGCCTCCCAATCTCAGCTCCCCTGGGGGTCCCGAGCAGAAGCCTTCAGCAACAGAGCAGGGTGGGGGCTGGGCCGTCTCCCAGGCTCAGCTCCGTCAGGTTTTATGCGGGAATCTTCCGTAATGAAGATCCTGCCTGCTGCTGGGGGATTCCTGAGTCCTGGGCCGCTGCTGCCTCAGCCACCGCCCACACCTCTGCCTCCATCGCTTCCTCCCGAGGGGGCCCGAGTCACAGAGACGCCCCCGCTTCCCCTCTCCTTCAGCCCGGCCTCTCTCACTGACCTGCTTCTGTGGGCGGAGGGACTTTCCCGGCTGCTGGCGCTTCCGTCTCTGAAGCCTGCTCTGATCAGCTTCTCTGGGGCCCCGGCCAGGGCAGCGCTGGGGGTTGGGTTTACTTTCCGGGGCACGCTGGACCCCGGGGACGGGTCTTCAGGGCTCCCTGGAACGGAAATCTTTTCCACTCTGCTTCTGCACAGCTCGTATTCACCCAGAAGTTATGGGGGACTCTTTTTACATTAATTCTATGGGCTTTGGTTTCGGAGCTCGTAAACGTGCGTCCTTCTACTCCGCCATCTTGGCTCCGCCCCCACTTTTTATTCTTCTTAACATTCCTCATCAGCCTTGGATCAGTATTCCTGACATCCTCCTTTTCACAAGTCTGCATGGAATGCTTGCATTCCTCCTGTTCCACATCTCTTCAGAATCTAAGTTGGTTGATAAGTACCCTGTGCATTCACATTTATTTCTTGGCACAATCCTTCCATTTTCCTCCTCACCGAATTATTTCTTTTTTATGTCGAGGGATAGCTAGGTGGCCCAGTGGATGGAGTAGTGGATCTAGAGTCAAAAAGGACTGAGTTTGAAACCCATCTCAAACACGTATTAGTTTTGTGACCCTGCATGACTTCTGTCGGCCTCAGTTTCTTCATTGTGACGGAGATCCTAACGGCACCTACTTCCCCAGAGGTTTATGAAGATTAAATTAGATAATATTGGGAAGGTGCTTTGCAAACCTAAAGCATCACACAAATGCTAGCTATTGTTGTTATCTATATTATATATACATTACATTATAATATATTATATAATTATATAAATTATATATTTATTTATGTATACATATGCTTATATATTATATAAATAAAATATATGTAATTATATAAAATTATATCTATAATATAATATATTACATAGATATGTTATAGCTATATTATTATTTCATCAGCATTTTATTCTTGACAGCTGTCCTTTATTTCTTCCTCAGCTTCCCTGTAGAATATTTCTTCATGAGATTCTATCTAACCTTTTTCCAAAACCTTTGAAATCTACTTTCTAAAAATCTAAGCTACATGTCCAACTCATTAAAAAAAAAAACTCTCTTCCTCCATTAAGCAAATTATATATTATGGCCTAAACATTTGTAAAAGTACATAATACAAAACTTGAAACGACAGGTTTCATCTATTTCTCAATCCTATTTTTTAAAATTAGGGACTCTTTATTTTTCTTGGTTCCATAAGAGGGAATGGAAAAAAGTGGGTAAAATTTACAAGAAGATGCTTTCTCCCCAACATCTGGGAAAGCTTCCTAACAATTAAAGCTATCCCAGCATGGAGCTCACTGTCTTTACAGATAGTGAGTTGCTATCACAGTGGGTATTTGAAGAGAGGTTGGTTGGTCAGTGACTTTTCTGGGATGCTCTCAAGGTGATTATACTTCATAGAAAAGTTGGTCCAGAGGACTATTCTCATGTCTCGATACACACAACATACTATGGCTTGGTAAAGAAATTATAGAATGTGTTATAATTTGCAAAAAAGTCAAATTAGTCATTTTTTTAGTAAATGACCAGGACATGAATTGAGATTACTCTTCTGAATTTGACAAGAATGAAAGGCTAGGTATGGATAGCTATGTTGCTGCAAGTGAGAGGTGAGGAAAGGCCCCTGTTGATTCAGCTTTTCTTTTTAGTTATACTTTCAATTCCCAGATTTTTATAAAAATAAAATGATATTTTCCAAATCATCCAAATATAGGTATGTCCCCTTCCCACTCTTTAGTCAAACCCAAAGAGCTGATAGACTGCTCATCAGTGAAGAGCGATTTAAGCTTGTCAACAAGTTACCAGATATATACCAATCGGAGAGAATGATGATATGAACGACATTCAGGCTGGCATCTTACCTTCCCAGGCTTCACGTCTCAACAACCTTCTAATGCAGGGAAAACCTCATGCCCCAGCTTGGAATAAGACAAAGAGAAGCCAGCATCAGTTCACTTCCTGACAAAAGAAGTTTAAGCATTAAACTGGGCAAGTCACAGTTCTCACTCTGCACGGTTTTCCTGTAGTGGAAGCAAGCATTAAGTATGAGACAGTAGAAAGTTTTGCTCTCCCCTTTCAAAGACTAGAGAAAAGAAGTGTGGTCCTTGGTTGGTTGGTCACTATCTAAATGGGCAGCCAGCCCCATGTACAAAAGTCATGTTGGTAAAACCTCTTGGTTTGAATGCAAAAAAAGAAAATGGATCCCCAGTAGTGTGGTCCTTTCTGACCATGACCCAGATTTACTCCTAGAGCTCTAAGACACACCAGTGAATCCCATAAAACTGAAACTTGATTGGTGGATGAGCAGAATGAAGGCAGCCAGATTTTTGATCTTCATTCTTCTTTAAAATATCATGCTATTATTACAGCATAGTTGGAAAGAGAATGTTGATGTGAGCAAAATACAAAACTTTCCTCAAGTTCCATATTTGCTCGTTCTAATTAAGCATGACCTAAACAGAGAAGACATGTGCTATCACACCTCACAGCTAAATGGAGAGTTAGCTCAGGAGGTGTGTCACTGTGACTTTATCACAGCCTTCAAGACTGAAACATTTTTGTGACAAAGGAAAAGTAAAGACCTGTCTGAGTTTTGCTGTTTTCATACTGTGAATCACTACAGGTAATACCAAAAAAACAAACCCCATACAATGGAGTCCAAAGTCCCAGGTACACAGAGTGATATTCTTCACCCTACTTGACCAAGAATTTGAACTTTGGATTTTCCCTTCAACTTCAATACCTAGTCTCATTTTAAAATCACAGACTGACAACCCAACTGGCAAAGAAGGGGGAGTCATGATGGTTGCTTGTCTCTCTCATCCAACTGCCCCGAAGAAAGATAATGCTATGATTCTCAGTAAGGAAGGAAAACATCCTACAAAGGAAACTGTATTCCTCTATTCCTTTTGGAAGCAAGTTTAAAAAGACCTATATTGAGGGCTTCCCAAAGTATCTGCTGAATTCAGTTACAGATCAAAATTTAACTGCAGTGAAACAAGACTTGCACTCAAATGATGGCTCAAGCTGTTGAGTCCAAAAGGAATTCTTTACCATTGACTTCACCTAATTTTAATCATTCTAAAACCTAGAATTAACTTCAAAAGATGATCCACTTCCTTAATTATAACAGCATGATTTAGCTCAAAGCAGGTTAGTACAATCATTTTGGGGAAAATGGTCTCAAATAATTGGAAGGATCTATTTTCTAACCAGAAGGGGTACTCCCTTGACTAGTATAGTTCACAAATAATGATATCTTCTCACACACGAGAGTAAGCGTCTCTGTGTTTCCATAAATCTTCCATAGACAATTCACTATATTCACTGGAGGTCTTCCTCTGATTCTTTTTTTCTTTCAGGCTGGCTGCTAGCCTTACTCCATAAACATCTGTTGTCCAGATTATAACACACAGCCTAGGAGCACACTCATCCATCCATATACAGGCATTCCAGGTGGGCAATGATCTTAGCACAATAAAATTAGAGCTTGAAGGGGTCTTAGAGGCCATTGATCCAATCCCTTCATTTTATAGATGGGGAAGCTAAGACTAGACAAGTGAAGGGATTTGCCTAAGTTTCCACAGCCAGTATCTGAGGTGGAATTTGAAATAAGGTCTTCTTGAAGTCATCTAGGACACTATCCACTCACTGCCTTCTGACTCAATTGACCAAATCCAGAATTGAACAGAAGGAAGAAGATGAGAGCATCCATCTGCTTTATACTTAGAAAATTGCATAGTGCTTTGGATGCTTCTCCAAAAGAACCCTACTATGACACTTTAACCCCAACATTCTCCTGATGATGCTCTTGCTACAGCTGAAGGTTAGTGATGGGCACCAGAAGGCTATTGTACTTAATGTCATTGCAACTTGTGATTTCACCCACAAACTAGAGTTCTTTGGTTTGGGGTCATCTCTGATGAGTTCCCAAAGTATATATCATGTGACTTCTAATTTGGCTGGACAATCTACCAACATATTGTGACAAACCTTGAGATAGATAGCAACAACAAAAACTGTGACTCCATCATCTATTGCCATCCAAGAAAGATAAGCATGGAAGCCAATGCCCTCTCCTATATAAGTGAAGCCAATGGTGATACTTGCAGAAAAGATGAACGTGATCTGGTAGCTGAACTACATGACCCTGCAGCAGAAAGTTGAAATTCCTCCTTCAGAGTGTGCTATTAATGAACTTAAATTCTGGAGCTTCAGGCTACTTCTCCCTCACCTGTTCATCCTTCAGTAGGGATAACTGTATGCTACAAGTCTATGAAAATTAACAAAGGTCAAGAAATGAATGTGATTTTTGAGGACTCCAGCTCTGTTCCTGAGAGGACAGCTCTGTTGAGAAAACAGTTGACAATACGCAGCAGGATACTATATCAGACTGTGACTAAGGTACAAGACAACAATGTAAACATGTAAACATGTAAAAAAATAAAATCCATGAAAGAATTCCATGATAAATTAGATGCTTGGTCCAAGAGAGCTCTGGAGAGCTGGTCAATAGCTTTTTACTGGCTGAAAAGGACAACAGGCATCTATAGGAAATTTAGGACTTACGCCCAATGGATTCAAAGAAAGTACTACCTACCCAAATTGCTTATCTGAAGAGATTAAGCACCCACAGAGATAAGAACCTGCCCAAACTCCTGGTGGTGACATACTACTCAGCCAGTACACACAGGTCTAACCAAGCCGGAGCCAGAGAGTTTCCACTGTTTCTAAGGTCATGTAAAAAAGTATTTCTCTCAATGACTTCTCTGCCAAGGTCCACTCTGACCAAGATCAAAGTTTTAAGAGCATGCTACTTTCTACTCAAGGAGATGAGAGTGCTGGCAGAGATTAGTAAGTCTAGAACTATATACCTTACTATCTTTGAGGAGAGATGTAGCCAGTGCATTTTAACTGCACCTTATGCAGAACCTTGGGGGCCCTGAGGAATGAAAGGAAGCTCAGTGGAGTCAGCACATGAGATTTCTACTCACATGGTACCACGCGACAAATTTACCTTCTTTTTCTGGTCAAATGTCTCTCATGACATTATACCACTCTTGGGCAACTCTTCATTAGCCATGTATTTCAGCCTACTCATCCTACCACATGCCTCGACTTTAGGTGACCCTCTACTTCATTTCTCTGGTAAGAGAATACTGTAGTATTGTGTGACTTGGGGCCATGAAATATCACTGTAAGAATACTGTTTAAAAAAAACTGGCCTTTGTTTTGGGGGGAAGCTTTGGGGGGAACCTCTGCAATTTCAAACACAATCCAGCCTGCTTTCTTCCCCCTCCTGTTCAATTCTGGATTCAGCTAATTTCCTCTATATAATGTTAGATTCGTAGATATGTAGCTAGAGATAGAGAGAGATGGACAGAGGTAGATAGATGGAGAGAAACAAATAGAGAGAGAGGATAGATACATAGAGATATAGATAGATAGAAGAATGGATGAGAGAGAAAGAGAAAAAACAAAGTGGAAAGGAAATCTATGAGTATTATTTACCAGTTTTTACTATGAAGGAGGAACTAATAAAAATGCTGATAGACAAACTCTATGAGTTATCTATCCAGTGATATTCTGGAGCCAACTCAAAGTCCCTCCCCAAAGCCAAGCATGAAATTTTCAGCAATAATCAAATGATGAGCACCAGGATGTGCTGCAGCCAACTCTGAGAACCAGCCATTAAATGTTCAGTTTGAGCATTCTGTACCTTGGAAATCAGCAAATGCTACAAATCAGGGTTGGATTTATTGTCCTGTGGACTGCTTAGACTTGAAGTGGTGGGAAAACGTTAATAGTGCAGATTAACCTTAAAGGTGTGCCAGGTGTGCATTATTTTCTCCAGAGAGTTGATTTTTAAGCATTTCCCAGCACCATCCTGACTAGAATCCATCAGGGTGGCCAAGGGCTCTCAATGGAAGCATGGAAGAGTGAGAAAGACAGCTTTAGGATTTTGTGCAATTTGACCTGGGATTGATCCAGATTATTCCTGTAACCGAATGAGGACAGTCCTGTTGCAATACCAGCCAAATCACAGGAAAATTTTGGTTTTCTACTCAACAACTTTACTTGTACCTTTAAGACATTTTCTAATGGCTTAATGCTCTTTAAATATACATCTGGGTTAACTTGTAATTAAGCATTATGGAATTTTTTCAAATCACATTACTGTCCTTTATCAGGGCTAGTATTTTTTTTTTTGCCTGAATTTTTAAAAAGCTCGTTGCTAATCAGATATTGAACCAGTACATTGGCAAATGAAATTTAGAGAAATCCCATTGGGCCTTGACAGCTAGACTAAGTATTATGAAACACATCTCCGTGATTACATAAAATCTTAGATCCCGCATATAAAATTGGGGGGGAAAGTGATTGTTCTCTTGTAATCAAGCTGTTTTTCTGAACATTTTTTTCAGTCCAGCTCCACACATGTCTCTGCCAGGCTCTTTTCTGTCCCCTCTTTGTCCTTTTGTCCTCTATAAATTTTGGGGGAAAGTTGTCAGAATGCGTGTGTGTTTCTCCTCCTCCCAGCGACTGTTCAAACTCATTTCCTGGTGAAGTCAGTAGACGTTTCTGCCAAGAGGCAGAGAGTAATTATCGTAACTCACTCGATTACTGAGCAGTTGTTTATTGTTTGTCTAGCTCTAAATCACAAAATTTTGGAAGCAGGGCCCTTATGATATTTTATAGATGCCCTGATTTACACTAAGTAGATGTGGCAATTTTTTGTCAAATGAAAAACTGTAAGTCCTTGTATGTGTGAAAGAGAGAAGAAAGTCTGAGACATGGTGTACAAAATTGAGGAAACTCCAACCTGGCCCATTTGAAAAGAGGAAATATGTACAAGAAAAGACATCAACAGAGACTATTTACTAAGGAAGTTTAACAGATCCATGTCAATGGAAGAGAACAACCTCAGCCAGCAAATGCTTGACTTCTTGGCCAAACACTGTAAGATGGCGGTCAAGGTTGATGCTCGTTTAGGACAGGGGTTGGCCTCTTCCATTTTTCCACCTTATTCTCCTCCACAATCCAAATAAATGAGGACTTACCTATTGAAGGTGAGCTCTTTGAGATGCTTATTTTTTTATCCATGTTAGATAAACACTGAAGTGTACTATTAAATGTTTAGCTGGCTTTCCAAAAAAAAAAAAATGTATAGATGCCAGGCTTTTCCCTTAAATTTACACTAACATTTTTTTCATTATATTTTTAAGTTGAGAAAATCTATAATATAGCCTTTTCTTTACTCCAATCTCTTGAATCCTGACACTCAGAATTTCTTCTTTCCTGATTCACACAGCTTCTCCCTTTTACACAGAGTGTGACCTAGGCTTTTACATAATGACTTTGATCCAATAACATAACCAGGTTCTGTTCAAAATCAGCTCTGATTGTTTACAGAATTAAATTGTTTATAGTTAAATATATACATTTATACATATATATATATATATACACATACATATGTGTGTCTATGATCACTTACAGTGGCTTGGTCATCACCTCTGCCAGTTCCCTTGGTCCCCTAAGATGGCATCCATCTGGGCCTGGTGACTTGAACTCATTTGGGGCATCTGGGTGATTCCCTACTCTCTTCCTACCTATCAAGGGCATGAGTCACCTATTAGCCATTTTATTCTTTCCTTCCTAGTCCATAGAATAGAGAAGCTAAAAAACAGATGATTCTGGTCTTATTCTGTTCCCAAAGATAACAGTCTTATCCCTTTCTGACCTTCTCCCTCTTTTCCCTATGAGCTCAAAGCTCTTCTGGTTGTCCTTGGCATTCATTGCCAGCTCAGAATGAGTTCTAATCTTCCTGACACCTGACCCTACCATGATTCTGTGGTCCTCCTGTTACCTGCCCTTGCTTCTGCAACATCTAGATCTCCAAAAGCTAAGATTCCTAATGACTTCAGCCACACTCATCTCCATAGACAACTTCTGCTTTTAGAATTGTCTCTTCAAAATTTCATCTTTTGATAATACTGATAGCTAGCATTGTAGAGCACTTAAAATTTTGCAAAGCATTTTACAAATACTCTCTCATTTTATCCTCACAACAACCCTGGGAAATCTGTGCCTATTATCATGTCCATTTAACAGTTGAGCAAACTGAGGCAGACAGAGGTTAAGTGACTTGCCCATGGTCATACAGCTAGTAAGTATCTGAGACCAGATAGGAATTCCAGTCTTCCTGACTCTAGGTCCAGAGCTTACCCTCTCTCCTGGTTCAATTTCCCCCTATAGAACTGCAGTATGAGGGACCCTACCATTCTTTGGGTACAGACATCTGAGGCCAAAGGCTTTATTGCTAGTTTGGGGTTTGGCTTTTTTTTTTTTTTTTGCCTATTTTGACTTTCTGGCCATCTTTACTGCAATCCTTTGTTCTTCTTTTTTCTATTTTTGTTCTATTTTTTTCTAGGAGACTTAACTTGGTGTGACATATGCAATTTTCTTATTATTGCTTCCCTTTTTAAAATTTAATTAGAGTAACAAACTCCATACAAATTCATTATTACCAGTTCCTTTTCTTGTACTCCATCTCTGCTCAGTAGCCTCCTGGCCGTAATCAAACAAAGGTGGGGCCATCGTGGCTTCATTTAAGAAAGTGAGGCCCTCTGGGTTTCTTTGGAAGAACCTGTGAAAATTCTTATATTCTATTATTTTTAATCTAAGATTTTCCTAAATAATTTTCTACTTATTATGAGTATAATAAGGCCACGGGACATTAATTGGAGATGTATGAGATGGCTTATCCAAAAGTAAAATTTAGTGAATCAAATTTAACACTTCTTGAAGAGTCCCTGATGGTGATTATAGAGAACTCTATGTAATACACCCAATCATGTAAGACCATGTTTCCATCTCCCAAGGCAAATTTCAAAGCATCTAAGAATAGGGCAGGAGGCCAAAACCTGTTTTCAGTAAAGAAGGAATTGAATATGTGTGTGTGTGTGTGTGTACACACACGTATGTGTATATATACACATATTCATAATTTGATGTATATCTTACTATTTAATGCTTGGTGTAGACATTTTTTCTTACAGTACTTTCAAGTATATCACATTATTGTATAAAATTATTCTTTAAAATAATTTTACTCAATGGATATTTGTTAACTGGATCCATACATTAGTTTCAAATATTCTTTCTAAGACTCCAGGAATGTGCAGGGAGTATTTATCTACATCATATCTGGTGGTTTTAGACAATTTGGCAGAAAACACTGAAATGACTCTTAATGAAGGTCAAAAATTCTGATTCAGTTATGCAGTAGGAATAAACATTAACTTTGCATAGAAACACATATTACTTGAAAGGCAAGATAGAACTGAGTTTTATACCACTTTTCAGTGGTATAAAAATAATATTTTTAATAGTTAATACTTTTATAATTCTGGGTTTCTAAATACTCTGTAAGGGTACTGTGACACTAATAAATCTCCCTGTTACTATTGAGAGTGCCATCATCTTTCCAGTGTTGGTGCTGTCCTTGACTCCTCACTCATACTCACTCCACATTTCCCAGTAGTTACCAAATCTCGACATTTTTTTTTCTCTATAATATTTCTCACACTGTCTCATTCTCTCCACTCACACAGTCACTTCTGAGGCTCAGGGCCTCATTATTTCGACATAGCCTTCTAATTTATCTCCCTGCCTCAAGTCTCTTCTTGCTAAAATCCTTCCTCTCCAGAGCTACCAAAGTGATTTTCCTACAGCATGGATCTGACCATGCCTTTGTATTAAGTCTAGATCATATATAATCCCTTGTTCGTTATTTAGAGCTCCTCCAAAGATGGTCCTTTCCATCTTTCCAGTCTTGACACATCACTCCCCTGTATGCATTCTACAGCCCAGTCACCCTGGCCTAGTTACTGCTTTTCACACAGCACCTTCCATCTCTATGCATCTGGCTCTTCTTCATACCTGGAACACTCTCCTCTCCAGCCTTCAGTGCTTAGAATCCCTGGATTCCTTTAGAACTCAATTAAAGCATCATCTCCTGGAAGGGACCCTTCCTCATTCTTCTAGCTGCTTGTGCCCCTCTTGATAAGGCTACCTTTCATCTCCTACAAAGCTAATGAAAACACAAGGCTCACCCCTTCAAGGCATCTTCTACAGAAATAATACATTCATCAAAAAGACTAATAGATATTCCTGTAGCATATGATAAATAGGTTAGAAATGTGTAGAAATACATTTGGGATAGACAGACCTCATTTCACAGAGCCAAAGCAAAGGCTGACAACAGATATGTGACAGTGGATTGGTTGAACGTGGCCAAAAATGGTTTCTCTCTAGCTATGAAATAGCTAAAAGCCAAGAGTGAAGAACACACTTCATGGGTGACATCATCATTAACAGAATCAACAGTATGTGAACAAAGGAACATCAGACAAATGGCTGAGTCATGTGGATTTGTCTACAGAAATGGAGGAGTTTATGATTTCTTTTCAGGGCCAGATCATTGTCACCAGAAATTACAGAAAAGAGGTATCCCTAAGGACATCCAGCCTTATTAGCCAATGTGCACTGGGGAATGACGTAGTGGAAAGTGTGTGACATATTACTACATATTGCAAAAATTTAGCACCTCCTGCATAACTTGGAAGACATAATCAGGTGACTAGAATTATTCATTCAAAGATTACTGTCCTTTATAAACTAACACATGCCATTTCTCCATACTACAAACATAAACCACAAAACATCCTTGAAAATTCAACAAATATACTAAAACCAGAAACAAAGCACCATTACAGATAGTACTGTAGCCCACAGCAAGCAAAGGCTTAGATGAGTCAAGTGACTTGGCAAGGACGACACAACTCATAACTGTCAGAGGCAAAATTGGAGCCTGGGTCTTCTGGAATACAAATGCAGTATTTTATCCACCATTTTATACATACTTGGCATATGGGTAGTGCAGTGGACAGACTACTCAAGACTTAAGTTAAAGTTCAGCCTCAGGCACTTTCTAATTGTGCAAGCCTATCAACATCTGCCTTAGTTTCCTCAACTGTAATATAGGGATCATAATAGCACCTGCTTCCAAGGATTGTGTAACAAATAGTGCTTAGTCAGCCCTGACACACATATAAATGTAGCTATTATTCTCCTTCATACCATGTTACTGTTGATTTCTATACATAATTCAAAATACACATTTGAAAATACGGGGAAATGGGCTCATTTCATGCATGGAGAACACAAAATGGAAGTGGTAGAAACGTTGTCTACTTTCAGTTTATGGATCTTCCAGAAATCTACGAAAAAAATTTAATTCCTGGAAATGTCTACATTTCCCTATAAATGACTCATCCAGATAAAAATTTCATACTTGAGTGCTAACATGTTAGTTAAGGTTTCCTATTCATTTGTAAAATGGGAATAAGTAATGCTTAAGTCACGGTCACTTTAAAACACGGATATATTGACACCATAGTAGATAAAACTATAATAATATTACAGAATCTGCTCTTAAGATGATCTCAAAAAGTCTGCTTTACAGTATTATGTGAGTCAATATAGTAAAAATTGAACCCAAAGAAATTTATTTCATATATTTTGAAAAAAAACTTTTATAAAAGGCTCATTTTTGACATTTTAAATATTTTTTGATTTCAAGATGATTCTCTGATTAAATTATCTTTAGCATAAGTTTGATTAATACTAAGACAGATTCAATGAATCTGTGATGTCATTGGGTCAAGAGTTTCTTCCAATCATGCAGGTCACAGCCCATTCAGACCTGTCCATCCTGGGTGACTCTTGTCCGTATCCTTACATAAGTTCACTATCAGGGGTCCACCATGAACTGGAGATCTTTCTCACTTTTTCCTGACCTTTTTTTTTTAATTTAGCAGAGCACTGCAGCTTTCTACTGGTCATCCCTTCCCCTTACTGCATGACTATCTTTTCTTTCTATCATGCAATTCAGGGATGATATCCCTTATTCCTGTTTGGCAGAGTTATTCAGAGGTTACATGCTGCAAGCTGCTCACACCCACCATGCCCCTCTCCATTGCCCCCTATGAGGTACTGATTTTAACTTCCAGAAGCTGTTTTCATGTCTCACTGACGGATAGCAACACCAATACCTTCTCGGTGGATGTATGGGGGCAGGGTTTGGCTATATACATGAGGGAGTAACACCTACCCCTTGGAACTTTGAGGGGTTTACCCAGAGGTGTGCTGGTAAATGTTTAACAACTGGCTACCCCCCAAAATGTATGCAGAACATAGCTTTCAGTTTAAACTTCCTTTACATTCTCTCCCTCACTTTCTTCAGTTGAGACTCTAGACAATCAATAGAACAATAACCAAGCCATGATTTGTAGCGCTTACTGGTTTTCAAGCTGTAAATGCTCCCACTGAACACAACTGGCTTTTGTGACCTGGTTAGAGCTGGCTCCAGCACACCCCTGTTATGCCAGAGTGTGGCCAATCTTCCCAGACCATATCTTACTTCTGCCACTGGGTAACACAGAGGGTGTGACCTTCCCTTGGCTTCATCCCTCTGGATGCTGGAAGTTTCACTGGAATGATCGTCACTAGAATTTGACTGACTAATGACTGTCCAACCTAGGGCTGTGGCCCCAGTCATGTAGTTTGTATGTTTCTGTTATTTATGAGCTTATAAGAATTAGAATTCATACCATATGATTCTCTCAGTTGACTCAGCCCCAACTTTGTGGGACTTATGGGGTGGAAAAGAATGTCCCTGATAGTCAGATGTCTATTCTCTCTGTCCCCTTAGGTCTGTACCACAAGCTACCACTGGCTTCCTCCATCCCAACCTTTCTTCTATGCAATCATTAAACAAATAGGAATTGCAAAGAAGTTATGACTGATCATAGATTTATGTAGTGAGCATGCTCTTCAGGCTTACTCTCTCAAGAGCCAGGTCAGCTACATCTACCCCTTAGGGTGCTAGGGCTGCCCCTTAGGGGTCCTGAGTGTCTTTTCTCTACTGCCATTGATTTGAGCCCCTTTCCAGGTGTATTCCTAAAACTGTTAGGTGCTAGTCAATTCCATTTAACCAATTAATACCAATTAGCTTTTACAAAGCAATATTTACTTCAAAGATACACTGAGAACAGAAGTACAGACAATTTATTCCAGTTCTTTCCCCTCACTACTGTAGGGGGACATACTTTCCCCATTCCACCTCAGACTCTGGGTAGAGTGTGCTCAGACTCAGCTCAGTTCCAATATGGCATTGGTCCTACAAAGTTTACATCTAAATGTGGCATTGGGGCCAGATAAGTCCTCTCAGTTACCCAAAACTCCCAGAGTGATGGAAGGCCAAAAGTCCCTCCTAGGATGAGAAGAAAATAATATCTATTCAGGGCTACAATTCCCAGAATTCACAGTTAGGTTTCAGAGTCTTTCTCTGCCTATAAGGAAAGTCTAACTACCCAGTTGCATTTAAAAGATGGGCTTGGGAACAATGAAGAAGGCTTACAATTTCCTGAAGAAAATCCAGCCCAGTTTTTTTCTATTCAACTTGGAGCCCCACTCAATGTCTTTATGAACTGTCAATTCCATATCTACATATGGATGGATAGAGGGAATCCATCTGAATGCATATTGAGACCTGGATGATAGACATTTTCATCTAGTTGGTCTTTCCTGGGTGTATGGCCAGGCCAAACTCCTTTAAGGGATTCTAGAGCCCTTTTAGGAAGTTCTTCAGGGGCTTGATGCACCCAACACAACATTATCTACAAAAAGGAGTATTTAGGGGGCCCTCTACAACATAGATTCCATGATGGATCTCCTCAAGTAGAGAGGTGCACTCACTGAATAGGGTTATTTCTAGTGTTCTATCTTTTAAGGAATCTTGAATGATTTCGATGAATGGATGGCAGAAACTTTGTTGTAAAAGAGCTTGCAGGTGTCATTTCATTCTATTGAATCAAATGTTTTTTCATGATAAAAAAAACAATAGGCATAATGGAATCTTGTAGTCTCTACATCTTTTTTTAATTGCAAAATGGCACAAATGTAGTTGAATATCACTTACAAAAGACTGCTTAATTTCAATAGATTTCTTCCTTTAGCTTTGTTTAGAAAGGCAGCCTGGCATAGAAAGATAGCCAACCTCAGGGTACACAAGACCTGGGTTCAAGTCCTCCTTCTGACATACTAGCTATGTAACCATGAATAACTCCCTTATCCACTCAGTACCCCTACCCAGCTCGAGAAGACACTCACTTACAGTTCAGTAGCCCTTCTTCAATTTTGGAAGGCGTATGCACACCAAACAAACTTAATTCCAATTAAACCAAAGAGCCACAAGGACCAAGTCAAACCAAAAACCTCTCATCATTTATGGCTGTGACTTAGCACCTAAATGAACTGTGAGTGTCAGAGTATGTTCATTTAAATGGACAATGTGCCTATTACTGTCATCAAATGAATGGATCCTATAATCTCTTAAGACAACCCTCTGGTAGAATCAGCCAATCAGCAGTATGTATTAAGCACCAAATATCTGTCATGCAATATGCTAATTACTGGGGATACAAAAATAAAAAATCTCTGCCCTCAAGCAACTTAAATTCTTTAGGGGGAGACAACATACACACTCAGATGTATACACAAAAAATAATTTTATGCAAAACACCTACAAAATACAAAAATAAATACAAGATCATTTTTGGGGGAGGAGATCCTAATGGCTGGGATATCAGGAATGTTTTCATGTAGGTAGTGGGGATGGAGCTGAGTTTTTGAAGGAAACTAGGGATGCTAAGAGATAGAGGAAAGAAAGATGTGCACCCCATGTCTAGGGGGACAGAGGCACAGAGAAAGCAAGTTTGGCTGGATTAAAGAGGATGTGATGAAGAGTAATGTATAATAAGTCTGGAGAGGTAGGTTGGAGCCAGGTTGTTGAGAACTTTAAAAACCAAATGGAGGAATGTGTGTTTCATCCTGGAGGTATTAGGGAACCAGAGGATTTATTTATGGAGCAGGGGTAGGACACAGTAGGCCCTGAAGCTTAGGAATATGACTTTGGCAGCAGTATTAAAGATGAATAGGAAATGAGTCCTAGGGTGTCGTCAAGGATGAAGGGGTAGCTGGCCTTATAAAACAGAGCCATCATTGTATAGCCATTTTCTCTCCCTCTAGAGCCCAGTCCAATGCATAACACTTTCCATATAGACACAACCGTGGGGTACATAAATATTGACACAAAGAGAAAGCCACCCAGGTAGCCAGATTCCACTTCGGTATTTGGCCCCAACATTTTCCCCAGTCCTCTTTATCTATTTTCCTCCACCATCGCTATCTCTCCAGCTACAGTGTATATATAAGAGTCAGTTTAAGGAACACCAGCCAAGAAGCCGAACCTTTCCTTGCTTCTTTCATGCTGTCGATGGGCAGCCAGAGCGGGGAGAGGCTGCTGCCCTCACTGAGGTCACTGGCAGCAGCAGCAGCTGTTGCCTTCCCACCCTCACTGCTGATCTCATCTGCCTTCCTCATTGTGGTAATGACTACAGTATTCTAATTCTGAATCCTCCTTGAGGGGATTGGCCAAATGGTTTTCATCAATATTTCTCTACCTCTCCAAGAAGCCTCAATTAAAGTAGCTGCTAAAAATAAACTTAAACACTTACTAGAATGAGAGTAGTTAAGACTAAAGAGACATTTAAATGGAGAGAATCAAAGGGCTGGGAGAGATTTTAGGAAGTCACCCTGCCTTTGTAGAGTAATTAAGCCACTCTGGGCAGGTGTGCTTCTCTCCTGTTTTTTACAAAAGCCTTCAAAGAAAGAGGTTAGACAACTTCCTCCATGAGATTTAACTTAAAACCCCCCTAAGAACTTTCTAATATCAAATCTAAGGAGATGCAATTAAAATTCTTTGTAGTTCTATGCTCTTTAGAAATATGGTACACTATTATCTGTAAAACAGACCCTAAACTATTATTGAGATAATAATTGGGTGATTTCTCTGCCTTTCCCCCCTCTAGTTTAAATAATGCCAATTTCTTTCACTTTTCATGATTTACTTTAAAAGAAAAAATTTTCATCATGATCTTCTGGACTCACACCAAACCTTCTAGAACTCCCCTGAGAAGAGGAGCAGAAACCTAAACAGAAGATATACGAGTAAGCACTTGTCTACCACCAAGGAGAGGGCTCTAAAGAACCTGGGGGCACTGAGCTATCATCATCTTATTATCTATGCTGTAGTCTATTTCATTCACCTTTTTTTTTTAACAACAGTGCTCCATTGTTGAGTCATTTTCTCTAGTTAACAAGTGTCTTAAGCCTGTTTCTACTGTGTTCACAGAAAACCCTTCTGCACTTTGTAGTTTGTGGACCCCCCTCCATAACTTAAAAAAAAACTCCCAAAGAAAAGCCTATTGCTTAAAAATATATTAGCTGTTGAGGCACCCAACTGCTGCCTACATCACGGACAATCAGAGAAGTAGTTGCTTTTCCTCTCAGTTCATTTTCTTTCTGAAACAGGTTTCTTCTTTTTTTGTTGTTTTTTTTTTTTGTATTGATAAATAGTGACCACCAGAGGGCACTTACACTGATGAATACTGAACATATGGGAAAATTACTCACTCTGGGCCTGTCTGCACTGCTGAGTTCTCTCATGGGAAAATCATTAATGCCCAAAATAGTGTGGCTTTTGGAAACTGCCAAAATCTACAGAGATTTCACTGTAACTGATGATCAGACAATTTGATAGTACTGGTAATTTTCCACTTCCAGTTTTCAAAGAGAATGTGATAGCAAGGTAGAAATAATTATTAAGTGTGATTTTCTTTTCCCCTCAAAACCATTTTACTCTAAAGAAATGTCCTAAGTAACCCCTTGTACTTTTTCTTCTTGGCCTTTGCTTTGTCCGAAGTTCTTACTGCTTGTTTGCAAAGAGCTTTCTTCATCATGACACTTTTAGGCAATTAATGAAAGTCTTACTAACCCATTTTAAAGAAAAAGAAACTGAGACTCAAAAAAGTGAAATGATTTGACCAAGGTCACAAGAACTAGTAAGCGCTGAGTCTCCTGATTCCAGACCCAAAGCTCTTTCTCTTCGACACACTGGCATAGCAGAGTGCTAGAATTAGAGTGAAGACCTGGGTTCACACGCTCCCTAAGATACTTATTAACTATGTGGTCCTGGGCCGTTGCTGAGCCTCTGTGCTCCAGTCTCCTCGTTTTGCAAAATGCGTAAGCTAATAGCTACCTCCGCAGGGTTATTGTGAAGACGAAACAAAATGGTGTTTAATGTTATTCAATACTCTTCCTAATCAAGTTTCTAACTGATCAAGTTGTTTTTTCTTTTTAAAGGTAAAAGATAACATTACAAAATTCACTCAAAAATGCCTTTCACTCACCTACAAAACGGGCTGGGAACAGTGGGTATCACATAACAAATCCCCCCATTCAGGCAAAATGACTTGTGACTGGGGCCACAGGGCTCTTCATGATCTAGAAAAGAAATATATAGAGAACCCAGAGGGGCAGTTAAGACATTTTGTGTAGAGATGGAGAGAATTATTTTTTCATTTCTTAGATTCAAGCATCTAATCTATCAACAAGCATTTATTAAGAGCCTACTATATGCTGGGCATTGTCCTGGGCACTGAGGTATACCAAGACAAAAATGAACCAGTCTTGCCTGCAAGGAGCTTACATTCTATCAAGAGAAAGAGTGAGTGAGAGGAATAGTCATATGGGAGATGTATTGTGGAAGTACAATTGACAACGGATCAGATTCTACAGTGAAGGAGAGTAAGGAGTTGGGAACAGGTCCACAGTTGTGAACTTGATGGTCCCCTTAAAAGCAATAAGAAAGAAGGAACAGTTTGGGGGAAAAGATAATGAGCTTTGGTTTTGATATGTCACATCTGAGACGTCCATGAGACATCCAGTTGGAGATGCCCAGTAGGATGCAGGTGATGTGGGACTGTAGCCCAGGAGAATGACTAGGCCTAGATAGATCTGAGAGTCATCTGCATAAAGATAATTATGGAGTCCATAGGAGTTGATAAGGTGACTAAGAAAGAGAAGAAAAGGTCCAAGACAGAGCCTTGGGAAACACCCCTAACCTAAACCCAAACCCTAACCCTAACCCCTACTTAAGAAGCATCTGTGAAATGGATGATGACCCAAGAAAGAGTAGTGTCCTGAAAACCCAGACAGGAGTGAGTATCCAGAAGCTTAGGTTAACAGTGTCATATCCAGGAGAGGACAAGAAGGGTTGAGAAAAAGCCATAGGATTTGGCAATTAAGGGATCAGTGGCAACTTTGAAGACAGCAATTTCAGTTGATTGATGATGTGGGAAGTCAGACTGAGGAGTGAGGTGAGGGAGTGGAGACCCTATCTGTAGACAGCTTCTCCTAAAAGCTGGACAGGAAAGGGAGGAGGGATATGGGGTTATAGAGTTGGCTTCACCTCCTCTCCTTTCGCTCAACTCCTATGCAACCTGACTTCTGGCCTCAGCATGAAATTTCTCTCCAAAGTTTCTAATCACCCCTTAGTTGCCAAACCTGATGGTCTTTTCTCTTTCCTACGTCTCTCAGTCTCTCTGCAGCCTTTGTTTCTCTTAACTACCCCCTTCTGCCTAGATATTCTCTTCTCTCTGGAGCAGCTAGGTGGTGCCGTGGATAGAGCACCAGTGCAAGAGTCAGGAGGACCTGAGTTCAAATCTCACCTCAGACACTTGACACTCACTAGCTGTGTGACCTTGGGCAAATCACTTAAACGCCAACTGCCTCATCCTGTGTCATCTCCAGGCCTCGTGATGAATATCTGGTCACTGGATCCAGATGGCCCTGGAGGAGAAGTGAGGCTGGTGACCTGCACAGCCCTCCCTCACTCAAAACAAAGTCAAGTGCAAGTCATGTCATTATTTCTCTGGTGGCATGGTCTTCTTTGGCAACAAAAGAAGAACACACACTCCTCTCGAGAATTTCATGACATTTATTTCTCTTGTTTCTCGTCCTACCTCCTAGTTAATTGTCCACACTGCCTCCCCAACAACTGTAGGTTCTGTCCTGGACCCCCTTCTCTTCTCTCTCTCCAGTTCTATCTCAGTGACCTCATCAGCTCCCTAGGGTCAATGACCTCTACACAGATGACTCCCATATCTATATATCTAGCATTATTTTCTTCCTGGGACTCCAGTCCCTTATCACCAATTGCCTATTGGACGTTTTGAATTGGATGACCTGCTGGCATTTCAAACAAACATGATTGAAACAGAAAACAGAATTCATTAACTCTCTCTAACCTCCCACAAATCAGCCCCAATCTGAATTTCCCTATTTCTCAAGGCACCACAATCCTTCTAGTTTCTCAGATTTGCAGTCTTGGAAATCTCACCTCAGCACATTGATTCAATCTATCTCTTGACAAGCGTTGCCAGGTTTACGTTGACAACGTATATCCCATCCATGCCATTCCCTTCACTCACAAGACCCTAATTCAGTCCCTCATCACCTCTTACATGGACTACTGCAACAGCTTTCTGCTTCCTGATCATTGTCCCTGCCTCAAGTCTTTCCCTTCTCAACCTATTGTTCACATAGATACCAGTTCTATTATAAAGTACATTTCTGACCATGTCACTTCCCTACTCAGTAAATTCTGGCAACACCCTATTACCTCCAGGATAACATAACAACACTGCTGTCATTCAAAGCCCACACTTTTGTAGGCTTATTCTATCGGGTCTCCTAAAAGTCTCGGTGCAGTTTTAAACTTTAATAACAAAACTGTAGTAAGACTTTGGGAACATCCTGTATGTTATACCCTCTGTTGTCCAGTCAGTCTTTCTGTTCTTCACACAACTCTCCATCTCCCATCCTTATGGGAGGCACTGCTCTGCCTCTTAAGAAACTATAGCTTCCTTCAAAGCTCAGCTCAAACAACACTTTCTCCTTCCTATGTGAGGCTTTTCTTCTTCTCCAGCTGCTCATCCTCCCTGAAATTACCTCAAGTTTGGGGTTTTATTTTGTCATTGGTGTATCTGTTGTCTCTCCTGACAAAATGAAAACTCCTTGCAGACAAAGACTATTTCATTTTGAGGTTTGTATCTTTAGTACCTAACCCAGCAACCGGCACATAATAGTATTTAATGAATACTTAGTGATTAACTGACTGACATCATTATTATTCAGGGCAAAACCTTCTAAGTTTTGAAAAGTGGATGGCCTCTAGTGGAAAATTAAATTAAAAGTAGAATACAAGAGAGTCCTAGCCTTGGAAAGTGAGGAGAATCTGGTTCATTATATTATGAATGTAAAGGGGGAAAAATTTAAGAAGAGAAGTCAAATAAGCAATTCTACAAACAATGTATATGTTGTCTGGCCAAAGTCACCCCCAAATTAAAAACCAGAAGAGGGGAAGCCAAATGAGAAAGCTTGTCTTTAAACAAAGATATCATGTTCTCTTAAATAATTCTTAATTGAATGTTTCTAACAACCCAAATAGATAGCTGAAAAATTGTATAGTAGAGGTAACATTAATTTGGAATCCTTGGATCCAAGTTCTATAAGTATTCCAAGGAGGGCGAAACTAACTATATATAACTTCTCAGTCAAAATCTGTGTTCTTGTTTTTCCTAGATCCCAGCCAGACATGTCTGAACACTGAATATTTTCCTGACAAAGAAAACTGATCTAACCTGAATCACTATCTCTGAATCTATTTTTATTCTAATTTCATTAGTCTGCTGATTAGGAAGCTGGTATCAGAGACAGAATAAATTAGAAGTTACTTTTATGAGTAAACCCAATAAAATACCTACGTTTCAAATATTCCTATTATACATAGGATTATTTTGTAAACCTTTAATATTCCAGCTATTCTAACCAACTTCAGATTAAAGTGGGTTTCCATTTCAAGAACATGTTTTTAGTTTTATAACAAATGCTTATGGAAACCATTTTACACATTTGATTTAAAAATATCAACTTACAAGAAATTACCTGTTGGCATCTTATTTTGAAAGTGGTATCATTCCCAGTCAGAAGGTTAGAGTCGAAAAACAGCACCTGAAAAAAATGTTTAAATTTCAGCATCTTCCTTCCTCAGGGTGATAATATGGACAATGCACAAAATCACTCCTTAAAAACTGATTCATGAAAATAACTAGCCCATTTGTATCCACAATGTTATAAATAATTAGATGACTTGAATAGCCTATATTAGGTACTAGCAATACAGCTCATCTGAATAGGGAAACAAAAGAAACGTACTTTTTTGGACTAATTCTACAGACTTGACAAGCTGAATTATTACTTAGCTAAAGGCATTGAGAATTCCTCTTTGAAGAGAATTCATAAAGTATTTAGCACCCCATAGCAAAAACATGGAATTATACCAATAGTTTGCTTTCATTGCTAAAATCCAAAAGTTTAGAGGCTGTTTCCTTTTTTATGGACAATTTAATTTGGCTTTTTTTTCCCCTAAGTTCTACTGGGATGGTCCGTTTTTAATTTTAAAAATAATATTTCTTAACTTTTCTACTCTGCTGCAAAGCAAACTTTTCACAGCTCACTTAAGATTCAGGTCTTATAATTCCAACCAAGTGCTATAGGAGGAAAAAAACCTATGACAGGCAGCAGGGTATATTTCACCAGCCCACATACATGCTTTCTTTTAAAACTTCTTGGTATCTAGTAAAGCAAAATGATAAATTCCAACCAAGACAGACTCACGCACAAACCGAGTCACCGAGTGGCACATTTGAAACGCTGGTCTGTACTTACATTAGGAACATTAGCGGTCAATTCTACGTAGTAAGGGGGGATTCCCGCCTTTGTGCTCCTTTCTAGGGCTTAGAGAAGAGTTCTGAGTCACCAGCTCCAGGCCCGACACAGGTGGCTTTCCAAGGTCTCCACCCACAGGCAGGCTTCCTGCCCCACACGGGCACGCTTCTAGCCACTCTCCCCCAGCTCTGAAAATAACACCGGTCCAAGGAGCAAACTGCTGACAAGCAAGGAAACAGCTTACCTCAGGCTCCGGGAGGCCGGGGTTCAGAGGGTTCCAAAGACTGGGGGCTCGGGCAGCCTGGGCGCGCATTTTGTAACAGACGTCAAAGAGCTGTCATGGTTGCAGGGTTCAGTGTGGGCGAGGCCGAACAGCCGAAGGTGGAGGTGTGCCCGGAGGCCGGCCACGGGCCGGGAAGGAGACGCCCCCACTTTTTGTCCACGTGGTCCCTATTGCCTAAGGACCGGAGTCATCCTTAGGAAAGAACGCGTGCTGCCGCCGAGACTTCCTCACCTGCCATTCAGCCTTGTCGTGGTCGCGGCCGCGGTCCTGCCTCAGTGACCTTGGCATTTCTGGGAGCCGGAGAGAAATGAGGGGACAGACTGTGTGCCGCACAAAAGCTGCTTATTTCCACAGGTTCTTAAAAAAAAAAAAAAAAAAAAGGCAGATCTACATAAATGACAGATGAGGCCTCAAAATGGGGGGAGGGGGGATTAAATAAGATATGGTTGTTTTGTTTCCAATGGGAAAAAAATGAGGAGAAAGAAGCCAAAACCTTGGCTACAGAATCATAGATTTGCATGGGGCCTCGGAGGGACCTTAGAAGTCATTAAGCCTAACTCCCCTATTTTACAGACGGGGAAACTGAGGCCCAGAGAGGTGACCTGCCCAGGGTCATACAGAGCATGTCTGAGGCAGGACTTAAACCCAGGTCTCCCCAACATCAAATTCCACAGTCAGTCAGTTAACATTCATTAAATGCTACTGTGTGCCCAGGACTGGGGATACAAAGCAAGGCAAAAAATAGTCCTTGCTCTCTAGGAACTCACGGTTTAACGGGGGAGACAACATGTAATTATGTCAACTATGTCACTTCTGTTTTACAATTTTTAAAACAAATTTTGCAGCTGAGACTCAGGAAAATTCAGTGACTTACCTAATGAGGAATAATATAAACTGTGGTGTAGCAGTGACTACTATGTCATTAAAATGAACAAATGGGAATGAAAACAAGGATTTATTTTTTTAATTATATATGTGTGTGTATCTGTGTTTATACATATATATAAATTTTATATGTAATATAATTTTAAACAAGCATATAACTACATATTATGTGTTTTACTCTGTACTAGGTACCCAGGATATGAGGTCACGAACGAAATAGTCTCTGTCTTAAGGAAACTTATTTTCTATGGGGGAAACAATATCTACACTTCATAGAAAACATCAGGAAAGTAACTACAGGGTCATTTGGGAAAGGAGATACTTGAAGCTGGCTAGGGTGGGGGGGTGAGGTGCAGCTTGGAAAAGTGTGACATCAGAGGGGAGCTTTGAAAGAAGGGAGACACTGGGACAGGCTGAGGGGAGATGGGAGAGCAACACAGTACTGAGGCATAGAACGGACTTCGGCAGAGAGACAGGAATACCAAGGGATACCAAAAGGCTGGAAGTGAAGCCAAATGAGACCAACAGCCTCTGAAGAACAACATACATGTAGATAATGGCTTTCAAAGAAAAACATAAAAAACATCAGGAAAGGCAATAATATTTGTAAAAACCCAGGTGAATTTGGAAGGGGAAATCCATTACTTGTAGTTACTATAATGTGAAAATTGATACTATTTGACACTTTAAATCAGAAAATAAACTGTTTGAATTTTATGATTTTATTTGGAAATTGACTCGATTTTTCTGGTTTATTTGTTAATTAAAGGGGCCTGACCAATGAAGGCCAGTCCTGAGACCACTCAGGGATCCTGTTCCTGGGCATACACACTGCAGGCCCCACTTTACTGTGGAGCATGTATAGTTATTCTAGGACTCAGCTCAACTCCCCGCTTCTGCAAGAGGGCTGTCCCAGTTGCCCTCACTGCTCATCCCCTCCCTCTGAAATAATTTCATATTTACACTATTTGTATCTTCCATGTATAAAATTGTATCCCCCATTAGAACTGAGTTCCTTGAGGTCAAGAGCTGGGTTTTCCCCCTTCTTTGTACTCCTAGTGTGTGCTTAGCACATAGTAGGGTTTCATAAATACTTTTTGACTGACTGGATTCCCTGATTCCCATCTCCTTGGGTTGAGTATTTGTACTTTCCCTGGTGTTGATTGAGGTAGGGCACATCTAGGTGGGAAGAAAGACAGCTGCCATGACAGCAGCCATAGAGGCTGCAACCTTGTAAGATTTCCAAAGGTCCAAGGACTGGAGTCCCTACCGGAGTTTGCTACTACTACTTGGGCTAATGCACCAGTGAATCTCCGTGCTTCTATAAACAAAGTGACTTTGGTCATTAGCTACAGTATGTTCGGGAGTGACCTTGGTGGGAAAGAGAGGACTGCTATGTAGAAACTCTTTTAAATTTGAGCCTACCCAGGGCAGGTAGGTGGTATAGTGGATAGAGCACTAGTCCTGAGGTCAGGAAGATCTGAGTTCAAATCCTGCCTCAGACACGTACTAGTTGTGTGACCCTGGGCAAGTCACTTAACCTCAATTGCCTTTAAAAAAAATCAAGGAATGCTGAGTGAAGTGAGCAGAACCAGAGAAACATTGTATACAGTAACAGCAACATTATACCATGACCAACTCTGATAGACTTAATTAACTCTTTTCAGCAATGCAATGATCTAAGACAATTTCAAAAGACTCATAACGGAAAATGCTATCCACATCTGGAGAGAGAACTAGAGTCTAAATGTACATCAAAGCAGACTATTTTTCTTTATTTGGTTGTGTTTTTTTCTTTCTCATGGTTTTTGTTTTGGTTCTAATTCTTCTTTACATGACTAATGTGTAAATATGTTTAATATGATTGTACATGTATAGCCTAAATCAGATTACTTGCTGTCATGGGGAAGGGAGAGGGCAAGGAGGGGAAGAAAATTTAAAACTCAAAATCTTATAAAAGTAAATGTTGAAAACAAAATAAATAAATGAATATTTTTAAAAATCAAGGAAATTTGAGCCCACCCTCCTACAAAGACTGGGATGCTGTCCTTGCCTAGGGTTGGAGTGTGTGTGTGTGGGAGGGGGATGTTTGTATTTCTGTTCTTGCTAAATTTTTTCAGTAAATATCTCTTTTGTAAAAGCTAAGTGAGGCTAATTGATAAAACTGATAATGAGACTGGGGAGAAACTAACTAGAACCCGTGAAGAATACCTTGGAATAAGGACTCAGGCTTAATAGCAATCCAAAGATGTCCCAAGCCAACCCATCAGGGCCCCTTTCCCCACCATGAGTTCAAATCCAGATCCAGACACTTACTAGCTATGTGACCCTGGGCAAGTCACTTCACCCTTCACAATTTCTTCATCTGCAAAAACGAGCTGGAGAAGGAAATGGCAAACCAAGAAAACCCCAAATGGGGTCATGAAGAGTTGGACATGACTAAAATGACCGAACAACAAAACCTTCATGTTTGATTCCATTAAACTCCACCAAAGGGGGTGACTCTGCCTATATATCTAGGGACAGTGCTGAAGAGTCAGATTGTTGTAGCCTGGACATGAAAGCAGGTGTCAGAGAAGGAATCCTGAGCAACATTTCACTTGAACTCTGGTTGGTCTGTCTGCAGGGAGACGGACAGGTTTTCCCTCACATAATCCTGTCAGGTATGCAAAACATTCCAATGGCTATCTCTTCTAAAACCAAGCAGAATTGACTGCGGTAGGTAAAACCAAGGCTGCCATATGCCTGGGGGGAACTCGTGAAAGCTAATGTTAGACCCTGCTTAGCAGCCTTAGCCTTCAAAAATTCCAAGACTTTGCAAAACAACAAAGGATGAGCTTTCTCTTGTTAAAAAACAAAAACCAACCCCCCCCTCAATCTATGCATTAATGACAACAGGTTGTGGGTCAGTGTTATTTTAATAAGTTCTTATAGAGAAAATTAGAGGACCCCATAAGGGCATTTTACCATAATACAGGATGTCCTAAAAATCTTGGTGCAGCTGGAAGCTATGAAAAGTTTTCTAAATTGTTAATGTTGCTACTTCTTGAAGCAGTGACATCAAGCCTTTTGGGACACCTTGTGTAATTGACTATTTAATTATCCACAGGCTTAACTGAATGGGAAAGGAGAGGCTTGGGTTCAAATCCTCCCATTGCTATTTGCTACCAGTGTGACCTTAGGCAAGTCACTTGACCACGGAACTTTGGCTCTTCCTCTATAAAATGAAGGGATTGGACTACATAGCTTCTAAATCCCTTCCAGAACTAGTCCTGTGATAGGATCCTATTCATCTGTAAAATGGAAGCAATGCTATTAATTAGTTAATAAACATTTATTAAGCAGCTGCCATGTGCTAGGCACTCTCCATAGTACCTATCTCACAGGGCTCTTCTGTGGATCAAAAGTGATCAGGGAGCACTTTGCAAACTTGAAAGTGCTATATAAATGTGTGCTATTTAATCCAATTAAGCAATCATTTATCAAGTACCTACTATGGGCCAGTTATTCATTAGGGATTGGGCATATACGGACAAGAAAAGGTCCCTGCCTTCAAGGAGAAGACATTCTATGGGAGGGGAAGGTGGATGCTGGCGGTGGTGAGAACTTTTACACAGGAAAATTAAATATTAAATCTATTTTAAAAATTATTTCCTAGGCGAGGGTACTAGCAGGTGGGGTAGGGATTCGGAGGTGCTTCCTGGAGGAGAGGCCCTTGAGCTGAATTTTAAAGTAAGGTAGGGATTATGAGAGGGGAAGGTGATGAGGCAGTGCATTCCGAGGAAGGGGGACAGAGGAACAGTAATGGCACATGAAACACCATGTGCCAGAAAAGTATGTAGGCCAGTTTGGCCTGAATATGGAATGCATGACAAAGAGTGACGTGTAATAAGCCTGAACAGGCTGCTTGGAGCCAGGCTGTGAAGGGCTTCAAAGCCCAAACAAGAATCTGCATGTAAACCTAGAGGCAAATGGGAGCCATTGGGGCTTCTTAAGCAGGGGAGAGATAAGGTCAGATTTGTACTTTAAGAAAGTGAATTTGGCAGGTGTGTGGAGGAGAGAAAGACTAGAAGTAGGGAGGCTTTTGATGGGAGGCTAGTTCAATGGTGCAGAAAAAGAAAAGAGCCTCAACTGGGATGGGAGCCACGTGAGTGGAGAGGGTAGACAAATGGGAGAGAAATGGTGGAGGTGCCAAGACAAGCCTGGGAGACTCATTAGAGGGGATGGTGGAGGAAAAGGAAAGAGTCAGAGATGAATGAGTTTGAGAACCTGGGTGACTGGAAACATGATGGTGCCCTCAACAACAACAGACAAGTTAAAAAGAGGGGATGAAGTTTGTCTGGACATGTGTCAGTTAAGATGCCTATAAGAGATCCAGGTAGTGGCTGGTGGTGATGTGGGATTGCAGGTCAGTGGACAGATTGGGTTTAGATAGTTGAACCCATTAAAGTTAAAGAAATCAGAGACAAACACTGATCCAGAGAGTCAGAGAAAGAGAGACTGAGAGAGAGAAAGGGGAAGGGAGAGGGAGAGAGAAGAGAGGAAAGAAGAGAAGGGAGGAGAGGATAATAGAGGAGAGGACAGGAGAATAGAGGAGAGGACAAGAGAGGACAGAGGGAGGGGAGGGGAAGGGAAGAGAGGGGAGAGGAGGGGAGAGGAAGGGAGGGGAGAGGAGAGGAGAGGAGGGGAGGGGAGGATCAAAGGACCTAGGAGAGCTTTTGGTCACACCCACTAACAGCAATTGGATAAAGACAACAATCTTGTAAAGGAGATTTAGGAGGACACGTGCATAGTCTACATAACCATAACATTTCTGTAGGTTATGAAGGTTACACAGCATTGGTCTCATGATAATCCTGTGATGTATGTCCTGCAAGATAAGTAGTCTCTTTCCACAAATACAGATAAGAACACACAGGAAAAGTGAAGTGATGTGCTCAGTATCACACAGCTACTAAGCTTCACCTGGGACACCAGCCCAGATCCCCTAATCCCAAATCCCCTTTGAATGATTCCAGGCTGCTTCTCCTCTATAGCAACTATTTCAGGTGATGTAAGAGAAAATAAGAGACATGTAGGAATTTTTTTCTATCTTACTTAGAAGCCCTGAATATGGCAAGAATTTATTTAGATCAGCAGTTCTTGAAGCATGGTCTGCAGATGCCTGGAGGTCCCTGAGACCATTTCAATGAGGTCAAAACTGTTTTCATAATAATACTAAGATCTTCTAATGTCTAATCTGATAAGTACCTATGTATCCCACTTAAACAAAAGCTTTTGTAAGAGTCCTCAATAATTTTTAAAAGTGTAAAGGAGTCCCGACCAAAAAGTTTGAGAACTTCTGATTCAGATTGATAAGATCTAAGATCAGCCCACTCTATCTCTCAGGGATATTGTCGTTTCTACCTTTTTAAGGAGCAAGAGGAGGCCCAGGGATGAGTCTTCACTGCTTTACTCTCATTTATAATAAGGTACGTGATAAAGGTAAGGTAAAATGATAACTGTCACTACCCACCAGATCCTTGCAGTCTACTGCTATGATGTTCTTTTTGTGAGGTTCAGAATAAAATTCTGCCCTCTGAGAGGGAAATACTACCGCTCATGATTGGAAGGATAACAGTTTGATTACTCTTGGCCATTTTAGCCTCTCTCCCACCGGAGACTTATTCCACAAAAAACAATCACGGAGAGCAAACAAACATGGATCAAAGGAAATTGGGTAAGTTACATACAGTTTAGATCAGACAACAGTACACACAAGAGTCAGCGAATCATGTGACTCAGGAATAAGATAGAATCGCAACTCAACCCAAGGAGAGAATAATCTCCCCTGAGAAGCCCCCTCTTATCAGTCTCCGGGGGTGTAGGTACTGGGAATAGAAGCATATATTGGGGTGCCAGCTTTCCCCAAATGCCAGTCTCCTTGAACTCGGCTTCTTTCCTTCCCAAATCTCTCCCCCCACTCTGAAGTAAACATTTCCCTTATAGTACACAACCTCAGTGAACTGCCCAAGCCTACCTGGATGGGCTGTTATATCTAATGTATTGATGTTCAAGATTTACTTAATAAAAGAACCATTATTATCATGAACTTAGACATCTTTTTTTTTGATAGGTGGTTAACTTTGACTGCCAGGTCAAGAAACCCTACTGCAAAATGATGATGATGATGATGTAGTTGACATTTATATAATATTCTGCAAAGTGCCTTACAGGTATCTCATTTAATCCTCACCACTACACTGTAAGGGAGGGACTATTATCATCTGCACTTTAGAGAGGGGGAAATTGAGACCAAAAAATGTTAAGAGACTTGCCCAAGATTACACAGTTAATAAATGTCTGAAGCAGGATTAGAACTCAGGTATTCCTGAATCCAAGTCCAATGCTCAGTCTACTACTATGCCCCTAGCTGCCTGGAATGATAAATACTTGTTGAATGAATAGGTTTTATCATGTGCTCAAATGCAATAAGAAACATAATTACATGGACACATGGCTCTCTTACTCTGTTGTGTTCATGATAAGCATTTGAAAAAAAGATTACCATGGAGATAACTGAAGCTCGTGTACCAAAATCTGTTGCAAAAAAGTGAGGAGGTAAAAAAATCCTACGAGGACCCAATAAGGTCCTCTAAATTAAGTCAACATCTACTTATTTTAATAATCAGTGATTTCAGTGGAAAAGTAAGCATGGAGGAAGAGAAGGAAAATAGAAATATATATATATATATATAAAAAGGGAGGGGAGCATGCACTTGTATGGTGCGGGGTGGGGTGAGCAGGTAAGAAGTTTGCCAAGATTGGAGTCAGGTTCTGAGGACTTTAGATGCCAAACAAAGGAATTTGTATTTGAATCTAGATATTAAGAAGTCACTGGAACTTGCTGAGTGGGTGAGTGACATGGACCTGTGACTTTAGGAAAATGATGTGGTATGTGTAGTAGATGACTTGGAGAAGGAAGACCACTTGGGACACTCACAGTAGTTCAAGCAGGAGATGGTCAGGACCAGAATGAAAGCACACGAGTGGAGAGGGTGGATTTTTTGAGAGATGTTGTGGAGGTAGAAGTCACAACAGCTGATTGTATGGAAGAGGTGAGGAGAAGTGAAGAGATAAAGATGACGCCAAAGGAGGGAACTGGCATGACTAGAAGCACGGTGGAGCCTTCAACAAAGGCAATGTAAAGTTGTGAAGGAAAGATTGGAAGTTCTGTTCTGGGCAGATTAAATTATGATACCTGAAGGATGTCTCTTTGGAGATCTCCAGGTGGCTCAGGAGAGATGGTAGGATTGGATAGTTGGTTTGGGAGTCATCTGCAAAGAGGTCAGGATACCCCTGAAAGTTTATGAGTTCACCTGAGAAAGAAAATGCAAAGAAGAAAGTCCAGGACAAAGCCTTGGGCACAAGACACCATGATGATCCAACCAAAAGGTCCAATTAGTAGGTAACAGACAGGTAAGAGCAAGACTCAACTAGGAGAGGTGGTCAGTAGTTTCAAATGCTGCAGAGAGGTTAATAAAAATGAGAACTGATAAAAAGGCAACACATTCTCTTCTTTTTCTTGAAAGTAAGAAATATATTCTTCTGAAGCCACACAACCCCTCTCCTATAGTCCAAGTTCTTTGAAGATCACCCATAACAGCTCACCAACTCTTTCAGATCTCTGGGATATCTATAGTTCATGTAGCCTGGTCACTTAAACTTATCAAGGGTAACTAAGTCTCTTTTGAGAACTCTGTACTTAACTTTGGTTACCAAGGGTAAAGGATCTACCTTCTCTGTGTTTTTCTTATGGGTGCTCCATACACCTTGAGCAATGGTCCCATCCCTTCTTTGATCCTCTTTTCCTCAATATAACTTTAACTTCACACACACACACACACACACACAGACACCATCAACAAGCATTATTTTTTGTGACTTTCGTTTTTGTCAGCTCGGGCTAACTCTTCTTTGGGTTAAGTTGACTGTGGTACTGATGACAGTGTGCCTTTGTTCTTTATTCACATATCTTCCAGGCTCCATAGTCTTCTTCTGATGCCTTTCACTCAAATGCTCTTCACCATGCCTACCCTCTCTGGTTCCTTCAATTCCTTCACACTTGTGTATCTTTTCTTTATGTATCTGTGCATTTACACTACTCTGCCATACCATCTTCTCCCATCTTGTTCCATGAACTAGGCAGGTCATTCCAGATCCATATTCCAATTTGGGGTCTTATCTTACCATGTCTCAGTGATACCTGTGAGATCAAATTTGAATCCTTCTGTTACAAGCTCAAGTTTATTTTTTCCTGCTCCCTATTTATACATAGATGTCTGACCATGAGTTTTATTGTTAGCTCCATTCTCAGATTCTGTCTCCTTTAAATTTCAGGATGGATAGTTCTTCCTACATTTTAACTACTCTCTATGGTATCTGCTTTGGAGGATGTGCATACAGCAGACAGTGTTTTTCCCTCTTTTTCCTTTTCCCATTTATATTCCTTTTAATTAGATCTACAAGATTCCAGTCAAATCCATTAAAATTTTTTACTGATATCTTTGGTTTTTATATGACCTTCATTTCCAGATATATCCCTCTCCTTTCTAACTCAGTGAACCATCCCTTAAAATAATGAATAAAAAATAGTCAGGGAGGAAGCTTTTCAGCAAAACTAACCAATTCTTAAGCCTAGTACGACAGTCTATGCAATGTTCCACACCTATATTTCTCCACCTCTGAAAAAAAAAAGAGAGGGAGGTACATTTTCTTGGCATTTTTTTCCTGGGGTTAAGCAAAGTCATTATAATTACACAGTATTCCGTTTCACTTCTTTGTAGTTTCTGTTTACATTGTTGTACTCATTGTGTATGTCATTTTCTCGATTCTTCCTTTGTCATTCTACATTGATTTGTATATATTCACCCTACTTCTGTTAATTCTCCATTAATTTCTTAAGGCACAGTAATGTTTCATTACATTAACAGATCACAATTTATTTAACTGTTCCCCAGTTAATGGAAAACTACTTGTTCTAGTTCTGATGACCCATCCTACCAATCGCTCAATAAACATTTATTAAACACCTACCACATGCCAAGCAATATGCTAAGTGCTAGGGATATAAAAAGTGGGAAAAGAGCCCCTGACCTCAACGAGCTCACGATCAGATGGAGGAGCCAGCAGGTCTGCAGATATGTACACATTAGCTATATACAGGACAAATAGGAAACAATTAACAGTGAGAGGGCACTAGAATTAAGAGGGATTGGGAAAATCTTACCAGATTTTGCTGGGCACGCTCTATCCCTGGCCAGAAACTTATTGTTTCTACATTTTAGGTCATGATACACAAATCCAGATTCTGTTTTCAGACACCATTTTCCTAATTAAGGGCTCCCTTCCCAAACCTACCTTTCTCTTCTGAAACCCTTTGCTTCTGTCAGTGTTAAAAGAAGCACCTCCCTACACGCCCTCATGTATCTTCAGTTTTCTGGTTCAAGCAATGCTTTCTAAATTCCTTCTGTTCATATTTTTGGTGCCCATGTTTATCACCATCCAGTTTGACAAGTCTTTTCAAATTCTCTGTCTGGTCCTGACCACATACCTTGGGAAGACAGCAATCATACCTCTGTATTACTGTTATCAGCTTGATGAAAAGCATCCTCAGTGCCCCTCAGCCAGAAGTCACCAATCCCCACAATGTCTCTTCTTCTTACTGGATGTTCTTTTACCTGATGGCAACTGTTGATCATCAACAAACATCTAGCAAACACCTAGTATACGTCAGGCATTGTGCTAAGCTCAGGTGATACAAAGACAAAAATGCCAAAACAATCTCTACTCTTGAGAAGCTCATAGTCTATCATTACTCCTTAATACAACTGCCCCTGTTTTCCTCTTGGAGGATCCAGCCCTCTTTTCTCTTTACAAGTCCTTAAATCTATTACCTAACTCCAAGTGCTCAGAGAGGCAACCTTTTCACCTTTCTCCTCTGGATCACATTCTTCTACCTTCTAGTCTCCTGATGCAGGTCAGGTACTCCCCTAAATCTCCTCAGTTCCTATTTCTTTATTTTCATATTAACAACCTCTTTTTTTGAGCACTCCATTCTCTCACTGGGGTTGCCCCAATGTGGCTGACTAGTCAAGCCTTGACATTCACAATGCTTAATCTATCTTGGGCTATTCCACAGGCTTGTCATCAATTGTTTTAGGGTTGAAGCCTGCGGCATTCGTATTAGCGTAAGTAGCACAGTGTTCTTCGAGGTTTAAGGTTGCCCAATAAAATGTCAGCTGAATCCAAGAGCAAGGGAGTATTACTTGATTGCATGTTCACTGTTTCAACATGCAACCACAATCAAATGATCACATCACATACCTCAACCTGTTTCTTCCTCTATAAAACAAGGATAATAATACTTTCACAAACTTCCCCCCCGGTTTGTTGTGAGGAAATTGCTTTGTAAACTGTAAAGCGCTATTGAAAGGTGAGCTTAATTATCTAAGATAAAAAGAAATGTTAAATTTTAATCATTCAGCTAGTACTTCTGAAAGATAAAGAGACAGAAAAAGAGAGATTGGGAAAAAGTACAAGATGTTGAATGGGACACAGAGAGAGAAAATAAGAGATTGAGAAAGCTAGAGAGATTGAGAGGACACAACGAGAAAATAAGAGAAACTCTGAGTAAGACAAAGAGAGCTTGAGAGAGAGAGAGAGAGAGGGAGAGAGAGGGAGGGAGGGAGGGAGAGAAGAGAGACAGAGACAGAGATTAAGAAGGCAAGAAAGAGAAAATAAGAGAGATTGAGAGAGGTCTGCAGGTGAGGAATCTGGGAGGTGATGGGAAGGGCACAGCAGCTCATACATGTGGTTCATGCTGTTTTCTTGATCTCTAATGTCATTACTTTATACTTTCCCATTAAAGGTAAAAGTGAAAACACAACACAAAGCATGCAGTTAAATGGGCAGAAATGTTTTCATTCCTAGGTATTTGGATGAGAAGCCTTTTCACCTGAAAATGTTCAATAGAACATTAGGATCTTACTCAGGAGACTGCTACTTCAAAAAAAAAAATTGAGTTGCTTTTGATCCTATTCCAGGGTATTTCCCAACGTTTCTTCAGTAATTTGCTAAGGCGCTCCTCTATCCAGAGAGAGCCGAGATTTGGAATGCAGTTGTTAAGCCAGAAGAGAAGGTGAAAATGCCTGATCATCAGACAGCAGTCATGCCACGATGGTTTTCTCTGCTACACTGGTTCACCTGTATGAACCCCGGGAGCAACGTGTAGTGTGAAGTCTGGTCACTGGGTAAGCCATAGCTGTCTGTTTGGTTTTGGAATCATTGAGGTTAATTGAGCTGCCAACCCACATGGAAGACCAAGTGGAACAATTAGATTGGAGAATAAGTGTTCAGCACCATAAAAAATGAATGCCTTCACTTATCTAATGGTGATTCGTTTTCCTCATCTTCAGTTTCCTTCCTTCCTTCTCCTCCTCTTCCTCTTCCTTATTCTTCTCCTCCTCTTTTTTCTTTTTTTCTCCATTTAATCTCTTTTCATTCCTTGAATATTAAGCAAGGATAAGATATAAGCTGCCTGCCTATCCCAATACCATCAGAAGAAGCAACATGGTACAGTGGGAAAAGCATTTGGCTTTGGCACCAATCCCAATTCAATCCCACCTCTGATGTTCTCCACCCATGTGACTTTAGGTAAGTCATTCCATCTCTGTTTTCCCACCCATATAATGAGGGGTGATAGATCTATGATCATGTGGCAGCCTGAGAGAGGGAAGACACGGGCTGTCTTAAGCAGTATAATATTTTCCAGACCTCCCCATGTTGTCAGTCCCAAGGCTAGTCAGTCCCACAGCTGTTCCTCCAGTGCACAGTCCAAGGATCCTGGGGACAGGGCAAAGGTTCCTCCTTGACTATACCATAAACTCAAGAGAACATTTGTTATATTCCTTCTTATACCTGTCAACCTCAAGCACATATAGTAGGTGCTCAGTAAGGACAATCATAACTCATTCTCATATAGAACTTTCAGGTTTGCAAACCACTTTCCTTACAACAGTCCTGAGACAGGAAAGGTAGGAGCATTCCCATCCCATGACGCAGTTGGTAGCCTAAGACGAGAGACTTGCCCCCAGGGCAGCTATAGAGTATTGGAGCAGGGATCCAAATACAAGTCAGTTGCCCCTGACTCCAGTTCTGTTTTCAAAACCGGCTGATCATTGCCTGAATCTGTTGGATTTGTCCATTTCTGTATTTCACTATAAGCAAGAACCCTTGCATGACTGTGAAAGACACTTTGTTTTTAAAAAGAATTTCCAGTATTTCCATACATTTTCATTTCATTTGTGAATTAATCAAGGGCAAAAATGTAAGAATCATTACCATACAGCTCCATAAGTATAAAGGACCCTTTTAAAAATACCAATAAGATAATGTTCTTTATTTAGCACAAGCTTTCTTAAGCATATGCTAAATTAAAAGGACAGTTTCATGCCTCACACAAACACTCAAAAACCTTGTATGGAATGAGCCAACAGAGAGAAGAAAATGTCGGTCACTGACACTCCTACCAGCCTTCCTTGTACAGGTCCTACAGGTTCCTCTGGTTCATGCTGGCTGCTACCAGTCAGATCTTATGTCAAAATGTTCAGGAAGAGGAACCTTTCAGGAGCCTCTCATATTGCAAAGGAAAGTTATACCTTTCCTTTTCTATATTTAATATAAGTAACTGTCAACAAGAAAGACTCTGGAAAACTAATGTCAAATCTACGAGAGATTTACTGGGAAAGAGGTCAGTGATACTTCCCATCCATTTCAATCCTTGGAAGACGGAGGTCAATCTAGGCCTCCACACTGGTCCTCAAATGTCCCTTCATTTTGTCTACAAGTCTCAGGGTTCTGGGATGTACTCATGCCCTCCTGACATCTAGCACAGTGCATGGGAGATAGTAAGCACTTAATACTTATTGAATAAATGAATCAAAGGAAAGCCGAGGAAGAGATTTTTAAAAACAGCTTCCATCAAAGAATGGAGATCATCTTCTCACTGTCCCCCACCCCAGTGTTCCTGTTTTTATGAAGTCCTCTCATTTTCCTTAGCTCTGTGTGTGTGTCACTACATGATGATGACAATGCTGAAAACACATTTTTCAATTATGCAATTCAATCCTATAAATACTCATTAGGCACTTAGCCACAGACTACACTAAACTCTAGGAAAATACAAGGGAAAATATGATATAGCTATTGTCTTCAAAGAGTTTATACTGTAGTGGAGAGTCATGGGATGGATAGAAAGGCAGGCAGATGTTTCCAGGTTAGTTGTTTTTCCAATAAGATATTTCACATTTTCTTCTATTTTTTCTTCCTTTTGATTTTGTTTTATTCTTTCTTGATATCTCATGGAATCATTAGCTTCCACTTGCCCAATTCCAGTTTTTAAAGAATTATTTTCTGGGGGCAGAGCCAAGATGGCGGAGTAGAAGGACGCACGTCTACGAGCTCCGAAACCACAGCCCATAGAATTAATGTAAAAAGAGACCCCATATCTTCTGGACCACTGACAGGGGTACAGAAACGGAGTGGAAGAGATTTCTGTTCCAGGGAGCCCTGGAGACCCGTCCCCAGGGTCCGTCGTGCCCCGGAAAGCAGACCCCACCCCCAGCGCTGCCCTGGCCGCGGCCCCAGAGAAGCTGACCCGAGCAGGCTTCAGGGACGGAAGCTCCGGCAGCCGGGAAAGTCCCTCCGCCCACAGAAGCTACAGGTCAGTGAGAGAGAAGGCTGGGCTGGACGAGAGGGGGAGCGGAGTATCTCCGTGACTCGGGCCCCCTCGGGAGGAAGCGTGGGCAGCAGAGACGGGGGCAGGAAGCGGCGGAGGCAGAGGTGTGGGCAGCAGCAGAGGCAGCAGCGGCTGAGACCAGCCCAGGACTCCCCCCAGCAGCAGGCAGGATCCTCATTACGGAAGGTCTCTGCATAAACAACCTGAGGGAGCTGAGCCTGGGAGACGGCCCTGCCCCACCCCGCTCTATTACTGAAGGCCTCTGCATAAAGCCCCTGAGGGAGCTGAGCCTGGGAGGCGGCCCTGCCCCCACCCCAGCACCAGAACTAAAGCTCACATTGATTAGCGGCGCGAAAAGCCCATTTGAATCTCAGAGCCCAAGCACTAGCTGGGCGGATCTAGGCGGGGGTGGACAGGAATCTCAGAAGTCAAGTAACCGACTGGGAAAATGCCCAGAAAAGGGAAGAAAAATAAGACTATAGAGAGTTTTTTCCAACAAATGCAAATGATCCCGACATTCGGATCTGACGAGGACGAGGAAATATTCTTGCCATCAGGGAAAGACGTGGAGGGTGGGGCCTCGGCACCCCAGACACCCTAGGGGGATGTCGGGTGGGCTCAGGCCTTGGAAGAGCTCAAAAAGGATTTTGAAAAGCAAGTTAGACAGGTGGAGGAAAAACTGGGAAGAGAAATGAGAGAGATGCAAGAAAAGCATGAAAAAACGGGTCAATACCTTGGTTAAGGAGACCCAAAAAAATGCTGAAGAAAATGACACCTTGAAGAATAGGCTCACTCAATTGGCAAAAGAGGTTCAAAAAGCCAATGAGGAGAAGAATGCCTTCAAAAGCAGAATTAGCCAAATGGAAAAAGAGGTTCAAAAGCTCACTGAATTTAATAGTTCTCTCAAAATTAGAATGGAACAGATGGAGTCTAATGACTTTACGAGAAACCAGGAAATCACCAAACAAAACCAAAGAATGAAAAAATGGAAGAGAATGTGAAATATCTCATGGGAAAAACAACTGACCTGGAAAATAGATCCAGGAGAGACAATTTAAAAATTATGGGACTACCTGAAAGCCATGATCAAAAAAAGAGCCTAGACATCATCTTCCATGAAATTATCAAGGAAAACTGCCCTGAGATTCTAGAACCAGAGGGCAAAATAAGTATTGAAAGAATCCATCAATCACCACCTGAAAGAGATCCAAAAAGAGAAACTCCTAGGAACATTGTGGCCAAATTCCAGAACTCCCAGCTCAAGGAGAAAATCTTGCAAGCAGCTAGAAAGAAACAATTCCAGTACTGTGGAAATAAAATCAGAATAACTCAAGATCTAGCAGTTTCTACATTAAAGGATCGAAGGGCGTGGAATAGGATATTCCAGGAACTAGGACTCAAACCAAGAATCACCTACCCAGCTAAACTGAGTATAATACTTCAAGGGAAAATATGGTCTTTCAATGAAACAGAGGACTTTCAATCATTCTTGATGAAAAGACCAGAGCTGAAAAGAAAATTTGACTTTCAAACACAAGAATGAGAAGAAGCAAAGAGAAGTCTTAAGGGACTTACCAGAAGTGAACTGTTTACATTCCTACATGGAAAGACAATATTTGTAACTCTTAAAACTTTTCAGTATCTGGGTAGTTGGTGGGATCATACACACACATGTACATGCATGCACGCACACACACATACACACATGCACACACATACAGAGACAGAGAGCACAGAGTGAATTGAATAGGATGGGACCATATCTTAAAAGAAATTAAGGTAAATGGTGAGAGAGAAATGTACTGGGAGGAAAGAGGGTGAAATGGAATGGGGTAATTATATGTCATTCAAGAGGCAAGTAGGAGACTTCTTAGTGGAGGGAAAAAGAGGAGAGCTGAGAAAAAAAAAACAATTAGTTTACCCTCATCACATTTGACTAAAGGAAGGAATAAAATGCACACTCATTTTGGCATGAAAACCTATCTTACAGTATAGGAAAGTGGGGGGAGAAGGAGATAAGCATGGTGGGGGGGATGATGAAAGGGAGGGCAAAGGGAGGAGGGAGCAATTTGAAGTCAACACTTGGGGAGGGACAGGATCAAAAGACAGAAGAGAAACAATGAGGGGCAGAATAGGATGGAGGGTAATTCAGTTAGTCTTATACAACACGACTATCAGGGAAGACATTTGCAAAATTACACAGATATGGCCTATATTGAGTTGCCTGCCTTCCCAAAGGGAATGGGTGGGGAGGGAGAGATGGGGAGAATTTGGAACTCAAAGTTTTAGGAACAACTGTTTAGTATTGCTGTTGCTACTAGGAAAGAAGACATACAGTTAATGAGGAATAGAAAGTCATCTGGCCCTACAGGAGAAAAGAGAAGATGGAGACAAGAGAAGGGAGGGATGACAGAAGAGAGGGCAGATTGGAGATAGGGAAAATTAGATTGCTTGGGGTATTGGGGTGGGGGAGGGGTTAAAAGGGGAGAAAATTTGGAACCCAAAATTTTGTGAAAATGATTGTAAAAAGTTAAATAAATAAATAAATAGATAGATAGATAGATAGATAAATAAATAGATAAATAAATAAAAGAATTACTTTCTTCATTGAACTTTTGTACCGCCTTTTCCATTTGTCCAATTCTCCCTTTTAAGGAGTTCTTTTCTTCAGTGAATTTTTGTATATCTTTTCCCATTTAGCCAGTTCTGCTTTTTAAGAAGTTCATCTCTTCAGTGGATTTGTGTGCCTCTTTGAGCATTTGACTTATGGATGGATGTATGGATGGATGTATGGATGGATGCATGGATGGATGTATGGATGAATGGATGGATGCACGGATGGATGGGTAGATGGCTGAATAGATAGATGGATGGATGGAGAGAGACAGAAAAACAGACAGATAAATAGAAAAAAGATAGATACAAAGATAGCTAGATTGGCAGATAGATGGGCTAATAAATAGAAACAAAGATGAATAGACAACTGGATAGACAGATAGATAAACAGACAGATACAAAGAAATAAATTAGAATATAAAACCTAAGAGTATAAGATGCTCTGAGATCTTTTGGCACTGTGAATCTGTTATTGTCCAGATAACTCCCTTAATTAGTCGATAACAACCAATAAGCAACTATTTATCAAGCAGCTACTTTTTACAGAGCAATGAAGCACCTGTCAAAGCTGTAGATGCTGATGGAGTGAGGGTACTTAGATCAATCACTTTGCACATTTGCACTGTATGTATTAAGCTTTGAGAAGTATTTAAAGAACCTCTCTATCACCCAGCAAGCCAACATGGCAAAAAGCATTTATTAAAAGCTTACTATGTCCAAGACATTGCGTTAAGTGCTGGGGATATAAATACAAGCTAAAAAAAAGACAGTTTCTGCCCACCGGAAGCTCACATTCTGGTAAGGAACGACAGTATGTAAAAGGGAGCTGAAAAGGGGAGGTATCAGAAATGTTCTGGCAAATGTTGAATGACCGGCTCTGCAGAGGAGGGTAGCATACAAGTCGCTTAGGGTTAATTTGCATTATTAACATTCTCCACTGCTTCCTTATGTCTGGGCAATCGATAACAACAAAAAGAAGTAAACTGAGCGCTGATGGGTAGTGTTTCTGGATTTCAAAGATGTGAAGGATTGTACTGGAAATTTAACAACCAGTTCTCTTTGGCCAGTACAAGCTGACTCTAGCTCAACTCTGTCTCATTTCTGGAAGGAATACACAGTGGGATGTGGTATCAAAATCCAAAGGAGAGCTGAAAAGGGAATAAAGGATAGCCAACCTAGGTCTCAAAATAGAGGCTCTGAGAAGGACTCACAAATTGGAAAAGGAGGTCAGCATGGTGGGGGCATGTTCCAATCTGAGATGGAAGCACAGCATAGAGGCAAAGTCCAGAGGATCAGAAGCAAAACCAAGAGGGGCTGACAGGGATTCTTCATTTGTTTGGAATTTAGGAAGGGTTATTTCCAAGCCAGTGGCAAACACCTCAAATAAATACGTATCTTCCTGTTTAATACCTCAATCTGAGAAATTTCAGCTTTCTGAAAACACAGTTCTCAATATTCGGGACCTCACTATAACATTGTCTACTATAAAGCAAAATTTGGCATCACATGATTTCATCTCAGAATATGTTCAAGAAGGCTTTGTCACTGACTGCCAAAAAGACCTAAGTATAAGGTGGTCTGATTTACAAGGTGCCCCCCAGGAGGGAACCTAACATTCCTTAAAGTATGCTTTGGCATAGCAGAAGGACCCAATGCCTAGAACATAGTAGGTGCTTAATAAATGTTTATTGATGAGATGCATCAATGTTGAAATGACAAAATGTGAGTCAGGCAAAGACAGAGGGAGTCCTTGGGTTGTTTGACATTGCTTGCTATTTGTGTTAAAATATTATCTGAAATAGGAGTATGCTAATTTTAGCAACTCTTAAAATTTGTCTCATGAACACAGCAGAGAGATGTTTCCTACCTTAATTATTTTTTCCCCTAGAAACAGGTAATGTGGATGGGATTTTTCCCTTCAATATTATACCCACCATGTCTGCTTGATAATTTTGATACTATTAAGCTTTTTTTATTTATTAAGCATGACTCATCATTAAATCCAGAATTTTCTAGAATGTAAAGAATTTTCATATCTGATTCTCTTGATCTCTTATTTGAACATATTCAATCCAATTCCGTTTTTAGGATTTGCAGAAATAAATTTCTTCTTATTCCTGGTTGCCCTGAATGGGCAAAGGACAAACTAGCTGATAAAGTTCTATTTTTAAAAAAATATTAGATCATATGCAGGGCTTTTATTTTGATGGAGCATCACCCCTGACCGAAGTTCAATTCTAACTTTGAGATTGAATACTTCTTGTGATGGTATTGTTTTGTTTGTGATCTAGACAAGATCTGGGACAAGACTTGGGGTGATGGAGGGGACACAAATTAAAACGTCTATTATAGTCATTCTTGCTTTTAAAGACCTTTAAAAGTATTTAATAGACTCCGGAGTTCTAAATATTATTATTTTATAGATTGATATTTTAAATTTCTACATGAAAATCACCATTTAAAAACATTACTTAAAGAACCCTGATTTCATCAGTAGGAAATGGTGACTAGGGACTTCTCCACAACCAAGTACAATGGCATAATTAATGTCTCATGGCTGTTACTGCAGGGGAAGATGGGAAGAAAAAGTTATCCAGGTGAAATCATGGCTGGGGCTTTTCCTGAAAAGGTGGTTTGGGAAAAGCAGGCACCAATCAAGACAGCATGAGCCTCAGGGTGAATGCTTCTCTAGGTTGGCAAGGTGGTCCTGAAGAAGACTCTTCTTTCACTCATCAATCAACGGTACTTGTCAAATACTTGTGGGTCAGGTACTGAGCTGGGTTCTGGTGATACAGATACAGTGAATAAACAGCCCCTACCTACAAGCAGTTTACATCTTATCTGAGGAGAAAGTAAGGTCATAGATAAGTTTTTGTAGAATAAATATAAATAAATCCGAAGTCATTAAATACAAAGCAGTCTGGGATGGAGAGCATGAGTAACTGGGGGAGCAGAAAAGGTTTTACTTTGGGGGAGTGGTCCTCAAGTGGCATCTCCAAGGAAGAGAGAGATTCTCTGAGATGCTAGTTCATTAATTTTTTCCTGAAGCAATCAGGGTTAAATGACCTGCTCCGGGTCACACAGCTAAAAAATGTTGAGGCTGGATTTGAACTCAGGTCTTCCTGACTTCGGGGCTGGTGCTCTATTCACTGTACCACTTAACGGTTCCAATTTGAATCTTCTCTGTAACTTGGCAAAATGGTCTCAGAAAGCTGATGTGACCAACAAGTTCCTCATATGAAGGTCAACTTTTTAGAATTATAGCAAAGATTAAAAGTTCTCTTTTGATGATGAATTTCAGTCAAATGCTAATTATTTTTTAGGTTACATGCCTCACTTCAGTGTCTGCACATCCAGGATCTCACCAGTTGGACGTTCCTTCCAACAATACAGAATGTAGCCCATCTGAGCCTTTTCTGTTGTATGATGTCTATACTCCACAAAAGAAAGGAAGGGAACAAACATTGATTATGCACCTACTATGTGTTGGGCACTACACTAAGCGCTGCATAAACTTATCTCATTTGATTCTTACAATAATCCTGGGTGATAGGTGCTGTCATTATCCCCATTTTACAGATCAAGAAACTGAGGCCAATAGTGGTTAGATGGATGGATGGAACAAGCATTATTTTTAAGCACCGACTATGTACCAGGCATTGTGTTAAGTGCTTTACAAACATCTCATTTGCCCAGTGAAGTAACTTGCCCAGAATTATATAGCTGGTAAATATCAGAGATCAGATTTGAACTCAGGTCTTCCTGACTCCAGACCTAGCACTTCATCTTCTATGGAGGGTCTAACCAAAGTGCCAAAAGCCCCCGTGAGGTTGTTTACAATTTCATGAATACCATAGCCTGCCCATCTCTTATTCCTCATCTTTCTACATACTCAGCCTACTTCTTTGTCCAATCATACATTTTCTGGATGATCATTTTTATGCCACTTTATGTGGGCAATTACATACATTAGATATTAGGAATTTGAAAAGTCAAACAGAAGTCTATCATTTAAAATTTCATAGTAAGTAATTTGCTATGGCAGCACATAAATGAAGACTAACTCAACCTTAATGCCTAGAACCATGAATTCATAGAATGTTAATGGCTCCAGGAAACTTCAGGAATCATCTGATCCAAATCTTTCATCTCACAGAAGGGAAAACTGAGACTCACAGCATTTAAGTGATTAATATCAGGGACCATGGCCATGAGGTTAATTAACTCTAAGTTCTTCATATGCAATGAAGAAGCAACTGTAATATTCTATAATAAATTAAAATATTCTACAATGTTCTAAGAATAAATCCAAAGTTTGTTGAATTTAACAGTAATTCCATTGTACCCAATGAAGAAAGAACTATTGGATGATAAAACCTTATGGATAACCAGACAGCTCATGGCCATGAAGGGCACTAATACCCAGGGAATGTAAAATGATCTAAGGGTGGGGAAAGGGCTCTGCTACTTTGAGCAGATCTTCTATGGAGTTGATGACAGTAGAGTAATATATTGATATTGGGCCATTCCCCCAAAATTGTCTTGACTAAATTTAAAAAATAAAGGGTTTTTCCCATTTTATGCAAGGGATTCGTTCTCACTATTATCTTAATTTATCCTCATCATAGACTGTGTTGAATCTACTAACACTCATCTTTTTTTAATTAAATAAATTTCTATTGTTATCTTTTGCATACTTCACCTACCCACTCACAAAGAAAAAAAAAGTCCAGTAAAATCAGCCTACACATCAAAAAATTCTAATGTTGTCTGGAGTGTCCCACATCCATTGTCTCCTGCTCTTCAAAGAGGGTGGGAGATATCTTCCTTATACCTCTTCTTTGGAGCCAAACTTGGTCAAAATAATTACATTGTTCAGTTTTGACTCTTTTTTCATAGTGACCATTTTTCATAAAGTCTCAACATGAGAAGGAAGTCATAACCATCTAGTCCAGTCCTTCTTGTCTAAGAGTCATTGCAACATCACTGAAAATTATCCAGTTGTCCCTCCCTGTGCTTGAGGATGTCCAGTGAGGGGGAACTAAGTTCATCTGCTCCACTTGTGGACAGCTTTAACTGTTGAGAAGAATTTCCCAACATGAAGCCCAAATCTGTCCCTCTGATTACAAAGGCTTCTCCTAGTTCAACCTAACTATAAGTCTGCAGAGACCTATCACCGAGTTGTAGGACGTCATGACACTGGAGACAGCTAAGGCTCTGGAAAGTCTAGAGAAAGTCCAAGACCAAGCAAGTCATTCATGATGGTGTCAGGGATTGGGGTACATAGGGGTTGGTGAAGTTATTGAGGAAGAAAAGAAGAATGACGAGGTCAGTAGACAAAAGCAGCCAGAATCTGAAGGAGCAGATCTGGTCAGATGGTATGAACCTTCAAGAAAGAGTTATTGCTGACTGATGCTGGCAGAAGGAGGGTCTGAAAGCATCAAGGAGCATCAAGAAGTAGGAGAATCCTCTTCCTGATTTTATGCATAGAGACATGAGAGGGGTGGCAAACACCAGAGGAGGAGCCAAGAGATGTGTCTTCATGAGAAAGAAAGTCAGGTTTTAATTGGAATGAACATAGAGTATAAGAGGTCAAGGAAGAAAGGGAACCTGTCACCAATAGAGTCGGCCATGAATGGATACAAAGACCACCTTTAAAAAGACATAAAATACAATTTTCTCCAAAATTTATCAAGAGAAATGCGTTGACTTTTTATAACTCCATACCCATCCTTAGGTGGTAATCAAGAATGTCTAGATGATATAAGATGCTGGGTCTGCAGGCAGTTACTGCTGCCACATGCAAATCTCCAGGAAGGAGAAAAATGGTTTTCTCTCCATTTTTAACCAATAATATGGAAGGAAAGATTTTTGATGAGAGGAACAAAAGCCTTTAGAATAACAATCAGAGGACAAAGCAATGTGGTTCTGAGAAGGCAGCATGCGACCCAGGAAGAGTGACCCATAACCAAATCTACTATCTCTCACTAAGGCTGAGTTAAAAGATTATTCTGTACCAATGCTGAGACTGAGGTTAGAACTGACTCCACTTGAGTCAGCAGATCTGAGCTGAAGCCCTTTTTATTTGATGGCAACAAGTCTGAATATTGTCTCCTGTAAAGCAGAGCCTGGGAAACCCATTTTAGAAGGTGTTGGGTGATTATATTAGAAATGTAATGCTGAGCCATGCTGATGATCTGTGCCAAAGAGTGAACAGAGCCAGGTTCTGAGGAAATGCCAGCCAGCAGGAACCCTGTCCAGGACAGGATTGACTCTGTCTCTGTCTCTCTGTCTCTGTCTCTCCGTCTCTCTCTCTCTCTCCCTCCCTCCCTCCCTCCCTCCCCTCTCTCTCTCTCTCCCCTCCCCCCTCCCTCCCTCCCTCCCTCCCTCCCTCCTCTCTCCCTCCCTCCCTCCCTCCCTCCCTCCCTCCTCTCTCTCTCTCTCTCTCTCTCTCTCTCTCTCTCTCTCTCTCTCTCTCTCTCTCTCTCTCCTCTCCTCCCCTCCCTCCCTCCCTCTCTCTCTCTTTCCTCTCTCTCTCCCTTTCCCTCTCCCTCTCCCTCTCTCTCTTTCCCCATGGGTATCTGACTATAGTGAACAGATTCTTTTCATCTTTTCTTTACTGGACACCAGCATGACACGCCAGCTGCTAGGTACACTTCCACCTGACTCTGAAGGACAGTGTCCCTGATGCTGCAAGATTCAAATGAGATGCAGACACACTGTGTAGCATTTAAAGAGCTCTAGGGTTTGCAAAACACTTGACAAATACTGTCTTCTTTGATTTTCACAACAGCCTTGGGAGGCAGAGGCTATCACCACTGCCATTATTACAGACTGAGGACAGAGGTTAAGTGACCCGCCGGGATCATGCTCCTGGTAAGTATCTGAGAAAGGATTTGAACTCAGGTCTTCCTTACTCCAAATCCAGCACTCTGACACTCCACTCCTAGCTGTCCTGTCAGGATCCGTGTTTGCTTTTCAGTTGAAATTAAGTGAAACTTATTTTATTCCAGGAGCTGGCATATAGTAGGCACTTAGCAAATGCTGAGTGATGCATTGATTTTGATTATGAGAACTCTAGTGCCTGATTTCAGGCAGCTCCTCCCTCTCTGCCTGACTACACTGGCCAGAAGAGGCAAGCTAGCCCACTCCCCCATGACGATGACGATGAAAATAACTGACATTTATACTACTTTTAATGGTTGCAAAGCATTTTTCACTATCTCAATGGATGCTCATAACATTCCAATGACCATAGGTTCCAGAAGCTATAGGTATTACCCTTCCCATCTCCCAGATGAAGGAACTGAGCTCTAGTGACTGACCAGGTCAAGCTCACACATCAGCGAAATGTCAGGAGGATTTCAACTCAGGTCTGACTGACTATTTCATCCATTATACCTCTCATTCCCATTACCATGATGCTATCCCAGAGCGCACGCCCCCAAAGGCTGGGCACAGACAACTGGTAACAAGTGGATGAACAGAGCAGCGGCACGCTGGATGCAGGAGGTGGAGCCCATAAAAGCAAGGGGCTGGCGGTGCCTGTCGCAAGCCAACAGCTGAAGAACTGGGGGTGACAAGGATGGTAGCAAATGGTCAGGAGCCCAGAGAAAGGTGGCTCTCTCTGGGGCAAAGGGAGTCAGTGAGAAGGGGGCAAAGTCCTGCCACACCCTTCTCACTTCATTCAGACTTTGCCTCAAGTTCACCCATCTTGATAGCCCTAGTTCCCTGGAGGGAAAAAACTGAATCCCATCAGCTGAGAACCAACAGGAGCCAGATTCTAATGTTCCGGGAAGGACTTCTGGCTTGGGGTAAACAAACTGTAGAAGAGTCATCACTGGCCTCCTCTGGGAGGGGTCTAAAGTTTTGATTCCAGGGCCACAGATTACAGAATCACAAACTTTTTGAGACCTCGCCTAAGCAATCCATGGCAATATTAGCAACGGTGAAAGTTCTCGCAAAAAAGCCCATTTGCTAAGCTTGGAAACACCCCGGGAGGGCAGCATCTGTGCAGAATCAGGCAGTGTCTCCACAGCTACTGGCCGTCACTGACTGGGGCCACACAGCCTACAAACGTGCATCAAGGTGACTTCTCGATCCGGGAATTCTACGTGGCTTTGAGAAGTTTGGAGACCCCAAACCGACGTTTATCAAGAGAACCCAAGCTGACATCTAGGTCACATCTTCTTTGCAAAGCATTTTACACACTTGCCGGCATGCAATAAACCTGAGAACCTGACAAGCAGCGCTGGGCTGGAGCCGGGCTCCAAGAACTCGTTGTTGAATTTTTAATGTGAGCATTTATCCCTCAGAAGCTGGCAAAGGGCTTGGTTTATTGTTTTGTCGATGATCTAGATTCATGAAAGGGACGGAGAGAATGCTAATAAGCAATTAGAACTTTAAAGTTTGTTGTACTTTTTTTTTTTTTCTGGAAAGATGGTTGTTGCCCATTCACTAGCGCGTGCAGGCTTACAACAATCCTCCGGGGCAGGTACCACAGGAACTGTGTCGGAATGTAAGGGTGGCAATCGACCTCAGTCACCACATTGTTCAATCTACACTCAAGAAAGACCCTCCATGACAGCAGACCTACTAAAAGACTGTTCAGCCTCTGTTTGAAGACCCCCACGGGCGAGGGAATCCGCTCTCTCTCAGGCACCCCCTTCATCACACTCGTGGCCAGTTCTGTTTCAGAATTTTTACTGACATGAAGCCTAAATTGGCTTCTGCAACTGAGTTCTGTTGTTCCCAGGTCTGCCCTTTGACGTCAAATGCAACGAGTCTTCCACGTAGCAGTCATTCAAGGGCTAGACCACAGTTAGCTCTTCCCCACCCCCACCCCCATTCTTCCAACCCAAAATAAATAAATAAACCCTCTAGCAACCGGATGAATGGAATGGTAATGCATATGAAGAAGGCATACTTGTTTGAGGAAATCCAGGAAGCTGGGTAGCACTGTGACTTATAGAGTGCCAGGCTTGGAGTCAGGAAGGCTCACTGAATTCAAGTCAGCCTGTGACACTTACTAGCTGTGTGACCCAGGGCAAGTCACTTCACCCTGTTTGTCTCAGTTTCCTCATCTGTAAAAATGAACTAGAAAAGGAAATGGCAAAACACTCCAGTATCTTTGCCAAGAAAACTCCAAAAAGGGTCACAAAGAGTCAGATATGACTGAACAACAAGGAAGGAGATGAAAGGGAAGAAGGAAACAAGCCTTTGTTAAGCACCTACTGTGTGTCAGACACTGAACTCAGTGCTTTATATATAGCTCACTTGATCCTCCCAAAAACTCTGAGAGGTAGGTGTTATTATTAACCCCATTTTATATATATATAGCTGAAGAAACTGAGGCAGATAGAAATTTCATGACTTGCTTAGGGTCACAAGTAATTGCCCAAGACTGGATTTGAACTCAGATCTTTCTAATTCCAGACTCAGCATTTGGGTGAAGAGTAATGGAGAGAGAGAGAGAGAGGGAGGGAGGGAGGGAGAGAGAAAGAGAGAGAGAGAGAGAGAGAGAGAGAGAGAGAGAGAGAGAGAGAGAGAGAGAGAGAGAGAGAGAGAGAGAGAAAGTAATTTGTCAATAGTACATTACAGACCAAGTTGACAACACTGATTAAATCATGCATGTGTTGGTACCTGCTAGATGCCAGGCACTGTGCCTCACACTAAGGCTAAGAAGAAAGGGTGGGGAACCCCATTCAGAAACAGGAAACACATGAGGAGCTTGGGAAACAAATGAAATCCCTAGCACAGAAACTTAATACAATACTAATGGGGCATTTCAATTATCAAGATGTTTGTTGGTGGACTCTTTAGGCCCAAAACAGAGCAGCTAAACTTTCTTGACTTAATTTTGTCCCTCAAAAGGTGAAGAAATCATTAAGGGGAAATTCTACACTGGATTGTCACTGACAGGGAAGAACTGGTCACTGGGGAAGAAATGATGTGAACTTTTGGGGGAAGTGACCCATAACCTGCTACAGTCTACAACATAGAAGAGGAAAGTCAGGCAGAATCTGTCATAAACCCTAAATTTAGGAAGGCAGATTTCAGAAGTGTTCAGAGGAAAAATAGTTAGAATATGATGGGCTAAAATTCTACAGGGGAATCAACCCCAAGAAAGAATTTCACTTGTAGGGTGGAAAAATGGGAGCTGGGTAAATGTCCAATGTCAGTGCATAGGGAACTCCCCAACCAACTTCAATTTTTAAAAGAGAAGGGGATTCGATGGAGCAAGAGTAAGTAACAGAGAAGCAATACAGGAGTATGTTAGGATCTTGTGAAAATAACAATTCTAATGCCCAGAATGACCTGAGGTTGGAAACGGGAAACTGAGGACAATAAAAAGGGTTGGGATTTTTAAGAGCTGATTCTGGGGAAAGAGAAGTTTCACAAAATGGATGGGACTGTTGCTTGGGGTGGATGGGGTGATGATAACTAACAAAAGAGAAGGGCCAGAGATGCCCAATTAACATTTGATCTCTGTTTTCTCTGCCAAGGAAAATGACCTTTGCATTTGAAATGGTAGGACGAAAGTGAGTGACAGAGAGGTTAATACCCAACTTAAGGAGGACAACAGAAAGAAAGCACCTAGGGTACTGAGAAAATTGAGGACATGATTGCTGAGTCACCAAACTGCCAATGATAAGTGAAAGAACATGGCTGAATATGGTATAGGAATATAATGGATATTATCATGCTGTAAAAAATGATGAAAGGGATGCTTTCAAAGAAACCTAGGAAGACTTGCATGAACTGATGCAGGAAAAAAAATTAACTAGGAGACCAAGTTCTACAATAGCAATAGTATTATAAAGACACCCAACCATGATGCCCAAGGACCAGTAATAGAAGGTGCTACCTATTTTCTGACAAGAAAGAGATGATGAAGAATGAGATGAACCATTTTTGACAAGGACAACGTGGTCATTTATTTTGCATTGTATTTATTACAAGGGTGTTGTGGGAGGCAGAAAAAATAGACAAAAAACTGAGAAAAAATTAAGGTCAGGGAAAATTGGAGAGGTATTATGGGACCAGAGAAGGTATGTGGCCTAACTTATTTTAAAGAGGTTAATAGAAGAGAATAAAGTCTGAAAATTATAGGCCAATGAGTTCACTTTGATTTCTAGGAAAATTTTATGATGGATCATTAAAGACATGATCAGTGAACTTTTAACAAAGGTAGTACTGATTTAAAAGGGCAGGGCATGCAAAATTACTCTTATTTTCTTTTTTGTCATAGTTATTAAAACTGGAAGATGAATGCAATGGATGTCATTAATTTAGATTTTAACAAAGCATTTGAAAAAAAGTATTTCATACCCTATTTATTGACGATTTGTTGGCACGAAGTAGGTGCTTAACAAATTGATTACCTGATTTTAAAAAAAGACAGAGATGTTCTGGACAGTCATGCAATGAGAGATTCAAAACTTGTTGAGTAGTTAGACTCAAAGATTAACCATTAATGATTTAATACAAATGTGGTAAGAGGTCTCCAGTAGAGTACTTAACATGAATATTTTTATCAATGATTTCATGAAAGACATGGCATGCTCATCAAATGTGGGGCTAATACAAAGCTAGAAAGGCTAGCTAGCACAACACATGGTAGAATCAGTACCCAAAAGTATCTTGACCATAGAGCATTAGAAAGACTCTAAATTCTATAGGAATTTTTAAAAGTTTGCACTTGGGTTCCAAAATCACTTTGCAAATACAAGACGGGGGACGCGCAGCTAGACAGCAGTTTCTTTGAAAAGCAATTGGAGTTTTCTGGTGAGTTAACAGTTCATGATGAGTCAAGAGCGTGATATAGCAGCCAAAAATGCTAATGCAATTTTGGGCTGTACTAAGAGGGGTATAGATTTCAAGAATAAGGAGGCCGTTCTTCCCTCTGACCTAATCAAACCGTATCTAGTATATCATGTTGAGCTCTGATGACTCAGTTTAAGAAAGATATTGATAAGCTGAAGCGTAAGCATCAAGATGGCACCTAGACTTAATTGGAGGCCTGCAAAGAAGCCTGGCTGACCACTGGTGTGTTAGAGCACAGCATGGGTTAGACGTGGAGGCTGTTGAGGCTCTTTTCAACACTAAAATTCTGTGATTATGAAATGGAGGGTTAGGAAACAACAGTGGGGAGTGGGAGGATACATGGAGCCTTGAAGGCATTATTCTTTCTGTTTTACAGATCAGGAAACCAAGACTGAGGAAAGTTAAGTAACTTGCCAGAGGTCACGTAAGGTAACATATTTCAGAGGCAGGCACTGGATCTCACTGCCTCCTTTCCATGTTCAGAGCAGGAAAGGATGTCTAAGCCCTATTCTTTAGAGCACATTCTGAGTTGGATACACAGAGTGGAGTCACAGGCTCAGCAGAGGGGCAGGTGAAGGTGGAAAGATTACAGGCCCTAGGTCCCAGTGCTGACCAAGGTGCTAGTCATCAGCATTTTGGAGGCTGTAATAACAAAGCAAATATAAATATTTCATTGCTATAGATCTGAGCCCCCAAGCACTTTCTACACTCAAGAAAAAAGTCAAGTGTCTAAATGTGAGCAGAATTCATGGCAAATTTGGATGTGAACATAATGTGTGGCCAGTGGAAAGTGCTAGAGAGAGAGAGAGAGAGAGAGAGAGAGAGAGAGAGAGAGAGAGAGAGAGTGTCCATACATACAAATGAATGGATCACCTTTGTGAGCTCCCCATCTTTCCTCCCCTCCTGTAGGACTCAGACCACAAGAGTTGAGCTTCTTGTCCCCAGCTAGCCAGGGAAAAAGGTCCACCATTCCAAGATGAGCTTTTACTGCTGTTGGGATTCAAGCCGTATGAGCCTAGGCAAATCATTTTATCCCCGCTTCCTCATTTGCAAAATGGGACTGCAAATATACTACTTCCTTCATAGAGCTATTGTGAAGAAAGCCTTTTTAAGGCTAAAACAACAATATGAGTTATTAATTTTTATTATTCTGGAGGTAAAAATTTAAAGAAGGGATTCTAAAATAAATACCTTTGGACTGATTTCGTCAACACTTCAAAAAATCTCCAATTTCCTTAGCCCTCCCTCCACCCGCTCTCATAATTGCTAAACATTTATGGGCAAGAAAGCATGTATAGGCAATCCCCAACTTACAAATAGATTGTGTTCCAAAAGTTTGTTGGCACATTACTTTTTGGAACTTGGAAGTATTTTTTCCATAAAAACAATGATGTTTGGCATTGTAGGCTGGCCCACAAAAGTCTTTTTTAACCTTTATGATAGCTGAATTATCAAATCAATTGTACAAATCTCAGGTCATACTGTACCAAAGATTTTTTTTAAAAGGGCAGTGAATTTCTTCCTTCTTTCCTGGAACAGGGCCCAGCCAGGGCAACAATTTTAAATAAGTTATTTGTCGTTAGCTTCCTCCTACCCTCCTTTCTGCCGTGGCTTCTTCTCCCTGGGATCTTAGGCACCCAATTCTACTTAGATCTTTACTGGACAAACCTACCCAAAACCACATCCTACATACCATATTCTATGCTCCAAAATAGCCTTTCATCCTCTCCTCCATAAAACTTACCATTCCCTCAGCACAAGTGTTTTCACATAGATGTTAGGAGGAAAACCGTCAATGGATTAATTTATACTATTATGTGAATAGCTAAAAGTTCTGAAATTTAGAGAAAAAAGCTTAGCCATCCAGAGCAAGCTCTAATTAGCAGAATTTCAAATAATCACAAGAATTCTGAAGTAGGGAGGTAAAATTTAGGCAGTGAGAGGTAGGGTATTTGGGAAGTAGAGGATAGAGCTAGGCTAGCCAAGCCTCTGAGTTTCTACCCCAGTAATCCTAAATCTAATCCAATTGGCTTCCCAGAGCTATTCCTGCTGTGTATAGTAGGACAGGTAAGAAGTTAGTCAAAAAACATGTGTTAAGCACTGTCTATGTGCGAGGTACTAAGAATACAAAGAAAGACAAAAACATAGTCACTGCCCCCTGGAAGTAAAAGTCTAACAGAGAGACCATACACAAACTATGTAGAGACGAGAGAGATATATGTATCTCTCTCTCTCTCTCTCTCTCTCTCTCTCTCTCTCTCTATATATATATATATATATATATATATATATATATATATGTGTGTGTGTGTGTGTGTGTGTGTGTGTGTATGTGTGCGTGTGTAGATATGTGTATATATACATATATATACACATATATAGATAGATTTCTATGTGTGTATGTGTTCGCATATATGCATATACACACATATCTATGTATACATGCATATATGTGTGTGTACATATACCTATACACATATGTTTACAAAATGGGGAGGTCATCTCAGAAGGCAGGCATTAGCTGACAGGGGGACCAAGAAAGACTTCCTGAAGAAGGTGGGATTCTTGCTGAGATTTGAAGGAAGCTGAGGAAGCCTGGAGGCAGAAGCAAGGAGAGGGAACATTCCAGGCATGTGAGATGGCCATTGAAAAGGTCCAGCATGTCTGGCCTAGATCCATCCCCAAAGTGGAGGATCCCCTCCCCAAGCAACTCTCCCATGGAAGAAGGTATAAAGGGCAGTTTCGGGGGAAGAGGCAGCTGAGTCTGGGGGTTCAAGCCTGGAAAGTTAGAAGCACAGCAAGAACGAGAATGGTTCTGAGGGTGGGAGGGGCTAATAATCTGTACATTATCAGTGGCAATTAGAGACAAAATGCTGGAGGAAGTTCTGAAATCAATAATCTTACCCTGAATATCCAGGAATATTCAATGAAGCAACAAATGAATTTGCCTTCCAGGTAGTTCCCCCCAAACACTATTCCCTAAGGACAAGCTGTAGAATCCATAGTTGCCTTCACTATTACCAACCATTCTTCTACTCAACAAACACTAATAAAAAGCCTACTGTGTATCCCACTTAGAGGAGACCTAAAGAACAGTAAGCTCTCAGGGAGTTCAAAGCAGTACCAGAGCACTCTTAGTCCCATTTTAGCTTAGACGGACTATTTCTTTTTCCCCAGCTGCCTTTTTAAACCTTTGATGGTATCTTCTGGATTTGCATCATCTCCACATCCAAACATACCCTTCCCCTCTTTCCTACCCGGTAAACCATCCTTCATAACAAAAAATTTAAAAAGAAAATTTTCCCAATTTTGTGCCATGAACTATAAAAAAAATCAGCTTATGCTAGCAAAATAGTCAAACCAAGAAGCATTTATTAAGTACCTACTGTTTGCCAGTCACTGCATACAAAGAAAGGCAAAAATATTCCCTGTTCTAAAAGATAAGATGCAAACAGCTAGAAACAAACAAGATACAAGCAGGGTAGAGTGAAGATAGACAACAGAGGGAAGGTAATAAACTATAATTACACCTGTGTGCATCAGCAACAGGTAATGAAAACGAGTCAGAAATAAATTTCACTTCTACTTTTTCTCCCCTGAAAGGGATACTCTCAATCCTGACCTCCTTAGCTTTCACTGAACACTTCCTTCTCTTTCCTTTACTCTCTCCAGTATTTCTAGATTCGGCTGTCCTTCCTTGTGAGCTAGAGTTAGCTCCTATCTCAGAAAAAACTGATTGTTAAATTTTCCAAGGTGAGCATTTACCTGTCAAAAATCAGCAAATCAGGGCTTGATGTATTGTTGTGTTGATTGTTTAGACTTAAGAAATTGATAGATAAAATGGTAATAATGGAGGGAAAGCTTAAAAGTGGGCCATATGCACACCCCCTTCACCAAAGAGCTGATTGTTAAACATTTACCTGCAAACCTCTGCTCCTTGGCCAACCTTCATTTAAATATTACATTCTTAACTTTTTAAGTCTACAAAATGATTTTTCTATATTTAAATTTTTCTTGGTAGTTCAGCCTTGATGATTACTTTGCCATTTTCCTTCTATACTAAGGGGGAAAAAATCACTCAACTCTTTGAAAGCCACACAGTCCCCCTTTCTGACCTCTGTCTACACAGTACAAGAAAAAGGCAGGCCTATCTTTACACTAAAGGCAATCACAGTTCTCCACTCATTAGTGCTTTGTTTATAATGGTAGATTGACTTGAACAGATCTGGCTGTGGACATCATTTTCAACTCAAAGATTCTAGAAGATATAGTCAAGCATTTACTCACACTTTGAGCCACATAGAAGTTCTTACTTTAAGGTTTTGAACTCAAGATCGTGGCACCAAGATAAGACTGATCTTCAGATGGCACCAGTAAGGGCAGGCTTATGGCCAGGCTGGCTGAAAGCTGATGAGTTTTCAGCCACTGTAGTTCTCAAAGACCAAGTAACTAGTGGGCTGTAATCTGCCTCAGTGGAGGAAACAATCATACCAAAAAAATTACTGGTCCTTGGAGAGATCAGTAAGCATTATATAAATCAACAGGACTAAGCAAGACATCAGCAGTTGTCTGGAACACTATTGTTACCAAGGAAGATGACAATGTAAAACACTAAAGAGGGGGACTTACAGGGATGGGGGGCACACTAGACCTGCAATTTCATTGGTATAGGGAATATTTCTGCCAGTAAAGACTGGCTTAGCTCTATGGCTTATGGAGTTCATGTAATTCTAGAACTAGAACCTCAAAAGGCATTGAGTCTAAGCCCCTTATTATACAGATATGGAAACTGGAGGCCCAGGGAGGTTTAGTGACCTTTCCAAAGTCACACAGGTAGCATCAGAAGTGCCTTGGATCACCAGGCCCAGGGTCACCCAGCTACAATATGTCAGAAGACCCATTATGTCACTTTGCCCTTCTAATAAAATAGCTAAGAACATATTTGTGCTATTTTTATTTCTTCTGCTACACATTCATTCATGCATTCATTCAATAAACCAATAAACATTTATTAAGCTCCTACTGTGTGCTGGGTTAAGTGCTTAGGTTAAGGCTAAGTGCTGGGGATACAAGGGCCCCAAGACAGTGATGCTCTCACAATCTAATTCTTCAAGCATTTATTGAAGAGCAGCACTGTGCTTGGTGCCAAGGTAAAAACACAGATTTAGGGTCTGCCCTCAGTCATGATGCAAAGGAGTTGTGAGATCATGGAGTGTGATCTGTATTTCCGAAGGATTCCTTTTCTTCTGAAAATCCAGGGGTCAGCTCATTGGTGCCCCTGTCAAGTTCCTGACTGCAACTGCTCCCCCAATTGGAATTCCCTAAGGTCCAGATTTCTTGCAAGGGGGATTCCCCACTTTTCTCCCCATTCCCAAGTAATAACCCTCAAACTTCCTCCAAGGGAGGAGCGCTTGAAACACTATTAAGGAACATAGTAGGCTCATAGCCTCAGAGCTAGAACATCAGAACTCAGAGGCTAACTCCAACAGTCTCATTTTCACAGAGGAAAAGAGACCCAGGGAAGAAATAGGACTTGCCCAAGGTCACACAGCTAGTAAGCAGCAGAACTAGAATTTGAACACAAATCTACAATGACAAATCCAGAAAAGAGTTTGTGATTATTTACAGTCAACAGATTAAAAAATTTAGCAAAAGTCAAGGCAAAATTGAAGCCACATCTCACAAAGTAATCAATCCATTGACAGGGTTTTATTAAGCACTTATTTCACATGCCAGCATCCAAGTAAAAGAATGAAACTTTGATTCTTGTATATGGGTATGGTGGGTGCCACGTTGTGGCTTTTGCCTGTGTAGATTATATATGTCCAGATGTGGTTTGCAGGGAGACAAGAGGAGACATTTCTAAGATTTTTCCTCCCTCACACTTCTCTAAGGGAGACTATTAGGAAAAAAAAAGCAGGAGGTTGGGGCCTGAGGCTGGCCACTCTGCTTTCCTCAGAGACAAGGGGTGCCAGTATGGAATTTCATCTATCAGCTGCTTTAGATCTTACTAGTCTAGGAAAAGTCATTTTTAGGTTCAAGCGAAACTCCTGAATGTTTAATAGGAAAGTGTGTCAACAGGAGCTCTATATCCAAGAAAGGCTTGACTCAGATGCCACAATGAACACATATAACAAAATAGCAAATAAATTCATTTATCCAAGTTGATAGCACAACAGAAATCAGAGAAAGTATTCATAAGAAAATATATACCAGACAACATGGATCAACAGAGCTCAACTAAGAGAGAGTGTCCTAGATTCTCCAAAGTTTGAAGCATAGCAAGCTAAAGATGGGGATGCGCTAGAGATTGCCACTCTACATACTGGCTTCTTCCCAGAGTCTTTCTCTCTTTTCAGGTACTTGAAGAGAGGTTGGAATGAGGTATCTTCTTTCTTGAATCTGGAACCCAGAAGAGCCAGGATTTCTCTTCTCTCCAACTCTCATCAACTCTGCCTGGCCCCCACTTAGACACAAGACATTGAGTCATCATCTCCACCAACGTGGAGAGAGTCCCCTAGATTTGGCCCTTTGAACCAAATTTTACACTTACAACAATCTTGAGAGGTAGGTGTTGGTATCATTCTCATTCTACGCTAAGAAAACAGGATAAAGGAGGTGACTTTTCAAGTGTGATACAACTAATAAGTTTAAGGCCAGATTTGAATTCAGCCTTTATTTCAAGTCCATTTCTCCGTCCCCTGTGCCATTTTTTCAATGGGAGAAGCAGTTGGTGGTTTACTCTCTCAAGGCCAGATCTATTATATCACCACCACTCCATCTCAGTGTTCACTTTGGAATGTCTTCTTTCTCTGTCTTATGTGCAGGCCCCCCACTAGCTGTTTCCCACATTTTGGCAACCAGTGACTTGCATCCCAGTTTCATTTAACTCCTAACATATATACTTCATATACTTCAAAAATATAGCAAGAAAAATGTATTAAGCTCCACTTCTGTTGTGATAGACTGCATTCTCAGCCCACTGGATTCTTCTTCTCTAGCTTTCAGAGCAACTTGAAAGTGTAGGACTTGGAAAGGGACTTTCCTCCTACTGCCCCCATCATGGCATACCTTACCTTCAATCTACTGGTTATGGTCTGAGAAAGCTTGTCTCTTCCATTCCAATTCTCTCCTCCCCTTCACTGTATCAACCACTCCAGGTGTGATTATTCCCTACACTGATACAGAGTGCAGTTCCTCAGACTCTCTGGAATAGCTTTCCAAATTTCAGGGTCACCTCCATGACACAATAGATCATCAGAGAAGGACTTTGATGAAGGAAAAATTACTTCATTATTCATTCTGAATTATTCAAAGGAAAGGGATTTTTTTGTTCATCTTTCTTTGAAATTTATATTGTTCCTTTAAGCTATAAAGGTTCAAAGTAGGGATCAATGAGATGACAGATTTCTGTTATTCGGATAACATTTTCTTTATTTGAATTTTCTTTTGTATTATTTCAAATCTGACAAACATCTACAACATGAATAATTCCTCCTATAAAGGATAGGAAAAAGAGTTTTGTATACTATGTCATGAAATTCTGTCAGCTATTTTAAGTATGTGTCAAATTTAACAGTATTTCCAATATTTAGTTTTATCCCCTTCTTAACATCCTTCTCTTCTTTTCTGCGTATTTTAATAATGTTTTATTAATTCTTTTTGTAAAAAAATTTCTTCTTTTTGTATCCTTGTCAGTATGCATATGGTGTGACATGTTGGTCTGAACCCAGTTTCTGTCAGACTGCTTTCCAGTTTTCTCAGGAGTTTTTGTCTAATAGTAACTCCTTACCACAGTAGTCACAGCCACTGAGTTTATCAAACACAATGCTAATGTGTTCAATTGCTTTTGTGTTCTTAATCTGTTCTACTGATCAAGTTTTCTATTTTTCAAACCAAATTTCTTTTATCATTGTTGCCTTGTAATATAGTTAGAGATGTGGTACTACTAGGCTTTTAACTCCACTTTACAACCACCTCTCTGAAACTGATGCTTGTTCTACTTCTGATAGATAATTCATTCTCCAAATTTGCCCTCCCTCTTAAACCCCTTTCTTTTCCCTGAAAAGTTCTTATTTATTTCCTTGGTTTTCTTAAGTGTATTTTTACAACAAGTTGTGTGTGTGTATGTGCGCGCACGCGCGTGTGTGAGTGATTGTATGTGGGTTCAACAGTCTTTCGTCTGTTCAGATAAGAGGATCATGAGATGCCCTAATCCACACACCCTTTCCTTCCTATTTATAATCTCTTATTTTTGCATATCCCAATCATCCTAAATAAGTTAATTTCTGTTCTGAGCCAGGCATACCTTAGGTCATTGTCATGATTCAGGATAAAATTGGAATACAACGGACACTTGGGTGTCACAAAAATAAATTCACTCACAATAGTATTTTATAAAATATAATTTGCTGAGTTATATGATGCTCTACTCCCTCACCCATTTGCCAGGGTAGCAATACAAGGTCAGAAGCATTCTCCATAGAGCCAAAAGGGTGCCGGAACCAGTTTGTTCCAGTTCACAAAAGCTGATTGTTAAATGTTTAGTATGAGCATTTATACCTCAAAAATTGGCAAACTCTAAAACTCAGGGCTTTAATTATTGTCTTGTTGATTGTGTAGACTTAAGAATGTGATGGAAAAAATGTTAATGATTCAAATTAAACTTACGCAGATTAAACAGGCACACACTGGAGGTAGAGGAGAAGCCAGATGTTAAAAACATTTATGAGCACATTCTTGTATAGGGCAGTAGGAACCTTAGAAACACCGATTCACCCTAGGCTGGACTTCTTATGCCCTTAAATGCTGCAGACCAAAAAACAGAATTCTGTAGGAGGAGAAACGGCTGATCTGCACTGGTGAAACTGCATAAGGCTTTCAACAATCCTGCCCGGCTCTGTGTTGTGAAAGCTCATCTCTTGAACGTCAATATTCTCCCAGTGATGTTAAATGGCTGTGAATCATAGAAAACCACAAACTTGCAAGAATTAAATTACAAGCAATCCAAAGGGCAACACAAAGGTACAAGATGAGTATAACTTTTACGCAAGAAGTCATGTCAAGACTATTATCAAGGACATGGATAACTGAAGAAGGAGGCAGGCTAGTAATGATCCAAGAATACGTAACTAACCCTAAATGCATGCCGATGTGATAAACCGAACCTCCTGAGAGACTGAAAGCACAAGAAGAAGGACTCGTCCAGCATTGGCAGATTTTACGTGTAGGATTTATAGGAAAACATGGGCAAGAATGGTACAGCAGGAGAAGGCATGGGGACAGTATCCACATAGATCTAGTATGGATTCACCTAAGTACCAAAGTCCTAGCTTTGCAGTGAGCCTATAAGGTAGGTGAGATAGGAAGTATTCTCCTTATTTTGTGGATGAGGTAATAAGACAAGATTAAATGGCGTATCTAAGATCATAAAGTTAGAGAATGTAAGAACCAAAGGGAGAATCCAGATCTCCTGTCTTCTAGCCCTCAGCCTTTTCTATTAGACCCCATTGTATCTTGAACCATTCTTGTTGATTTAGGAGCATGTAAGTAGAAAGCAGCTGGCTGGTATCCTCCATATACTTAGGTTTACAGTTAGGAAAACCAGAAGTAAAGCATTTTCTTGGGATGGAATCATTTAGAAAATTCTATAATGAGTAAAATGGTATGACTGGTGCTTCTGAAATTGGTTTCTGCATGCTTTATTGATGAACATTGGAATTTTGTGACTAAGTACTCTTTTAGAGGGATAGATAGGGCTCACTGGATAAAGCACTGAACTTGGAATCAAGACTTATCTACTTGAGGTCAATTCAGGTCTCAGACACTTACCAGCTGTGTGACCCTGAGCAAGTTACTTAGCCCTGTTTGCCTCAGTTTCCTCATCTGTCAAATAAGCTGGAGAAGGAAATGGAAAACTAGTCCAATATCTCTGCCAAGAAAACTCCAAATGAGGTCATGAAGAATCAGACATGACTAACAACTCTTTCTGAAAAGCCTAATACATGCCTATGTGAAAACATCTTTCCTCTGCTACCTCTCCCCACAATCTCCTCCAAATCTACTTTGTCTAAGCTGTCCCATTCTTGATATTCCTTGTATCACCCCTTTTCCTTTGTTGGAATTCTTTTCCTGTTTTTAACAAATTCTGCTTCATGTAGCATTCCTTCTGAATGGGGCAGCTAGGTGGTGCAGTAGATAGAGCACCAGTGCAGAAGTCAGGAGGACCTGAGTTCAAATTTCATCTCAGACACTTGACATTCACTAGCTGTGACCTTGGGCAAGTCACTTAACCCCAAATGCCTAATCCTGTGTCATCTCCAGTCATCCTGATGAATATCTGGTCACTGGATTCAGATGGCTCTGGAGGAGAAGTGAGGCTGGTGACCTGCCAGCCTTCCCATATTCAAAACAAGGTCAAGTGCAAGTCATGTCATTATTTCTCTGATGGCATGGTCTTCTTTGGCAACAAAGGATGAACACACACACCAGGTAGACAGAATTTCCTTAAGATATCACATCCCATGCTGGTCCCTCTGGTTTCTTTCTCCCATCCTCCATGGTCCCAGTATTTCATACCTTTCCTGGCTTCAACATCTTATCTTCAAAATCAGCCATTTAAACCTGATGTTTTCATCTTTGAATTTCTATCCCTTCTTATTCCTCTGTTCCTCCTCTGCTAGTTCCCACCCTAAGTAGAACTCAGCCTTTTTTGTCCCTACTTCTCAGGCCATACTAAGATGATAGAAGAAGGTACAAAACCACGTTGTTGGAGTCTACTACAGATCCATGTAATTCACTCTCAGCTAAGTTCACACCGTAGTGATCTTTTTATTCATCTCCAACTGATTCTCTGTCATGGTTCCCAAATTTCCTTTCTTCTCATTAAAATCATCTCTCATGATGGAGGCCATCAGTCATGAGCTCCTCCCATCCCCTCTTTTTAAAAAAAATCCTTATTTGTTTGTTTTTAGTTTTCAACATTTGCTTTTATAAGATTTTGAGTTCTACATTTTCCCCTCCCTCGACTCTCCCCTCCCCAAGATGGCATGCAATCTGATACAGGATATATATGTGTGTGTGTGTGTATACATATATGTAATCATATGAAATATTTTTCCCATTAGTCATGTTGTGAAAGAAGAATCAAAACAAAAGGGGAAAACCACGAGAAAGAAAAAACAAAGAACAACAAAAAAGAGAAAATAGTCTGCTTTGATCTGCATTCAGACTACGCAGTTCTTTCTCTGTCATCCTTCCCTTTATTCAGAACCCACTCACAAGCCCCCATCAATGAGTTTATTTTACAAGTCAAGCACAGCATACATTAGTTCAAAATAAAAGAAATTAATTAAACTATGTTGTAAATAATATAACCAGAAAAAAGTTTCCCATTCACACATGGTGTGTACTCTCTCACAAGTTAGCACACCGTCTGTAGGGAAAGCTGCACACAGAACATATTTGTGACCAGATAATAAAAATAATGAAAATGCACAATGGGACAGACACCAAGAGCCTGTGAGGACAGGATGTATGCATGGAGGGCACATGTCAGGAACCTTATGTGGCCAGGGAACACACTTTGGGACATATCCAGTGACCAGGACACCCAGATGGCCGACGAACTGGAACTACTGGGAATGTTTAGCCTGGAGAAGGGAAGAGCTAGGGTAGGGGCACTCAGAAGTACTTGAAAGGGCTTAGATATGCCCAGAGGGCAGTAGGGTCAAAGGAGGAAAATTGTAGTGATACAGATTTAGACTAGATAGGTTTCCTAATCCTTAGAGGCATTCAACAGTAAAATATGCTGCTTCACTTGAGGTTTGCAAGTGAAGGGTGGATGTTGTAGAAAGGACTCCTACTCACATATGGATTGGGCCAAAAAGGTCTTTGCATTCAACATCCCTTCCACCTCTAAGATAGGAAGATTCTCTGGTGCTCTTTGCAATTCCTGCTTATCCTATGAGAGTCTTGTCTGTGTCTTTCCAAAAATTCTCCAAGGAGGATGGCTTTCCTTTGCGTGTCCTCAAAGTCAGCTCAAATCCTGACTACTTTTCCACCGCCTCCACTTGGGCATTCTCTTCCGGAGAGCTCTTCTTCAGAAAAGCGTCCATTTGAGGAAGCACTCGGGCCATGTTCCTCATTTCTAGCCCAGCTTGGCTTCCCAGTTCTCATTATGTGTGCGTGTGTGTGTGTGTGTGTGTTCGTCCTTCGTTGCCGAAGAAGACCATGCCATCAGAGAAATAATGACATGATTTGCGCTTGACTTTGTTTAGAGTGAGGGAGGGCTGTGCAGGTCACCAGCCTCACAAATTCCCCAGTACCCTCCCCACCCACCCCACTTTACAGATATTTTCCCCTTTAGAAGGGGAGGGAGACATTTCAGAACTTAAAATGTAACCAAAAAAAAAAAAAGACAATGTAAGTTCCTTGAGGGCAGGGACCATCTTTTTTATGTTTGCACTCCAACCCTTAGCACCATTTCTGGAGTATAGGAATGAATGCTTTACCTGATCTAATCTATGTGTATTTTGTTGTGATTTTTAATATTTTGTGAATGTTATCATTTCTCTGCATCTATCAAAGTATCATCTCTCTGGGGGTCCCTCTAATTATTCACCTTTGGTGTTTTTTACACCATGGCACTGGGGCATGTCAGTATTGGCAATTAGCTTCAGCCTAACTTTACTTGCCAAGTGTCTTTCTAATATATTTGGAGGTGTGTGTGTGTGTGTGTGTGTGTGTGTGTGTGTTCACATGCCACTATAATTTTTCTGGGTGAGGCATTCCATGAAGATGCCATCATCTCCTTAGACTAGATAGGTTTCCTAATCCTTGGAGGCATTCAACAGTAAAATATGCTGCTTCACTTGAGGTTTGCAAGTGAAGGGTGGATGTTGTAGAAAGGACTCCTATTCACATAGGGAGAATATTGTTTTTAAAACAAAGGGCTTTTGCAGCAAAAATCAAAAGTTCTATGTAGCTTTCTAAATGTGAACCAGCCCAACCCTCTCCCCATACTGAAATCCTGTATATTGTGCATCTTCTGCTCTCTTCTGAATTCAATAGGCTGCCCATCTACTTTCATACCACACTTTGAGTAATCATCATTAAACATCCAATTATATATTTTCTTATATTCTGCACTAATTATTTCTCTATTCCCAGCTATATTGTAAATTGGAGAGTGTTCTATGTTTCTGTATTCCATACAGCAACACATTCATAAAGAAACAATAAATATTCACTGGCTAAACTTTTAGTTCTCTGGCTGTAACATATAGCAAATGAGGAGCTTCTAAAGAGAACAAGAATTAAGGATAGAAAAAAAGATGGGGTGGTCAATTCCATGGCAAGGGCAAAAGATGACAAGGGGATGGATCACTGTGGCATTCCACTGGAATCTTTGAGATGCCAAGAGAATTGGAGAACGTCTTAGAAAAGAAGTTCTTTACTGCCCCTTGGACAGTCTGACTGGGAAGCCTAGGAATCCCTTCTCAGGATGATGTCTGTAAATGTTGAAAAGAAAATAGCCAGGATTACAAAGGAAACCACTTATATGGAAGTAGTCATCAAAATATATTTTTAAAAAACATAAGTTCACAGACCCCAGAATTAGATGAATAATCAATGGAAAACTTATAGGAGGGTATAGACAAGAGTCAAAAAGGATGGGCATACATGGACATCTTGAAAGCTTCAGTGTTAGAGGGAATACTGAAATTAAGATCATAGATCTACTTTAAGCACATAAAACTGATGAAAAGACTTCCAAATTTATTTAATGTATATTTAGCAACAAAGAAGATTATTTATTATTAAGTAATTATTCTAATTCAGCAATTCAGGAGCTTAACATATAATATAATTCACAAAATTATGGATAAAATATGTGAATAATTCTTGAAGACTTGAATTTCTCAGTTTTGGATAAAACATTTGGATAAAACATTATACTCTTTAAAAATTAACACATGCTATTAGTAAAAAAAAAAAATTCCCAGGAGAGCTATTCTTGTAAGACTAATAGTGTGCTAGTAATATGTTGAATAATTGGATCTCCAGGAAAAAAATGTACACACAATACTTTTCTGTTTAATTCTCATTATTAACATTTTCTCCATCACTTTCTTAAATCTAGAAAATCAATAAAATAGTAAGTCTATCCCTGATTTGGAGTGTTTGCAGATTTTTGAGGTAGAAATGCTGACAATGAAAATTTAATCATCAGCTCTTTTTAGCTGGTTAGAGCTGACTCCAGCACACCCCTGCTTAAGACAGAAATTTTTCAAATACACTATTCCTTGAAAATATATTGTGTGACTAATATGGAAATGCTTTACATGACTGTACATATATCAACTATAATGTATTGCTTACTGTCTCAGGGAAGGGAGAAAAGGATAGAATTTGAAACTCAAAGCTTTAAAAAAAATTTTTAAAATTTTAAAATTGTTTTAGCATGTAGTTGGTGGGAAATAAAATGTCACAAAAAAGAAAAAACATTGTAGATCATGGTCTGGAAAAGTTAATCTAGTTCTTACACGAACCATTCCATGAACTCTATTTTTTTAAATCCTCTAATCAACCAATAAGAATTTATTAAACATTTGCTACATACCAGGAGGCGTGGTGCTAAGTACTAAGGTCACAACAAAATGAAGATTCCCCAACATCCCCAAAATAATTTGTTCCAGTGATAAGAACTCTACTGTTAAGACCTATTTATGTGATAGAAATCTCTTATGCTGCCATTTAAACATATTTCTTCTTATTCAGTTCCACGTTTGAACCTGAGAACAGAGATGGTGACCAGCTGAACTACTAGAAAGTCATTACTGTTACCCTTCCGCCTTCTTTTTTCTAGGCTAGAGAATCTCAGTTCCTTAATATTTCATCCTGGGGTGGGGAGGGAGGGATGGGGAGAATTTGGAACTCAAAGTTTTAGGAACAACTGTCTAGTATTGCTGTTGCTACTAGGAAAGAAGACATACAGTTAAGGAGGAATAGAAAGTCCTATTGACCATTCCTGCCTCTGCTAATCCTCCTCCAAATTCTTCCAAAGTCTCCATATTACTTGATTTGGCAAAACTCAAAGTTAGACATACTCTTGTAAAACTGACTAGTTCTCAGTAATTTAAGTAGCACACTTCGTGGTTCTTGCACGTCATAGAAATACCTGTATTGTTATTGTTATAATCTAGAATTAGTACAATCTCAAGGACATCATTAGAATTTTTTAAACTGTTGACATCTTTTATTTTTATGTCTTTGTCACTTACAAATATACTTCTCTCCTCTATCACATCCAGAGGGACATCCCTTAGAACAGAGGAGAAAAAAAGGCCCACCAGCAAGCTAATCAATATATCAGCTGCATGGTTTTCTACCAGTAACCCCTTACCTCTGCAAACAAAGGATGGGGGTGCATTCTCCTAGCTCTTCTTCTAAGTTAAATCCTCATAATTACACAGAATTCAAGTTTCTCTTTTTGTTGTAATTCTTCTCATTTATTGTAGTCATTGTGTAGTCATCCATCTACCCTTACATACTGGGATTTCTTGTCATTTGCCTTGGCACTGCCCTACTCCATAAGCCTGGCACCACCCCATCTCAACCTGAAACAGCACCTTCTCTCTCTGGGTGAGTTAAGCCCATCATTCAGCATTGGAAATTCACCCTGAGTCTGAGCTCAACTAAAGAGTGAGTGATGAACAAATGAATTGAGGAGTATGCTCACCTAAAACACTCTATCTGACTCACCCAGGTTCTGAGACTTTACCAGTCTCCCAAATATCTTAGACATCTTCCATCTGCACCATTCCCTTTTTTCCACCTCCTGCTCTGGGAACAACAATAAAGCAACACATCCAGTACTTCAATCAGTCAATAAACATGTATTAAACACCTGCTATGTTCTAGGCACTGTGCAGAGCGCTGAGGATACAAAAAGGAAAAAGACAAAACCTGCCCTCAAGGTGCTTACAATCTAATGCGTGAGACAAAATGCAAAAAAATGTATACAAAGGAAGCTATGTACAGGATAAATAGGAAATAATTAAAAGAGGGAAGGCACTGGGATTAAGAGGGGTTGGGGAAGGCTTTCCGTAGAAAGTGGGATTGTAGTTTGAACTTAAAGGAAGCCAGGGAGTCAATAATCAGAGCAGAAGAAGGAGAGTGTTCCAGGCATGGAGGAAAGTCAGAGAGAATGCTGGGAGCTAAAAGAAAAAACCCTTTGGTTCCACTCAACATACCCATGACTTTGCAGTTCAAAACTCCCATTCCTGGTTACCACTTCTCTCTAAATGTCAGATGGAATGTATATTATAAAATGCCTTTTCATTCATTCATTGTTCATATTTGATGACATTAGGATTAAGCCATGGGCTGAGTAAAACGAAGAGCCTACTGGTTATAGATCTTTTATTAAACTACATTAAGATTAATGGGAAGTAAGGTTACTCCTATGTCCCCCCAAATATTAAAGGAAAAAGCGAAGAATATTTATATGTTTAAATTGTATTTTGGCAGATGAGAGTTCCTCTGCAGAGGATAGAGCTCTCTTTCTCTCTCACTTTTTTTTTAACTTTAATGGATATCACTACTCCCTTCAAAGGGAAATTAACAGAAAATATCTTGTGTAATAATTTTTGTGATACTGAAAGAATAAGAGGATACATGTTTCCAGTGATACCTGTTCATAAATTCCAAGTGAATGTTTATTTTGCCCAATGGATTAAAAATTTGTAATTCAGAATTCTTTTTTAACCCAGAAGCTTAAGCTGTATCTCTGAGCTTATTTTCCTTCTTTTCTCGCAACCCTGGTGCTGTTTTGTTAAGCTTAGAATGGCTCTCTTTGGCTCACACCTTTAACTATAAGGCCAGCCACTCATTTGAGAAGTAACAGAATGCTACCAAAACATCACTGGGCGCCTTTTAGGGGAAGATACAACCATCATGTCCTCTGCAGATATAAATGAAAATCAAGTCACGTCTCATTCTACCCAGGGGTTAGGTTATAAAAACAGTGGCAAAGGGAAGATAAAAATTGCATAGAGTCAAAATTATCCTAGAAAATTCCTTAAATCCTTCATACAATTTCCCATACAGAAGCATTTCTTTCACCAATTATATCCAGAAAGGTACAGGGGTAGCTTTAAAAGAAGGCAGACTGTTTCAGAAAGAGGATGGATCTACGATGGTTGTTATGGAAACAATTGAATGCAAATTTTATTTTTCATTACTCTTAGCTAGTTGATCATAGAGAGGCAGGAACTAGGATATCCACCTCAATAGAAAACAAAAATAAGCGAATAAGAACTCACTGGTGGAAAAGAACTATAATTAGTGGAGAACTACTTTTGAAAGGGTTTCATATAGAAGTACGGTTATACGAGAGCGTTGATCACACTACCTTATAAACATTTTTTTTTTGGCCAGGAAGCAAGAGAAGACCTAAAGAGGTCAAAGGAAAGAGTGTGGTCCTGGTAGCTGTACCAGCCTAAGCAGAATGAGTAGGCTGTGGGTATGATGAGGGTCACAGTCAACTGAGGTTCACACTCTAAGAGTTACTGCAGAAACGGAGATTGGCCATGAGGAATATCTGTCATCTCATACACACTGAGCAGCCCGGAACCATTAACTTAAAAAAAAATACAAAATCTTCACCTCAGCATTTAAAGCCCTCCCCAGACTAGTTCTCACCCACCATTCCGTTGTTATTTCATATCACACTCCCTTTCGCACCCTCTTGATTTCCATCAACCTAGTCTACAAGTGATTGGCTGTATTTGGTATTCCATTTTCTCATCTCCATGTCTTTTCAGAGCCGACCACTAGGGTCTGGAAAACATCTGTTCTTCAGTCTACCCCTTGGAATCCTCAACTTCCTTCTGAGGCAGGAGGGACGGAATAAGCATTTACATAGTACCTACCAAATGTGAGATGCTGCGCTAAGTGCTTTGCATAGCTCATGTGATCCTCGCAACAACCCTGGGAAGTAGATGCTATTGTTATCCCCCTCTTACAAAAGAGGAAACTGAAGCAAGTTGGATTTATGTGACTGGTCATGGTCCTACAGCTACAGGTGTCTGAGGCTGGATTTGAACTCAGGTCTTCCTGACTCCAGAGGAAGTACTCTATTCCCTGAGCCTGGCTGCCTCCAAGCATAGTTCATGTGCCCTCAGCCACAAGGGGCCTCCCCCTTTGGATGTGACTTTGTAATAATTTGCATACATCTTATATTTACTCATTTGCTCACATTCTATTCTGCCTCTCCCTCCAGTAGGTTGCAAATTCCTTGAAGGCAGGGTTGGTTTTATTTTTGCCTTTGTATCCTGATGCCTAACAGTGCCTTACACATACACACACACACGCACACACACACACACACACACACACACACACACACAGCAAATGCTTAATAAATGATTGCTGGATTTAATTGAATTGAGATCCCTCAAAATATGTAAGCCCATTGTGTAAAGGTTTGAAAAGGAAATTAAACAGATTATAAAAGGTGATAAGCCTGATAAAGGGGATCCATACAATAGCTCAGGAGATTTGGTATAAGAGGTGTCCCCAAAATCTCAGTGCAAGTTAAGCTTTTTTTGTTTTCTTCTTTAATAAGCTTAAAGTCTTTTATACACAGGATACCTTGTATAAAAGTACTGCCTATTGAAAAGTTGTCATTATTAATTTTTACATCTACCCAATTATTTTACTAAAATTAATTTCTCAAAAACTCCATGTCTTTTTATAGTCATGTTGGCACAATGGCTAGATAGAGTGCCAGATCTGGAGTCAGGAAGATGAGTCTTCCTGAATTCAAACCTGGTCTTAGACACTTCTAGTGGTGTGAACCTGGGCAAGTCACTTAATCCTGTTTGCCTCAGTTTCCTTATGTCCAGTGTCAAATCACTTCAGTATCTTTACCAAGAAAACCCTAAACTGAGGTCTGAAAGAGTCAGACGTGACAGAAAAGTGACTGCACCACAACAAAGCAACAAACAGATAATATTCACTTCTTCATTTTGAAGTGACAAAATATTCCATTATATCAATCTTCCATCCACACCATGCCTAAACATTCTTTAGTTGGTTTAAAAAAAAAAGTGGAAAAACGTTCATGCTTTCTTCTTGAAGGAAACTTATTTCCAAAGACATATCTGAATAAAATTAATATTTTACTAGTTTCCTGGAAAAGTTTAGATTGGAAAACCATCTAGAGACAGTTTGGATTCTGAAATCATGCTGGTGATTTTGCTTGATACATGATTTCTCCTTTTCCTTTTGAACATGACGGGAAGCCCAGTGAGATGGAAAGAGTGTTGAACTCTGTGTTAGGAAAGGGTTGGGTTCGAATCCAGCATTGGACACCAGCAGCATGGCCAGGGACAAGTCATGGGCCTTCCTTTCCTTATCGATAGTAGAACTTGGTTGGACGTGGAAGATGTCAAGATCATCTAGTGCACTCCCAGCCATTGGGAGCTTTCTTGACTTTTTTCTTACCGCTTTACTTCAATGACAGAAGAGTGAAGCTGACGACTCTGTACAACTGCCTCGCTTAAATCCAATTACACCGAAGTCAAGACATGACCCATGACATCATTAGTCCTCTTTGAAAACAAAGGATCATCATCCCCATCATCACCATCATCATCATATCATCATCAACAACCATATCCCTAACAGGATTGAAGTGAGAATAAAAAGGAGCTCTGTAGGGAAAAGCCTACTGGAAATCATTCAGAATTTGTGACCAAATGCCCCAAGTGAACCTGAAATTTACATCTTTGTATGCCCTCCCCTTAGTGGCTACTACTCAGGCTCTCAATAAGGGTTTGCTGAATGAATGTCAATGGATTGCTACTAGACCATAAATAAGAGAGCAGGAAGTACTTTCACTTACTTCAGAGGATAAATTGGTCTTAAGGACTTTAGCCCAATGAACCAATAAATATTTATTGAGACTAAGGTACTGATTTCTCTATTTCCCTTTGTATTTCAGCTGTAGTATGAAAATGAATTCTGCTATTTACAAGTTTATTAAGACTAACAAAACTTCTGCTTAGAAACATTTTAATCGACAATTATTGTACAGATGTATATAACCTTACATAGTAAAGCTGTATTTCTTTTTAAAACAGTTTCTATTTCAAATTTTTCATTAACTCAGATTTCTCCTCAACTTGGTTCACAATGAAGTTTCACTTTAATTCACTGTTCTGAGGGATAAGGATAAGGGCTAGGACTGATTTCACTGGCACAGGGAACACACGGGTAAGGAAACTCCCTCTACCAATGTGGGTCTCATAATGCAATTTGTAAATCCATAAATCTGTAAATTTATAATTTATGAATCTGCAATTTACAGTATTTGAGAATCACCCCAGAGCATTGAGATTAAGTGACACGTCCATATAGCCAGAACAGGAGTGTCAGAAGTTGTTATTCAGTTGTAAATAATGCTCCATGGCCCCATTTGGGGTTTTCTTGGCAAAGATATCGGAGTGGTTTGTCATTTCCTTCCTCAGCTCATTTTACAGATGAGGAAACTGATGCTAAGAAGGCAACATGACTTGCCCAGGGTCACAAGCTAGAAGTATCTGAGGCCAGATTTGAACTCAGGAAGATGAATCTTCCTGACTCTAGGCCCTTTACTCTATCCACTGTGGCACTTAGCTGCCCCTGAGGACTTGAGTTCAAATGTGACTTCAGACACTCTTTGTATGAGTGACCAGCAAGTTACTTGATAGCTAAGGAGGAAAAAGTGAGACTGGTGACCTGCACAGCCCTCCTTCACTCAAAACACAGTCAAGTGCAAGTCATGTCATCATTTCTCTGATGGCATGGTCTTCTTCGAAAATGAAGGACAAAGGACGAACACAAGCTGTGAGTAGACGAAGCTGGTTGAGTGGGGACACAGCTAGTTGGGTAACTCAGCTCATACTCTCCCTTCTGTCTCCCCCTTCCCTTCCTTTGGGGTTTACTGGCTAGATGTCTTTCCTTCTTCCTTCCTCCCTTCCTCCCTTCCTTCTTTCCTTGTCATTCCCCAAACCTTAAACCCAGTTGACTCTGAAGCCCTTAGGCTGGAAAACAACTGGTCCCTGTCCAAGCTCCACTTAACAGCTGGCTTAGTGTAATCATCAATAATAACAGTTTCTGTTTCTCTCCCAGCTAGATTTAGTTATTTTTTTCTTTTCTTTTTCTTTTGTTCATTAAAAGGAGCATTCCCTGACTACTTCTTAAAGAGGCCTATTCACTCAATGGGCATCACCTTCCTCTAACTGAGTACCCGAAAAGGTCAACCAAAAAAGGCCAAGGTCTCCCATTGCATCCTGGGCCACCTCCAGTCATCCTGATGAATATCTGGTCACTGGACCCAGATGACTCAGAAGAAGAAAGTGAGGTTGGTGACCTTGCACAGCCCTCCCTCACTCAAAACAAAGTCAACTGCAAGTCATGTCATCATTTCTCATGTTCTTCTTCAAAAGCAAAGGATGAACACAACAGCAAGTTACTTAACCTCTGTCTGCCTCAGTTTCCTAATTTGTAAAATGGCACCTGTATAAGAGCACCAACCTCCCGCTGCTGCGAGGATCAGATGATGTAATAATTATAAAGCACTTAACACAGTGCCTGGCACACAGTAAAAGCCATAAAAGTATTGTTATTGTTATTGGTAGGACTTGAATCCATGGCCTCCAGGCTCCCAGGCCAGCTCTCTATCCACTACAACTCATTGCCCCTCATAATTTGCTGTTTGGAGAGCCCTCAACAACATAAACACATTATGGAAGAGTTAAAAATAGTTTATTTTAATCAGTTTCATTCAAGTTTTAAATGTTATTTTAGCTTCCACCAGTCAGGTTTCACTGGATTCATTTATTCTGTTTACACCAATAGTTTCCCCATAGAAAACAGGTATTCTTTAACTTTCATGGTGTAATCTTTTCAAGACAGGATGTAGACAAACATAATCTCTCATCTGCCATCCCAAAATCTTGCAGCCAGTGAAAAGTCAGCACTCATAACAATTTAAGAAGAAAACAGCCTCTCCAACAAAGGATATTTCAGTCTGGGAGACGACTCAGAGTGGCCACATTAAGATGCTGACCAGTGGAGGGACAGTGAGGGAAGCCAAAGCCTGAATTCAGGCATCATTGCATTCCCTTTTTTACTTACATTACCTTGTGGCTTTATCTCCTTCACCCACCAGGATGTCTTGGAATCAGTCACCTGCTGCCTGTTGAGGCAGCACCTGGACTATTTATAGCCCTACGACAGGGCTAAAGAGGTGATTTTTGCTCCTCTGGACCAGCTGCATTGCTTCCAAGGCTAAATTTGGAGTCAGGATGCAAAGTGATGCTGGTGGTGGTTGTGTGTATGGGGTGGGGGTATCTGAGAGTGGGGCTGTGCATGTTGATGCTCATCCCTCCTCCTCTGACCAGTGGTGGGTTCTTGGATACCATTCTACACTTTTTGCGAAGTGTTGGGGGTGGGGAAGCTTTTAATGGGAGGGAGAGGTGGGGGAGAAATGTGTGCAGCATCACTAGAGGTCAGCACAAAGCTATTTCATACTCCATACAAACATTATACATCTCTGAGGACTTTCTTCCAGGGCCAATGTCTAGCATACAGTAAGTGCTTAATAAATGGCCTCTCTTCATCCTTTGAGTCTTTAAGACCACTACATATAATTTTTGTACCTAAAATCTCCATGATATTAAAAAGGTACCATGCTTAAAAAGACAGATAAAGGAAACCAATCCTTTGATTGAATGAACCATCCCCATTATAATCCACAGGAACTCTAAATCCCTATATTTTTGCAATTTTCAATTTTATCTCTGTAAGGTGGTTCCTGGGGAAAATGGGATTTCATTTTAGTCCAAACAGAAGGCTACAGACATATCAAAGTGAATGGATGTGATTCCGATTCCTCTCCCTTGACAGATCCCAGGACACCCTTGCCTCACTCAGGTTAGCTTCCAACCAGGATCAGAGATTCAGAACTGGAAGGGAGTCAGAGCTCATCTTATCCAACCCTCTTATTTTAGAGATCACGAGTTAAGGCCTAGGGAGGGGAAGGAATTTGTCCTACATCAAAAAGCTGGGATTTGAGCCCAGGTCCTTTCACCCCAGGGCCCTGAAGCTTTCCTCTATCTTATGCTGCTTCTCATGGCAACAAGATTTTGGGGGTTGTTTTAATAAAACTGGTATTTAGCTCCCTGCTCACACCCTTCTACCACCACACTAATCCTGGTAAAGCCCAGACCCAGGACCACTGGAAAAAAAGGAAACTGTTGACCAGAACACATTGCCTGGCACTCCAGAAGCATTCAATAAATGTTTGTTGATTGGACATCAGAAACTGCTGGGTTTTCAATGGAAACAAAATTTTGAAAAGTACATTATCATCTGTATTGGGCCTTTCCATCTGATTTACAGAAGAAAGCCTTTTAGAATGAGTGCCTTGAAATTAGGGATTGTCTTGCTTTTCAGCTGAATTTATAACAATGTTTTGTATGCAGTAAACTTTTAGCAAATAATTATCATTCATTGATTCAAAGTTGGTACATGTCACAAAGTGAGAGGCAGTGTGGGACACTAGGGAGCCCACTGGACCTGGAATAAAAAAAAATCAGGAATTAGATTCCATCCCTTCTTCTAAGGCTTCCTAGCTGTGTGGCCCTGGGCAAGTCCCCAACCTCTTTTAGTTTCTTTTTCTGAAAAACAAGGACAATATCCATAGTACTCACCACACTACACATGTCACTTATTATTGCTTGTTATAACTGCTCTTTTATGCACTTGACATCATTAAGTCTTGAATTTTATTTTATTTGATTTAGATTTAACTATCAGAGGCTCCTACCCTATTCACTTGTGAGTCTTTTGCTCCATTCAAGGACCAGTTCAAATCCAACATCCTACAAGAAGTCTTTTCCAATTCTCTTGTTAGGACTCGATAGTTCTCACCCACCCCTCAGCTCAGTTACTCAGTCTATATTTGGTATTTCCTAATCTGTGAGAGTGCAGACTATAAACTCCTTGAGGATAGGAACTATTCTTTTGTTGTTTTGTCTTTGAATTGCTTGAGTTTGAATGTTTGGCGTTAAGAAGTACTTGTTCAATTACCTGGTCAGTGTCTTGACAATTATGAGTGCTAAGTAGAGCGCAGCTAGGTGGTGCCGTGGATAGAGCACCACTGCAGGAGTCAGGAGGACCTGGGTTCAAATCTCACCTCAGACACTTGACACTCACTAGCTGTGTGACCTTGGGCAAATCACTTAACCCCAACTACCTCATCCTGGGTCATCTTTAGTCATCCCTGATGAATATCTGGTCACTGAATTCAGATGACCCTGAAGGAGAAGTGAGGCTGGCCACCTGTACAGCCCTCCTTCACTCAAAAAAAAGTCAAGGGCAAGTCATGTCATTATTTCTCTGATGGTATGGTCTTCTTCTGAAACAAAGGACAAACACACACAATTGGAAAGTAAGAAAGCACTAGGTCTAGGGTCAGGAAGACTCATCTTCCTGAGTTCAAATCTGGCCTCAGACACTTACCAGTTGTGTGACCCCCTCACCCTAATTGCCTCAGTTTCCTCATCTGTAAAATGAGTTGTAGAAGGAAATGGCAAACCACTCCAGGATCTTTACCAAGAAAACCCCAAATGAGGTCAGGAAACGACTGAACAAACAACAAAACAGGGAGGAAACCTGGCATATTAGGGAGACTGGAGTACAAGTCCCCCGCTTGTGATATACACTAGGAGAATGATCCCTCAGTACCTTAAGCATGCCGATCTACATCACAGGAAGGAATTTTCACACTTTCCATGACTTTCCAGCTTTCTCTTCCCCACCCCCAACCTCTCAAAAAGAGAAAAGACTGGAAGTTCAGAAAGAGGAGCAGAGCCCAGATTTTGTTCAGGGAAGATAACGGGGGGGAGTCATGGGGGCAGTTGGGATGGGGGCTGTTCCCCGCCTATGATGGGTCATGAAGGAAAAGATGCAGAAAGGGGGGGGGGGGGGGTGTGAGAAAGCACCAAACGCCTACTTCACAGGCTGGCCCAGGGCTTCCGTCCACGTATTTCTGTTATGCCGGGCAAGCAGGCTTCCCTAGAGCATCAAAATGGAAGCTCAAATCTCCATCGACCCTAGTGCGACCACCGGACAACCTGGCGGCCCCGGCGGACCGGCTCTGGGGAAAGCGCCTGGGAGCCTCCGCGCCCCTCTCGGAGCCTCAGTTCCCCTATCTGTACCAGGTGGCTCGCACGCCTCTGGGGCGGTCCGGAGGAAGCGCCCCGGCGCTCAGCGGGCTCCACGAAGAGCCAGGCGTCGGGAGCCTCACTCCCCCTCCGAGCCTCAGCCTCGTCATCCGAGAGGCAGGCGGGGGGCCTGCCCGGCCCGCGGCTCTCTGCGGGCGGGGCTCGGCGGCGCCCTACGTCAGAGGCCTCCCCAGCGCGTCACGCGCCCTCCCCCGCCCGCGCTCCGCCGGCCGGCCGGGGCGCCCCCTCCCCCCGCCGCCGTGCCCGCGCCCCCCGCGCCCTCCCGGCGCGGCCCCGCGGAGGAGCGAGCCGGCGAGCGTGCCCGAGCCGCGCGCGGTGGGCGGAGGGACGCGGGCCCCGGGAGGGGGCGGGGGACAGGGGAGCCCCGGGAGCCCGAGCCCGAGCCGCGGCCGGCCGGCCGTCGTCGCCGTGTCGCTGCGGAGCCGGGCGGGAGGAGCAGCACCCTGGCCAGCACCCGGCTTCGCGTCCCCGGCAGCCGCAGGTACGTGCGTCCCTTCAAGCCCGGCCGCGAGCCCCCGGCGTCCCGAGCCTCCCTGCCGCCCGGCGCGGGCCCGGGCCGGGGGAGGCGAAGGTGGGCTGTGGGCGCTGACCTTCACCTCTGCGGCCGGGCGGGGAGCCGGCGGGGGCGGGGGAGGCAGGGCTCAGGGGCCGGGCGCCCGCTCCTCGGTGCCTGCCTCTGCCTTTGCATCGCCGGCGCTCGGGGTCCGGCTGCGGAGCCCTTCCCTTCATCATTTGCCACCCTGTGCCATCTTGCATTTGTTAATAAAACATGCAAAGTAGAGTGGGGGAGAGGGAGAGGGGCTTTGGGGAACCCCGCAGCGGAGCCTCCTCGCGACCGTAGCAGCAGCCCCCGCCGCGGCTGGGCTCGTGGTTTCCGTCCTCAGCTGGGGTGGCGAAGTTTGAACCCTGCACTCGGGATTTGTGGTTTGGTTCGGAGATTGGGTCCGCCGTGACCACTTCCCCTTTTTGTCTGAGAAATGGGAAAGAGACAGAAATACTACGGCCCGCCGCTGATGTGTGTGTGGGAGTGAAGGATGGAGGGCTTTCCCCTCGTCAGGCCGGAGTCCAATTCAGCTGCCAGGTGTAGGCAAAGACAAATGTTTCTCCCCATTCCCCGATTTGTCAAGGAACCTTCGACCTAGAAAAAAAAATTGCTTTCCATTTTGGCTTGAGAGAGGCCTTTGAACAAAACCATTGAGACTTTGTGTTGGAAATAAATACTCGGAAACTCATTAGAAGGCTTTGCATCCTGGCGATGACTAAGATTCCACCTGTTGGAAGGCTAACCCCGGGAAGATTCTGTAACCCAGCTCATCCCTGTCCACCCTAGAGGGACTGAGGGGATTCCCAGGACCGGCCCCTATTTGCAGGGCTGGGCAGCCTTCTCTTGAATGAAATCTACCTCTTTAGAGATCCTCTGGGATCATGGCATTGAAGTTCTCTTTGCACCGGATCCCAGTATTATCAATGATGTCACATACTGAGCCCCACATAAGGCCCGAGATTCCTCATTTTTCTGATGCTACAAAGCAACAGTTTGGAAGGTTTGGGAGGAGGAGAGGAATGTGAGCAACTGCTTATCTTTTTTTTCCCCCAACACAGTTCTCTCTCTCCTCCCTGGTTTCGTGGTTGCAAATGATGGTAAGGGAAATAGCCTGGAATGCTTATTGCTTGTTACCCACTCTCAGGGCATGCCACCGTGAATTTTTATACCATTTTCTTGCGCAATTTTCAGAGCACAGCTTATATAGCTGTCATTGAATGGGAGAGGAGCAGGGCTAAGATGAGGCTAGAGTCAGAGACCTTGGGTTCAAATTCTGCTGCTCTCACTCCCTTTCTGACCTTGAACAAACCACTTAATTTCTCTAGGCTGCAGTTTCTCATCTTTCAAATGAGAAGGTTGTAGTAATTGGCCCCCAGAGTCCCTTTCAGCTCAAAATCTCTCATGTCCTGCTCCCTTTTACTCTCTCCATGACCCAAAGGGAAGCCCGGGATCTCAAAGGCTGTGCCAGGGGAGTGAAATCTTTGGCAAGTCTTACTGAGATGTAAAGCCTTGTCTATGTTCTCATCAAAGAGCAGCCAGAGAGAATCAGAGGAGTAGCCAAGACAGTGAAAGGCCTAGAGACCCTACCCCATGAGGATCTGTGCAAGGAAATGGGGACTTTTCAAAACCCATCAATTCTTCCCTATTGACTTCAATCATGTCCAAGTCTCTCCAACCTTATAAATAATCAAAATAAACAAAAAAATAAAACCTTCACTAGACCTACCATCTCCTCAAGTGAGCATCCTTTATCTCTCTTCTCTTTCTCAGCCAGACACCTTGAAAAAACTGTCTACACTCACTGCCTCCACTTCCTTTCCTTTCACTGACTTCCAGACACCTTGCAATCCAAATATCGACTGAAAGTCTCCAAAGTTACCAATGGTGGCTTCACTGCCCAATTTGCTGGACTCTTCTCAGTCCTCATCTTTCCCTACCTAGCTGCTGCATTTGATGTTGACCACCCCTATTCTGGATAATCTCTTCTCTCTGGCTTTTCATGGCAGTGCTCTTTCCTGGTTTGCCTCCTACCTGTCCAACTGTTCTTTCTTTTTTGAGTTCTCTTTCTTAGCACATCATTCTGATCGAGGCCCCTAACCATCTGGAAAGGGTTTGGTCCTCAGCCCTCTGTTCTTTCTTTACACCCTCTCCTTGGTATTCTCCTATGGATTTGACTATCATATCTATGCAGATGGCTGCCAGATCTAGGTAGTAAGCCCCAGTCTCTCTCCAGGTCTCAGCTTCTCATCAAGTGCCTATTGGACATTTCAAATTTCAAGGGACCACCATCCTTCTTGTCTCCCAGTTTTTTGTCTCCAGTATTGTCCTCAGATCCTCCCTCTCCCTCACCCCACATATTTGATCAATTGCCAAATTTTGTCATTTCTACCATAACAACATGTTTAGCCCCCAACTCCTCTCCACATCCACTGCCATCATCTTAATTCAGCCCTTCTCACTTCTCACTTGTATCATTACAACATTCTCCTGATTAATCTTCCTGACTCAAGCCTCTTCCTATTCCAGTCCGTTCAACATATGGCTACCAAAATAATTTTCCTTAAACAAAGATATGACCAGATGATTTTCCTGCTTACTAAACTCCTGTGGCTTTCTATTGTCTCCAGTATAAACTATAGACCCCTCTGTTTGATTTTTAAAGGCCTACATGATCTTGCCCAAACCTACCTTTTCAGCCTTACGGGGCATGATTTCCCCTTTTATACTGTGTGATCCAACCAAACTGGTCTTTCTCTGTTTCTCACACACAACACTCATCTCTCATCTCTATGCCCTTTGCACTTGCTGTCCCACATGCCTGGAATGCCCCCCTCCTCCTCTCTGCCTCATAAAATTCCCTCTTTTCTTTTTAGACACAACTTGGGAACTGTCTTCTACATAAATCCTTTTCTGTCATCCTCCATCTCCTAAATGCTAGTGGCCTCCTTCTAAAAAGACCTTTTATTTCACTATTTGGTAAAGCCTTCATAAATTTTGTTTGTATCCAAAGCCATCCACAAAGAATTTTAGCTAAGTGAGCAGGGGTTATAATCTGCCTTGATGAAGAGAGTGCTCATCCTGACACAATCAGATCTTTCAGGTCCCCATTTCATGGATCAGGAAACTGAGAATGAGTAAGAAGTGACTTCTCCATGATTGCACAGCTACAGATTGGTGGGGCTAAGATACAGGATCTTAGGTCTAGAACTAGGTACTTCAGAGGCCCATTCAGTGCCCTCATTTTGCAGATATGGAAACTGAGGCTCAGGACGTTAAGGTACTTGTCTAAGGCTATACAAATTGTTAATATAAAGTCCTTTACTAGCTATTCTAATATTCTATTGCTTCATTCCTTAAATTTTCAATTAGCTTCACCACTTGCCATAAGCATTATTTCTACCGCTACCCCCACTTTTCAGATGGAAAAATTTAGCACTCGAGAGGTCAGGGCATTGCCCCAAGATACATAGGCTAAGTGTCAGAAAGTGTGCATCACCCAAGGCAGCCTTTACTGATTTCCAGTAAGTAAAAATGGAGTTCTGAAATGGGTCAGCACGGGACCTGTGTTACCACTCTGTGTTTTCATCACATAAGATATCTACTCCCTCCAACAAGTAATTAAGTCTGCCTGTTTCAGAGGTAATTTGATTCCCCTATCCCCAGTTAAGCGTCCCAGATGTGGGCAAGAAAGCGAGAGAAATGGCTTTCAATGAATCATACCAGCCACTCTTCCCCTCCCAGACCTCTTCTCTCCCTGCCCAGTCCTCGGGCTGCACATAAAGCCAGAGCTGCCTCACACAAGCTGGTATGTGCTGAAAATATTATCAAAGGAAGTGGGGGGAATCTGTATCACAGCCTTCAACCATATGCAGTTTGTCCAAGGGCATGGCAAGTCATTCATGTGCAACTTCATCTTTGACATATTTAGCCAAGAGAGGGAGGCGTTTCTGTCTTTTTCCAGAGATCTTGTAATTTAGGCGTTGAACTGTGCTCCTATGTTCTGGGTCTTTTCTTCAGAGAATCACAGAATCTGAACTGGAAGGGACCCAAGAGGTCATTAACTCCAACCTATCCCAGAACAGAAATCCTCTTGACACCTTCCCTGTTAAAATGGTTATTTGGTATTTAAAGCTTTTAGGGGGATTAAGTGATGCCACAGTACACAGAGCACTAGAAGACCCGAGTTCAAAATCCAGTCTCAGACATTTGCTAGCTGTGTGACTCTGGGGAATACACTTTATCTCTGTTTGCCTCGATTTCCTCAGTTGTAAAATTCAGATAATAAGAGCATCTACCTTACAATGTTGTTGTGAGGATCAACTGAGACAATGTGTAAGGTGCCAAGCACAGTGCCTGGCATATGGTGTCTGGTGCTATAGAAATGCTTTTTTCTTCCCTTCCTCTCTCTTCATAACCTTAACCCTAACATATCTTTCCAGTCTAATTGTATGGTACTGCCCAGTTGATCTTCTTGCCATCCCCTATCCATGATATCCTACCTCTCATCTCCATTCCTCTGTGTCCTCAGTACCTGGGATATACACCTTCTTCTCCTTTGCCTTAGAACCCCTAGTTTTCTTGAAGGCTTAATCATGTATTACCTTCACACCAAAGCTTTTCCAGATACTCTCAGCTAACAGCACCTTTTCCCCATCAAACTTACCTTGCATTTTTTTTAAAACTATATTTTGTGTATAGCTATGTTTGTACCCATCTCCCTTGATAGAAAGTGAGCTTCTTCAGGGCAGGGACTATCTCACTTTTGTCTTTGTGTCTCCAGTGAATGGCACACAGTAGGTGCTTAATTAATTCTAATTGCTTTACTCCAGTGCATCCAGTGGTGGCAAGCTCACTGCTTTCTAAAGCAGCCCACTCAATTTTTGTAGCTGAGTTAAATCAACAAATTTTTATTAAGCCCTTACTGAGTGCCAAGCATTGGGCTTAATGCTGGGGATGCAGATGTAAATGAACAGAAAGCCAGTTCCTGCACTCTGAGGACCTCTCATTCTTAGGGAGGAAAATAATGCGTAAGACAGCTGAAAAGCTGGAGGTGGGAGTACGGGTGGAGACAAGGTACCTGGACAACTCCGTTCAGGAAGATTTTCTTAATGGTAAGTGTTGAAATCAGCTTCTCTATCACCTTTCACTCCTGTACATGGTTCAGTACTACTGGGTGAATCACAACAATGCCAGTCCCTCTCCCCTGCTATTGCTGCCTTCAACTACCCTCTTAGTTTTCACTTCTCTAGGTTAATAACTCCAGTTCCTTGATCCATATATGACCAAGATGCTATAGATGTGGTCCAGTGCTTAATTTAGAACTTGGTGCTTAATAAAGGCTAGTTGATTCATTGACTGAATGACCTGATAATGGTGGAATACTTACATTGATATACCAGTAAACATGCTAGAAGGATGTAAATACCTTGAGGACAGGAACTGTTTTTTGCTTTGTTTCTCTATTCTCTACACTTAGCATAATGCCCTGCACAAAGTAGGCGCTTAATAAATGCTTGGATTGGATTGGTATTATCAACCCTCCCCTTTATTTTAACTACCATACTTCTGTTCATGTAGTCTAAGATTGCATTCACCTTCATGTCATACCACTGACTCATTTTGAGCTTGGAGTCCACTTAAAACCCAAGGTCTTTTTCATATTAACTATTACCTAGCCATGTCTCCCTTATCTTGTACTTGTGCAGTTGGTTCTTTGAACCCAAATGTGAATCTTTATATTTAATCAAGGGGAGGGTTGGGATTTCTACCTTAACCTTAATTAACATAATCACAAAAGACCCAATTACTTCAATGTGTTCAATTAATCAATAGTTTAAAAAAATACATAAAGGATTTTCTTGCAACCTTATCATAATGTGTGAATCATTCATTAATTAACTTGAGAGAATGAGAAGGTTTTGGCCATTGGATGAGGGCAGATGGTGACACACAGGAAACATCAAATGCCATATGTGTCAAGTGCTTTGCAAACTTTAAAGTATTATATGAAGGAGTTCTCCTCCTCTTCCTCCTTCTTGTTCTTTTTCTTCTTCTTTCTGCCGCTGCTGCTACTGTTGGTCTTTTTGACTGAAAGAATCAGACACACCTCTGGACCTATGTATTAAAACAGCTGTCAGTACAGGGGTAGACCAGTCTTCAGTATTCTGGAGTCTAGGATTCCAGAGGTGGAGACTGGCCCCTGAGAAGGAAGGACAAGTTTCTGTCTCTCATTTCTTCCTCCCTGCCCCCCCCTCCCTAGTCACTCTTGACCATGCTGTTAGAGAGATGAGATGAGGAGCAGACAATGCATCCAGCTGGGATCAGAGGCACTGGACTGGTTGGGACACAATAAGGACAAACAGATGTGAAAAGACAAGTCTCCTGAGCAGGGAGGCAGCTTTAAGGAGCACATTCCTGACTCACATCAGAGAAAACTGCCAGCTATGGCCTCACAGGATTTACAGGAGTTGAGAGTTACCCCTTTGTTACGTGTGTATCCTACACATATGCCTTCTTGTCAAAGGACTTTAAGACTGCTCTTCTCATGACCCCATGTGTATTTGTGGGAGAGTGTGAAAATGTGCCCCAGGTTTTTGAGGGAAATATTTTATACCAATTGTTCTTACTATGCTGTCTTTATAATTACACTTGCTAATAGTTAATTGGCAACTTAATGGGTAGTCCACCAGTGGGGGCTCAGGAATATTGAATTAGGAGCACAGCCCCTCAGGGCCACCCCTAGAACCTAGAGCAAGGAGGAGTTAAGCAAGACTAGGGTCCCAAGATCATGAGTGCAAATCTGAATTTGAGAGGTGTCCCCAGGGGAGATGCTACACTTCAATTGAATTTCTTAGGAGAGTCATCCCTTCCTTCTAGCCTGTTAGGATCTGTTGGGATTGTGACTCTCTCATCTAGTTGTACCTCCCAGAATTGTGTCATCCACAAATTTGAGTAGTGTGGCTTAATCCAAATCAGTGATAAAAATGGGCAACAGAATAGTCCTAAGGTCACTAGTGACCATCCTTTGGGTCCAGTTCATTCGAACTAGTTCCAAATCCATCCAAGTTTGCCATCACTTAGCTCACATTTTATCCAGCAGATATCTTGCTGCAGTCCACCTCTGCTTGGAGATAACAACTCCTGACCCAGTCTCCTCTTTACTATACCATGCAGGGAACAGGAATCAGGAAATATGTAGAAGATGGTGCTTGAGTCAAGCCTTGCAGGAAACCAGAGTAGAGGACATGAGGAACGAGAACATTGTAGACACAGAGGGACAATGATTACAAAGATATGGAGACAGGCAACAGGAATGTCCTGGTGAGGATCGTCAAGAAGGTCAGTTTGGAGGAACTATAGTTGAATGAATAAAGGAAAGGAATATGTAATAATGTTGAAAAGGTAGAGGGGAGGCAGATCATGAATGTCTTCAAATGTCAAAGGGAGAAGTTTGTCGGGTCTAGAGGTCATAGGGAGCTATTGCAGTTCATTGAGTACAGGAGAGAGTCATGTGTAAAACTCATGGCTTTTACTTTTGCAGTTGAGTAAAGGATAGTAAAGACTTGAGACAGGGACACAGATTAGGAGACTATTGCAATAGTCCAAGGGAGACTTTGTAGCTTTGGAGTTATTAGACATCACTTTCTGGTGCTATCCTGGCTGGTCCTGTAGACAGAAAAGCTATTTGTACAGCAATTTTAAGTCACTTAAACCAATCCTGGGATGTCTGAAAAGAGTACATTCCCTAACCAGTCTGGACAGGCTGAGATTAATTCTTTTCTCCTCTGTGGCTTTTTTTCCTCTCATTCTGTCATCAGCTAAACTCTAGTTAGAAAATTTATACCATTGGGAAAGGTGCAAGAAGCACCCTTAGTCCTAAAAAGGCCTCCTTCCACCCTCCCAATTTCCCCAACCACAGCCTCCCCTTGCCTCTTCTTCCCAGCCAAACTACTTGAGAAATTGTCTACACTTTCTCACTGCACATGTTTTTCTGGCATCCCTGGCATCTTGGTTTCTACCTCACCACTCCCCTGAAACTGCTTCCTTCAACTAATCCATCAAAGAGCATTTACCAAGTACCCTCTATATGCTCAGCACTATGCTAAGTGTGGGGATACAGACAAAAATGAAATAGTCCATTACCCTATAGAGATACACTATGTTTTTCAAGATCACTAGTGGCATCCTTATCACTAAATCCAAAGGGATTTTCCTCCCTCATTTTTATCTTCCTGAATTTTTCTTCAGTGTTTGACATGGTTGATCTCCTTTTGTATCAAGGCTTCCTGTGACTTGCTACACACCATGTTATCTTAGTTTTCGTTCTACTTTTTTGAACGATGAACTCTCTGTCTCCCCATCTCATTTCTTGACTGGGGTCCCTTTCTAAATCAGATTATATTGTTATGTGATCCTTCTCAATCCCTTACGGTGGGTGTTCTTCAAGTTTCCACCTCTGCCCCATCCTGGTTCTCCTCCCACCTGTGTGACTGCCCCTACTCTCTTTTCTGGATCTTCATCCAGGTCATGCCCAACAACCATGAATGTATCCCCAAAATCTGTCATAGGCAGCTTTCTTCTCTTCTCCTCTTCTACTACCTCAACTTTGTGGATTTCATCAGCTCAATGCAAATGATCTCCAGATCTATTTATCCAGCCCTAACCTGTCTCCTGAGCTCATTTCATATCCATCAACTGCTCCAATTCATTCTCCACTCAACTGCCAAAATGATTTTCCCAAAGTGCACACATGATCTTGTCTCTTTCCTACTACTCATTGAACTCTTCTGACTCCTTATTGCCTTCAGGACAAATGTAAAATCCTCTGTTTGACATTTGAAAACCTTCACAACCTTGCCCCTTTCGACCTTTCCAGTCTTCTTACACCTTACTTGCCTTCATATCCTGTAAGACATAGGCAGTGGCCAGCCACACATCCAAGTGTGGCCCAAACTGGATTAAAATGTAATTGGGAAATATTTAACAAAATAAACGACTTAAACAAACAAATTGAATAAATAAATAAAGCATAGATAATGTTAATTCACGGTTTTTTAAGTCAATATGCATCCAAAGAATGCAGTTTAATGTCATGTTTCCATTTGAATTTGACCCCACGGCTCTTGTCCTTACTGTTCCGGGCCCACAACACACTCTATCCTGGCTCTCCATTTCACTGGCAGCCCCCCATGCCTGGAATGATTTCCCCACTCACTTCTACCTACTGGTGTCCCCAGCTGCTTTCAGTGCTCAACTCAAATCCTACTTTCTTTGGGAGGCCTTTCTCAGTAGCCCCTGCTACTATTGCCTTCCCTCTGAGGTTCTCTCCCATCTACACTACACATCTCTTGTGGGTTCGTGGTCGCCCTTTAAACTGTGAGCTCCATTCAACCACGTTCTCTCATTTAGCACAGTGCTTGGCAAGTGCCAAATAAATGCTTATTGATTGGCTGTCTGACCAACTATCCTTGGCCTGAGTATTCAGTCCTGTGCTGTTACTATCACCTCTACAAGATTAACTCCCAGAATCCTCTCTTCTCTTTTGGTCCCTTTTACAAGCTGCTGACATGAGAGGTCAATAATAACAGTGATGGCAATAATTGGTGGTTAGGTCATACTTTAAGGCTGACAAAGGTCTTTGTGGCCATTATTACATTTTATCCTCACAACGGCCCTAGGATTCAGGCACTGCAGGTCATCCTCACCCTCACCTTCATCCATCCCCATCCTTGTTCTCATCCTCATCTTTATCCTCCTCCTTCTCATCTTTATCCTCTTCCTCATCTTCATCTTCTTTCTCCTCATCCTCCTCTTCCTCTTTATCCTCATTTTCATCCTCATCCTCCTCATGATCATCCTAACTTTGCAGTTTAGGAAACAAACTCATTTTAAGTAACTTTTTAACATTTTAAGTAACTTGCCCATAGTCACTCGATGACTGTCAGAGGCAGGATTTGAACTCATGCCTCTCTTGAGTCCAAGGCCAGTAATTTTTTTCCCCAATTATACCATGCTGCTTCAATTTCCACCTTCCTTGAGGGCATCTCCGTGTGGATGTTCCAGCAACTTTTCCTCCTAAAACATTCTCCTTCTGATGTCACTGTCTGTCAGTGGCCATGCCATTCAACTGTCTCTCATGATTAAAACTACAGCATTATCATCTTAGACTTCTCTTTCCTGCTCCCCCTTTTAACCTATCTGAGCCAAATTTTGTTAATTCTCACCTTTCCAGCTTCTCTCTAAGCAGTCCCTTCATCTTGATTTAGTATTATTATTATTTAGCATTAGTATTATTCCTTTGCTACTCTGGATCTTCATTGCCACCAGCCTCCCAAAATGCCATCTCCCATCTCTAATCTGCCTTCTATACCTCTGGCAGACTGGTTTTCCTCAGGCATAGCTTGCTCACATCAGTCCCTGACCCAAACTTTTCAGTGCCCCAACAAAGCCCTTGTCATCATTCAGGACTTTCCTCAGTCTGATGCCTTCTGCCTTTCTTGCTTCTCATACCACTCCTTCCCTTGGAATAACAGATCCAGCCCCTGAAGGGAACTCTGAGACTATGGTGACCCTCAAGGTCAAAGCCATCATTTTACTGACAAGGAAGAGGAGAATGAGGGAGGGAAAGGTGCTATCTCAGGATCACACAAGCATTATGTATCTGAAGCAGAATATAAACCCAAGACTTCTGGCTCCAGAGCCAATGCTATTTTTCCAATGGACCTTCATGTACTCTTTGATCTGGTCAAACTTGACACACCTCCTGCATCCATACCTTTGTTTAAGCTGTTCCTTGTGCTTGGAATGCCTTATCCCACCCACTTTTCTGTCTGTTTTTAAAAACACAACCCAAATACCCCTCCTCCATGAAGCCAAGCCCTCCCTGATCCTCTATTTGGTAATGAGCTTCCCCCTTCAGACCTGACAATAGTGTCTCTCTTAGGAACTTGCTTGCAGGATTTTGTGCTGTAGTGGTTGTGAGTATGTCCTGTTCTTCTCCACTGGATGCCTCTGGTGACCCTGGGCTCTGGAACGCTATCTCTGAGAACCATAAGTAACTGCACTGATTCAGTCTGTCAGATGGAGACCAGCTTAGTCAAGTTTGGAGAAGGTCACCAGATCACAGTTCAAGTGCTAGAAGGGAACTTTGAGGTCATGTGATCCATCCTACCCACTTTACAGATGAGGAAACTGAGGCTCAGGATGGGGAAATGACTTGGAAGTAGAAGTGTGGGGGTGGGATTTGAATCCAGGTCCCTGACTCTAGACCCTGTACTCTTTCTGCTGCACTAGCCACCCACAGGGTGCCAACAGCATAATAAATTTTTTGGCTTCAGTTGACTCTTGAGGACCTACTGAGTCATAAGGTCATTGCCGTTAGTGAAAGGGGTGCTTACACCAACAAAATCAGAGGTCATTGAAGTTTAATTCTTATCTGCCTCATAGGCTGTAGGCTGTGGGAGGGCAGGGTTTACATAATATTTCAACTTTGTAGTTCCCATAGTCCAGAGCTCTACACAAAGTGTTTAAAAAAACAACAAATGGTTGAATTTTAATTTATTTGAAGCAGAGAGGCTCTTTCTTCCTTTATTTCTAGAGAATGAATAGAGATTTGTGTCAACATTTCCACCTTCTGTAATTGGGAAAATCAAGGTCTTGAACCAGATTTGAGAAGTGATCCAGTCTATTCCCCTCTTTCTGCAGTGGACAGAGTGTCAGAAGTTAGAAAGACTAAAGTTCAAATCCAGTCTCATTAGCTCTGTGACCCTGGGTAGGTCACTCAATGTCTGTTTGCCTTTGTTTCCTCATCTGTAAAATAGGGATAAAATAACACCGCCTCCCAGGATTGTTGTGAGAATCAAATGACCTAATTACTGTAAAGTGCTTAGCATAGTACCTGACACACAGTAAGTACTGCTTAAATGTTAGCCATTATTTCAGGTAGGATTTTATCCAGCTCATCTCAAACACAGACAGTCATTGAAAGCATTCTCAAAAGCCACCATAGGGCAATTCAATAACTCCCATCCATCATCTTACCAGGAAGAAAAATAAGAGAACACCTCTGGAAGTTATCAATGTTGTCTGGCAGTTGGTCCAGGCTCCACATCACTAATCTCAACGTGTTGTACCTTTTAGATGAGAACAGTTCCATGTTAGTGTCTTTATTCCATACGAGTTGGTGCCAGAGTTCAATTCAGTGCCGAGTACACTTATAAAGTAGCTTCCATAGAAGCCAATCATCCTTTACATCACTGTTTGAGAAGCGGTCCGTATTAAATATTCACAAGCAGAGGTACAGTCCTGGGATGACTGAAGTTAGCTCTTTCAATCAAAATGGCCCCAGACTCCCAAGCACCATCCGTTCACCTATTATTTTCAGGAAATAGTTTTGGGTCAGGGCTAAACTAGAGATGGGAAGTAGGGTGATTTTGATGACTTTTAACCTTGGGATACTAAGATACATACAGTCAGTATGTATCCAAGGCAAGACTTGAACCCAGCTCTTCATGACTCCAAGGCCAGCTTTTTAGCCATCATGACACATCTCTTTATTAACTTGTCTGTGGCTTTTCAGAAGAGGAAGGGCCCCTTTCTAAACCTACCTTTGATTTTTATGGGAAATTGAGCAAAAAGTGGGGAAAGAGCTGGGGCAAACCCCAACCCCCAGATCTCATTAAAGCAAAGTACTTCCAGAACTATTTGTGGTCTTGGAATAGCCTCTTCCTTCTGGCATAAGTCTGAGTTCTGAGATCTGACAGCAAATAGGTGTATTTCCGATCTCCAAGCCCAGTCCTAACATAAGCCTCCTGCAGGTGCCCCAACTTAGACAAAAGCTCTCCTGTCTGCCCTCCTTTCCTTTACTCTCATTCTCTCTCTCTCTCTCTCTCTCTCTCTCTCTCTCTCTCTCTCTCTCTCTCTCTCTCTCTCTCTCTCTCTCTCTCTCTCTCTCTCTCTCTCTCTCTCTCCCCCCCTTTCTCTCTCTGTCTGTCTCCCCATGACACACACAATTTTCTGGTTTTATTACGAAGTTATCAAACATTAATATACATCAACATTTCCATATATGGAATGCAGAAAAAGAGAATTGTATGTTAAACCAGGCATCTCTATTGTGTACAAAATTGCATTTTAAAAGAAGATACTAAATTTAACACACATTAAATAAGTTTATGAGTTTATAAGTTCCTTCTGAATTTCTTTGTGCTATCTTCCGCCTGCTTTGAAATATGTTTCGTTGGTGCTCTCATTTTTCTTTCTTTTTATATCACTATTTCTTCCCAAGGTGGCAGCTAGGTGACTCAGTGGATAGAGTGCCAGGCCTAAAGTCAGGAATACCTGAATTCAAATTCAACCTCAGATACTGTGTACCTCAGTTTCTTCGTCCACAAAATGAGCTAAGAAGAAAATAGCCAGCCACTCCAGGATCTTGGCCAAGAAAACTCCAAAAGCAGTCATGAAGAGTTAGACATTATTGAAAATGACTAACCAATAAATTACTAACATATAAGTATAGTCAAGAAAAAACCATTTTCGCATTGGATATGTCTAAAAGCATACATATATTCTGGATCCAAGTCCATCCCATCTTTATCATTAATCTTTGGTCATTGCATTGATCAGAATTCTGTAGTCTCTCAGGGTTGTTTTTCTTTACAATATGGTTTTCTTGTTCGGTCATTTTAATAGTGTCCAAATCAGAGGCGGGATTTGAACTCAGGAAGATGAGTCTTCCTGATTGCCAGCCCAGGGCTCTATGCACTCTGACATCCCCTAGCTTCCTTTTGCAGTGTGGTAGTCCTGTAAATTGTTCTCTGGGTTCTCCTCACCTCATTCTGCCTTAGTTCATACAAATCTTGCCCAGTTTTTCTGGGGCCATTGCTTTCATCATTTCGTATTGTGAAATAGGTCCAGAAAAGTCAACAAGCATTTATTAACCCCATTACTATGCATCAGGTAGAGTTACAAAGAGTTGGATGCGACTGAAACGGTTGAACAGCAACAATGTATCAGGCACTACATTAAGTGCTAGAGGTTCCAAGAAAGACAAAAGACGCTCTCTGCCCTCAAGGAGCTCACAGGTTAATGGGAATAAGCATTTATACAGCACCTACTAAGCTTCAGCTACAGTGCTGAGCACTTTGCTAATATCCTCATTTGATCCTTACATCTACCTTGCAAGATGGTGCTGTTATTATTCCCATTTTGCAATTAAGGAAACTGAGGTACACAGAGCTTAAGTGATCTGCCCAAAGTCACATAGCTAGTAAGTGTCTGAGACTGGATTTGAACTCAGGTCTTCCTGACTGTGGACCCAGAGCTCTATTCACTGTACCAACCCCTGCCTCTACTGGGGGAGAACACATGCAAACAACTATGACATAAACACGGTAAGTTGGAGATAGTCATTGGCATTAATGGAGATCTTGGCATACCACAATTTATTCAGCCATGCCTCAATTCCTAGGCTCCTCCTTTCTTTTCAGTTCTTTGCTTCAGTGCTGCTGCTGTAAATATTTTTGTCCAAATGAATCCTTTCCCTCTGTCTTTGGTCTCTTTGGAGTAGCTCTCTGGGAGTGACATGCCTGGGTGGTCTCTCCTGCCATTCCTGCTGCTGCATGCCTACAGGTCAGGCCCATATTCCCTCTGTCCTTGTGCCATGGCCTCTTACCCAGTCAGTCTCTCCTGTGCCTCCGGCCCATCCATGCACACGTCAGTATTAATCTTCTTAACACCAATCTCTGATCTAATCACCTTCACATTCAAAACCCTCCAGGGGCTCCCCTTGTCCACTGAATGAAGTCTTTTCTCTTTAGTTGACATTCAAAGCCTTCCATTGCCCAACTCCATACCACTCTCCAGAATGTTTCATGCTCCGACCAAAGGGGGTCATTCAGTCCTGAAATACATCTTGTGATTACATCAATTCCAGGGCTCTTCCCTTCTTTCCACCAGCTCGGTACCAGACACTGTACTAGGCACAGGAGCTGCAAAGACAAGAAGACAATGGTCAATTTGGTGTAGTAGAAAGTGTCCCAGCCCCTTAGTCCACTGCCTGGCACATATCAGGTGCTTTAAAAATGCTTGTTAACTTGACCTGTCTCTAGAGTTATGGGACCTGGATTTGAATCCTCCTTCTATTACTTACCACCTATGTGCCCTGAATCCATTAACATCTCTGGGCCTCAGTTTCTTTAACTGTAAAATGAAAGGCTTGGATTAGATGACCATGAAAATCCCTTCCAACTCTAAGTCTGTGATTCTAAGCAAAGGAAATAATATTTACAGAAAATAATTAAATATAAAATACAAGTAATTTTGGAGGTGGGATACATTGTCATCTGGGGTGATCAGGAAAGACCTCTTGTGGGACCTGGTGGTCCTTGAGCCTTCATTAGGGGCTCCCAGAGGGGAAGGGGAGGAAAAGAGTATTGGGGGCCTGGGAAATAGCCATGTTGTTCACTCATTTCAGTTGTGTCTAACCCTTTGTGACCCCATCTGGGCTTTATTTGGTAAAGATACTAGAGTAGTTTGCCATTTCTCCTCCAGCTCATTGCACAGATGAGGAAACTGAGGCAGGCAGGGCTGAGTGACTTGCCCAGGGTCATACAGCAAGGAAGTTCCTAAGTCTGGATTTGAACTCAGGTCTTCCTGACTGCAAGAGCAACACTTTCTCCATATATAATAAATAAATGTTTGAATGGATAGGGTTAAAATTTCCCCAATAAGGCATCTATATTTGTGGCCTCAGGTTCTATCTACAATCAATAAATAAAATTACTTATAGTCACCTTTCTCCTTCATGTTACTTTTAATGGAAAATATAGATCTTTTAACCTTAACATGCCCTAATTCAGTATGTTTAAACACAGCAATTTTTTTTGATAAATTGCTAAAACTCATTTTTCTTATTCATAGGATCTGATGAAATTGACACCTGTCCCCATTTTAAAAATATTTTGGATGATTGATCCATGTGATATTATGTGTATATATGAAAGCTGGGAAATCTCTCTCCTTTTTCCTTCCCAGCTTCTCAAAGAAGCAGTCGATATCTAGGCTTCTATTTCACTGATCTTCCTTGTTCCTTAAAGTTCTACAATCTGGCTTCAGTTACCTCCACGCTACTGAAATTGTACTCTCAAAGGTCACCCATGAGACTCTTCATTACCAAGTTATTCAGTGTACAGATTTATTCAATGGCCTTTCCCCATTTTCATCTCCTCTCCTCTCTTTTCAGTATTCAATACTTGGTCATCCTTCTTTCTCAAAGCAATGCACTCCCTTGGTGTCTGTGCCTGGTATCCTGCTCTCTTCTCCCCTCCTGGGCTATCTCTTCTCCTCGTTCCTTTTTCTGCACCCTCCTCCCCCCATGGCCGTTTGCCAAGGTTCAGACCTTGTCCTTTTCTTTTTTCTCTTTTCTTCCCTCTCTTCCTTGAAAATCTCCTCCTCTCCTCCTCTGAGACACCGGAAATGAGTTACAGAGTTTAGGTTCTTGCCTAAGGCATATAGTGAGCAAGAGGTCCCATCGAGGGCTCTAGGCCAGGTTTTCATCACCCCAAGAGTATTGCACCATTCTGTCACCCGGTTTCCCCATCTCCAGTCCCTCTAGTACCTTGATGCCAGAGTAACTTTCCTCAAACAGCTGCCAAGTTCTGACGCTTCCCTGGTCTGTGCCATAGATGAATTATTTAACCTTTAGGGGGGTTAGTTGCCTCATCTGCATTAGAAGGAGATTGGGGCTGCCTTGAAATCTAAGTGAGAAGGTGACTAATGCCTGCAGGCCTCCCTCTCCCAAATGATCACCTTTAGAGAAGCAGCAGAGAAAGTGAACGAGCCCTCAGCAGCTAAAAGTGGCAGGGCCACACACTGCTGCCTTCCCCTGGGGAAGATGTGCTTTGGTGACACATCTTATCTGACTCGTTTAAATATCTTCAGGGAGAGAGAACATACGCAACAGACCACGAGATGTTTGGACACGAATAGTCTAGCATTTGCGGACCAAGACAGAGCTTAAACCTCAGGACTCACCTCGTCCATATACCACATAACTGAATTCAATTAAATATTTATTAGACTCCTACCATGTGAAGATAGTATGCTAGAGAAGAAACACCTTTCTCACCTTTGTGGGGATTATAAAACTTGGGATCATTAATTCAGATTTGGAAAGTCACCTAAGATCATAGATTTAGAGTTGGTAGGGATTTTAATGGTCATCTGCTTCAACCATCCATTTTACTAATGAGGAAACCAAGCCCAGAGAGATGAAGTGTGTAGCCCAAAGTCACCCAAGTAACAAAGGACAGTGAATTCATCACTGCAAGTTCAGTATTTTTTCCAATGTGACACATTGGTGTATGAGAAGGAGGAGAGAGAGAGAGAGAGAGAGAGAGAGAGAGAGAGAGAGAGAGAGAGAGAGAGAGAGAGAGAGAGAGAGAGAGAGAGAGAATGTTGGCGGACAAGGACAACAGGTATACAGAGAAATATCAGGCAAAGGAATCTGAGGAGAGAAAAAGCACTAGCTGTCAAAGGGTTTTAGAGAAGGAGAAGACCTCAGAGCTGAACTTTGAGGAGGATACTGAGAGACAAAGATAATCATGTTGTGGTTCGGTCATTTCAGTCATGCCTAACTCTCTGTGACCTCACTTGGGGTTTTCTTCACAAAGATACTAGAGTGGTTTGCCATTTCCTTCTCCAGCTCATTTTACAGGTGAGGAAACTGAGGGAAACAGGGTAAGGTGACTTGCCCAGGGTCACATAGTAGGAAGTGTCTGAGACTGGATTTGAACTCACGTCTTCCTGACTCCAGGCCTGGTGCTCTATCCATTGCACCACCTAGCTTCCCCCAGAGATAATCATGGTAGCTCACTGTTGGTCATTGCTTACATGCCTTATCTTTTTGTACCTTCACAACAACCCTGGGAGGTAGGCACTGTTTTTAGCCCATTTTACAAGTGAGGAAACAAGAGGTCAGAGAGGTTCATTAACTTGCCCAGTCACACAGTTGGTTGATGTCAGAGGTAGGATTTGCACCCAGGACTCTATCCACTTTGCCATACCACCTATGCAGAGCAAGACTCTCAGTGCTTTGGGTATTTGTAAGATGGAAAAGTTGTAGCCTCTGTCTTCAGGGAGCTTATAGTCTAGAAGGGAGCCTCAAACTCATAGAACACCTGAGCTCAAAGGGGCTTAGAGATCATCCTTGCCACTATCATCATTTTATAGATGGCTGAAGCCGAATTCCAGAGAGATTGGATTTCTTGCTTGGGCTGGGCCTGTAAGCACTTGGCTGCTGCCCTAGCTCCAGCCCTCCAGCCTGCTGGCATTTCTAGTGAAGGGAACAAGATGTATCCAGAGGCCCTTTTCCAGTCCCCATGCCCTTCATCTCCTGGTCTGTCACCGACAGCCCTACTTCCTACCTGTCTGATGTCGAACTTCAAGAAAATAGGATCCATCTTTTCCCTGGGAGAGGGTTGAGACCCCTGCCCCAGAGGTGACATTCTGAATGAGCCCTGGCCTGGAATTCAAGGTAGCATTGTCAAAAGAACATTCACCTGGCAGACAGCAAACTTTCTTTCTAATCTGGGCTCTACCATTAATGCTTTATGTGACCTTGGGCAAATCATTTCATTTCTGGACCTCTGCTTCCCTATCTCACAGGGAATAATAATAACTGACATTTATTAACATTTAGGTTACATTCCTCATTGACCTCATTGCAGCCCCATAAGGCAGGTCTCCTCCTGCCTTTTTATTTATTCTCCTCTATTTATTCTCCTCCCCATTTTATAGATGAGGAGATCAAGGCTCCTACCAGTTGAATGGTTTGAACCTCTGTCTTTCTGACACCGAAGCCAGTGTTCTATCCTCTGCTCCATTCTGGAGGAGGGTAGAAAAGACCATCACTAAGCATCCTTCCAATGCTGAGTCCAAGGTTCCATTCCACTTGAAGCCATCATTCCTGTTCCTCTAAACCACAAAGTATCTTCCTTAGAACCACAGGACCAAATTATGCACATGCTAAACGGGCTTTGATTTACAAAGCATCCTTAAGTCAGGCTCCTTGGAAGAGTGAAGCCAAGATGAACAACATTTGCCAGGAGGAAAACCTTGTACATCTGAAACCCTTAATTAGACCTTGTAGGCAGGTCTCTCCGTGTCAAAAGACGCCACGTTATCAAATGACACAACCGAGAAACATGAAAGATGCTTCCAAAGGCACGATCGTCTGGTGAGTGATTCGACTGCGTGTCACACGGGTAGCATCTGCAGCAGTGACAGAGGCTGGGCACATTGCTCTACTTTAGACTGAGCCTTTCTTGTTGGCTGGGGGCCTGGGAAGGCAGGAGGGGACCGGATTTGATGGGTTTGTTTGGAGCTAGGCAGAAAGAGTTGTGTGGGGTGAATTTCCAGATGTTTGTACAAATAGCAGCAACTTTAAAATGTAGAGTGTGTGTGTGTGTGTGTGTGTGTGTGACAGGGATCTTAGAGCAAGGAGTTTAGAACATGGACCATAGAACCTCAGGGCCAGAACCTTAGAACTGAGAACATAAGATTCAATAGGGACCTTAGCAAAGAGAATGACAGTCAACTAGAATCTTAGAACAGAGAATGCTAGAGCCAGCAGTGACCTTAGAACAGAAAATATAAAAGTCAATAGGGACCTTAGAACAGAGAATGCCAGAGTCATCAGGGACCTTAGAACACAGAATACTAGAGCTGGAGAAATCATAGATTTTTTTATGGATGTTGCCATAGACCTCTCTTCAAATCTGTTTCCCCATCTACTTTCTGAGTGATGGGCACCTGGCTTGCAGAAGACAACCTGGAATTTGGGAAAAGAGACCAGGGTTTGCTTTCTGATTCTGCCGCTGACTTGGATGGGAGAAATGACATCAGAATACGGAGTGAGAGGACCAGGGTTCATATCCTGGCTCTGATGCTTACTTCCTGAGTAACCTTGGATAAAATCACTTAATCTCCTTGGGCCCCAGTTTACTAGTCTGTAAAACAGGTATGATAATACATGCATAAGGTACCTTACAGGGATATTGGGGGAGAGTTCTTTGGAAACCTCAAAAACCTATTACATAAATGTGGGTTGTTATTATCTAGGCTGCTCCCTACCTGCTGTGTCTACAATTATGCAAAAGCTTCCTTTGGAGTAATTACATCAGTTCCCCATTCTCTGCCCCTCGCTAATCCCTAGTAAAAGCTGCCCAACCCCACAGGGGAGAGTGGAAGAACCTTGGGATGGAACAGAAAGGTCCATATGCCAAAGAGGTAATTCCCCAGTCCCTGGACTCCAGCCCAGGAGGCAGCATGTCCTCCTGCAGAGACCAACTCTCTCAGGATGGAACACACAAACTCAGAGACAGTTCCAAGCATGGGAATGGTAACAGACCACATTCCCCAACCTAGGGAGAGAATGATTCTCTCCAACGGGATCCAACAAGTTCCATCATGAGAATACCAGCTGGTGTTTCTCTAGGCCCCATGACTTACAAATGCTTTGTGTGTGTAGTTCCCACTGATCCTTTCCTTACCCTGTGAACAAGTCGTTTCCATTGGTCTAATTATCCGAATTTTACAGATGTGAAAATGGAGATCCAGAAAAGTAAAGTGACTCACTCACCATAACAAAGCTAGGAAGTGTGTGATGGGACTCGAACTCTGACCTTTAGTAGAGCTTCTTCTATACGAAGCTGTCTTTCATCAGTTGGCCAATTCTCATGTTGGCCTCAGTAATAATTCAGGACAGGTTTTCCTAGCACGATATTTGAAAAGTGTTATCAAGAGCATGTCAGCTTGTTTTATCTTCGCATTCTGGGAGGCAGGTAATGTGGGCTTTATCATCCGATGGCCTTTTCTCCACCTCCCTGTAGCCTTTGACACTGACAGGCTTTCCTCCTTGATCCTCTCTTCTCTAGGGGTTTGTGATGTCTCCATTTCCTGGTTCCCCTCCTACCTGCCTGACCGCCCCTTCTTTGGCTCGTTGGCTGGGTCTTCATCCACATCGAGCCTACTAACTTTGGGTGTCCTTCGAGACTCTATCCTGGTCCCTTTTCTCTTCGCTCGCTATACTGTTTCCCTTTGTGATCTCTTCAACTCCCATGGATTCAATCAACATCTCTGGGCAAATGATTCTCAGATCTATTTATCCAGGCTTAACCTCTCTCCTGCCCTCCATTCTTGAATCTCCAATGGCCAAGCCCAACCCTTGTCTTAACTTTGGCATTTCTGTTTCAGTTTGCCCCTGGTGTCATCCCCAACTCCTCACTCTTCCTCCCCATTTCCAGTTTACTGACAATGTGTCTCATATATGCCCCCTTCTCTCCTATGATACTGCCACCACCATAGCCCAGGTCCTTATGTCTTCATGCCTGGGTTATTAAATAGTCTGCTGGTTGACCTCCCTGCCTTGTCTCTTCCCCACTCCAGGCCACCCTCCTCTCAGCTATTAAAGTGACCTTTCTAAATCACAGGCTTGACCTTATCGCCCCCTTCATTGATGTATTTCAGTGCTCCCTATCACCTCCAGGATCAAATGTGAAAATCTTCCGTTTGTCTCTTAAAAACCCTTCATATCTCCAGTCTTCTTATGCTTTATACCTGCCCAACCTCTTTCCCCTCAGTATTTTTTGCAATTCAGTGACACTGGCCTCCACCTCCCAATGGCTAATTTTTCACTGACTATCCTCGTGTCTGCAATACTCTCCCTCCTCATCTCTGCCTCTTGGATTTTCTTCAAAGGAGTTTGCTTTCCTTTATTTGTACTTGTACAGAACCAGGCTGTTTCTCCCAGTGAAAGGGCAAAGGAAGGCCTGGGGTGGGTCTGTCCACTTCATTCCTGGACTCCTCCTTGGAGAATTAGATCTTCAGCTGAAACTTGAAGAACAGCTCCTTTCAAGCCTCAGCTCAAATTCCATTCTCTGCAAGAAACGTTCCCAGTTCTCTCTAATCCCTGTGCCTTCTCTAAGGAGGTAACCACCCCCTCCCCCATCTATATATAGAAGGTGTGAAAGAGGAGGAGCACAGGTCCTGAAAGGCCTTACCTGCCCAGAAAAGTGTTAAGCAGCCAATGACATACATGTCTGCTGTGCAGAACTTGGTCTAGGTGAGTGCCAGGGGCATCACTTAATCGCCAAGCATTGTTAAGCACCTACCATGAGTTCAGGCACACTGTGATAGATTGAAGACAGAAGACAAAGAAGCTGATATATTATGTGCCTGCAACGAGCTTACATCCTATTAGATATTCAAATATATGCAAAATTCTTAATAAATATTTGAAATATATAAATAAAATAAAAATATACATTTTAAAGTATGTGGTAATTTAAGTGGGGGAGACACTAACAGCTGGGTATGGTCAAGGAAGGTCTTGTGGAGAAAGTGGTGCTGGATCTCTTAAAAGGGAGAGGTAAGGATAGAGTGAATCCCGGGCATGGAGAACAGGAGGTGAAAGATGGAATTTGATGTATGAGAAACAGCAGGAAGGACTATATGACTACATCATAGAAAGGGGGTGATGCATAATTATTCTGAAGAAGTAGGCTAAGGTCAAGTAGAAAGCCCTCTATGAAGGGTTTTGCATCTGCCAAGGAGAGGAGTTTGTATCTGTTTCTAAAAGATTTGAGCTATTTGAGATCGTTGAATGAGGGAGTGACATGGTGGTAGGAGATGTCTTTTTCTCATCCAGAGCAGCTCAGGACACCATCTCCTGGACAATGAAAGGCTTGTAATTTGCATTGGTAGAGGGAATGCTCATATCTATGAAATCACAGAATTTTGATTGCCAAATGTTGAAGTTTTTATCATTACAAGTTACTTTGCATAATTATCAGAAGATGTTTACCCAGGGCTGTGCCAGGCACTGTGGGTAAGGAGTTGGCAGAAAGCAAGGGAGTATATAATACCATGCCTGTCCTCAAGCAGTTTACAGTCTTGTTGGAAAGTCAAAATTGATACCTTCAGCATCTAATAGTCCTCTAGGAGGATCATAGTAACAACTACTAAGCATGTCAGAATCTTAGAATTGGAAGATATAGTAGAGGACCTTTATACCAATCTCCTACCCAGTGTAAAATTTCTCTTTACAACATCTATAATAGAGAGACATCCAAGCTCTGTGTGAATACCTCCAGTGACAGGGAACTTAGTACCTCACAAGGCAGCCCATTTTAACAAAACTTCAATGGGTACAGTTTTCTTCCACTTGTTGAGCCCAAAGCTACCTCCCTGCACCTTACATTGATTCTAATTTCCCTATGGATTCAAGCAAAATAACTCTAGTGCTTCTTCCATATGACAAACCTTTGGATATCTGACAACACCTAATCATGTGCCCTGTAGATTTTCTCTTCTCCAGGTTAAACATACTCAGTTCCTTCACCTATCTGTCACAAGACATGGTTTCTAAGTCTTTCACAATTCTGGTCATCCTCCTCTTATTAAGTTCTGGTCCTCAACCTCCCTCTTATAATGTGGGGCACAGGACTGGACCCGATATTCCTGCTGTGTTCTGGCCAGGGCAGAGAGCCTCAGGACTTCCCCCTTCATTGGTCCAGACTCTTTTATTACTGTTATTGTTAGTACTGCCTACCTGCATAGTTTAGAAGAGTTAGGAGGTGAGTAAGAAAGAACACTAGACCTGGAGTCAGGAAAATGACGGTCAAATCCAGGTATCTACTAGTTTACTAGCTACATGCTACTCACTTTACCTCGGTTTGCCTCAGTTTCCTCATCTGGAAAATGAGAATAATTAAAAGCACTGACCTCACAAAGTTTTATAAGTCTAAAATGATATACTATCTGTAAAGCACATTGCAAATCTTAAAGTACTATATAAATGGCAGCTATTATTATTATTAATCATTTAACCCTTTAAAGTTTCCAAAATGCTTTAGAGACACTATTTCATTTAAGCCTTAAAGCAACCCTATGAGATAAAGTACTATTATTGCCGTTTTACACATGAGAAAATTGAAGCACAGAGAGGTTAAGTCACTTGCCTGGGGGCACATGACTACTAAGTGTCTGAAGTCGGATTTGAATTTACATGTTTTTAACTCAAAGTCCAGTGCACCCTCCCCTACACCATCATATTTCTTAATGTCCCCTAAATGTTCAGTCTCCACTAAAACTTCCCTTAGCTTTAGTCATCCTAGAATCTCAAGCATTTTGCCAACAGAGCCCAATTGCTAAGAGAGACAGAGAAACTTATCACTGAAGTTTGCCAACATGGGATGATTTTTTTTCCCACTGCAACCCATGAATACCATTTATTAAGATGCTTAAACAACTTTTCCTTGAAATATTGAGTTATCACTAGAGCTGAAATAGCCTATAACAATGTACTTCAATTCTTTGAGCAATTTCCTACATGCAAGATACTGGCTGGGTTCTAAGCAGATAAAAACAGAACTATCCTTGTCCTCAACTAGCTTGCATTCTTCATGGGGGCTGCAACATATACACAAATAAGTAAGTAAAAGGTATATACACTCCATCTCCCCTTTATATGTTGTTTCTCCCCATTAGGATGTAAGCTTCTTGAGGGTTTTTTTTTCTTTACTTGTATTTGTATTTCAAGCCTTGAGTTTAGTGCCTGGAGCATAGTAAGTGCTTAATGATTGCTTAATAGCTTTACCTACAAATGTGTAGAAGGAAAAAATTGGTTTTTGACCACTTGGTTTGCCTCTCCCACCGGGGAACATAATAACAAGATAATGAGGTTAATATCTAGAATGAAATCTCAAGATAATGAGGTGTTAATGTGTTAACATAATGTTAACACTTTAGGAAATGTGAAACCTTTGGTTGAATTACAAGGGCAACTTCCCACTGGCTGGCAGAAGATGGGCATGTTTCTGGGTAGCCCTAAAAGTTAGTAGATTAGACAGTCAGCCCTTCAATATTTGGAGACAGTAGAGGCAGTTTGAGAGGTCATATGAGTTGAATAGAAAACCAGAAGTCAGGAATAAACCAGTTGTACCTCTTGGGGGAAAGGCAGAGGTGGGGATTTTCTTTCCTTGATTCTCTTGACCATGACTCAATCAATGGATGAGAAACTTCATTCAGTATTTGAATGAGGGAGCAGAGATATACAGTCCAGATAGACATGAATATAGAGAGGTGGTTATTCCAGCCTAGAAGTGACTTCGATAAATATAATCCCTAACAGCAGAGATGAAAACTAGCTATGGTCTCAAAAGAGCTGGTCCTCTGAGGAGTAGAACCTGGAAGCCCATCTATGCACCCACTCAGCAAGAGCTATTTCATGAGGACTTCACTAAGAAAGGCCCAGTTCTTCCAGAGTTGTAAACTTAGTCACATGTTTCATCACTTGTGCCTCATTACCATTGTACTTTAAGGTGATGTCCGTTATTTCCATGGATACTGTGCGTATTTGTACATTCAGGTTTATATGAAGAGTGTTTCGTAGTTACTCTTTTCATTGTGCCATCTCAATAAATGCCTTTGCTAGGAGTTAACTATGTCTGCTGCCTGATTGGTAATAAGGAGCATACTAGTAGGGACTCATGGACTATAGTGCTAGGAGCCCAGATCATTGTACCCTAGAAACTATGAGAACTCTTGGGTCCTCTGAGGACCTAACTCACAAGTATAAGTGTGAGTTGACAGAGTATCCCTGAGGTAGTGCTACATACAAAGTAATTCAAGATAATTTCGAAAGGGAAAAATACTAATAACTAAGGTGGAGAAGTGAGGGGAAATCTGTAAGGAAAGAATAGCTAAGCTTAGGAAAACAGAGATTTTGCACCAAAGGAAGACATTTGAATTTTTGATTCCAAAACCACATTTCTTCATCTTTATTACATAAACGATCAACCCCAGGAAGCCATGGAAACTGCAGAATACATACATACATACATGCATACATATGTGTGTGAAGTATTATCTGTTATATTACATATATTTATGAACATGTGTGCGAATACACATATATATTACAGACAATACTTCACAGTACCTAAACTTTTGGCGATGATTAACTCAGTACCTCATATAGCAGCCCATTTTTAGACAGAGGCAATGTTGTATTATGGAAAGAGCACTGGCTCTGGAGTGAGAGAACCTGGATTCAAATCCCACCTATAAAACCTATTACCTGGTGACTTTGGACAAGTCACTTAACCTCCCTTGACCTCAGTTTCCTCATCTGCAAAATGGGGCAGTTGTAATCAGTGGCCTCAGAGGCCCCATCCAGTTCTAGACTTGTGGTCCTAAATGTAGAGCATGTATCCCCTGCCTAAGCTCAATTTCTAGAGCTGCTCATGTTGACAGCCTATGCCCTGCCACACATCACCTTAGGGTGAGATAATATTGTCATGACTCAGGCTTTTTCTCTGTTGTGGGCATAGCCTGGGAACTAGGCAAGAGTCACTCCAGGACTCACCATGACCTGTGGGCAGCATCCCCTTCGTGGACCTCAGGGGCCAAGAAACTGGAGCCAACAACCTTTCAAGACCACCTAGAGGTCACCAACCTTCCTTTCTATTCCCCTGGTTCTTACTAGAGGAGAGGTGCCAGAACAGAAGTTGAGAACAAGAATCAGGAAAGTTCTCAAATCTTTGTTCTCCTTCCCTGGGGGAGACGGGAAAGTTAAAACCTGGAAATAACCATCATGGAGTCTCAGGCTGGAAGTGAACTGGCCCAACCCCCTTTTACAGAAGAAAAAAAAATACATCTGAGGGATTTTGTGTTGCCTGAGGGCACATGGGGAGAAATTCCTGACAAGCAATCTTCTAGCCTCTCTGAAGACCTTCAATGATGGGGCTTCTGGGGCAGCCCCTTTCACTTGGGGGGCCACTTGATGCTGCCAGGAAGCTTGTCTGTATATCTTCCTGGCTTGCTTCAAACTATCCAACACTTTTCAGGATGTCCCAAAAGTCTTAGTGCTAACCTTTAAAAGCTTAAAAGGGCAATAAGGCTTTTGGGCCACCCTGTATAGTCTATGCTCTAGTCAAATTGGGCTACTTCCCAACCTCAGTAGGTGATCCAGGCTTTCCTGCCTCTGTATGTTTGCCTACTCTGTAACCTGTGCCTAAGATGCCTCCTCTCTCCTTACTTGTTGAGTTTTTCCTCATTACTTAAAGTCTAGCTCAGATGCCATGCCCTCAGTAAAATCCTATCCTTCCACAGTATTGACTTTCTCTGAATGATTCACCCCCACCCTGGATATTATTTACACTTTGTTTCTTTCCTTTCTCCAAACCTGTGTTATTTTGTATTCTAGTTATCTATGCCTAAATAATATCCCACTATTAGAATGAGGGCATGGAATTATGTCTTAACTAGTATAGCATAGTGAATAGTAACAGTAGCAGCAGTAATAAAATATACTATGGTTTGCAAAGTGCTTTATAAATATTATCTCATTTTATTTTCACAACAACCCTAGGAGGCAGGTGCTATTATTATCCTCATTTTTACAAATGAGGAAACTGAGGCAGGCAGAGGTTAAATGACTTGCTTAAGGCTCAACACTAGATTGAAATCAGGGCTCCCTAACTCCATGCCTGGTACTCCACTATGGCGCACCCCTATCTGCTTCCCCAAAAGAGTTGAAGTTAGAAAGACCTGAATTCAAATTCTACTTCTCCTCATAACTGTGGGACCTTAAGCAGATCATTTCTCCTATTTTTGCTTCAGTTTTCTCTTCTGTAAAATGAGGGCAATAACACTTGTAACAATTCTCATTGCTCTGAGGCTCAAATGAGATCATTTAGGAAAAACTTTGCAAACTTTGAAGCACCACGTAAATATTTGTTGTCATCGTCCAAGAGTTACATCTCCAACCTCACCCTCCGTCTTCAAGCACACTGCTCTACACACAGAAGGCATTTCATAAATGTTTCTTGAATTGATTTTACTGAACTTGACCTTGAGCAAGTCCCTGAACTGCCCTATGCCTCAGTCTCTAGAGCTGTACAATGGGTTCAGTCAGAGTCACTTTCCTTCCCTCATAGAGTGGTTGTAAGGATAAATGAGATGATGTATTTGAAAGTACAAAGATATGAAAATGCTTTTATTATTCAGCCAGAAATACATCTCAGGAATGATCTGCCAATCTGGGCTGCCCCTAAGAGATCCTCAGTGTATCCCCCTGGGTCAGAGAAGTCCCAAGTCTGCCCATTGTAGGATACACTTTCCTCTAAGTGGAGAAATGTAATCCTAGCCTCCAAGGAAAAACAAGTTGCTGACTAAGTGGTCCTTGGAATTTTCTCTTTGGAGAAGAGATGACCTTGCACATTCATCATTAGGAGTGCTGCCAGCAGGAGGACAGCATCTGACCTCTTCAGGGACACCCTTTGGCTTTGGTGACAAAGTCAAGGCTAACTTCTCAATTGCAGGAGAAGCGTGAACTTGGCCTTTCTCTGTCTCTTGGGCTCAGCTCCCAAAAAGGCATTCCGGTCAGATCAACGTGAACCACTGGGATGTTTTCAGCTTGGGACGATCAAGGTGTTATGGGAAAGCTCTACTTATCCATTTATGAAAAACCCTAACCCTTCCCATGTGCTCATACAGAACTTTAGATTGAATGAAGCACTTTCCTAGATATCACCTCATCTGGGATCATGGCTCTTCAGGACTCTCTCTACCCTCTGTCTGCAAGTCCCAGAACTTTTGAATCTCAGAGGTGGAAGAGACCTAGAGGGGCCAACTCATACCTCAAAACTTACACAAGTGTCCCCCAGACTCCAACTGAACTCCTTCAGGGAGGCAGAATTTTGGACTTCTCAAGGCAGGCTACTTTATTTTTGGATAGTTCTAATAGGTTGCAGGTTTTTCTTTACATCAAGCCTTAATGTGCCTCGCTGCAAATTCCACCCATTTCTCCTAATTCTGACCTCTGAGGCCAAGCAGAACCAGACTAACCCTTCTTCCACCCTTGAAGGGAATTGCATCCCTTTCTCCCTCCCCCACCTCATCTTCTCTGGGCTAAACACCACCAGTTCCTGCTGCCTTTCCTTTACCATTCTGGTGACCCTCCCGGCTTATCAATGTCCTTCCTAAAATGTGGTGACCCAAACAGAACACAGTCCTCATTCCAAATGTGTTCTGATCAGGGTCAAGGACAGGGGTCCTCTCATCCCCCTAGTCTTGGATGCCGAGCCTTTCTTAATGCTCCCTATGATTGCATTAGATGCCTTATCACAATTACCCCATACTGAGTTCACAGTCCACTGAGAACTCCTAACTTTCTTTTTCCAGATGGGCTGCTTTCTAGCCATGTCTTGTCTGTGTTGTTATTATATGAACCTAAGTTCAAGTCAAATGAAAACTCTGAAGCCCACTTCAGATATATATGAGCCTGGGCAAATCACTTAATTTCTCTTGTCCTCAGTTTCCTCATCTGTAAAAACAGGATAACAGCACAAATGAGATGTTTTGCAAGACACTTAATATACATTAAAATACTGTAGAAATATTCAGAAAGGCTTTATTGTCGGGAAGATTTGGATTCAAATCCTGCCTCTGACACATATTGGCTGCGTGATCCTGAACTTAACCCCTCAGTGCCATAGGCAGCTTCCTAAGGTTATAGGTTGCTGCTCTGCTTATCTACCTTGTACTTATTTGGGATGTATTTATTCAGTATATTCTTGTATATGTACTAGTGTTGACCCTAAAAGAACATCAGCTCCTAGGAAGTTGGGATAGTCTCATTTCCTGTGTCTCTATCCGCAACATCCAGGACTCTGTGCCTTGCAAAGGATAGATCTCTCATAACTACTTACTGGTCGATTGATTGAGTGCCGCACAGATAGTATTCTCTCTGAAAGTTCCCTGCAGTGATAAAATCACAGGTTCAGAACATCGTCGTCACTATTGAAGTAGATGATCCCAAAGACCCTGTTTCTTATTTTTATTACTAATCATTGAAGCAGAAAATACAGTACTACATTATGATGTTACCTTGCCACATAAGGCAGTTAAGAACAGTTGTTGCTCCCCCTCCCCTCTCCCTGCCTCATTCTTGATTGTGACACCTCTGAGAGTAGCCATTCAATTTTAGTGGAGTAAGTGCCCTGCCCTGCCCTCCCTACTTTGGCATTTCCTTCTCTCACCATGGGCTCTCTTACCCCCAAACTCCTCTCATACTGGCAGTTTTCCAGAGGGACTGGCTACTACAACTATTCCCAGAGTTCTAAGGATAATTCTCAGGGACAGAAGGGTTACTCTCTTACCACTGTCATGTCATGGTGTGCTTCGCATTAGGAAATCAGTGAGATGACTCAATTCTTGACAAATACATTCATTCAAAAGGCAAAAAAATTTATAATAATTATGTATCATTAGGGGAAGCCATTTGGAACTATGCTCAAAGGGCAAGCACACTGTACATACCTTTTGATCTAGCAATACCATTACTGTATGTAACCCAAAGAGATAATAAAAAAGGGAAAAGGACCTACATGTACATAAATATTTGTAGCAGCCCTTTTGTGGTGAAATATTGGAAATTGAGGGGATGCCCATCAATTGGGGAATGGCTAAACAAGCTGTGGTATATGAATGTAATGAAATACGATTGTGCGATAGAAAATTATGAAAAAGTAGATTTCAGAAAAACCTGAAAAGACTTGTATGAACTGATGCAAAGTGAAATTAGCAGAATTAGAAAAACATTGTACATAGTATCAGCAACATTGTGTGATGACTAACTGTGAATGACCCAGCTCTTCTCAGCAACATAATGATCCAAGACAAGTACAAAGGAGTAACAAAGGAAAATGTTATCCACACTCCAGATAAAGAACTGATAGATTCTGAATGAAGATGTAAACATATTTTTCACTTACTTTATTCTTTCTCCTGGTTTCTTTCTTTTTGATCTGTTTCTTCTTTTGCAACTGTGACTACTATAGAAATATTTTTACCTGTATAAACTAAGCACATGGATAAACTATATCAAACCTACTGTTTTCAGAAGGGGGAGGGGAAGATGGGAGGGAAGGAAAATTTGGAACTTAAAATCTTATAAAACTGAATTCCAAAAATGATCTTGATGTGTAACTGGCAGGGGGATAAAATACCATTAAACTTTTAAAAATAAAATTCTAAACTTTTGCACTCATAAATCTGGGGCAGACTTCCCTACCAAAGCAAATAGTAGTATCTGTGGGGGAGAGTGGGCACCAGCTCAAAGTACCATAAGAAACACACACCTGTGGGCAGGACATCTCATCACTATGGAATTATAAGCCTTGATGCCCTTTCTCTTTCTTAGGGCTGACTTTCACAAAATTCAATGTTGGGCAAGGATCCACTGCTAAACTGAACAGCTGACCTCTTTACTACCAGGGATTCTTATGTACGGATTAGTGGGCCCCGATTTTATCTGAGTTTGATAAAACTGTCTCACGGCACAATAGTATTTTACACACACACACACACACACACACACACACACACACACATATAAGTATGTATATATACAAATGCATATCTGTATGCATATAAACATACGTATATTTATAAATGTAAGTATATATCTATGTAAATGAATATAAATATATGTATGTGTCTGTGTATACACAATAAGTTGTTTAAGTATTTCCTCATTGGCAGGCATCACTTTATTTTCTTGTCACCACAAAAAGAGTCGCTATAAATGCTGTTGTACCTAAAGTCTATTTTCCTCTTCTTTTGATCTCCCTGAGGTATATGTCTGGTGATGGTATTGTTGGGTCATATGTATACACAATTTAGTAATTTTCTGAGGATAGTTCCGAATTGCTTTCCAGAATAGATGCACCAGTTCAAAAGTCTACCATACATGAATGTTCCTGTTTTCCTGGGGCTCCTATAATAATTTTTGTATGGTATGAGGTGGAGCCTCAGAGTTGCTTTAATTTACATTTTTCTAATTATTAGTGATTCAGAGCATTTTTTCATGCAGTTGTCACATGATAAGAATTATCATATATTCATATCTTTGACCATTTATCAATTGAAAAGTGGCTCTTATAAATTTGAATCAGTTCTTTATATACGTTAGAAATGAGATTTATATCAGAAAAACTTACTGCAAAGATTTTTTCCAATTAACTATTTCCCTTCTAATCTTAGCTTCATTGGATTTGTTTGTACAAGAACTTTTCAGTTTTGTGCAATCAGAATTGTCCATTTTATACTGTGTGATCCTCTCCATCCCTTATTTGGCTATGAACTCTTCCTTTTTCTATAGATCTGAAAGGTACTTTCTTCCTTATTTCTCTCATTTGTTTATGATATGATCTTTAAGTCTAGGTCACATATCCATGTGGAGTTCACCTTGGTAAGTGACATGAGGAATTGGTCTCATTTCTACCATGATGCTGTGCAACTTTCTCAGCAATTTTTTTATATAATAGTGAGAACTTAACCAGTAACTGAAGTCTTTGGGTTTGTCCAACACTAGGCTTTGGTACTAACTTAACTCTAACCCTAAATGCGCTCTAATCCTAAATGCCTCCAACTCTAACCCTAACCCTAAATCTTTCACTGCTCTAAAGGAGGAGAGTTTCCTGCATAAGGGAGGAGATAGTCCTACTGCCCTTGGCCCCAGCCAGAACTTATCTAGAGTATTATGATCTGTTTTGGTGCCAAGCTTTGGGAAAACCATAACAAGGTGGAAAGTGATCAGGTTGAAAAGGAGAATGTAAATCATGCCCTATGAGAATCAATTCAATGAACCTGGGGGACTAAGTCTGGAGAAAAAAAGGCTCAAGGGAGGCAATTTTTGACTTTTTCATGGACCTGAAGGCCTGTTCCCTGGAAAAGGGATTAGATTTGTCCTGAAAGGGCAAGCTGCATGAGTGGAGACTGAGAAGAGGATGTCTTTGGCTCAATAGAAGAAGAAATAACCCATTGCCTAACAATCAAAACCATCAGGAAGTGAAATGGGCTGCCTTGGTGGGTGTTGAACGCTGGATCACCAGAGCCTTCAAGTGGCTGCTGGATTATCACAGTTTGGGGACATTTAAGAAGGGATGAAATCACCCGTGAAGTTCCCTTCCTGCTCTGAGATTCTATAAATAATGAGAGGTGAATTGTCAAAACTTGGGACTTGATGAACCTCTCTGTTTTTCTCTTTTTCTCATAGAATTACTAGCAACTGAGTTAGCTAGCATCCTTCCATTAAAAGTGGGATGGATCCATTGGCTCTTTCTTTGATCTCAAGAGAAGTAGGCAGAGTCATACGGGGACAGCACCATGTTGGGAGACCTTCAAGAACCCCTGGGTTCTGCAGAGCAAGTGTGGGTGAGTCAGCCCATGGCACTCATCCCTGACTCCTGATAGAGCCGTGCCCCTCAGGGTGCCAGGGGGCACTGTGCCATAAGAAGTGCTAGTGTTTAGATGAGACACAAGACCAGCATCCTGACTACTTGATGATTCCATGGCTATTTGGGAGAGATTAATTTCCATGGAAATGGGGGAAATGAGAGTGGGAAGCCTGGTGAATACCTGTACATGAAAGAGACCATTAAGAGGGTCTTAATTCCCTGATACCGCCACATTACCTCCTGCCATAGCCTGCTTCCTCTGTAGGTAGCAGTCATAATTCATCATCAGGTCAGAGATTTGGAACAGAAAGGGAACTTAGCGGTTCAGCTCATCTCCAATCACTGGTGCTTCCTTTGTGTTTAACAAAGCAAATCCAGGCTGCTCCACCCTATCCCAGGTACCAAGTGTAAGAGGCACATTTAGATGCCCCAAGATGAAGCCACAACCTCCCTTTCCTTCTCCATTTCCCTCTTTCCCTCTTCATATTAGCTACTTTTTAGTCAAATGGAGCTACTCCTTTTCCTTGATCTTATTGTCAGGGTTCCATGACCACTGACCAACTGCCAGAGTCCCAGTGCCTCTTAGGCACACACTAAGAGAATGGGGAAGAGCTTGAAGGAGCTGTCCCAGAGGACATCCTCAAGGATGCAACTGTCACTGACCCTGTGACACAGCCATCCTGCCTAGGACTCTGGCAGACTCTTTGCTTGTGACTGTAGCATGCAGCCTAATTCACAAATTTCTCTCTGGAGATACATACAACACAGAAGAGTACCCCCTCCCATACACACACAGACCCAGAGGAAAAGCCAGCCAAATAATCAGTCTGCCCACAACGGTTCTCCCCTGCCCCAAAGTGGCCTCTCCTAGTTCTCTCCCTCTCCCTTGCATGACCAGCATATCTGTTTATAACAACCTAATATAATGGAATCAGCCTCAGCACCAAACCAGAGGCCAAGAATACAGCTGCTTTTTATCCATTTCCTATAGGCATCTTTGGAGCGGCAGAGAGACTAGAGCTCTCATGATGACTTCGGCAGCAACTATCCTCTCCGTGCCCCACAAATCAACTGCCCTGCTGCTCTGACTGTGTTGGATTGCATCTCCTACCCTGGGCACTCACCTTGTCACTGGACCTTACCCCACCCCCAACAGCTCACTCCCAGGCCCAATTCCAGTGGCACTTTCTCTACAAAGGCTTCCCTGGAGCCCACTTCTCAGTGAAAATTCTCAGCCCCTCCCCTCAATTTCCCATCACTCCTTCTTGGGTGTGACCTGTCTACTTCTGTGATATTTATTTTGTGCCTGTTCTTATACTTCCATTAGATTGGAAGTTCCTTGAGTGCAGGGTCTGTGGCATATCTTTGATATCTCTAGTGTCCATAATGGTAGCCTGAATGCAATAGGCACTTAATACATATGAAATGAATTCAATTGATCAAAAGAAAGATTTGGAGCTGGTATGAGTAGGTTAGCATTTTATCATGTCAAATTTCCTGAGGCCCAGGGCACCCTAGTATGTCCTAGTATGGAGCCAGCTGCTTATAATGAGAAACAGCTCCATCCTCTAGACTTTATAGTCATATAGATAGATAGATAGATAGATAGATAGATAGAGATGCATATATGTATGTATATAGATACAGACTTATATATATTATATATGTATATATATTCATATGACATAGCTACAGTTACCTATCAAATTAGGAAAGTCTTGCTTCCTAATTTTTTTTTTTTAAGAAAAAAATGCTGACTTTGGAGTCACAGGCATTTTGGTGCAGAGAGCTAGATTTGAAGTCAGAGGACTTGGGTATGCCATGTACTAGCTGTGTGACCTTGGGAAAGTCACAGTCTTCCTGGGTCATTATTTTCTTATCTGCAAAATGAGACCATTGGGTTCAGTGGCCTCTCAGGTTCCTTGGTTCCTTCCAGCTCTGAATCAATGATGCTGTGGTCTCAGATCCAGTCCCAGAGCATCCCGAGACAATATAGTTCCCCTCACCTTGAAAGCACAGTATAGTGGAAAGAGCTCTGGACTTGGAGCCAAGAGAAACTTGAATACAGATCAATTATCTGAGACAGTCACACAATGATAGCTGTGTGACTATTGACAGTCCACCTAACTTCTCTGCTTTGGTTTTGTCATCTGCTAAATGGGAATAATTGACCATGTAGCACCTATCTTGTGGGATTGTTGCAAGAAATCACATGAGATAATGTATTTCACCTGTTGTGTAATTCTAGCATTTAGTGTGGTGCTTTACACATATTGTTATTCAGTAGTTTCAGTCATGTCCAACTCTCCATGATCCCATTTGGGGTTTTCTTGGCAAAGATACTAGAGTGATTGGCCATTTCCTTCTCCAGCTCATTTTACAGATGAGGAAAACGAGGCATAAAGGGCTGAGTGACTTGCCCAGGGTCACATAGCTATTAAATGTCTGAGACCAGATTTGAATTCAGGAAAATGAGTCTTCTTGAATACAGGCCCAGCACTCTATGCACTGTACCACCTAGCTGCCCCTTTGCAGACATCCTAAGGTGGTCAAGGGGGCAGTGAATGGCATGCCTTTTCCTGACTCAGTTTTGTCTGGCAGATTCTAGGCAGGTAAACCTCTCTCAGCTGCATCCTCTTTCCCAACACCTCCCAAGACACTGAAGCCATTTCTTGGTGGAGTGGTCTCTTTCAATTCGGAGTTGTGTACATTGACTATTGGGCTCCCACATCTCATTTAATAAAAGTTTACTAACAATGCCTACTAATTGATCGGAGCTGATTCTCTCACCTCTGTGAATTGAGGCTATCTTGAACAATCAAGCCTTCCTTTCCATCCATCACTAGCAGTGGCAGGTGAGGACCATGATGGTTTAGGTTCAGAGCTGAGATGAACCTGTCACAATAAAGGTGGCAGGAGATCCTGGATGGATTCTTTTTTAACCATTTCGTCAGCTTAGTGAGCTCCCGGTGAAGAACTCTCCCAATCCAGAGCAGTATCTTTTCAGCAATTTACTGTCTTCGAGAGTTCCTTGGATAGCTAGAAATTGAGCCAAGTCCACAATATCCCTCGCATCCATTGCTGCCCACCAAGCCACCATCTTTACCCAGACCCTTGCCATATTTCTCCTGGACTGTTGCCCCAAGACTCTCCTCACTCCAGTCCAGCTACAAAAGGCTTATCCTTCAGCACAGGTCTGACTTTCATTTTTCTACCTATGATCTTGAGAGTCAAATATAAACTCCTCTGCCTTTCCCAGGCTGGTTCCCACCTGTCTTTCCAGCTTTGTTCTACACCACTCCCCACCTCACCCTCCACACACAGTCTAGACAAACTGGCCTCTTCATCCAGAGCACTCCATCTCCCTACACTCCCAGTGCAATCCCTCCTCACTTCCACTTTGTGAAATCCCTTCATTCCAGTTCAAGTACCACCTTCCACAGGAATCCTCTTCCAATTTCCCCAGCTGTGCTTTCTTCCTCTCTCCAAACTGCCTCGGATTGATTTGATATGGATTCTGTGTAGACTTACATATTTCCTTACACCTTGTCTCCTTAGGTGGAATAAAAGTTTCTTGAGGGCAGGGACTGTTTCATTTCTGTGTTTCTGTGTTCTGGGTCGCCTGGGGGTGGGGTGCAGGAGCCCCCCTGTACTCCCAGTGTTTGTACCTCCAAAGCCTCCACAGAGGCACAGATAAATATTGATTGACGGATTTGAGAATTCTACAGTCCTTTTTGCTTCCAAAAAAGATCTAAAGGGACAGGGATTAAAGGGGACAGCCGGGCTTGGTCCCCTGTGCTCCAGGGCGCCCTGGGGAGGCAAAGGCCATCTGTCTCATTGGCCAACCTCTTTGGCTATCCATCAAGTACAGTCACTGCAAGTCAGCTAGAGCAGCCTGTGACCCCCTCGTCCCTTCTTTTCCTTGGCAGTGAAAACTGCAGCAGAGTAGGGTGAGTGCATAAAGAAATAACAGTAACAATCATGTTTTTATAGGATTTAAAATTTTGCAAAGCCCATTTCTTGCAATGACCTTGCAAACTAGGTTATGTTCTTATTCCCATTTTACTGACAAGAAACTGAGGTTCAAAGAAAGTCACAACTTCACCAAGGTGACCAGGACCAGATCTGGATTTGAACTCAGGCTTTCTTGACTCTCTGCCTCCCACTGGAGCCTGCTGCTTCCATAGATTGGAATCAACCTGCATCATAAGCTCTTACATTTAGAACTGCAAGGGATCAATCTCTTTATTTTGTTACATTTTTTTATGACCTCAAACATCAACAAACATGAATATTTCACTACACAAAGCTCAGGAAAGATTGGTTGTATTTGAAACTGCTCATCTCTATGATATGTTTTTAAAAGTACCTATTGAATTTAAAATGATATTATCAATGTTGTCCTGTTGGTCTGTATTGCCCCAATTTCCTTCTGTGTATTTTAAAAAAAAGTTTCATTGATGCTTTTTCCTTCCTTTCTTTTTTCTCATTTCTTCCTTTTTTCCTTCTTTTCTTTCTTTCTTTATCTTCACTACCACCAATTTCCCTCACCTCCAGATAAAAGTCCTCCGTTGGACAAAGTAACATATAGTTAAGACAAATCAATCCAGCAAGCACATCTGACAGTGTATGCCTCATTCCAGAACTCTCTAACCCATCACCTCTTTGCCAAGAAGTGGGTAGTGGGGGTCTTCACTGTCTTCTGAAGTCCTAACTGGTTACTGATTAGGGCAGAGTTCTGAAATCTTAAAGCTGTTTTCTGTTACATGATTGTGGTCATCTTATACAGTGTTCTGCTGATTCTATACCCTTCACTCTGAATCAGTTGACAGACTTTCCCTACAACCTCCTCTTCTTACAGATGAGGAGATTTCCCTTGGGAACAGGCAGGTAATGTTGGCTATGGCAGCAGGCCTGGCACAGGGGAAGAAGTGAAGTGAGCCATCTTGGTGTGGTATCTTCCAACACCCTGATGGCCCTAAAGCCCTGCAACTGGGACAAGTCTATGGGGAAATCTAACGTCATAGTCATCACTGACTCAGTGACATCTGCCACACCACTTCAGGCCTTCCCTGATCTTCCTGGTGGGTAACGAACCCTTGAACCTCACATAGATGGTTCTCCATCCTTATAGCATCATGTTGTGTTCAGTACAATGGTAAGGGGAGGGGTAGCAGCAGAAGAAGGATTTCCCAGATAAGTCACCCCAACCATACGTGCACATTCCTGATCTATTTCCCGCCCATACTGATCTGGGTCTATATCTTATCTCCTCGCTACTTCCATGAGGGCAGGAACTGCTTAAATTTTGGTTTTGCTTATAGGAAATATCTAATAAAGTTGCTGAGTAGCAAAAACAGCTTATTCCTGAAAGTCGTAAGACCTAGTTCAGCTACTAACTCATTGAGTGAACCTGGATGAGTTCTATTTCCTCTGGAGACCTCAGTTTTCCTATCTGTACAAAAAGATAACTGTTAGCCTGGAGCTAAGACCCCTGGAAGATCAGGTGTTTCAAGGCTGTAAAGAAGCAAGAAGTTTGAACCAAGATTTGTGGGGTGAGGGTAATCAATTAGGGCTGATTGGAGCAAGTTAACATAACATTGGCCAGAAAATGCAGTAGGTGCTTCATAAGCAGCAGGCAATTTTTCACTGGAACTTAAAATAAGAAACAAACTTTTATCCCCAGCGAGTTCAGAACCAATTACTCTAAAGCCACAAGCTAAATTCCCCTTCTCCCAGGATCACTAGACAGCAGGTTTGCACATTGGTGGTACATTTAGAGAGTGCCAGACCAGCTGTCTCTCCCCTTTGGCTCTCTGCTTCACAGTACATTCTGTTTGGGGGCTATTATTTTTAAATAACAACCTGATAAGCCATTTATGGGTCTCATCACAGCATCAGCTGCTCAGGAAACAAGAACCTGACATTTTCTTTGTCTGAATTCTTCATATTCATTGTTTCTAACGGAGTGGTAATGTTCCATTACATTAATAGCTGTGACTTGCTTATCCATTCCCTGGTTAATCGACTTTGTATCCATTTCTGTGCTGTCACCAAATGTGCTGATAGGAATCATTTGGTACGTATGCGATCTCACTTTGTTTTTGACCTTCTTGGAGTAAATGCTTGGCAGTGGGATCTCTGAGCTGAAGATACAGTATGGACACAAGTCATTTCTTAGCATATTTCCAAGTTGCTTTTTGTAATAGTTGGACCCAGTTCACAGTGACATTCTAGAAGTCACAGTCTTATATTCCATAAACATGTCTTTTCCTGTCTACTATATATACTGTGAACTCTCCAGGGGCAATAGTTCTTTGTATACTCCACAGTTTAAGTCATTCAGAAGAAAAATAGCCCCTTACTTAGTGACCTTTTCTTCCTTCGATTCCAGATGTTAGAAACCTTGTCTCTGATCTCTGACCTGCTGTGTTCCTTGGATTGAGGGAGGGGGCTGGAGCTTTGTTCTTCCCATCTTAGACTCAAGCTCTGAGTATAACCTATCTATCCAGACTTAGTGAATACAAATACTCAAATGGGATTGTGAATTCACATTAGAGCAATGCAAATCTCAACTCATACATAACTGTCTGACTTATCTGTCATCTTCCATAAGTCCACCACAGGGATCATCCTAAAGCGCTGAAAAGCTTCCTTTCCTTTGTCCAGCACACAGTAACTACATAATAAATACTTTGTCTGTCTATCTATCTGCCTATCTTTCTGTCTCTGTCTATCCATCTATCTATCTATCCATCTATCTGCCTGTCCATCTATCTATCTGCCTGCCTATCTATCTTTCTATCTGCCTGTCTATCCACCTGTCTAGCTGCCTGTCTATCTATCTTTCTATTTATCTGCCTTCTGTATATTTGTCTGCCTGTCTCTCTCTATCTATCTACCTATCTTTCTAGCTATCTATATTTCTGTCTATCTTTCTGTCTATCTGTCTATCTGCCTGTCTTTCTATCTATCTGCCTATCTGCCTGCCTATCTATCTTTCTATCTGCCTGCCTGTCTCTCTATCTATCTACTCACCTATCTTTCTATCTGTTGGTCTGTCTGTCTATCCTTTATATCACAGGGTGCCAGTGCAGCACCTTAGCCATCTATGCATCATTTCTTGCCCTTATCATGTTGTCAATCCATCTTTTCTTCCTATCCTTCCTTTCCTATTTACTGAAGAAACAAGAAAATGCAAAGGTCCCTGGGAATTCCGGGTTTTCACAAAATTGGCCACTTAGGCTGGGTTGATGGAATAAACTTGCATGAAAACAACTCAGTCTTTAAAATGAAAAATTGTTATTACTGAAGAGAGTTGTATGGTTTCTGTTCCTTCCTCCTGGGATGCTAAAGATTTGGAACTTTCTGAAATTTGTGTCTAAATTTTGCTTTGATAAAACTGGCATTCCATTACTTATTTTCAGGACATGGTGTTTTTTGTCTTTTATAGAAACAATGCATGAAGGCTTCACAGAGGAGGGCAGCTAAAGATCAGAAAGACCAACTGCTTCGGATGTATCATTCATCATGACCAGTCCCCAGTGAGTAACCCAAATGAGATCACTCTACTCACCTTGAGCAATAGCTAGTTGTCCATTTGGCAAGAATAGAAGTGTGTGAGGGATAATGTGTGATTAGGCAACCCATTAAGATGGGTTGAAGGCAAATTGTCAAAGGGAATGAATGAATGAATGAATGAATGAATGAATGAATGAATGAATGAATGAATGAATGAATGAATGAAAAATGTATTCACCCATTATCCAGTACTGGGCACTGGAGATGCAAATATAAAAAAGAGATGTTCCTTGATGTCAAGACACTTTCATTCTAATAATGGAAGACAAGACACACAGGGAGGTGATGGCCAGGGCAAGAAGTTTTGCTCTGAGGAATACCAGAGATGGTGAGCTCATGGATATGATATCCCTTTGGTATTATCAATGTTATTTGTTTACTGTGCTCATGGCAAGAGATGGAAAGGAGTGGACATGAGAATAAGGGTGCACAGCAATATCAGTGGATGGATGGTGAGATGACTTGGGTGGATGGCAAGATGACTGGAAGGGATGTAAAAGTTGAGCATGGTCAGGGGTCTGGAGTCAGCCAATGGATCTATTGGGCTACATGAGCTAGTGTACACTCAGTCATCAATCAGCTTAAATGCCAGGGTAGGTGGCATTTGTGCTTCCTTCAGCAGGCAGTGAAAGATTGAAGGATTTTGAGCAGGAGAGTGACCTGTGAATTTTTGGCAGATGTGCGAGGAATAAATAAGAAAGAAGAGAGAAAGGCTTGAGGTTGAATAAATGAATGAATGAATGAATGAGATGTACTTATTAAGTGTTTACTATGTAGGAAGGAAAGAAAGAAGGAACAGAGGAAGAAGGAAAAAACAGAGGGAGGGAAGGAAAAAGGAAGGGAAGGAAGAAAGGAGGGGGAAAGGAAGGGAGGGAGGAAGAGAGGAAGGGAGGGAGGCAGTCAAGGAGGGAAGAAGACATTATTATTGTTACCTGCTGTCTCCTTTAATTCATTCCTCATCACTGGAGGTCTACAAGCAGAGCTCTGTGAGCACGTTTCTGGGGATTGCTAGCTCAGAAGTGACTTGGGAGAGCTGCCCTGTGGGGCTCTCTCCTTTCTGAGATTCCATGAGTCTGTCACTGTGAGGGAGTGATTTGTGGAAGGTCACAAAGCTAGTTAAAGGAGGAGCTGGAACTAGCACCCATGTCTTTTGGCTTCCAGGGGCCTTTATGCCTAGATGTGAACATTGAACCACTTACACTAAAACTCAGCACTTCCCCTCAAAGCTACATTTCCTTCCATTTGTTCAGTCATCCTTAATTTAGTCTGTCTGTCAATGGGAGCTCTGAATGTGGTGTCAGAGGCTCTGGGCTTATATCTTGGTCTCTCTACTTAATATGACCTAGGATGCCTCACTTCAGCATTCTGTGCCTGAGTTTCCTCATCTGTAGAAGTAAGGGGTTGGACTTCATGGCCTCTGGGATTCCTTGTGGTTCCAAAGCTACAATCCTTTAGGATCCTACGGTGGAGTGATATGAGGAGGGGCAGAGGGAAAGAAGGGTAAAGGGCCCTTCCCACCATCCCTCTGAATGAATTGGGAAAAGGAATGGGACAGAGATCAGAGGATCTTAGGTCAAGAACTGGCATGGACCTCCAGGGGCCATTTGGTCCAATCGCCACATTTTACAGATGAGGAAACTTAGTCCCCAGGAAGTTACGTGAGTTTCCCAAGGTCACACAGCTTCAGATCAGTGAGGACCCTAAAAGATGAAATACAGAGACTCTGGCTGGTTGGCAGCTAAGTGACATAGTATCCAGGGCTCTTGGCTGGAGTCAGGAAGACCTGAGTTCAAATCTAGCCTCTGACACTTAGTAGCTATGGGATCATGGCCAAATCACTTAACATCTCAAAGCCTTAACTTTCTCACCCATAAAATGAGAATCATCCTGCCTAAACTACATGAGGCTTAAATGAGATTGTTCATTAAAATAATTTGTAATCATTAAAGAGCTATATAATTGCCAACTTTTATAGTGATTATTCTAGCACCCAATAAGTGCTTATTCTATTGAATTGTGATCATTAATACAATGCAGAGATATTACTAATGATCAGTTGCTGACATCTCCCCAATTGGAAAGAGAAGAGAAGGAAATAAGCATTTATTAAGCACCTACTGTATGCCAAGCTCTTTACATTTATTATCTCATTTGGTCCTCACAACAATCTTGTGAAGTAGGTGATGCTATTATCCCCATTTTTAAGTTGAGAAAACTGATCCAAACAGGGGTTAAACGACTTGACCAGGGTCACACAGCTCATAACTCTCTGAGGTGGGATTTGAACCCATGCCTCTCAGACTCCCAAGACTTGAGCCCTATCCCCTAGGGAATTATTTAGACATTTGCTGTTGCTGGAAAGTTTATTCTCTACTCCTAACCAAGGTTCTCAAGTATGACCACCCAACTGCCTTGTTTTCTCCCTCTTCTCCCCTCCCTGCCCCAGGCCTACTATAGAAGGAGGAGTTCCTGAGGTTGAGATTATCTCCCAACAAGTGGAAGAAGAAACCAAAAGCATGGCTCCAGTTCAGCTGGTGAACTTGGCTTATCGGGACTTGCCCCTGGCTGCCCTGGATCTCTCAGCTGCTGGCTCACAACTCTTATCCAACCTGGATGAGGAATTCCAAAGGGAAGGGTAAGTGCTGATCAGCTCTGAGCTCCTCTTAGAGACTCTCTGAAAGGACAGCAGCCCCGGGGTCCTGGGGCCCTGGTCAGGCCCCATCGGGTACATTGGATCCTGCTCTAGGGGCCATGTCATAGCAAGGGCAATGTCAAGCTTGGAGTTAGCCCCGAGTGGAGCAAAGATAACAGTAAAGGGGCTAAGGACTCTCAATTTGGACAAGAGAGGACTTTGTCAGGGCCGTAGTCTCTGACTTCAAAAATCTGACAAGGACTCATGGAGAAAACAGATTTGTCTTCTCCTGTTTGGGTCAGCAAAGGCTAGTTGTGGTCTGGTTCTGGTGGGACAAATAGCCCACTAATTAGACTGTAGGGATGGGGAATCTGTGGCCTTGGGGTCACGTGTGGCCTCAAGGTCCTCAAGTGTGGCCCTGAATCAAAGGGCCTCACTTGAAGACCTAGAAGACCACATATGACCTCAAGGCTGCAGGTTTCTCACCTCTGAATTAGAGGATCATTAGAGGATCACAGGCATTGAGCCTGCCTCTTCCTTCCTGCTCGCTCACCCCCATTTTACAAATAAGGCAATTGTGGTCTTTCCCAAGATCTCACAGACAGGAGCTGAACACCCATGCCCTCTGGCATGGTTCAGCCCTCTTTCCACTTACTAGCTGTGTGGCCCTGGGTAAGTCACTTAACTTTTGCTTGCCTTAGTTTCCTCATCCATAAAATGGGGATAATAATAGCATTTACCACTCAGAGTGGTGGTGAAACTCAAATGAGATAATCTATGTAAAGTGTTCTGCAAACCTTAAAATGTTTCACAACTACTAGCTACTAATATTATGACTAATAATTATAGCTAACATATAGCACTTACTAAGGGCTAGGCATTGTGCTAACTGCTTTATAATTAGTATCTTGTTTGATGAATAATAATTAGAACTATCTCCAAGTGAAATGAGCTAACTGGAGAGGTAGTAAAGTTTCTCATCACTGGGGATCTAAGCAGAGGTTGGGTGACCACTAACAAGAGATGTTGGAGAAAAGACTCCTGCTGAGGCGCAGAAAGGATCTCTGACGTCCCTCCCAACTCAAAGAACCCTCGGTTCTTTAAATTCTCCCTATCCATCAGGAGAGATGGTATGAGAAGCTTTGCTCAAGCCTCAAATCTCCAATACTTAAATACGCTTCAACCTACACTTAGAAATCAGACCCCTCGAGACAGCACAATCTACAGGCCAATGGAGTTCCACACTTCAGCCCAAAAAGGAGGAGAGAAAGGAGGGAGGGAACCCCTGCCATTAATTTTGTTTCCAAAATCAGGCTTCATGAGACATTTATCTCTAGCAAGCTCTAACTCCCAAGTAGGGGAAATTAAATTCAATTAGGTTAGATAAATATCAGAGACCCTGAATCTGAAGTGCTTGACATGTCAAGAGAGACTCTTTGTCATTAATCTGAGGGCATGTGCTTGAATCCCCTAGCAAAGATTCAGCTGGGGAATAAATAGGAAAGGAGGTTAGCAGCGGAATTCCACTCTTGCCCAGACGACAATCTTCTATCAGCTGATACACCCCCTGCTTGCAGCGACAAGGTTTCCTGGCAGAAGGGAGATCATGGCAAGGTCAAAACGCAATCAGAGGCAGATGGGGGAAAATGCATTTTGAAAGGGGAAAGGCCTTGCTTTAAAAAATAATAATGTTTTATACCAATTCCTTACTACCTGCGTGACCTTGAGGAAATCACTCAACATCTCTGGGTTTTCTCGTTTATAAAATGGCAGGGGGGAGGGGGGCGCAAGGAGGGAGAGTTAGACCAGAAGGCTTCTATTTCTATATTTATGATACTAAGCCAGAGAAAATGCTCAAAGTTGGGAGATGGAGTGTTAGTGCAGAGAACAGCAAGGAGGACAGTATCATTGAATTACAGTGTGTACGGTAGAGTATCAGGTGTAAGAAGACTGGAAAGGAGGAAAGGGGACAGAGCCAGGCTATAAAGGGCTTTGCATGCTAAACAGAGGATTTTATATATGATACCTGAGCAGATAGGGAGCCACTGAGGTTTACTGAGTGGGAGTGGAGACACAGTCTGATTGGCTCTTTAGGAAGAACACTTTGACATCTGGATGGAGGATGGATGAGAGTGGCTAGCAAGCTATTGTCTAGGCATGAGGTGGATGAGATGGGGCCTGCACCAGGGTGGTGGCACTGTCAGAGGAGAGAAGGGGGCAGATGTAAGATATGTTATAAAAGGTAAAATTGATAGGCCTTGGCAGCAAATTGGAAATGGTAGAGACTGGGGAAGGGTAAGAGAGAGTGAGAAGTTAAGAATAACACCTCACTTGTAAGCCTGGGAGTATGGTGGTGCCCTCCACAGTCATAGGGTAGTTTAAAAGGATAGAGAGTTTGAGGAAGGATAATGAGTTCAGTTTTGTTCATGTTGAGTTTCTGATATTTACAGGACATCCAATTTGAGATATCCAATAGGCAGTTGTAGATATGAGACCGGATGGAAACCTAAGGTTAGAACAGGAGTCAGCAAACTTCTACCTTCGGTCCTATGGGCGATAGTTTGACAACTCCTGGTATAGATTGTGGTGCCCTCCAACATATGTTCCAGCCTCCTCTATGACAGATAAGGAAACCAAGTCCAAGAGAGGACCAATGACTTGTCTGGTCACATAGCTAATAAATATTTGAGCCAGGACTAGAACCTCATCTCCAAATACCCAGTACCAAGCTCTTGCCTCTAAGGCACAAAGACAGAACAGTCATATTTTGGCACCAAATACCATATATACTCATGTCAGATTGGGGACGGTTAAATGTCAGGAAACTGTCATAGCGTCTCATGAAGCAATGACATCAGGGTTCTCTATCTCTTGCCTGGCCATGCTCACTCGTTATGAACCCTGGTTCATCGGAGCCCTGTGTCAGGTGCCCATAGGGTTGTCTTCTCTCTCAAAAGGAACAGGCTAGAAGCCCATTTTGGCTTCTGGGAGGTTCTGTTCCCAAAGTCACGGTATCATAGAATTTCAGGATTAAAAAGGCAACGGAGCCTGGGATCTACAGGCCAGAGAGGGGTCAGGCAGAAGCACGTTTGGCTTTGTTGCTCCCTCTCCTACGGGAGCTTCACTCTAAAAACCTGGGAGGCCCTGGTCAAACACTGGATTGCACTGAGGAACACCAGCCTGAGTGCCAAGCAAGGCCATCTGTTTTCTCTTATTCACAGGTTCAGCCAGCCTTATGGAAGCATCCTTGGAAAGCCGGTCAAGCTCAGTCCTTTGAAATTGAGCAACACCTGCCCTCTGCTGGCCTTTCTAAAGATAGCATCCCCCTCCAGCAACCGAGGCTGCTATTCATAGGACCATAGGCTCATCGATCTATGTAGAAGGGGGAAAGAGCTTAAAAGTCATCTAGGACAACCCCTTCTTTTACAGATGAGAAACCAAAGCCCAGAGTGGGGGAGTATGACACCTCCACAAGTCCTCCCCCATGTCTACTGGAACTGGGCTTGGAGAATACGAAGAGGAATGGGAAATAGTCCCTCCCTCAGAGAGTCTATTCTGATAGACAGACAGACAGACAGGTAGAGATGATAGAAACGTAGACAGATGGTAGACACACATGGGTGTATATGTGTGCACATGTACATGCATGTACATATAGATACACAGTTTTCTAGGTATATATGTACACACACACACAGAGGAGAAAGAAGAGGGGGGAGATTGATAAGGTGGGAATGCACTAGAGGAGTAGGGGCTGCATACAAAAGTTCAAGAGAGACACAGAGAGACAGAGACAGAGAGCCCTTTATTTTTGGCTGAAGCCATAGCCAGGAAGCTAGAGTGGGACAAGAACCTAGGTTCCCACCTACCTCCTCTCAGACCGAGCACTCAGAGCAGAGGTCAGCAACTTTTTGAAAAAGAGTGGTGCGCCATGTCCCTTTGGGCCAGGATAGAGAATGGAAGGAGTTCTCTGGGTGGATCATGGAATCTTGTGAAGCGAGATTGGTGAGGGCTAGGGATGTGCTGCTGCTGAATGTCCAGAATCCCATGAAGTCTGTGTCAACTTGGATCTGAGGCTCTAGGTTAAGCAGCTCTGTGACCTACTGAATGTTTGACCTTGAGCTCTTTCCTCCTTAAAACAAAGGGCTTGGATCTGATGTCCCCTAAGGTCTCTTCCGGCTCTGGATCTGGGATCCCATTTCCATAGCAATTCCAGTGACTTCGAACTGTTGCAGAGCCCTAAACTTGAGTCCCTACTAGGCTACAAAGTAGCTGGGTGACTTTGGGTAGGCCCCATCCCTTGCCTTCATCTTGCCCAGGATGGGTATGGTCTGATCCCATTGTTGGTCAGAAGTTTTGACCTGCTCCATAAATAACCACCTGGTCCAGTTTGCCCCTTCTTGGGCAAGCCAGCTGTTCCCCCAATCTTGTTTCGGGATTTAGTTTGACACTGAATTGGCTGTAGCCTGACCACAGCCTAGAATTCCCAAGCTCAAGAGATCCACCCCCTCAGCCTTCCCAGCACCAGGGCCTACCCAGCCTGCCCCAGCTCAACAAGCATTTCTTAAGCTCCGACAACATTCCCAGCACTGGGCTAGGGATCCAGAGATCCAAAGTCAAATGCAAAAAAAGTCCCTACCCTCAGATCTAACTAAAAACAAAATATATTTACAAATTAACAGGAGGTAGCTTTGCTGCCCAGGGCTGGTGCAAGGTTCTGTACTGCTCACTGAACTTAGCAGCTCAGTAGCTTAGTGGAGAAAGGTCTGGACATGGAGTCAGAAAGCCCTGATTTTGAATCCTGTACCAGACACTTGCTGGCTTTTTGATGGATGCTATGGTAGTCTCTTAACACCTCTTAGCTTCAGTTTTCCCGTCTGTAGAATGGGGATAATAGTTGCACCCACTTCCTCGAGTTGTCCTGAAGATGAAATAGCATAATAAATGTAAACCACTTTGAAAACCTGAAAAGGGTACATAAACACTGGATATCATTTTTACATTACCTGTGGTTGTTCAGTCCCTTTCAGTCATTCCTGACTCTTCGTGGTCCCACTTGGGATTTTCTTGACAAAGATACTGGAGTGATTTGCCATTTCCTTCTCCGGCTCATTTTACAGATGAGGAATCTGAGGTAAATAGGGTTAGGTGATTTGCCCAGGATCACACAACTAGTAAATGTCTGAGGACAGATTTGAATTCAGGTCTGCCTGACTCTAGGCTCAGAACTCCATCCACCGTATCCCCTAGCTCTCATTACCTGTTATTAGCTATTAATGGTTCAAGAGAAGAGAGAAGCCTAAAGGTAAAGCAGCCGGAAAGGACCAGAAGAGACAAATTCCAAAAGATGTTCTCAGGTTTGTTTACAGATGTTCTCAACCCATCTGTTCCCTTTATTCAAGCATGCCCAGGTCCTTCCCTTGGGTTTGGGGTGAGTAGAAGAGACACATTTATGAAGTCCCATGGGGGAAGAAAGCAATTGAACCTGTTATACTGGGGCATAAATCATTGCAAAAGAAGTAACCTGAACCTTCCCTCTTCTATCTTCCCGCCATCTTAACTTACCCCCATTCCATTCCAGTGTTCCCACTTGTCTTTCTTTATCCATTGTCAGCCTGATCCTCTTTCTTGGATTAGCCCTTCCTTGAGCAGGAAGAATAGAAAAGCTTCCAGAAGGGTCTGTGAATGTGACATCATATCACTTCCACATTTTCTCCTCCTTCTGGTTTTGGCCCTTCTACTCTTAGGTTGGAAGGATCTCTTGATTCCTGATCTGCTTGCTTGATGCTGGATTCTGCTGGATGGCATTGCTTCCCATGACCTCTGATCCAAGCATATGCTAGAGATGGGTCCAGAAGGTGCTGTTAAGGATCCCTGATCTTGTGACACAGAGTCATCTCCACCCATCCCTTTGGTGGGTTCTTTGACTAAGAGCTCAGGCAGTTTAGAGCACATCTCAATGCCTGAGACTTTCCCAGGGACATGCACAGCAGAGGGGAGCGTCAACAGAGACATGGAGGGAAGACCACTCATCTGGCCATACTCCTTCCACCTCTTTTGCCTTGGTGCAAGGTCCCATCTGGCTCTTTCTCTCCTTTCTGTAAGCAAATCAGCTCCACAAAATAAAAAGACAATTCAGGAAATGCCTCCCAAGAAACCTTCCATATCTCATATTTTATGAGCTGACTCCAGGCTTAACCTCCATGGGAGAGAGAGGTCATTGCCATTGGCAGCAGATATTTCCATTTATCAATCCCAGGAGTAGAGATTCAGAGCTGGAAGGAATGTTTGAGGTCATTGAGGTCCACCCAGCCCCGGACAAGGGTCCCCTTTATAACATCCCCAGCAAATGGTCATCCAGGCTTTGCTCAAAATGAGGGAGAAGGGAACAAGATTTTATTAAGTACCTACTGTGTGCTAAACATTTTCCAAATACCTCATTTGATCTTTAGGCAGAAAGGAAGATATTAAGGCATCTTCTTTAGTGGAGGAGTCTAAGTGGGATCTGAAGAAGCTGCCCACCCCACTTTTTCAGCTCTAGTTGTCAGGAAGTTTTTCCTTCCATCCACTTGAAATTTTCCCCTCTGGGATGAACCAAAATAAATGAAATCCCCCATCCACAAGACAGCCTGTGTAATGCTTGATGTTCTATCCCCCCTGCCCCATGTCTCATCCCCATTTCCTTCAAACAACACTCACATAGCATGATCTCAAGCAGAGATGTGTTGAAGTCAGCTTACACTAAGAGCTGATTGTTAAATTTTCAGTGTGAATATTTATACCGAGGACACATTCATTCATTCATTTTATTTATTATTTAATATTTTGTTTATTGTCTAGATTTAAGAAAGTGATTGAGAAAATATTAATAATGCACATTAAACTTCAAAACGTTGTGGAAAGTTCATTGTAAAACATGTACCTCTGATTCTCAAGGTCTGATTTCCTCCTCTGGGTACTCTCTCGACTTGTCAAGTCAGCAGTCATTTATTAAGTGCCTACTATGTGTCAGGTACTGATAGGTACCTGATAAGCACCAGGGATATAAAGAAAGGCAAAAAGAGTCCTTGCCCTCAAGTAGCTTAAAATCTAAGAGGGAGGCAACATGCAAACAAGATATGGACAGGATAAATTAGACATAGTCTTGGAGACTGTGAAAGACTTCTTGACAAAGATTGGACTTTATTTGAGACTTCAAGGAAGGCAGGAGGTGGAGATGGGGAAGGGGAATATTACAGGGATGGGGGAGGGGCAGCCAGAGTCCGGAGATGGAGTATCTTGTACAAAGAACAGACAAGAAGTCAGTGTCATTGATGATAGAGTACTTGGAGGGAAGGGAAGTAGAAGACCTGCAAAGTAAGACTAAGCCAGGTGTGTCAGCCAGTGCTGAATCCAACACTCCAGATGTAGCCTTAGGAGGGCAGAAGACAGAGGTAGTATTCCTTCCATGGTCCTGGATGCTAGGCTTCCACCTAAAATTGTTAGCTTTTTGGGTTGCCATCTTGCCTCCAATGACCATATCACTATTTTTTTCTCTTTCTATTGACCTTCATTTAAATAACCTTCATGATTACCTCCCCCAGCAGTCCTGGATTCTCTTGCACCACTATCTCTTTTCATATTCTGTTCCATTTAAATAGTCCAATCTTGGATTCCAACCAAACGAGACTCAAAGATATCTTTCAGAATATTGTGCCTCATTGTGTTAGGATTGCTGGTTACTTATATTTTCTGATTTTGGATATGGATATTTGAAGCCACAGACTTTAGGGCTCTCTAGATTCCTGTGAATTTCTGGGCATCTTCATTCTGCTTTTCAATTCTGAAGGCCTTTTTTGACCAGGTTTGCAAGACTGAGCAAAGATTTCTTTTATTCACCTCCCCCTCTCATCCTACCCACTCCAGTTAAGAAGAAAGGAAAAGGAAACCCTTGTTAAAAATATTCATAGTCAAGCAAAACAAATTTTTCCATTAGCCAAAGCTAATATATTCATCTTCTTGTTGTCCAGTTGTTTTTCAGTCATGTCCGACTCTTCATGATCCCGTCTGAGGTTTTCTTGGCAAAGATACTGGAGTAGTTTGCCGTTTCCTTCTCCAGATCATTTTACCAATGAGGAAACTTAGGCAACCAGGATTAAGTGACTTGCCCAGGGTCACACAACTAGGAAGTGTCTGAGACCAGATTTGAACTCATGCAGATGAGTCTTCCTGATTCCAAGTCCTGTGCTTAACCACTACAGCGCCACCTAGTTGTACTAAATATGTTCTCACCAGACTCTTTTAAAGGGCACATAATCCCTGGGCAAGAGTCCATCATTTCTTATTTAAACCATAGTCCACAAAGCCAAATCCTGTCCTAAAACACCATCTTAACTAGCTGTTCATTTCCTTTTAATCTGAAGCCCTTGCTTTCAGTTGGCAGCAGTGATAAAAACACCACCTGTACCCTTGCGGTCTTCAGTTTATTGCCCAACACTTTCTGCATCTTGGCAACGCTTTCCTGACTTCTCATGGCATCTTTTGTGGCCACATGTCAGCAGAAGTGGGCAGTGGTCATCCTGTTTGACAGGTCTTGAAAGGCTCTCCATCCTGTCTTGGACACCTGCCCCAGGAAGATAGCACATTCCAATAATTTTGTTATCAGGTTGACAAATAGCTGCTCCTGCAGATCTCCAATCAATCGCAATTGCTCATCTCTTCTTCCTCTGATTTTTGCTTTTCTCTCACATAAAGGCACCTATGAGTCTATGTCTTTTTTCCTTGGGGAACAAGCAGTTGCTCCATCCTTGCAAACAGCTTCCTATCCATCACCTCCAAATGTTCAGTGCTCCTCCTTCTTCCATCCTCCAACTTCCTGATAATAAGTCATGATTTCTTTTTTGCCTCTTCAGCTCACCTTCCTTTGTCTCCATGAAGAGTGCATTATTTATTTGTTTGTTTATGTATTTATTATTTATTCTCAGAGATCCTCTACCATTTTTTAGGAGAGGCTAGACTATACTTTACGCATGGATGATGATTACTTTACGGCAGAAAGACAAACATCACATACTCTACATGGTCATAATCTCCATACCGGCTCTTTCTCTCTTTGCTGACTCAACAGAGTCCACCTAGTTTTGGAAATCAGAGAACCTGGGTACAAATCTTAATTCTTCTCCTTTTTGCCTGTATAACCTTGGGCAAAGTCATTTCTCCTTGTCTGTAAAATTAGCAGTTTGGGCTGGATAACCTGTAAGGTCCCCTCCATCACTAAATCTATGATCCTATCATCCACATTCTCCTCCCACCCCTTAAAATCAGATGTGCCCCCCAAGTTCTAGTCTCAGACTTCTCTCTCTCTCCTGGTGACCTCATCCACTTTCAAGGCTTCAATTGTCTCCCCTTTGCAGATGACTCCCAAATGCATGCCTCCTCCCAGGCCCTTCCCAGAATTCCAGTTTCATATTTCCAACTGCCTGATGGAAATTTCCCTCCGGATCTGTTCATTGGTGTCCCAACGTCAAAATGCTCTAAACCTTCCCATCTATTAAACCTGGATTTTCCTATTAGAAAAGTCACCAATGCTTGATCTATCACGAAAGTTCAGTGGTATGTCTGAAATGCCAGTTCAAACCACTGCCTTTAGTGATCAGCCATGGTTGCACCTGGGTGACATAGTGGATAGGGTGCTGGGCCTGGAGTCAGAAAGACTTATCTTTCTAAGTTCAAATCTGACTTCAGACACTTACTAGCTGTGTAACCATGGGCAAGTCACTTCACTCTGGTTGCCTCAGTTTCCTCATCTGTAAAATAAACTGGAGAAGGAAATGGCAAACCCCTTCAGTATCTTTGCCAAGAAAATCCACTGGAGTCACAAAGTATTGACTATAACTAGCTTTTTTAAAGAAAACATAAATGATATTGAGAAACTCTAGGACTGGTCCCACTATCTCCCAATTATTCGCTCAGCCATGTGTGACCGCCACCGAGATCTCTAAGGTTCCTGTGGTGGGAAGAGAAATCAGTCTCCATAATAAGCTTGTTACTTGTTACTCATCAAGGCCTCATGACCTAATTGCCTGAGTTCTCTGACTTTTGGCATATAAGAGAATAGGGAAGGATTGAGAAGGTGTTATCCAAACCAAATGTCATTATTCTTGTAGAAGAGTCATCACTACCCAGCCTTTGGTATTCTCTGGGCCTAAAACACACATTAGCTTTTAGTCCAATGCATGATACCTTCCCCAAGGAAAGCTAACCAGGTGACCAGAGTTCCAAAGGCTTACACTACTTTGCCACAAAGAGATTCCCCCTCATTCTTTGGTTCTACTCCATGTCAACAAGTCAGGTTGCCAGCTTAGGAAACACTGTCCCAGATGCCTGGGATTTTTTTTTCTTTAATAAACTCGCTACAAGTAGCCTAAGAGTCTAAGGTCCTCATTAGGACCATTGGAGACAGTTGCTCCAAAGATCCATTGCCTTGCCTCCCTGATGGTGGGAAAAGTAGGTGCAATTACTCCTAGACTGCCCGTTGGCTCTGCCCAGGAGTGTACTGGTAAATATTTAGCCAGTTCTCTAAGGGCAGGATTGTACACAAGACACACTTTTCACTTTAATCTGCCCTGGGAACATTTTCTCCATCATTTCATCACATCTAGGCAATCATAAGAACAATATATCAAGTCCTCATTTGTCATTTGCCGATTTCTGAGGTGTAAATGCTCGCCCTGAAAAGGTGACAGCATTCATGAGTCTGTGCAAGCTGACCCAGCCTACTCCTGGTTCTGACCTCAACACCTGGGCATGCTCCATCTCAGACTGAGAGATCACTTGTCTAACACCAGCCTAACTCTTATGATTAATATTTCCTTGTGATGCCAAAATGAGAAAATTAGCATATAGGACTGAAGTTGCTGAAGTCTTCTTATGTAATAAGATCACTGGCAAACTTCCTAGGATTATAGACTTCGGAGAAGCCTGAGGGATCATCTAGTTGAACCTCCTTATTTTTTAGGTAAGGAAACAAGTCCCAGAAGTAAATGACTTACCCAAGGTCACATTAAACAACAGAGCCAGGATTGAAATCATATCCTGTGACTCTAAGCTCAGCAATTCTTTCAAGATTTTGGTGGGAGCCCCCTTTGGGAAATGGATTCCCAAATGCCTTTCCAATTGTGTCATCTCTAGTACATATTTCTTTTGGGCTCCAGCTGCTCCTTCTGGCTCAATTTTCTTTCATCTATTTCTACTTCCTTACATCATCACATAATGATGTGTTAAGAGCTCCAATGTGGCATCCACTCCACTATTATCCACGATGAGAATAGATTGGTAGAAATATTCTGGCAAATCTATTCTTCTTCATGTCTGTTTGTTATCTTCATAAATTATGTGGGCATCAGGTGGCATAGTTCACAGTCCTAGAAAGTTTTCTATAGCCTCATTTTCCCCCTCTGTTGCTTTTCTGTTTGTAGTCATTTTGAACTTGACAAGCACCAACATAGATGAATGTATAAAGAATAGAAAAAGAGAATTGTACCTTTATTATATAAAGCGTGAAGTTTTGGGGTTTTTGTTGTTTTTTTTTAAATATGTAATACATTCAATCTATTGCTTTAAAGCTTTTCAGCTTCTCTCTGTCCTCTAAACTTCCTTCTTTTTTTCTGGACATTAAAAAAAAATCTTCCATGTTACTCTTTTCCTACTTTACCTACTTTTCTTCTTTTCTTGACATCACTATCACTAACCACTGTTCCACCCCAATTCCTTTCCTTCAAGAAAAAGACTTCACTTTAATAAATACAGTCAAGCAAAAGAAATCAAAATATTAGTCTTGCCCAAAAATGTTGGTCTCATTCAGCACCTCTAGTCAATCAACTCTGTATCAAGAGGTGAGTAGTATACTTCATCATTAGCTGTTTTGGAATTAGTCAATGCATCGATCAGATTTTTAAGTCTTTTAAAGGAAATTATCCTTACAATATTGCTGTTACTGTATAAATTGTTCTCCTGGTTCTGCTCACTTCATTCTGCATTGATTCATACAAATCTTCTCAAGTTTCCCTGAATCCATCCCCTTCATCGTACAATATTATTCCATTACATTTGCATCCATAATTTGTTCAGTAACCTCCCTAATTGATAAACACCCTCTTCCCTTTAGTGTTTTTCCCAGCTTGGTGAAGAAACACTACTCATGATCTTTGAACTTAATCCTTCTCCATAATGCTTTCCCTATGAACTTATACTTTAAGTATTTAAGTATGAACTTACACTCTAAACTTAGGTTGTCATGTCTTTCTGCTTAAAGAGCAAAGAGACCAAATATTTACTGACTGAGGAAATTTCTGAGTTCTTTTTGGTCTCTTCATGGTAGTGACTATTTTATATTGCTTAAACTTCTACATGGAAAGATGATAATCAGTCAGTGTCTTCACTTTTATCCATTTCTCATTTTTCAGAATCGATTGCCGTTGTTGGGTCTTTTTCGTTTGTGTCCGACTCTTCATGACATTGGGGTTTTCTTGGCAAGGACATGGAGTGATTTGCCATTTTCTTCTCTAGCTCATTTAAGTCAAGTTAAGCTGATTTGAACTCAAGTCTTCCTGACTCCAGGGTCACTGCACTACCTAGCATAACATATTTAATAAGCTGGGTTTTTAGTCAGATAATCAGACAATAGACCTCATCTTTATCCTTTCTTCTAATTTGGTATTGATTCTGACATTGAGGGGGAGGTGAAAAACAGACATGCACTTAAATACAACTTAAAAACTGAGGGTTAAGTGATTTATACATATGCATATGTGTGTTTCACCTTGTATAAATTATGTATGAACTGGTAAGATTTCCTGAAGAGGACTTAACATAGAGAAATCCTATTTTTCAGATGAAAAACATAAATGAGAAAATTGATCTAATTGATATCTAGGGTCTTTCCCAGCTCTAACATTCTTTGTTCTAAGGTCCTTTCCAATTCTGACATTCTCTGGTCTAAGGTCCCTTCCAGCTCTGACATTCCCTAGTCTAAGGTCCCTTCCAGCTCTGACATTCCCTGGTCTAAGGTCCCTTCCAGCTCTGACATTCCCTGGTCTAAGGTCCCTTCCAGCTCTGACATTCTCTGGTCTAAGGTCCCTTCCAGCTCTGACATTCTCTGGTCTAAGGTCCCTTCCAGCTCTGACATTCTCAGTTCTAAGGTCTTTCCCAGCTCTGACATTCTCTGGTCTAAGGTCCCTTCCAGCTCTGACATTCTCAGTTCTAAGGTCTTTCCCAGCTCTGACATTCTCTGGTCTAAGGTCCCTTCCAGCTCTGACATTCCCTGGTCTAAGGTCCCTTCCAGCTCTGACATTCTCAGTTCTAAGGTCTTTCCTAGCTCTGACATTCCCTGGTCTAAGATCCCTTCCAGCTCCGACATTCTCTGGTCTAAGGTCCCTTCCAGTTCTGACATTCCCTGGTCTAAGGTCCCTTCCAGCTCTGACATTCCCTGGTCTAAGGTCCCTTCCAGCTCTGACATTCCCTGGTCTAAGGTCCCTTCCAGCTCTGACATTCTCAGTTCTAAGGTCTTTCCCAGCTCTGACATTCTCTGGTCTAAGGTCCCTTCCAGCTCTGACATTCCCTGGTCTAAGGTCCCTTCCAGCTCTGACATTCTCAGTTCTAAGGTCTTTCCTAGCTCTGACATTCCCTGGTCTAAGATCCCTTCCAGCTCCGACATTCTCTGGTCTAAGGTCCCTTCCAGTTCTGACATTCCCTGGTCTAAGGTCCCTTCCAGCTCTGACATTCCCTGGTCTAAGGTCCCTTCCAGCTCTGACATTCTCAGTTCTAAGGTCTTTCCCAGCTCTGACATTCTCTGGTCTAAGGTCCCTCTCAGCTCCAACATCTTCTGTTCTAAGGTTTTTCTTAGCTCTAACGTTCTATGTTTTAGGTTTCCTCACAGCTCGGACATTCTTCACCTATGACTTTTCATTGTGTGAAGACTAAGGAGACTTTGAGAGATGACCCCCAGGTTGGCTAGATGCACTGAGTCCCAAGGAGAATGAGGCTCCAGCTTCCAGCCACTGAAAGTTGAGACAAAACAAGAAAAAGCGCTGTGCCTGCCAGCACGCCAAGCCCAACCATGCTGAGGAGGGAGGTGACCTCCACCTGCCAACTCCTCTTTATTTATCACCACTGGAGCACACCTGGCTGAAGTTTCAGATGGCAGTCAGTGGCTGTCAGTTCCAGGGGCACAGTCAATTCCATTTGGTTTGATGTAGGATCTCAGTAACCTAATAAACCCTCCCTCCCAAGGGAGCCTTAAGACGGCCCTTCCAGGAATGAAGGATGTGTCAACAGACAGAGGGAAGGGCAGGGGAGAGGAAGAAATCTCCTGGAGAAACTGCTGAGGCAGCCAGAAGACTGTATCGGGAGAGGAGGCGTGATGGGCGAGAGGTTAAAATGGGACTGAGCCAGCGGAACCTGCCCTGGAGGCAGGAAGTGTCACGTTGAGGAAGGAGGGTCCTCTCCAAAGTGTCAGAGAGACTCACGTAGGTGAGACAGCAAGACATGAGTCAGGAGAGGGGAAAACAAAGGCGTAATCTTAGCCAAAGGTATTTTTAAACATCAGGAGATCATGAAATACAGAATAATGCTGTGCAGCTGGACCAGCGGTCCACCTTTGGATGTCTGGACCGGGACTTCTGGGGAAAGCCATCCTGTCCCACCTCCTCAGTGCCCCAGGAGGACCCTACAACCCTCGAACTTTTAATTGGAATGAGTAGATTCCCATCAGCTTTGGTTCAAACCAAAGATCTGTCATTTTTATGCCTGATCAAGTGGTCTGGCAAAGGCCTTAGAAATAGAATGTTAACTCGGAAGGGCAAGGACTGTTTCGTGTTGTATTCTGAGTGCCTAGGACAGTGTAAGCACACAATAGGCAGTTAATAAATAATCATTGACGAGTTAAGATCATGGAGGTACCACAGCGGATGGAGTACTAGACTTGGAGTTAGAAAAACCTGAATTCAAATCCTATCTCCAATATTAGCTGTATGACCCCTGGACAAGTCATTTGACTTTTCTGGGCCTCCATTTCTTCATCTATAAACTGGGGAGGGGAGAATATAGACTTGACTTCTAAGGTCCTATGCAGCTGTAAATCTCAGATCATATATATTCATGGGATTGAAGACATAGCTAGAAGGGACCTAGAAGGTCATCTTGTCCAATCTCCTCATTTGACAAATGGAGAAACTGAATCCCTCAGATGGGGAGTGACCTGCTCAAAGTCACATGGCAAATTAGTGATGTGGTCCAGATTAGAACTTGAGTCTCTTGACTTTTTTCTTTACATCATGTTCCCTTCCTGTTGCCTCCTCTGCTTCTCTACCCTTGGAATGTGTGGAGTGATCTACGCTGAGATCTGGACTCCTAGAAACATTGACTTTCTCTTTGGAGATCACTTACAGTAGTCTCTTGATTTTATATTTGAGAAAACTGAGGCCCAAAGCTCAGTGACTTGCCCAAGGCCATACAGCTAATTAGTGGCAGAATTTGGCAAGATCACCCAATGACAGACCTGAGACTAGAACACAGCTCCTGAATCTTTGCCAGCACCCTCTCCTTTACAGATCACAGCCCCCTTTTGGAATCCCTCTAGAAACCTAGTGTTGAAAGGGACCTTAGAGGCCAGGAAGTCCACACACTACACCAACAGGAATCCCCTCAACATCAAAGCTGGCCCTCTGCTTGAATACTTCTAGTGATGAGGAGCTCACTACCTGTCAAGGTCTGCAGAATGCCTTCTTTCCCTCCTTCTTCCGATCCTTACCCAAATGCTTCTAGCTTCCACGTCAGGGATTCTCACACCAGGCAGATATCTTCTGGCCGCACAGTACTGTTCGAATCCCCTTGGATTCAGAGGCCCTGTATCCAAATTCTGTCCCAGATGCTTGTCTGACCATGAGCAAGTCGCTGGACCCATATGGGCCTCAGTTTCCCCATCTATGGAATGAGGAGGTTGGAACAAACCATCTGTTTGGGTCCCTTCTGATCCTAAATCTATGATACATTTTAGGCCTTGGGGATTAGAGGCAGTTCATGTTTGCATGTCACATCACTCATTTCTTTTCCCCACATTTCATCAGATTCCATCTGTGTGTCATATTGCAGAGTCACACACACTCGGCATCAGGACCTACAGTATCCAGTGTTAGAACTCCTTCAAACATGAGTCAAGACAACAAGTATTTTTATTAAGAACCTACTATGTGCAGGCACTGTCCTAAGTACCAGGGACACAAAGACAAAAGACAGTCCCTGCCTGCCCCTCCCCACCAGCCCCCGGGGTCCCAGTCTAACAAGAGGAAACCACATGCAGATGAGGCATGTGTAGGACAGTGACAGGTGCAACTGGAGATGATCTCAGAGGGAAGGTGCCACTGTTCAAGGGCTTGGGAAAGGTTCCTGTCCAACTCCTTGTGACCCCATTTGGGGTTTTCTTGGCAAAGATATCAGACTGGTTGGCCATTTCCTTCTCCAACTCATTTTACAGAGGAGGAAACTGAAGCTAACTGTGAAATGACTTGCCCAGGGTCACACAGCTAGTGTGTCTGAAACCAGATTTGAACTCAGGTGTTCCTGACTCTAGGCCTGGTACTCTATCTGCTGTACCACCTAGCTGCCCAGATAGAGCTCAGAGGGAGGCATAAATCTTCATCTCCAGAATTTCTTCTACCTACACTTCTCCAAGGGAGACTGATTGTTTCCCAGAAGGAAAGCTGGAGATTGTCACAAGTTGGCTGCTCTGCTCTCCTCAGACAAAAGTTTGAGACAGGGCCAGAATTCTCTCTCTTTCCACCCTACCCTCCCACACACACAAAAAAAGTATTATTAGTTTAGGGCAAATAATATTAAGTTCAAGCAGAACTCTTAATCCCCTTGCCTTAAGAGGCAGAAATGAATATACATATGTGTGTGTTTGTACACACACATATATGTGTATGTGTGTATGTATATGTAGCATATGTGTATATGTATGTGTATGTGTGTATATCAAAGCTCTATGTCAAAGGCTTGACTTTCTTCCCACCAGATTCCAGTTCCATAAAGAGCACACATGGCAAATAGGAACAAACCTTCATGAGAAAGCCATACATATTTAGACCTAACACAGGACCAAGTAAAGATTACTTAGTTTTTAACATGTTTTATTGCATCTTGTTTTTATACCATTTCTGTAGCCTTTCCTACATCTGCATTGAGACCCTCCCTTGTAACAAATAAAAACAACTTATCAGAGATAACCAATATGGCATCTGTCTCTAACCATGTATGCAGCATTTGGCCCCCGTAGTCCCTCACCTCTCTGCCAAAAGGAAGAAGGTCTGTTTTCTTACCTGTTCTATGGGACCAAGATTGGTCATCATAGTCCCTTCCTCGGTGTTCTTTCATATTTGTTATAGTCACCTCTTTGCTGTGTCCTGCATCAGTTCAGGCCAGTTTCCCCATGTTTTTCTGCTACCCCTTAAGCCCAGGGAGACCAGGAGACCTGCCCAAGGTCACACAGCAAGTCAGTGACAGTACATGGACAGGAATGTTGGCCGATCATCTGTATACCACTCAGTTCCTTGTTTTCCCTCACTCCATTTTTTTCCACTAGGTCCAACTGGCTGAAACCATGCTGTGGAAGGCGGGCCTCGGTGTGGCAGGTGTTCTTACTGAGTGCCAGTCTCAACAGCTTTCTGGTGGCCTGCGTTGTGCTGGTGGTGATTCTCCTGACCCTGGAACTGCTAATAGACATAAAGGCTCTCCAGTGTGAGTAGTAAGATAGAGATGTGTATCTGTGTGTGGATCCGTGTCTACCTTTATTGATTTATTCTCTGTGTATCTGCATGGGGCAGGGTCCCCAGCTAGTAGCGCATCACCTGTGGGTGGAAGTTGTACCTTTCTTTATTTTAAACTTACTTTTTTCATTTATCTATTTTTAAATTGTCTCCTAGTTATGTATAAAAACAATTTTTAACATTCATTTTAAAAACTGTGAGTTCCAAATTCTCTCCCTTCCCCCCACCCTGTCTCATTGAGAAGGCAAGAAGTTAGATATAGGTTATACACGTATATTCATGCAAAACATTTTCATAATAGTCTTCTTGTGAAAGAAAGCAGACAAAAAAAACAACTTAAGGAAATTTTTTTTTTAAGTTTTTAAAAAGTATGCTTCGATCTGTGTTCAGACACTCTCAGTTCTTTGTCTGGAGATGGATAGCATTTTTCATCCTAAGTCCTTCAGAGTGGTCTTGGATCATTATATTGCTGGGAATAGCTAAGTCATTCACAGCTGATCATCTTACAATATCGCTGTTACTTTGTACACAGTACGTTTCACTTTGCAAGTTCAAGGATCTCCTGTACAAAAATCTTTCCTGTCCCTCTTCTCTCCCTGCCATCACCACCACCAATAATTGCCATCATTTATATAGCAAACGTGGTTTATTCCTCCCAACAAACCTGTGAGGAAGTTGTTATTATAACCCTGTCTTATCGATAAGGAAACTGAGGCAGACAGAGGTTAAGTGACCTGCCCAAGGTTGCCTACACTATGTCCGAAGTGAAATTTGAACTCAGGTCTTCCCAATTCCAGACCCAGCGCTCTAACCATTGTACTTTCCTCCAACAAAGAGCATGGGACTTGGGGAAGAGGCAAGGGACTGCAGGCTGGTAAATCAAATAGTTGTCATCATCTCACCATCAGAGTCATTAGGCACAAAGCAAAGGTTACTTCTGGAGTTCACAAATGACCTTCACATTCAAGCAAAGACCTCCTCCGCTTTCTGCTGGGTCAGTGGACCAAAAAGAGGCCAGGTCTCTCTCATGTGTGACCCAGGATATAGCCAGACACTGACCCTAAGTCCAAATCTCACTTCTGTACTTTGTGTATTACCACAGGCAACTTTCTAAACCTCCTGGGTCCTCAGTTTCCCCAGCTGTAACACAAGGAGGTTGGGCCCCATGGCCTCTATCCTCTTCAGCTCTGAATCTCTGGTCTTTGAGCCCCTTGAAACATCCATTAGAGACGCTCTTTCTAACAAAGGATGCTTGTAAGAACAGACTGACTTTCTCTGCCGGACAGACTCATTTGACTTTAATGTGCCTGGTGGCCCCTCGGTCCCAGTGAAAGTATTTCTCTGGTGTGGAGCTGACAGATACTGGCTTTATACTCAGCCAACCTGTCTTGAATTAGAGCACATTATATTTTCCTTCCTCCCCCCCATACACACTGTCTGATTTTTGTGCAATTTAATCATAATAGAGACTTTGGTTCCATGCCGTGAATTTTCTGTAGGTCCCTTGCCACTTCAGGTTGTAACCAAGTCATTGGACAGAGCTAAGAACCTAGCAGACGCTGACTGGAATTTTGCTTAAAATTAAGTATCCAGGAGATTGGTTTTGGTGGGAGATCCAATGGCAGCTCATAAAAAGCATCTTAAATTCCATAAAATGTACGGCCAGAGATTTATGGCTCTTCTCAAACAAGCCATAAAAAAATAAAAAATAAAAAAGGTCCAGGAATTCATTTGAGAAACAATGGCCAGAGAGAGTTTTATGTTCTCGGTCTTCCTCTGGTCCCCTCCGAATCTCACAGATGCTGGGCTCCCTGGATCGTTTTCCACTGATCCCCAGGCAGTTTGAGGCCCAGAGGAATCAGGGGCGGTTTAAGGGGCAGAGCTCCTAAGGCTACAGCGGCTTAAAAGGAATGCACCCACAAAGTCAAATCCTCTCCCTTTTACTTCCCTACTGATCTGATTCTCGCCTTCCCTGTGAAGCGGCTAGCGGCTAGTCAGGCACAGTGGTCAGAGCTCTGGGCCTAGAGTAAGGAAGACCTGGGTTCAAATTCTACCTCAGATCCTTACTAGTGATATGATTTTGGGCAAGTCATTCAACCTCTGCTTGCCTCAGTTTCCCCAACTGTAAAATGGTAATAGTAACAGAACAGGGTTGTTGTGAGGATTAAATGAGATGGCAGTTGTGAACCACTCAGCACAGTGCCTGGCACATATTAGGTACTGTATATAAATGCTTATGCCTTTCCCCTTCTCCTTCCACAGGGGGCTCACTCCCACCTAAATATTATTATACCAATAAAATCTGGTATATTATACTTTGAATATAGCCATGTCATAGAGCCACTCTGGAGCCAGAGGACTCTGATGGTAGCTATGTCAAGTCAACAAGCATTTATTAATTACTTACTGTGTGCCAGGCATGCTGCTAAGCTCTGGGGATACAAAGAAAGGTAAAAACAGTCCCTACCCTCAAGGAGCTCCCAGTCTGATGGCACAGGAGGGAGGTGGCAACCTATAAAAACTAAGTATAAGCCAGATCCAGCAAAAGAACTTGGGGGTTCTCACAGAGGGAAGGCACTAACATTGAGAGGAGCTGGGAGAGGCTTCTTGCAGAAGCCGGGACTGGAGCTGAGATCTGAAGGAAGCAGGGAAGCCACGAGGCAGAGATGAGGAGGGGGAGAACTCTGTCTGCCAGGGACAGTCAGTGAAGATGCCCAGAAGTAGTAGGCAAATAGCATGTGTGAATTATAGCAAAGAAGCCAGGGCAACTTTCTGAAAATCCCTTCCCTGCCCTGCCCCTCTACTTCTTCATCTGTAGGATGGAAAATAATACCCTCCTTGCAATATCTAACTCATGAGTCTCCAAGAAGAGCCTTTTACAAACCTGAAGTGGGAGCTAGTATTATTGTTAGAGAGAGGGTGGCATGATGGGTAAACAAGACCAGGACTCTGACACATACTGGCCGTGTGACCCTGGGGCAACTCAGTCTCAGGGAGCCTCAGTTTCCTCCTCTTTAAAATGGGGTCAATGATAGAGGCTGAAGAGCCAGCCTCAGAGATAGGAAGATGAATTCAAGTCTTACCTCTGATGCTTGCTGGCTGTGTGACCCTGGGCAAGTTGCTTAGTTTCTCAGTGATATAAGTAAATCTTTTAGATTATAAATACAGAGAACCAGCTTACATTGGTAGAAGGTGCCTCCTCACCTGAGAACTCCCTACACTGATGAAATCACAGGTTTAGTTAAAACTCCCTGTGTGACTTTGAGCAAGGTACTTCTCTCTGTAAGCCTCAATTTCCCCTTCTGTAAAGTGACGGGGTTAGATGGGATGGCTTCCAAGGTCCCTTCTGGCTCCAAGTCCTTTGATAATCCCTTTTGGTATCTTATTCCCCTACCCCTCTTCCACTGCCAGTTGCTCAGGTCCATTATACTGCCCCCTGGTAGGCTAGGGTCTCCTACTGGGGTGTGCAACCTAGTCTTCCCTCCACATCAGGACCCCACACTCTGGGCTTTTCATTCCTTAGAGGTGTTTATATATACTCAACTGCTGATGTGATACAGGAAGGAGGAGGCTAAATGACCAGGCTCCCACCCTGTCCCAACAAGGGACATGGGACAGTCTTCGGGTGTACCAGAGCTGAATGTCTCTTCCTAAGATGATGCTGGAGTCTCCTTGAGAGGTCACTCCTGTGCCTAGACCTTGGAGCTGCCTAGTTCTGACATTCAAATTTTAGAAAAGAGAAACCCCAAAGGACAGGGGTCCCCAAGTCCCACCTCTGTGACTGGGCAAATCACATAACTTGCCTGAGTCTGTTTCCTCATCTATAAAATGAAAGGGTTGGACAAGGTGACCACTGAGATCTCTGCCACCCTATCACTGACAGAGGCTCATGCAAGGTCCCTACTGAGTCATCTAAACTAGCTATCCCCTCCATTTTGAGAGACACCTCCTTGATAGGACTTCCAAGTCAACTTCCTTCCCCCAACATCCTTGCAGGTAGTGACTAGAGACAAAGAGGGTCACCAGATGTCAGGACCGGAAAGGTCCTTATGCTTCCTGAGAATGCCCCACCTCTTCTTTTTAACATGAGGAACCCAAGACTCAGAGAGAGAGAGAGGCTGGTCAAGTCAAAAAGCAGCCCAGTGGTCAACAAGCACCTGTGTTCCAGACATTGTGGCAGGTTCTTTGTATATTAATACAAAAATGATTGTCCTGCCTTTACGTTCTACTTATATTAGCTTACATTCTACTGGAGGATTTTATACCACATTGGTGCTTAAAGAGACCTTCCTTTTACAAATGAGGAAACTGAGGTCCCAACACATGAACTGATTGACTTAGGGTCACACAGGCAATAAGTAAGAGTTGGGATTCTGCCCCCAAGTCTGGTGGTTATGCTGGTTGCATTTGCTGGTGCTAAAGACCTGGGGCATCTTCCCATGGTTAGCTCTTAAAGCCTCCCATTGGCATTGAGGCAAAGGAACTGGCTGTCCTTTTTTACCCTGGTCTGCACACATACACACACACACACACACACACATCCCACATGCACACATGTACTCATGCACACACTCACTTTCCTTAATGATCATCTTTGAGGTTTCCTATCAGTTGACTTCTATGACACTATTCCTGGGATGATCCCACAGTGGATTTTGCCCTGCACTCCCTAGAGCTGTCCCTGGTTCCAGACCACCTAGTTACTCTCTAGACTCCTTCCCCACCCATATACTTAATGGTCCTTGGTCCTGAGCCTGACTTTTTTTGTACTGTGTTCCTTGCAGTTTCAAATTCGTCCCAGTTTGCTGGAGTCAGTCACTGGATCAGCTTGGTTATACTGTCTGTGTTCTTCTCAGAGGTAGGTAAAACATTACAGCCTTTCTCTTGAAAGAAAGTCACTTCCTAGCTGTGTGACCCTGGGCAAATCATTCATGTCCCCTGGCCTCAGTTTCCCCATCTGTAATATGAGAGGCTGGGAGTTGATGGCCTCTGAGGTTCCTTCTATCTTTAAGAATATCATGTGGTGAAAGGCTTGTCCTCTCTTTTCTGGCCTCTGGGATGTTAGTCAGATTCTTTTCCTCCCTAGTCCAAGGTTTTTAAAACCATTTTTGTGTTCTGAGCCCCTTGGGCAGTCTCATGAAGTTACAGACCTCTCCTTGGACTAATGGCTTTAAATCCATAAAATCAAATATATAGGACTTCAAAGAAAGCCAATTATATTGAAATGCACTTATCAAAGAATTAAGGGAAAAAAGTTCATGGACCACCAGGTCTATAGAGAACAAGTTGCATTTGACCAGGAAATACAGCAGGAAGTGATGTTAGAAATGCCAAGGTTCTCTGGGCAGAAATAGCTAATAACAAATCCAGCCACCTTCAAGGTCCACCTTCAGGGTGCCATGGAGTAGCCCTGGTTTCCTGAAAGCTGTACTAACAGAGCCCAATCTCTAGGAGAATCTATTGAGCCAAAGCACTTTGATTTAGAGACAATGTGTTGTGAAAAGAGCCCTGGCTTTGGTGTGAGAAGATCTACCTCTGTCCCGTTCAACCTAAATGGCTTTGGTTGTGTCCTAACTCCTCTTGACCTCCTCTTCTGCGTCTGTAAAATGGGGAGAAGGTGTTGGAGTAGATGGCCTCCACAGTTCCTTTCAACTCTCGATTTATGATCTATGAGTATGAGCTTGGCAATAACGCAATTCAACAAGTGTTTGTTAAATACTTACTGTGTACTTAATATATAAACACATGTGCCAGGCACTGGGGCTACAAGCTAAACAATCCCTGGTCTCAAGAAACTTGTATTCTAGTGGAGGAGTTAGCGTGATATAGATAGAGGTATAGGCATAGGCGTAGGTGTAGATATAGAGGGAGATTATGAAGGAAACCAATTAGATGGTATCTAGATAAAGATAGCACAAATATAAATAAGTACAACCATATCCAAAGGACTACAGTAAAAGGTATTTTGTAAGGGAAGATACTAGCAGCTGGTGGGAAAGGGAACCAGGAAAGGCTTCAAGCCAAGGGTGATGTTTGAGGGGCTTCTCAAAGAAAGATGGGGCCTGTGTGAGGCAGAGGCAAGGAGGGAGTGTCTTGCAGACACCTGGCACAGCCAGCACAAAGGCTCCAAGGTGGGAGATGATGGTTGTAAGTGAATAACAGAAAATCCAGTGGATTTGGTTTGCAGAGTACAAAAGGAGGGAGCAGGGTCCAGTGAGGTTGGAGCCAGGTCTAGAAGGACTCCAAAAGCTTCAACAAAGGAATGTCTGTTTTACGGCCCTGAGATGGGCACTGAGGAAACCAAAAAACTGTACCAGCCCTCAAAGGACTTATGTTCTAGTGGGAGGATATGACAGTTCCCAGATCAGTAAACACAAGGCAAAGTATGTGCAAACTAATGCAAAGTCATTTCAAGAGGTAGAGAGCAGTAATAACAGGGGAGATCAAGAAAAGCATCCCAGAAGATGGGGCCCCAGCGACTGGGGGATAACAAACAATATGTTTGCTGTCCAGAGACCAGACGGGCACTGTACAGAGAAGCTCATAGGCATAGGGTTGGCCTCCAAATCATTCATTTCTGACCTGCAGAAACTTATGAAATAGTTTTCTAAGGTGTGGGAGGGTTGCAATCTGCTTCAAAGGAAGGCTGTCCACCCCACTGAAGTATAGACCTTTTAATCCAGATTTTGTACCTTCTAGGATTCCAGCTTTAGAATAAATTACATTTTTATCAAGTACCCCCCTTTTTTCTTAGATTCCTTCTACTTAAACCGTCACTCACTCATTTATTCAAAAAATAAATTATTGTGTGAACATAGCCTCATCATGTACTGTGACCTATCATGAATTTCTCTGTTGCCTTTGGGTCAGAAACAAGTTTAATCCTTTAGAGATGGAGATGTTTTAAGATTGGTATTCTATAGAGCTTCCACGAGAGCATTCGTGTTGAAAAGCTAGATTTTTGTACCAGGGAACAACTTTGGAAGCACTTCACAGTTTCTCAGTCAGCCTCTTCCTCCTGTTCAGTTCTGGATCTGACCTATTATTCTCCTGTCAGACCTATCCCAGATTTATGTACTTACTGATGGACTTGATCAATGGAGTGGCTACCCAACTGCATGTGATATTCTAGCTAATAATCCTTTTCATCCATTTAGTTTTTTCTGTATGGATTGTTGTCTAATCTTTTTCTGAATATTCATGGATTTCATTGAAGAAGCCCTACAGACTTACGGAGCTTGAGGCAAATCAGTATAATATCACCTGGAAACTGGCACAACTAGAAATCTCACCATCTGTAGAGATTCTCTCATTTGGACCTTGTTCTCCATAACAATGGCAAATACTGTTGACTACATCATATTTCTAATTATGACCTACTTGTGAGAAGTAACATAAGCATTGAGGAGATTTATGATCAGACAAAGAGGGGGGCAGTCATGAGATGGGAACAAAGTGTAACAGATGGATACTCCAAGGGATGCTCTAGAACCCACAAACTACAAAGAGATACAAAGGAAGACTTCCAACCTTTGCGGAGGACCTCAGGGAAAACATGGGCAAGACCTGAAAAGGATGAAAAAAGTCTGGCTGAGTCTCCATCTGTACCAATAGAGGAAATATCTACATTGATGAAATCACAGATCTATGAAAGTATGGAAGCATATCATAAGTCGAGATTAAACTATGGGTACAAGGGGATGTAGGCTAAGGCAGCTTTTCTTCCTCCAACAAGGCCAGTCTGGCTGGGGAGACTAACAGGAAAGAAGAATATGACACAATAATGTGAGATAGAAAAAGAAGGGAATATGTGGTCCCAGCCTAACACAGTGGGCACTTAATAAATGCTTGTTGATTGATTCAGAGTCAAATAAGGAGTATAGACAGTGGGTACTATAGGACCTGAGAGGAGGCTGAGCTGACTATGGTGGTGGGAGATAAGCTGGGACAGAAGAGATCAGAGCTAAGGAAGTGAGAACAGTCTGCGGAGGAAGATACTTCAGCAAAACCAGGGATGCAAAAGGAAGAGTGGCGACCATTCACGTTGGAGTGAGTTTTAAAAGATGAAGTGACCATCATGAAAGGTAAGAGAAAGAAAATGTCCTGAATTTCCGAGTCACTGGCATTCCATGCCGCAACCAAATAAATATGGGATATGAAGAGCTCAGGGAAAATAAGGTCCCTCTATATTAACAAGTGTCAGTTTGTTACTATGCTATGGCTCCTAATTCTGAGATGGAACATTACTCTGGCAGCTATGTAGAAGAGGGCAGAAAGAGCTAGCACATAAAACTTGAAGCCATGTGAACAATAATTATAACAAATGACAACAATATTGTGCATAATACTTTACGGTTCTCAGAGCACTTTGGGTCATCTGATTGAGGCGATGTGTGGTAACTGTTGGAATCAGTGTTAGCAGTCAAGAGGCAGTAAAAAGGGTAGTGGATTTAGTCAGAGGGGCTAGGTTCAAATTCAGACTCCATCATTCCTACCTGGAAATTCCTACCTTACTTGGGCAAGTCATGTAACCCATTTGTCTCAGTTTTTTATCTGTAAAATGAGGGATTTGGACTGGATGCTTTAAAGGGCTCTTCTTGCGCTACAACTATAACTCTTAGGAAAGACCTCATGGAAGAGGTGTGACTTTGGGGGACCTCAGAGGATGGATGAGATTCACACAGATGAAAAATAGGGAGGAGGGCATTCCAGGAAAGGGAAAATGGCATGGGCAAAGCCTTGGAGCTCAGCCTAAATATGTCATGTTTCCATGAGGACATCTGCCTGCTCCCATGCTTGCTTGCAATATTTGATGCTGCGTGGGCTTGGGGCAGGAACTGGGGAGGGAGGGGGGTGAAATGTCACTCAGGACTCCATAGAACTCAACCCCTTCTGGTCTCATTCCAAGACTCCACTTCTCCGAAACATGCTCATGTCCCTGGGATGTGTTTGTCTGCTGGCATTGGGTTACCTTGTGGATGTTCAGAGCATAGAATGTGTTTCACCTTAATCTAAGGCAGGGGGTGTAGAGAACAACACCCAGCAAATGGAGGAAGCTACACAAAGCTGTGCCTTTCCTCAACAAAGTGAGTGATTTAGGGGTGTTTTGGACACCTGCCCCTAATGTTCTCCGTTGGCTATCCGTTCTCCTTGCATTACCTCCTAAGCCCCCATGCCCCTGCAGTGCTAGCTAGAGCCAGCTGTCGGAATTGCCTCAGACCCTAGCAAATGTGCCATGGATCAGTGAGTGCCAACACAAATGTTTAGCCAGTTGTCGGAGTGCTTTCCTCGGCAGGCAGGATAGGTTCCCTCTGCAGGCAAGATGTTGGCTCTTGTAAAATTTATGACTCCATGTGAATTCCCGTTTCCTTCCCTGTCACTGCCAGACCAGAGATGTTCTGTCTGAAATTAACAGCCCCTCTCTGCGTGGGCATCATGACTGTCCCACAGCACCCAAGGCAACATCTCTCTGCAGGCTGGCAGAGAGCTGATGGGGGTGGGGAGACTTCTTCCCACTGGCAGATTTTGATTCCCATCCCTTGGTTGGATGCTGCCAGGCTCCCAAAATCAAAAAGGATAAAGGGAGGTGTCAATCAAGAAGAATGGAAAAATGGGAGTCTGGGCAAACTGTGCCTGTGCCTGGCACAGAGGATGGAGTTTTCTTCTGAGTGAACAGCCTCCAGTGAGTATGTGTGTTTCAGCCTTTCCTGTGATGCCCCAAGTGTTCCTTCTGTGGGGTGGCACTGTGAAGGGGAGAAACAGGGCAGTGGAAAGAGATTTGGTCTAAAATGTGGAATTGAGTCCCACAGTAAGGAAAGAAACCTGACTTTGGGGTCAGATCTGCATCTTGGTGAAGATCTTGCCTTAGATACTTATCACTTAACATCCCTGGACCTCAGTTTTCTTATCTGTAAAACAAGGGGCTTGGACTAGATGATCTCCAAGGTCCCTTTGCAAGTTCCAACAGTTTCTGAGTTTGTGCATCAGACATGGCAGGATACCACTTATTGGAAAAAAAAAAAAAACCCAAGACATCCTGACTCATAGAAATGCCTCTGACCTCAGACTGGAGGTGGGTACTCTCTTGTTACCTAGTGAGTAAGAAAGAGTCAATCACTCTTTTGGGTAGGTTGTTTCACAGAAGTAAGGATAGAAGGTGATGGAGGCAGCAGTGTCAGTCCATTGGAATCACTTGTGGCCCTTACCACACTGGAACTGCTCTCGAGCTACAAGATGAGAAGGATCTGCAGTATTTAGTGACTCCAGTGCATTAAGCTTAATGATGCCTTACATGCGTGTAATACTTTGACACCTTCTGAAGTTCTTTGATCTCTCTTTTCTCATCAGATGCTCATGACGACAAGTGGTGAGGTAGGTGAGTTGGTATCCCCATTTTACAGATTGACAGACTGAAATCATAGAGGTTAAAAGACTTGTCAGAAGTCACACAGAAAGTGCTAAAGGCAGCAGGGCTAGAATCCAGGGGTTGGGATCAATAGTTCTGGTTTTTATCCAGTGACAGACACCATACCACCTGCACAAATTGTGTAGAAAGGACAGATTATAGGAGATGAAATGAGACTAAAGGCACAGAAAGAGGACAGGACAGTATAAGAAAGAGAAGACAGCACACTCTTTAGCCCTGGGAAAGGAGAGGGAGCTGTGATCACCAAAATGACCTAGAAACACTGAGCCTCACTTGGGTGAAGCTAGCAACATCACCCATCCTGGCTTTTTTAGTCAGAGGGAAGTAGCTCAACTCCACATTCCACCTTTTAATGAATTCTCTAATCGTGCCAAGACTACGTCAGTGTGGCTGGAGTGTGAAGAGAAGCAAAGAGTGTGTAATGAAGCTGGAAAAGTGGTTTGGAATCTGCTGGTGAATGACTCTGAATGCCAGTTAGGAGTTTCTACCTCATTCAGCAGGTCGGAGGGAACACTGAAAGTTTCTGAGCAGAGTGGCACCCGTCATGAATGATCACTCAGGCAGTCATGTAAAAGGCACACTAGGGACAAGGGAAACACGGCAATGAGACCAATTCAGAGGCTATTAAAGAAAAGTCTAGGCAAGCATATGAGATCCTAAGCTCAAGGTGTTGCAGGTCAAATATCAAAAAGATTATTGAATGGATATGGAAAAAGTGAGAGAGATGGGAAATGATGCTGTTTCAAGGTTAGGAGACCAGGAGGATGGTAGTGGCGGTGCCATCAACAGAAGCAGAACACAGAGATAGGAGAGAGGTGCCAATTTGAAGGAGAACAGTGAGGGTTCAGGCTCAGAAATCACTGACTTCTGCCCACATGGTAGTAAACACATTCCAGTTGTTGAAGGCTGGCAAGGACAGAGTGTGCCCCTTGCCAGGTTAGGACTATGACAGTCTTCTGCCCCAATGGTACTGCCGTAAGTTCAGCTCCATCCCTTTCTGAGGCTATGTAAGAACCTCATAGAAGCTAAAGGCACCAAAAGGCGGCATGGCTCCTGGGAGGGTTGAAGATCATACCACATGCGGCCTTCCTTTCCCCAACTTTGGTATCCAGGTGTAAAAATAGAAAAGAAGTCACAAAATGGGAATATGCTACATGAGGGGTATACGAGGAAATAGAGAAGGGTATCCGTGTCTCCGGCTTCCATCCAATCAATCAGTAAGCATTTATCAAACACGTACTATGTTCCAGGCACAATGCCGAGCACTGGGGATGAAAAGACAAAACAAAAACACAGTTCCAGTCATCAGGTAGCTTATATTCTAAGAGGAGAAACAATATAGATAAGTAGGCATGCAAAAGCTACCTCCAGAGCAGATGGAGGACAACCCTGCAGGAGAAAACTATAGCAACTATGGCAGGTGGGGTGGGGGACTGAGAAGGACTTCCTGTAGATTTGGTGTTTGAACTGAGACTGGAAGGAAGTCAGGGATCCTGAGAGGTGGAGGTGAGGAAGGAGAGCATTCCAAGCATGGAGTGGGGGCAGGATGTACAAAGGTGCAGAGATGGGAGATGGAGTGCCGTGCAAAAGGAAGAATAAGTAAGCCACTATGGCTTAGTGGGAAGGAGACTTGACAGGGAGAGAGGAGCTAGTTCATTGCCCTGGGGTAATTAGGCAAGAGGACCAGGGGTAGTTGGTTCAATCCCCTGGTCTGGAGTCAGAAACCTTGTATTTGAATCCCGAGTCTGACATGTACTGACTGTGTGAGGCAAAGACAAGTCACTCTCTCTGAGCCTAGGTCTCTCCATTTGTAAACTGTGGAGGAAACGGACACATATTATCCTGAGCTTGGTTCTGCCCATTATTACCTGAGAGGTCTTGTGGGATTCACCTCCCTCTAGAAGGGGGGAGTTGGAGGAAATGGCCTGAAAGGCCTCTCCAGTTCTGCATCCATGACCCTCCAACCCCTGCCTCACTTCCTCCAAAGATGCCATGGAACTTAAAGGAGATAACACAGGAGAAAATGCTTTGAAAAAAAGCAAATGTTCAAATTAGAGATTCCCAGAATCTAAGACCCTCAGAAACCATCCAGTCCAGCCTCTGCCAAACCAAGAATCCCCCTCCATTGTACCTGAGAAGCGGTCACCCAAAGGTCACAAAGACTTCCAGGGTGGGGGGATCCCACTGCCTCCCAAGCTGCTCATTGTACCCAGGGAGGGCACTCATTGTTATGACCTTTTCCCTTAACTCAGCCTCTTCTTCCCATTGCTTATAGCTCTGCCCTCTGGGGCCAAGCAGAATAAATTTAAAACCTCTTCTTTGAAATAATTGAGAAAAACTGATATGCCTCCCTCACCCCTTCTAAGACTTCTCCATGTTAAACACATGTGGTTCTTTTAGCACCAACTCATTTGGCATATTCCTGAGCCCCTTCACCATCCTAATTTTTCTCCTCTGGTTGCCCTTCATCTTGTTAATTCCTTCCCATTATATACCACCCAGAACCAATCACAATAATCCAGAAATAGTTTTTCTAGGACAGAGTGTACAGGCTTTATCATTTCCATAGTCCCAGATAGTCTCCTCTAAAGTTGCCCTAATATTGAATTACCTTTCTTTGCTATCATAATACTATTAAGCTATATTGAGCTTTATGGCCCTCTAAGACCTTCATATTCTTTTTGGCAAACAGACTGATTTTTAGCTTGGCCTTTGCTATCTTATGGATTTGATTTTTTTGCACTCAAGTGTAAGACTTTTTGCATTTTTTCCCTATTAAATTCCACTTTATTAGATTCAGTCCAATTTCTAACTCGTCTAAATCTTTCTGGATCCTGATTCTGTCATCCAGCACGATCCCCGCTTTGTTTTACCTGCCAATTTGAAAACTGTGTCATCTCTCTATAAGGTTATGGATTAAAATTTTTAAGCAGCAATGGGTTAAAAAAGAGATCATTGGAGCACTGCAGTGGAGACTTTTCAAGTGAATTATCAAATCAAAGTGACTACCCTTTGACTTCATCCATACTAACACCTAGTCCACACTGCTCCATCTTTCCATGAGAATGGCATGAGGCTTTGTTAACTGCTTTGATAAATATTAATAAGTTATATATAAAGTATAAGTAATTGGTAAATTACATTCCCCTTATCTGTAAGTCTAGAAAACTTTTCAAAAATGGAAAATAGGTTAGTATGGCATGACCTGTCTTGAAAAGGTTATGCTGGGTGCCTCCTTTTCTAGGTATTCATTGACCATCCTTTTAATATTACATCCTAGAATTTTGCTAGAAATAAAATCTGTAGTTTACCAACTCCCTTCTCTTCCCTTTTATGGAATTGGAATAACTTCATTTTCTCTAATCTTCTGGTTCCTTTCCATTTCTCCATGATCTTTGAATGAGTGGCTCAGTAATTACATCTCTCTCAATTCATTGAAATGAAAGAAAAAAAAATAACTTCTTGGAACAGAGAAAACCAAAACAATTTCAGCATTTGGAAGCTTTGCTTCTCTCCGTCATCACTTATCCTGCCAACCCCCCTGGATAAATGGTCCAATCACTTCTTTCATCTTTTTCTTTTCCTCAATATAGTTTTTTTTTTAAAAACCCAACCAATTTTTTACTATCCTTGGCTTTCCTCACCATGTGATTTTCTCAGTCCTAACACTATTCTCATAAGATTAAGTCATACTTTTTTAATATTCATTTTCTGTTACCTGCCCTAGTATCTATCATTTACATATGTACACACACACATACTTACATATATACATATGTATATATAATTAAAATCTAAATTCCTTTTGTACCTATAGTAGTCTTTTTAAATAGCATCACCTTTATCTCCTTACTGGAAATGATTTTCTTTCTGCTTTCAAGAACTCCTTTTTTTAAAAGTAAAATTTGCATTTTAATTTAAGTAGGCAATTTGGTGGCATTGTGGACTTGAAGTCAAAGATACCCTGAGTTCAAATTCTGCCAATTAATAACTGTGTGTGTCCTTGATCAAGTGACTTAACCACTCTCAGCCTGTTTCCTCAGCAGCAAGATAGGGTTAATAATAGCACCTTCCTTACAGGGTTGTTATAGGGATCAAATGAGATCACAAATAAAGTGCTGTGCAAACCTTATATAAATGGTAGCTACTATTATAGCTATTATTAAACATATCCCTGTTTCTCTAACAAAAAACCCATACACATTTATCTTATTTTTAGAGATGCTTTCATTCTAACATCACCTTCATTTCCAAAATATGACTTTCCCAGGGAGCCATTCCTTGAAAGAAAGATTTAAAAGAGTTAAAAAAGGTCAGGACTTCATTTCTGAGAGCTCACTTTTCTTCTGGGACTGCCTTTCCCTTTAGCATGTTAGTCCACAGACACCCACCTATCCTTCCTCTGATCCTTTGGAAATCTAGTGTTTAGGTTAACCTGACTATGACTTTCCTCTCCTTCTCTGTGAAAAATTCTAAGATGAAGTCTTCATAACCCCATGCCACAAAATTCCTACCATTTACACCCCAGAAACTAATTCCTTCTTTAGTGAGAATCAAGTGCAGAACAGGCTATCCCAGTCTTGGTTCCTCTTCCTTTTGAAGGAGAAAATTATCACTTAAAGCCGACCAAGAAATCTTCAACTGCTCTTCTACTGGCAAAGAGAAGAAAAAGGTCTAGCTGATTTCTAGATCATTCAAATACTCTACTCAGTGGTGTGCTAGAGAGCCGGTTGTTAAATTTTCAATGTGAGCATTTGCACCTCAGAAATCCACCAACTCTACAAATCAGGGATTGATGTATTGCTTTGTTGACTGTTTAGATTTAAGAAAATGCTGAGAAATTATTGGTAAAGCAGATTAAACTTAGAAGAGCTTCCTGCATAGATTTCCTGTCCTCTTGGAGAACCTGTTAAACATTTACCACCACACCCCTGCCATTCCCATTGCTGTATCATGCCTCCATGCTAGGTTTGTCACCATTTCCTCAAATGTTTCACCTTTCTCCTTCTGTCCAGTTGATCTGAAATGTTCTCTAATGACAATATCCCTTCTGGGTCTGCTTCCATCGATGTCCATCTGATTGCTCTCCACCATATTTCCCTGGTGATTCCTAGATTTCTTTATCTGAATATGCCTTCTTAATATGTATCTCCTCCTCTTTTTTAACCTCCCTGTGGCTTCTAAATGAGATGGAGCTTTCCAGAGTCATATTCCAGGCATAGATCTCATCTCCCCAGGGCTCAGGGGTATGAATGAGGTTCATCCTGCTTCCTTATATTGCAATATCAAGCTCATCTTGTTCATTACATGTATTCTCTGCATTTGTGCATAACAGACTGCTGAGACTATGTCTCTTTTCTTGCAATTTTTCCCCTGTTAAATTCTCAAAATCTCTTGTTAATCCTCTTTCTACATCAGTTGAATGTATGATGCCTAGCTTGGTGGATGGATTATGGGCATTCACAGCTTTCTTCCTTTTCCTTCCTTTTAACCAGATGTGCAAGACTCTGGTTCAATACAAAATTCAGGACTTATCACTGTGCTAGCTCAGAAAGGGATCCTGAGGCCAAGGGGTGACCCAAGGTGAGTAGATGTGTCTTCCTTAAGCCAAGAGCAGGTTCCCTTTGGTAAATAACCCTCTCTTCCTTTCATATTTACCTTTGAATTCAGTTGTTTTCAGATGGGATCTGTGAGTAGAGCAGTTCAAAGTGCCAACAAACAGTTTCCCCCTTGTTTTTCAGGTGCAGCAAGAGACTTTTTGTTCAATAACTGTGATAGCAAAAGAAACCTAACATGTTGGACAAGAGACTTGGATCCAAAAATATCCTAGCAGGCTGGCACGATGGGCCAAACTGCATAAAATCGAACTTCATGGAATCAAATGGCAAGTCCTACTTGGGTTCAAATAATCAACCACATGGGTACAAGATGGAAGAGGCATAAGGAGGCAAGAGTTTGAGTGAAAAAGATCTGCAGGGTCTTAGGGAACTGGAAGCTCAGGATCAATCGAGTGTGAGAGAACAGACAAAGAGCAACTGTGTTCTCAGCTTGTATTAATAAAAACATAATGTGCAGAAGGAGGAAGATGCTAGTCTCACTGTCTTTTGCCTTGGTCATACTGCATCTGAAATATCATGCCCACTTCAGGGAGCCATACTTTAGTAAGGTCCTTGACTGAGTGGCATGTGTTCAAAGGAGGACACCTTCAAAGCTGTGCCCTGAGGATCCATTAAAGGAGGTAGAGATGCCTGGTCTGAAGGTCAGGCTTCGAGGGGACTTGAACATTGCCTTCAAATGAAGATGGGATATGGCTTGTTCTGTTGGGTCCCAGAGATAGAACTAAGGACTGTGAGGGGAAGTAGCAAAAAATAAAAAACCCTTTCAACAGAAGGAGAAACATCCCGAAGATGAGATCTGTCCTCAAGGGGAATGGTTTGACTCACAGGCAATGAGTTCCCCTTCCCAGTATCTAAGGGGCAGCTGGATGCCCACTCAGATGTATTTTAGAAGAGATTCCTCTTCTGGGATCTGGCAGACTGTGAAGTGTCCTGAGATCCCTTCTCCTCCATGAGTCTGTGAAATGACCCCTGAGTCAAACTGAGTCAATGCTTATTAAGGGATACTTTATTCCTAGGAAAGTGTTGGTGGTGGTCTTTCATTTTCAAAGAGGCCCAATGACTCCATGGGCTGATGTCTTGACTTGAGTGTGAATTGGATTTAAATGAGGCAGAGATATTCAGGCCCATACATTAAAACAACTTGTTCATGAGGTGGATTACCCACCATCACCACCACATGGAAGGCCTTTTGCTCTCATCTCTTCCTCCCTAAATCCTCCTCACTCTTCTGCCTCCTCTCTTCCATGAAGCCTGCCTTGCCCAGCCCAACACAGCCCAGTCTACAGTGATCTCATAGGAGGGAACTCTGGCTCCCTGTGCTCCTCATTCTGGCTGTTTACCATCCAGTTCCCTGTATTGTTGCTTAACTGCTTCAAGCATTCATGCCTTGTCACCCAATGAGATTGTACACTCCTTGAGGGCAGGCATGGTGTCTTCTCCATCTTAGTGTAACCATCTCTGTAGTGCCCAGAAGTGTTCAGACCCCTTGACTGAATGAATGAATTAAAATAGACTTCTTCTGTTTGTCTATATCCTTCCTTTTTCTCATCTATATGAATTAAACTAAGCGTATGAAGTGACTTCAGTTAAGCTCCCTGGAGCCATTCCCACCTAATCCAGTATCCGCCAACACATGTTTCTTGACACTAGCCAGGTGGGTCCACTGAAGGGGAGGGGAGTGAAGCGTGAAATCTTTTTAGGAAGGGATTGCCTGATGAGCCTTCCAGGTGCCAGCCATGAGCCTCGGAATGCGCGAGCCAGTCAAGGCCCATTAGCCACCCTTCCCGTTCCGCTCCTGGTGTACCAGAACACAGCACCCTGTCAAAAGGAGGATTTGGAGAAGGCATTGAATTTTCCACGCGTCTCAGTAGAAGGAAAAGAAATCTCTTCACATTTGGGAAATTCACTAAAAGGTCAAGCACAGAGTCTAGAGTTGCTCCCTTCCATCTTAAGAGGCCAAGATGGGTTAGGTTGCCAACTTCCTCCATGCAGACCCCAAAGCTTCTGGAGGATTTGGTTGTCAGAGGCCTCTCCAGCTACAGAGCAAACATGTGCACAATATAGAGGACAGGACCCAAACAGAATAAAGGAGGGCACTTTTTGGGCTCCTCTACTTCCTTGAACATGGGTCTCACCACACCAGCTTAATCCAAGGTCCAGTATTCCACAGGACTTTTGCCCCTCAAAAAATCATACCTCCTGGAATAGTGGGAAAAATGCTACATTTGGAGTCAGAGGACCTGGGTTTGAATCCCAGCTCTGTCACTTAGTCCCAAAGTGATTTGGGGCCACTTTTCTCTCTGTTTCCTCTTCTAAACAATGAGGAAGTTGGATTTTTGTTAGCTTCAAATCCCAGGATCCTATGAAAGTAAACCATTGTGTTTGCTCCTCCTAATCAGCCAGGGCTTATCATGAGTTCAGAGCAAAGATATTTCATGAAACTGCATAAGAAAAGTATCAACAACACAGATTTTCCCACAAAACTGTGAGACATTTCCCTACAAATCTGTCCCATCAATGGAAGGAATGGATACACCTTTGGAAGACCCACAAAGGAGCACACTCATTGGAGTTATGGCCAGGGCGTATTTGTGAAGGGACATATAGGCACCCAGGTGTCCGAGGCATGCACTTAGGAAGACATACATGTAGGAAATGTGTATTTGTCACATATCCCACACAGAGTATGGTCAATGTTTTCCAACAGAGCTGCCAACCTACTCCCACTGGGTCAGCTTCACACTGGTCTCTTGTGTTGTGTGGTTTCTGCCAGTCATGTGGCCACAACATGTCTGTGGAACATGTCTTCTTCCTTTGAGTCTTGTGTAGTTGCTACTGGACAGTATTCTGTTGGTCAGTGGTCATGTGCCTCTTCTGCTTTTGTGGCTTAACTCCTTTTTCTATGAGCTTTCTACCTCCAAGGTGCCTGCTGGTCATCTTGTCTCCTGTCTGCTCAAGTGCAGTGACTGGAAAGCCTTGAATGCAATGAAATGTCCTCCCCCAGTTCTGTTGTCCATCTTTCCATGATATATGGCTCCACCATGACAGTCTTAAACACCAATCCAGAGACCAGGGATCTCCCTCATTTTGTTTCTGGTCATTGGGCAGCCTCAGAGTGGAGAGAGATCAATGTCCTCAGCAGGAACCTTGGCAGTAGCTGCTGCCTCCCTGCTCTGTGAGTCAACTGTTCTTACTCTTTCTTGTGTATATAAAGGGCTTCTCACACTTTAAAATATCAGTTCTTGTTAATCTGAGGTTGGTGTTCTTATCATTTCTTTTTTATAGCTAGGGAAACTGAGTCTGAGAGAGGTAAATGACTCCCTCAGAGTCACACCAAACAAAGTCAGTTTTTGTTAATGTTGTTTCTCTGACTTATTCTATGTCCAGCTCACCCTGGTGGTCATTGGAAATAATGGACCCTGCTCTGTCTTTGGAGTCCTTGGTGCCTTTGAGACCATAGCAAGGCTCTGGGGCCCCAGAGCAGCCAAACTGGTGCACATCTGCTCAGAACGGAGCAATCATTTCAGCATGTCCTCCTCCAATTCCCCTTGCTGCAAGCCGTCTACGACCAGACCAGACCTCAGTGGTTTTACCCTCTGAACATTTCTGAAGGCTTCCTGGGACCAACATAGTTTCTGAAGGACAAGTAATAATTATTATAATGCTAATACTGATGATTAATGATAACTATTATTATTTATTTGCCCTTCCAGCTCTAGGAGTCACTCACATTGGTGGAGGAAGTTTCCTCACATGGGAGTTCCCCATACCAATGAAATCATAGATTCAGTCCCTCTCCCTAACAATAATAATTCACAACTGCCTGGAGATTTAAGGTTTGCAGAGCACTTTATGTACATGATTTTCCTTTGAACCTTACAGGAACACTGTGAGGTAGGTGCTGTTATTATCCTCATTTTATAGATGAGAAACAGGCTAAGAGAACTGGGTGGCTTGCCCAAGGTCATAGTGAGTCAAGTTGCCGAGGTGGGATGTGAACCCAGGTCTTCCTGACTCTAAGTCAAGAGTCTGCCTCTGCTTAAACCTGGAGTGAGGGCATTTGGATAACGATGACCAGGATTAGGGGAGGAGATTGGAGACCATGTCAAATGAGAAGCAAGTCAAAGAACTAGGGATGGTTAGTCTGGAGAAAGTAATTAGGGAAGACATGATCATTGTCTTCCCTCTCTGAATGTCTCCACCTCTTCACCCTGGAGATACCCCTGCCCTGTTGCTCTCTTCTCTGATTGGCAAGGTCCTGGCTGATTGGGACCATTTCTGAAGGCACCCAGACCTCCCTGTTCCACCCCTCAGTCTCTGGACTTCACCTCCTCGCAATGACCCTTTGCAGGTGAAAAGCCTCTCCCTTACTTCCTCCCCTAACTTTGTCCACATTCCTTTATTTATTGCCTCACCCCATTAGAATGCAAGTTCCTTGGAGGTAGTAGGAACTTTTTTGGTATATCTTTATCCCCAGTGCTTACTTAGCACAGGCACTTAGTAAGCACTTAATACATGTAGGATCTACTTAAGTCTATCTATAACTCTGTCTCTATCCCTCTACCCATCTTTCTTTCTATCATTGATCAATCTATCCTCTATCTTTGCCTATCTGTCTATCTATCTACCGGTCTATCTATCTACATCTGGAAGTGGGTTGGCTTTGCTCTGCTTGATCCTACAGATCTGAATAAAGACAACGGGCACAAGTGGATTTTAGGCTCTGGAAAGAAGTTTCCTAGTGAGCTACATGTAGAATGGGCCTCTTGCCTCTTGAGACATGGCTTCCCCCCTCCCTGGATTTCCTCTGGGAGGCTGTTATATGGTATTTAATAGAAGACATTCAGCATTCCAGCACTGGTCTGACTATGTGACTTCTGTTCTCCCTTCCATCTCTGACCCTGTGATTCATCAAATTCCCCAGCTTGAAAGTCTCTTCCACCTGGACTGATGTGGTTAGCAGGATCAGGCAGGAAGCAGGGAGAAGCATTGTCCTGGGAGTGATCACCGTCATTTCCATCCTGGAGGGAGCTTGACTCAGCTGAGCTATTTAGGAGAAGCAGCCATCAGCTCCTAGTGCTGATGTGGTTTCTGCATTTTTGTTTTACTCTGGATTGGACTGACAGCAGTCAACATGGACATTTCACTATACAAAGAACAGAGAAGACTGTATATAAAATTGTGACTGTCTGTCATGTACATCTGCTAATGTGAAAATGTAGGATCACACATCTCAAGCTGGCAGAGACCTAAGAAAGCATTGGGTCAAACCCTCTCGTTTTACAGATGAGGAAACTGAGGCACTGGGAACTGATATGACTTGCCCAGGGTCACAGACGAAGCAGGCATCTTACCTAGGGTTTGAATCCAGCTCATCTCCTGCCAGAGCTGGTCTTTCCATCCTACTGAATCTTCTTATATTTCTCTGAATTCCTCATATACACATTTCCGTACAGCCCAGTAATATTCTGCTATCATAATTCATTCAACCCTCCCAGTCAACAGGCATCCATTTCATTTCCAGTTTGGTTTTGGTTTTTGCTGCTAAAGAGAGGGCTGCCCTGAGGGGTTGATATTGAAAGGGACCTGTGATCTCTTGGAGTTGCATATCCAGCAATGAGCTCTCAGGGTCTAGTGGTACGAAGAGTTGAGTAAATTTTCTCCCTTAATTAAAATTTTTTCCAGAATGTTTCTGCAGATGTAGATGGATCTGGTATAAATGGAGAGGGGGAAGAAAGAAGGGCTGTGGTTGCAACTAAGTGGCAGCAATATTGAGTCCTTGAAAGTCTATAGAGCACTGGGCCTGAAGTCTGGAAGAGCTGAATTCAAATCCTGTTTCAGATACTTAATAGGTGTGTGACCAGGCAAGTTGCTTAACCCTATTTGCCTCAGTTTCCTCTTCTTTAAAATGGGGATAGTAATAGCCCTTTCCTCCTGAGTTTTGTGAGGATAAAATGAGATAATAGATACAAGGTGATATATAATTGTTAACCATTTCATGTGTATAAATCTTGACTCCTCAGTGAGACTAAGTCTCCCAAGGGGAAGGGCCGCATCCTATCCTTTGTGGGTACTCACCCCACCCCCTAGTCCATTCTCTGATTACATCAAAAGCTCCATCATTTCATGATCCCTCCATGCATGCAGACCAAAGGCCTTCCGGAGACATCTTCATGAGTTACTTTGTACATTTTTATAGCCCTTTGCACATTTGTAATAGTTCTAGATTGCTCTCTGGAATGGTTGGATCAGCTCACAGCTCCACCAACAACAAGTTAACGAGTGAATTACTTTGGCCAACGTAAGTTCTCACTTGATAGCTGAATTTCTGGTGATGAGCATCTCTGACACCAGGCAGTACACAGCCCATTGAGATCCTCCTCACCCCTCTACTTTGCAAAGACCTGACAAAGTCCTTTCTATGCTTTGAGATCCCCAAGTTGTCTCTAAGGTACCAAGGTGTCCAAGGGCTGCTTTTAGGAAACACTTAGTACTTACTTGTCCAAGTTGCTACTGGAGATGTGGGCTGAAAAATTGTCCATTTCTTGCCCTGGTCCCATATACTTAGAATCACAGGATATAGATCAGTGGGTCCAATTTCCTTAGTTTACCTACTCAGAAACTGAGGCCTAGGGAAGCCAGTGATTTGCCCAAAATGCTTCCTGGAGGAAGCAGTAGGGATTTGAAGCCCTGTTTGATACCAAATCCAGTGTCCCTGTAATGCTCTCCTTGGGCTAAGGTGAGGACTATTCTAGCTATGACAGCCTGAGATTCCTGACTCATAGACAGAGCTGTAACAAAGGAGTTTATCCCCCAGGGCACTAAAATTTAGAGGGTGCAAACATTGGGTGCTTGCATTCCTTTTTTCCATGTGAGTCACTACAGTGACCAACCCTGACCCCCTCACCTGCAGTTGAATTTCTCTGTTACCTTGTGTTACTTTCACATCATGGATGACTTGATTTTCGACCTTGTGATACTTGTCCTGGAGCATCCAGGGCCTGAGCTGAGCCTTGAAGGACCCTGGGAAGGCCATTCCAGATGTTCTAAGGGCTGGGTTCCAGCTGCCCCATTCGCTTGCTTTTTATCACTTAAACCCTGAAACCCTCATCATTTTACAGGCTCTGGAGGCTCCCTGGTGTAAACACACCATCTGCCAGTTCCGTGTCTCTGGGGATGGCTCAGTGCTTCTCAGAGAAGGTCTGTGTGGGGGAGGGGGGCAGCAGTCCCAGCCTGGGCACCTGTTGTTGACAGCTTTCTTCATCTTGGGCTGAAGAGCTATTTTGTCTAGACTCACTTCACTTCTTGGATACCCTCAGAATCTTGGCTTTGGGAGGGACTTGAAAGTCTAATAGTGTGATCTGTACCAGAACAAGAATTCCTTACATTGTACCTCATGGGGGCAGGGGTCACTGAGCCTTTCCCAGAAGACTTCTCCTGAAGAAGAATACTATGAACTCTGATCCCCATACCTTTGATCTGGGGCATTGTGGGAGCCTGAAGTAATCAGTCAAGCAACACACTTTTAATAAGCTCCTACTATGTGCCAGGCACTGAGGAGATGAAGGCAAAATGAAGGAGGCTCTGCCTTCAATGTGTTTCAGATACCATGGCTTTGGACGCCATAATGACATTTCTGGTTGGGTCCTGCTCCCCTCTGTCCTGTGAACAGGGCACAGAAGCTCAGTCCACACAGGCTCTTTGGAGGCTCTGAGAAGCCAGAGTTTGGAGGCACTCGGAGCTAAGAGCTGAGTGAGTACTGCATTTCAGAGGCCAAAAGCCCTGAGCTCTGGGCACAGCACAGTTCTGAAGATGACTTCATATGAAGCACCTGGTTGCAACCAGAACTGGCCACCAGTCAGTAATAGAGAATTACTGTTGGGTCACTGATGTAACAGCCACTCATTGTCTTTGTTTCTCATTTATCCCTAGAACCATAGAGTCTTGGAGATAGAATGGGACTTAGAATGTGGGATGTTAGACTATACAATGACCAAGATGGGAGGGACCTTAGAACACAGAATGTCAGAGCTAGAGGAGCCTTAGAACACAGAGTATCTGAGACAGAAGGGACCTTAGAATACAGAACACTGTTTAAAAGAGGAAATCTTAAACTGAGAGAGAGTTAGAACACAGAATGTTGGAGTTGGGAGGGACCTTAGAACACAGAACATCAGAGCTAGAGGAGCCTTAGAACACAGAGACAGGAGGGACCTTGGAATGAAGAATGTCAAATGTAGGAAGGACCTTGACACCCAGAACATTTCTTATAATGTTGGGCTAGAACTGGATGGAGCCTTAGAATTTACAATGTTAGAACAAAGAACATTGAATGTTAACTCAAAGCAAGCAGTTAAATTCTGAGTTTATAGTGCCCTTTGAGCTGGAATGGATTTGAGAGGTCAGCTTGCCCAACCCCCTTATTTTATAGATGAGGAGCCTAGGGCCCAGAAGGGGCAAATTATTTGCCAAAGGACACACAGATGACCAATAGCTGAGGCAAGAGTCAAGCCCAGATCCTCTAGTTTGAACATGTCATATAAGATGAGTTTGGGGTGACAGGTTGAAAGCTTCCAGCCAAACTCAAACTCAATCAGAGTCATCAAAGTGACACAAATACCCTCAAAATAACTTCGGACTGCATGGAGACAAGTAGGGGGTCCCAGCTGAAGGAAGTGATGATCCCACCATCCCCTGGCCTGGTCAGATCCCATATGGAGGATGGGCCCAGTTCTCTGAGCCATGTTGTGGGAAGGATATTTGTACACCAACATGTGCTCAGAGGGCAGCAGCCAGGTTGATAGGGCAGAGATCAGAACCCATACCAGCAGAAATACCTGGGCAAGTTGAGCCTGAAGAAAAGACTTGGAGAATGTGATAGCTGCCAGCAAGTATTTGAAGGGCTGTCATGGAGGGATTCAATTTGTTTTATTTGACTCCTGAGAGCAGAATTAGGAGGGAGATGTAGAAGCTACAAAAAGAAAAATTTAAATTTGATGTCAGGAAAAACTTCCTACCAATGAGAGCTGTTCAAAAGTGGAATGGGAATGGCATGGAGAGAGGGTGGGGTCCCTTTCCTTGGGGGATGGGGATAGGAATGATGATAATGATGATGATGATGATGACACTTCATGGCTGGCCCACCTTTCTCTGCTATCCTACAATGCCTCTCCTTCATTGTCCAGGATCAAGGTGGAAGTGGATGAGGCTGTTTGCCATATCCCGGAGATAGCAACGAAAATCAGGGAGCCGAAGAAGAATGTTGGATTTCAATAGAATAGATCCCATTCATTCCCCAGTCCAAAGTGGAGGATCAAGATGGTTTTCAGGATAAATAGTAGCTGGATCATAGATAGAATGATCACGTCCTCCAACGTCATTACAAGAGCAAGACGAGTTCTTGGCTAGGAAGCATTTCTCTAGGGTGATGGGGCTGGGATGACTTGAGTAAGGAATCCCGGCTGTCTCCTAAGGAACCTGCTTTGCCATTGTTAGGACTAGATGACCTTAAGGATCTGTTCCATTTCCAAACTTCTAGAATCTCCTGGGGTTAGAAAGGAAATTAAATTATTGGGTCCAATAATAAAAAGAAGGAAACTGAGGCCCATCAAAGGGAAATAGCTTGCCCTGAAGCCACAGAATAAATAGCTGGGATATGAAAGTATGGGAAGACCAATTTCAACTTCATATTAGGAAACAATTAGAGCTGTTTCCAAGTGAAACAGGTTGTTTCATGAGATGGTGTGCTCTCTATCCCTTGAGGTATCTGAGTGGAATCTGGAGTGTGCGTCTACCAGGGATGGTGTGGAGGGCCTTCCTGCTCATGTCCAGTGTGGATGAGGAGGCTCCAAGGTCCCCTCTCACTCTGATCTTCTATGATTTTGTAATTCCATGAAAATCGAAAAATTCCTGTTTGTTTTCTCCTGAAACAAGTTATAAACTCCATAAAATGAAACTGGTTCTTGTCTGTTCTTGATTTGTCTCCTCAGACAATTCTCCGCATTGTGGTCCTTGGGATCTGGGATTACATCGAAAACAAAATAGAGGTAAGATTGTTGCTCTCACCCTTTGTAGCCTGATATTTCCTGGTACCTGTCCATGGTATGGGGAGGGGAGAGAGGAAGAGGGGGGAAGAGACATTGGATAAAGAGAAATGGAAATATTTCTTCCCGTCCTCATTTGTGGTCCCAGAAATAGCTTATACAGGGGTAAAGAACCATGTAATACCGGAGGGACCAGAACTAGAGGGGCCTTAGAATGTGGGATTTCAGAACTAGAAGACCCTTGGAACACAGAACAGAGAATGCCAGAGACGGAGGGCTCTTAGAACAGGAGAGTAGAATTTTGAAAGCTAGAACTCCTTAGTATATAAAATGGCAGAGCTGGAAGTAACAGAACCAGATAACAAAAACTAAAATACAGGACATCAACTGTTGAACATGGAAGGCTTATTGGAACATAGAACTTCAGAGCTGAAAGGCCCTTAGAACACAGAAGAGAATGCCCAAGGTGGAAAGTTCTTAGGACAGACAGTGTAGAATTTTGGAAGCCAGAAGACAAGAAGAATACAAATGAAGGGCTAGAAATTACAGAACCTAGAATTCAAGAGATCAAATGTTGAACCTGAAAGTAGCATTAGAACAAAGGGCATCAGAACCTTAGAATATGGAATACCAGAGATAGTGGGGTGTTAGAACAGGCAGCATAGAATTTTGAAAGCCAGAAGACCTTAAAATACAAAACATCATAGCTGGAAACAACAGAGCCTAGAATACCGTATGTCCAATGTTGAACCTGAGAAGGTCATTAGAACATGAGAAGTCAGAGATGGATGGTCTTTAGAACAGAAAATGCTAGAGATGGAGAACTCTTAGAACAGGAAGTGTAGAATACTGGAAGCTTAAAATACAAAATGGCAGAGCTGAAAGAAACAGAGTCTAGAACACAGGATGTTGAACTTGTAACAGTCATTAGAACACAGAACTAGAGAGCTGGAACAAATCTGGAAGTCTAGCATTTTCTCTGAGGATACTGAGGCCCGGAGCAGACTCACAAGCTCATAGATTTTAAGATGGATGGGATATTAGATGCCATCACTAGCCTCTCAATTTGAAGATGGGGAAACTAAGGCCCAAAGAAGTAAGTGACTTGCCCAAGGTCTAGGGCTGCTAAAGTTCCCAATGGTTAGTATAGTAAAACCTTAGAACCTCCAAGGACATCTCATCCAACTCTTACCTGAGCAGGAATCCCCTTTCCAACATCCCTGACAAGTGCTCATCCAGTTCCCATTTGAAGACCCTCCATGATGGGCAATTCGCTACCTTAATAGATGGTCCATTGTTGGATACTATTAGAGAATTCTTCTTTATATTGAATTAAAATCTGCCTCACTGTTACCCACCTATACACATGCACACATACATACACACACGCACACAACCACCCCCAAACCATACACAAAATCCTGAATTTTGTGTCATGGATCCCTTGGGTGGTCTGGTGAAACCTATGGCTCCCTTCTTAGAATAATGTTTTTAAATGCACAAAATAAAAGACATAAGATTACAAAGGAATTCAAGGGTCCATGAAAATAAAAGTGTTTTCCCCCATACAAATTCATTAGCCTCCTGAAATCTATCCATGAATCCTTTGGTTAAGAATCCCTGTTCTTGATGATCACAGAGGATTCTGGCAACTCCAAATACTAGAATCCCAGGATCCTAGATCCTACATCTCTTCTCTCCTTTACATGACATCCCTTACAATATTTGAAAACAGTTACCACATCCCCCCTCCAAAAAAAAGTCCCCCATTCTTCAGTGCCCTCACATTCACTTAAATTCTCTGATGAACAGTTATTCAACCAGTATCATGACTCTCGATCATCAGAGCCCAACTTTGGCAAAATGCCTCAGGCAATGCCGTCCAATCTCAAGGAATGTCTCAAGTCAAATTTAATTTATTCTCATGGAAAGATGTACTAAAATACATGGGAGATATCAAGGAAAGGACATTTGTCAGACGAAGGCAAAGAACAAATTAAGAATTTTCCTCCAATACTGGGAATTGTTGTTCTAGTTGGAATAATGGAGTGCAGAAGGTGCTTCACACTGGGAGATTCCTAGGAGAAAACCCTTGTATAGGTGGGATTGGGGGGCAGGGATATGGGAAAACAATCTGACTGGAAAGAATCATCAATGGAAAGCTTCTATCAACAGCACATCCATCAGGGACAGCAGCAAGCTGGGATATCCAACAGTCAGGCAGAGGAAAGAGGATTCTTTTTGTATGTCGTTGATCCAACCAGTCAGTGGCTTATCCTATAACAGTAATGCCTTCTGTCTGGCTGTTTAAAAAGCACATTTGCATACTTTCTCATTGGATCATTTGCAAGATAGATTAAGTGGAAAGAATGCTACATGATGGGACACTAAGTTCCTTGAGGGTTGGAAGTTTTTTCTGTTGCATCCTTTCATCCCTAGCACAGAACATATTGCAAGCAATTAACCGATATTTATTGAATTGAACTGAATTGGCTGGGAGTTGTCACTCCCATGTCTCCAGGTTAAACCCTGCTCAGATGAGCTATATTCCTTTACCTTTCCAGAACTCAGGTTCTTCATCTGTAAAATCTAATCAGGGTCCAGATCACTGGGATTCATGAATTTGGTTAGGAAAATATTTTGATGATGGTATTTAGTCATATTGGTTTCCTTTGCAATCCTATGTATTTTTATTGTATGCTTTTATAAATATGATTTGGAGAAGGGTTCCCAAGGCTTGCCCAGACTGCCAGAAGTGGGGTACACAATCCTTAACAAGGTTAAGAACCTCCTAGGCTAGAGGAAGTGGGTAAAGTGCTGAGCTTGGAGTCAGCAAGACCTGAGTTCAAATCTAGCCTCAGACACTTACTAAATATGTGACCCCAGGCAAGTCACTTCACCCTGTTTGCCTTAGTTTCCTCATCTGTAAAACGGACCACAGAAGGAAAAGGCAAGCCTCTCTAGTATCTCTGCCAAGAAAATCCCAAATGGGGTAACGGAGAGTCAGACATGATTAAAGTGACTGAACAGCAATAGGACGTTGTTCCGAAGTCCCTTCCAGGTCTACACCTGTCTGAGCCTGTGTGTGAGCATGGGCAGGTCCTTAAGAAAGGAAAGACCAGAGAGCTGAGATGGCCAGGGAAGGCTGCCTGACAGAAGTGATACCTGAGCAGGGCCTTGAAGTTAGGATTTAGAGAAGCCAAGGAAGAAAGGGCAAGCCTAAATTCCAGACTGAAGAAAATAGTCACAACCTCTTGAAAGCATCTTTTCTAGCTCTTATAATGGCGATAATTGGCCCCCTTATCCTGGCACCCAATTCTACCCCCAGCTGACCAGCTGATATCCTCTTCCTCCGTCTCCTCCCTCTCTCAGGTGTTTGATGGGGCTGTGATCATCTTATCCTTGGCCCCCATGGTAGCATCCACCGTTGCCAATGGCCCCAGCAGCCCGTGGGATGCCATCAGCCTGATCATCACCCTGCGCATATGGAGAGTCAAGAGAATCATTGATGGTAAGCATGACTCAGCCAGCAGAAAAAGTGGTTTGTCTGGGTGCAAGCCGAATGTGCCCCACAGGGGACGGTGCTCCAACTGGCTGAAGACCTCATTTAACAAGACTTCATTTAATAAGCATGAAGCATCCCTGTGTGTAGATCACCCTGCCCGAGGCTGGAGGAGACTCAGTATTTAGATAAATGTGCCCCATGCTTGGGAACTTGCAGGCTGGGTTGGGGAGAGGAGACAAAAATACAGATGGTTACAGTACAGGTATTATTACACAAAGGTATTTTCGATGATGCACCTATGGTGCTCCAGGCAGACAAAAGTGGTGAGTGGTTGTCCTTGTTCTCAGGGAGCTTACGTTCAGTTTGACTAGTCAACATGAGAATTGAGGTTGGCAATCAGGTTTCCCGAGACTGAGTCTAGGACTTCGTCAGCTGCACTCCACGACCTCCCTGATGGCCCCTGACCTCTCTCAGTCATACCATTAGAAAGAAAGACAGGGAGCCAGAGGACCAAGACGTTGTTTCCTGCATCTTCTATACCTGCTCTGCCCAGATGGACTTTTAGACCCTAATGGAAGATAATAGCCCACACCCTAAACGCCCTTCCTGGACGTGTCTCTCACTCTTTCTTCTGCTGTCCCTCCCCGTCTTGGAGATTCCTGATAAAAAGGTGTACTACAGGAAGCTGCTGTGAATCTGAGCACACATGAAGGGGCAGCCTCCCCAGGCTCTTGCCAGGATACCTGCACGGTCATGTTCATTACTGAAGAGTAACAGAATCAGAGCCGGGAGCTTGTAGGCTGTCTTATCATCCAATACCTGGGCAAGAAGCCCTTCTTTAAAAAAATTATTGACAACAACAATGAATCTAAATAAATAGGTTGAACAATTAATTTTTAAAAATCAGTAATACTAATTTAAAATAAAACAATACTCAAATGTTTTGATATTTTTGGTGGTGCCTGACGTTTTACAGTCTTAAGGAGTTAAGTAGTGTATGTATTGTTATCCCAGTTTTAAAGATGTGAAAGCTGAATTCCATAAAGGTACTACTACTGCTACTACTACTAGCATTTACATAGGCTTATAAAGAGCTTTTTTTACGTATGTTAACTCATTTGATCCTCACAACCCTAGGACGCAGGTGCTATTTTAAAGATAAAGAAACTGAGACACAGAGAGATGTTTTTTAAGTGACTTGCCCAGAGTCACACAGCTAGTGAGTATCAAGGAGAGGATTTGAATCTATGTCTCCCGACTCTATGCACAGCCTGGACAGTGTATAAGTTACCATCAGAAAAGAGGGGTCTGACCATGGCAAACAACTCAGAGAGCAGCTAAAGCTTTGAAATTGACCCAAAAGACCTCCCAAGACTGCTGGAAAGCCTCAGGTAAACAGTCTGCTGTTCCTAGATTGGATCTAAGAATATGTCACCATTTTCGCTAGGTTGAGTCTCCTAGGAGCCCTTGGGTAGCCAGAAACTTTTTCCTCGAAGAATTAGGACCATGGGGTGTTCATCAAGTTAGTTTGCCCTTTGGTGTCTTCAAGCCAGATTTGACCAGAGAGGGACTAAGAGCCAAGCTCTCAAAAGGCTCCAGCCTGAGCCGGGTCATCACTGGGTTTGTAAAATAGTCATCTCTTTTCTTTCAGCCTATGTCCTACCAGTGAAAGTGGAGCTGGAGATGGTCATTCAGCAGTACGAGAAAGCCAAGGTCATCCAAGATGAGCAACTGGAGAGGCTGACACAGATTTGCCAGGAGCAAGGGGTAATGCACCTGGGGTTTTTTATTCTGGTTGGGTCTTTGCTCAATAGCCCTGGTTTTACTGGGACTTAGAAGCTTAGAATATTATGGGCAAAGGAACCTTAGAACATAAACTGTCAGAAATGGGACCTTAGAACATAAAATGTCACAGTTGAGATGGACCTTATAACCAAGAATGTCACCCTAGAACATAGAACATCACCTTCAAATGTTCTTCAGATACTTATAGCTGTGTGACTCTGGATAAGTCACTTAACCTGTGCTTGCCTCAGTTTTCTCATGTGCGAAATGAGGGCATTGGACTTAACCCCCACTGTTCTCCCCGGATCTAACAATCTATGATCTGTGACCCTATGACCTCTGTGATCGTTGAATCTCATGTTCTTTGACAGATAAATAAATAGACCTGGGGGAGTGCATGATTTTCCAGGGCGCACTTAGCCAGACAGTGGCAGAGCATCCATTGTGTGACTCCCAGACCAGCCTTCTTTCTATTACGGCAGCCTCTTTGTGCAGGCACAAATAACAGCACAAAACTCCCCTTATATCTGTCCAAGAGACATCCAACCTTCTCTAGAATAAAGAATCCACCACCCAATCAAGAGTTACCAAGCCCTAATATTTGCAGGCACTCAGTAGAGAACTCAAAGTTCTGCTCACAAAAGTCTAGTACAGGATACACGAAATGAAGGAGTAGGCTGGGCTCAGTGGTCCCTGAGCTCCCTTCCGGCACCAAGTCTCCTTCTGTGAGTATATGAGTGACATCAGCAATGAGTCCTCCAGGAGCTCTGAGGAAGGAGAGATCCCTGGGAAAGGCAGACGGCTGCAGGAATGGAGAACAAAGCTTCAGGAAAGGGATGGGACTTGAGTTGGACCCTGAAGTGAACTTTCTAATCTATCCACTAAGCAGGAAACATTGTTTCAGAGGATGCAGGGGCTGCCCTGGTCAGGTAAGGAAGGCAGGGACCACATCCCCACCCCCATATCCTCTGTGCTTCATAGGTACTCTTGCATTCTTACTTATCCCAAGGAAGTCAAAAGCACTTCTATCTCTGGACCAAGGTCAAGAGACTGAAGCTGCTTAGTGCATACATGCACACTTATACAGACATAGTAATAATTAATAATGATGGTGATGATGGTGGTGGTAGTCATGGTGGCTATGGTGATGATGATGATGATGATGATGGTGGTGGTAGTCATGGTGGCTATGGTGATGATGATGGTGGTGGTGATGGTGGTGGTGATAGTGATGGTGATGATGGTGATATGATGATGGTGATGGTGATGGTGATGGTGGTGGTAGTCATGGTGGCTATGGTGATGATGATGATGATGATGATGGTGATGATGGTGGTGGTAGTCATGGTGGCTATGGTGATGATGATGATGATGATGGTGATGATGGTGGTGGTAGTCATGGTGGCTATGGTGATGATGATGATGATGATGATGGTGATGATGGTGGTGGTAGTCATGGTGGCTATGGTGATGATGATGATGATGATGATGGTGATGATGGTGGTGGTAGTCATGGTGGCTATGGTGATGATGATGGTGGTGGTGATGGTGGTGGTGATAGTGATGGTGATGATGGTGATATGATGATGGTGATGGTGATGGTGATGGTGGTGGTAGTCATGGTGGCTATGGTGATGATGATGATGATGATGATGGTGATGATGGTGGTGGTAGTCATGGTGGCTATGGTGATGATGATGATGATGATGGTGATGATGGTGGTGGTAGTCATGGTGGCTATGGTGATGATGATGATGATGATGATGGTGATGATGGTGGTGGTAGTCATGGTGGCTATGGTGATGATGATGGTGGTGGTGGTGATGGTGGTGGTGATAGTGATGGTGATGATGGTGATATGATGATGATCATGGTGATGATGGTAGTCATGGTGGTTACGGTGATGATGATTATGGTGGTGATGATGTAGTATCTGGAGTTTTATGAAATGTGACATTACACAATATTTCATCCTCACAATCATCCATTAAAATAGGTGCTAGAATTATCCATCCTTACAGATAAGGAAAGTGGAGATCAGAAAAGTCAGATGACTTGCCTAGGGTCACATAGAGAATATCGGAGACCTATTTCAAACTGATGTCTTCCTAACTCCACAAGGTGATCCAGTATGATGTAGGGGACATATGAATGTATTCAAAGGACCAGGGTTCAAGTCTTGTCTCTTCTATGTACTGTGTAACCTTGGGAAAATCATTTTACTTCCCCTGTCCCAGTATCTTCCACTTACTAGGTGCTCAATAAGTATTCACTCAATGAATGAATCTTAGATATTCCAGTCAGGTCTTCCAGCTAGAGAGACTGAAAGAACACAGGAAGGACAAGGAGACTGTGCAGTCACTGCAAAGAAATACCCTCCTTAAAACAAACAGGTCACATCTTTGAAATCATTTCAGGAGACCAGAATTTTTTTGTTTGTTTACATAATTTATTTTTTTAACTGGTGAAAGTCCATCTTCTCTGCCCCACACACAAAAAGGAAAGAAAAAAAATCCTAGTAACAAGTCTGCCTAGTCAAGCAAAACCAAACAAAACCAAAAAAATATTTCCCCCATTGGCTATGTCCAAAACAAAAACAAGTCTCCCAATCTGCACCCTGAGACCATTCCTCTGACAGGACGTAGGTAGCAGGAAGGCATCATGAGTCCTCTGAAATCATGGCTGGCCATTATGTTGATTAAAGCGGCGACCATACCTTTTATGGGAGTTACTGGAACCCAGTAGAGAAAGAGTTCACGTAATGATGAAGAAAAAAAGATCAGGTGAATTTTAAGCACAGAGTCAGAAGACCCAAGTTCAAATCCTGGCATGACCCCAGAAGTTGTTTCCTTTCTCTGGCCTCAATTCTCTCGTCTGTAAAAGGCAGAAGTTAGACTAGAAAAGAGTTGGTCAGACCAAGACTTCCGACTCCAAAGTCTTATGAGCCTTCAAGGCCTCCTCTCAGCATCAAAGTGACCCGGGGAGGTCTCCCAGGCTGTCCAAGCGGGGCCAGCGCGCTCCATGGAGGGGGTTCGCCTGCGAGGTCTGCCCCCAGAGCTTGATGAGTGTTGTCGGCCCCCAGAGCTCTCAAAGACAGCAGAGGGAGCCCCACACTGATGGAATCGCGGTCCTCCAAAGCGGCCAAGGATGGATGGGTGGACACAGCACGTCCCGGCAGCAAACAACGGCTCGTAAATTTCCTCTGTCTTGATAGACCTTGAATTGGGGCCAAGCAGACGTCGGTCTGAGCTACCATTCGAGGGAAATGCCCTCGTTTGCTGCCGTGAGCAGCCGAGGAGATGCTGCCACAAGCATCGCATTTTCCCTCCATAAATTAACAGCTTCATAATTCTGCGGGGAACAGGTTGTCAGCTTGAGTAAAGTCACATTAATGGCACAAATATCCAGGCAGCCATCTCCCACCATGTTCAAAATATTCAAGATCTAAATGCCTCCCCATGGCCCTTGCTCTCAGCTCTCTGTTCTTCTGAAATGGTGTAGGGAAGGGGGACCCAGACTTGAAGTCCTGAGATCTGGGTTCAAATTCTTGCTCTGCTACTTCTGGCCAGGTGACCTTGAGCAAAGCCTGTCTCCCCCGTGAGGCTGAGTTTTCTCACATGCCAAGCGTCATAAGGTCTAGAATGGGGATCATCTAAACCATATTTTACAAATGAGGAAACTGAGTCTCAATGTGGTAAAGTAACTTGTCCAAAATCATATAGGTAAGTAAGCATCAGGGGTGGGATTAGAACCCAGGGGTGGTGATCCCAGAGACAGTGATCCCAGAGACTGTGCTCTATTCCACTAAGGTCCCTTCTGGCTCTGGAATGCACAATTTCTTTGGTTTTCTGTGAGTGTATGTTTCAAGCAGAGGTCAAATTGTACAGATTCTACTCAGGAAAGAGCCAATAAAGAAGGTTTTCCCTAAAGAGCAACATCTGGAAAAGTAAGGAAAGAAAGCAAACCATCCTGATTTAAAAAACACTCAAAGCCCAGCTCATCTCGGTGGAGAGAGAAAAGGAGAAAGTTGGCAAGGACGCTTCTACATTATCCTGCCTTGTTGGGGGAGCCTCAGAAAAAGTTGTCGTGGTAGTAGTAACTGTAACAATAATGGAGCAGGAGGAGAGGAGGAAAGGGAAAAGAGAAAGAGAAGGAGGAGAGAAGGAAGAGAAAGAAAGAAAGAAAGAAAGAAAGAAAGAAAGAAAGAAAGAAAGAAAGAAAGAAAGAAAAAGAAAGAAAGAAAGAAAGAAAGAAAGAAAGAAAGAAAGAAAGAAAGAAAGAAAGAAAGAAAGAAAGAGGGAGGGAGGGAGGGAGGGAGGATCAGAATAGGTTAAGAACATTGTGATTAGATGCCACCATCCCAAATGTTCATACTCAAACCACATGGAACCAAAAGCTTTCAAAGTAGAGGGAGGCACCTATTCTCCCTGCCTGCTACTGGAGATGACCCAGAGATAATCTCAGCGGGTGTAAAAAGGATGAGTCTGCATCCTAAGACTTCTAGTCAACTAAGAAAAGTAGTTATTTTATCTACCTGTGCTGTAGTCTCTAGACCTTTGAGCATAAAATGTGACCCCTTGTGGGGCACATTATAATATAATGGAGATTGCGTGTGTGTGTGTGTGTGTGTGTGTGTGTGTGTGTGTGTGTGACACACACATTGAACTGAAAGGCCGTTGGGGTCCCTTCCATTTCTCAAACTCTGTTACCCTGGGATGCTCTGAGAGGAAGGTAGAGATTTGTCCCAAGGTCCTTTTTATCTGAACTGCATAGAGAAAGATAAGAACAAGATAATTCTAAAACCATCCCCCCACAAAGGGCCACCCATTGCCCTTCCTTTTTGGTTAGGGGGCAGGGAACAGAGAAATGCCAGTCAGGGTCATGCGAAGCAGGGGTCACAGCTACAGTGGCTGAGAGGGCCATGTAGGGAACCTTGAAATACTGTGGAAATTCGAGGAGGGGGTGGGGAGGGTAAGAACCTCAGTGCAATACAATTGCTTCTAAGAGTCAAGGAAAGAGAGAAGGAAGCTTGGAGTACAGACTGGCCTTACTCAAAGTTGTGATCAAGGCAGCCAGGTGGCACTGTGCTGGGTCTGGGCTCAGAAAGACCTGAGTTCGAATTCGGCCTCAGACACTTGTGTGATCCTGGTAAATCACTTAACCTCTGTCTGCTTCACTTTTTTCTCATCTGTAAAATGGGGATAATAATTGCACCTATGTCCCAGGGTCGCTGTGAGGATCAAATGAGATACTATTTATTTTTTTAAAATGCTTAGCACAATACCTGGCATATAGTAGGAACTTAATGCCTGTTACCCTCCCTGCCCTCTGACCCTCACACCAGTGAAATCATAGACCTCGACCCATCAGTAGCAGTAATCCAGTGAAGACTTCCTGGTGTCATGGAAGTGATCCCAGGGTGACCCTGGTGGCCATGCCAGCACAGCAGAAGACCAAGCCAGAAGGTGTCCACACCCAGGCCCAGGGAAGTCCTGTAGGTCTGCCATAGTAGGTCTGGACTAGCCAAGGGCTAAAAGGATTGGCCAACAGGGCACGGATCTCCTCCTACAAGGCACTCGGGAAGGGTAATAACCTCCCCATGAAAGAGCCTTCATGCCCCAAGTCCCTATGGCTTCCTAAGCACTCTCTGTCCATTAACTTGTTTGTTTCTCAGGAGCACCTGGGAAGAAGGTTTGGAAAATAGTGTTGTCCCATTTTACAGAGGAGGAAACTGAAGTCCTAACCCAAAATCAAGTCCTCTCTTCATTACACTATCCTGCCTCGCACCTAGAGGATCTTGTTGCCATTTTTTTTACACAAAATTGAGAAAAATTATGCTCAATGACACCCTCACCCCTGGTCTGTGAGGGAGTAGGTCTGGGAAGGAAAGGATACTATTTTTCAAGACTAGATTTGGCTTGAAGTCAGTGTCTTCATTGAAAAATTTGATCTAGGGAGTCACTTTCTATTTCCTCTTTCCTAATCACTGCAGTCAGTCAACAAGTGTGTATTGAATCCCAGCAATAAGGTCTAGAGAGGTAGACAAAATGAAAGTCCCTGCCCTTGAGGATCGTACATTCCCAATAAACGTTCATTAAGCTCCTATTCTGTGCAGAGCACTCAGATATCATTGCTCAGAGTCCAACAGGACTGAAAAGAACTCAAGTCAAGTGTAAATGGCCTCTGGCCACTGTCCTCAGGTTCCTGTGACTGTGGCTTGTGTTGTTCAGTTGTGTTCGATTCTCCATGACCCCATTTGGGTTTTTCTTGGCAGAGATACCAATGGCGTGGTTTGCCATTTCCTTCTCCAATTCAAGCTTCCTACAAATGTGAAGGGGGTGTGGGGAAGAATGAGGTCTAAACTTTATGGTGTCAAGGACAGAACCTCAAGTAATGTCCATGTTATAGGGTACACAAAGAAGCCAAGAAGCCAGTGCAGGAGACAAAGGTGAGGCAGTTAGAGAGGAAAGAGAATCAGGAGAATACAGTGTCTCTGAAGCCAAGGGAGATATTGGCAGGAAGGTCAACAGCATCATATTCTGCCAAGCAGTGAAGGACAAAGGTGACTGAAAACTAGTCATTGGGCACTGGGAGGTTATTGGTGACTTTCAAGAGCAGAGACCCGATAGAACAGGAGATGAAAGAGGGTGTGGCTAGAGAGAACACAGAAGTGGAGGGATAGAGGTTGGGAGACTGTTTCTTACCAAGGCAAGAAATGTTAGCTAGATGGAGTCCAGGAAAAGGGAGTCCTGAACCTGCCTCATGCAATTCTCTAAGACCATAGAGGGTGAGGGCTGGTCAGCACCTCCCCAGGAACTCCCTACTCATAAAATCCTAGGTACAGTACAATAATAGTAATAGTAGTGATAACTGACATTTACATAGTGCCTGATATACAATTGGTACTTAATAAATGCTTTCTGGTTGATTGATTTTAAAGATTGCAAAGTCTTGTAAGTATAGGGCTTACTTTGGGGCTTACTACAATACCATACAGCAGGTCCTTTGAGTTTCCTTAAGGAGATAGGTTGCAGGGGTCTTTCTGGACAAATTTGACCCACAAGAGTGAGCAGTGAAGCCAAGAGTGGAAAAAGATTGGTTGGTATGTGTGTCTGTGTGGATGTTCATTGGAAACTGACAATGACAGGGACTGCTTTTGCCTTTCTTTGTATCCCTAGAGCTTTTCACAGCACCTGGCACATAGTAGTCACTTTCGATAAATGAATGTTAATTGACTATAAGACCCTGTGTTAAAGATGTAGAAGCTGTAGTCCGCACTAAATGAATGTTAATTGACTATAAGACCCTGTGTTAGAACTTTGGGGGATTCAAAGATGTAGAAGCTGTAGTCCGCACTAGTTTAGCTAGAGAAACAAGGCACATACTCCCAAGGAGATAGGTAATAGTACAAGAACGGATGCAAGGACAGAGAAATGCAGATGTTCAGAGGAAGTGGTCCTGGAGGACTTCCTGCAGGAGGTGACATTTGAGCTAAGCTTTGAAGGATGAGCAGGATTCAGATGGGAAGAGGAACAAAGAAGGTGGGTCACAGGGTCAGGGAGGAGAAAGATGTGGTGAGGGAAGAGGGTTATAGGGAGGGTTAGGAGAGCTCCAGAGAGCACATCTAAGTAAGTAGTGGGAGAGTGGGTCAGAAATGTAGAATACTCGGGGCAGCTAGGTGGCACAATGAATAGTGCACTGGCCCTGAGTTCAAATCCAGCTTCAGACATTTACTAGCTGTGTGACTTTAAGCAAGTCACTAAATCCCAAATGCCTTGAAAGGAAGGAAGGAAGGAAGGAAGGAAGGAAGGAAGGAAGGAAGGAAGGAAGGAAGGAAGGAAGGAAGGAAAGAAGAAAGAGAAAGAAAGAAAGAAAGAAAGAAAGAAAGAAAGAAAGAAAGAAAGAAAGAAAGAAAGAAAGAAAGAAAGAAAGAAAGAAAGAAAGAGAAGGAAGGAAGGAAGGAAGGAAAGAAAGAAAGAAAGAAAGAAAGAAAGAAAGAAAGAAAGAAAGAAAGAAAGAAAGAAAGAAAGAAAGAAAGAAAGAAAGAAAGAAAGAAAAAGAAAAGAAAGGTAGAACACACCTTAAAATGCTTGAGGCACGTAGGATAGTGGACTAGTTCTGAAGTCAGAAACTTGGGTTTGAATTCAGTGCTAGTACAGACGGTGTGACCCTGGGAAAGTGACTCTCAGTTTCCTCATCTATAAAATGGTGACAATCATTCCAGATTCACAAAGTTGCTTCTGATACTCTTCTGTAAAGGGCTTTGTAAACCTTTCAGTCTCTCTCTGAGGATGGGGAGTACAGATGGGAAGAATCAATAAGCAGCTGGTCGTGGGTGGGGAATCGCCCCGTGCCATATGCAGCATCCCCCTTGCAGCTGGGCCCTCCACCATAAAGAGCACGATGATACCAGCAGAGATACCCATCGATCCTGCCTCAGGAGGGGAAACATGATGTCGTAGTAGAAAGAGAGCCAGATCTGGGATCTGGAGGTCACACTTAGCCTCTGTGGGCTTGGTTTGCTTCTCTCCAAGATGAAGAGTTTGAACCTTCCAAGGCTAAGGTGATATTTCTTGGTGGTCCCTACAAAGAACATAAAATACCATGGCTGAGCCGCAGACACCAAGTGGAGCCACTGACTGACCCAGCAGCCAGTGTGACTGAGGACGGACATGCTCTACTAAGCCCCATGGGTCAACAAATTCTATGTTAATATGAATGCCCCTAGGATCTAGCCACACACAGGTGTGTGGTTCAGAATTTACTGGACTAGAGGCATGGTTAGCAAGAACAGGGTTGAATGCAAAAAGAAAATAGATTCTCACCCATGTGCCTAGCTTGTGCCAAGGACTGGGGGAATCTTGTGCCTGACAGTTTACATGAAACTGAAGGAGGGATTCCAGTGACAATGTGAGTTAACGTGAACCAGCATTTGATAAGGCAGCCAACAGCACAAACATATCTCAGCATCCAAGATGAGAGCTGTGATAATCTTATCCTCTACCTCAGAACATACTTGGAACAAGAGAAGACAGACAGAAGCAGGGGATCTGTGTTCAAAACCCATCTCTGACATTTTTTAACTCTCTGTATATATATATAGTCAACTCTCTCTACATATATATAGTCAAGACTGTAGACAGTTCTAGATGCCAGGTTTGGGATGGATATGCATCAGCTTGGAGCCCATCCAGATTGGGGTAACTCAGAAATCAAAATCATTGGAAAGACTTGGGAAAATAGAAGTCACACTTGAGGACTGAGTACCCAAGGCAGTAGAGAATACAACACTTTTAAGTGACGCCTTTGGCCCACTTGTCAGGAAGGGCTGGTTGAGGAGACTTGAAAAATAGCCTGGGTGTGGAGAAGAAAGGCAGTGGGATGGAGAGGTAGCTCCATCCTGGTGATGATGGCTTGGAACACTGGGGACTAAATTCCCTGAAAACAGTGGTTTTAATGCCTTCCTACAAGCCTACAAGCCATCCTGGCAGCTGCTGATAGGTTTGGCCTCGTGTGACTTCTCTAACCCGATTGGGGCAGGAGGGCCCAGGGTGGCCCCATGAACAGGCTGCCTCCAGTATTAATGGGCTCCCAGAGCATGGCTGGTGGGGCTGGCTGTGGAGGGCATGCTTGCTAAGCTTGGCTGTGCCCCCCACGACCTTTCAGAGGCTGAGTTGGTATTCATGAACGTCAGCTCCGATGCTATTTTAGTTAAGCACAGCCGTTAAATGATCAGGGTCTCCTGATTATCAGTTCACCTCAGCCACTTTCCCATTTCCCCACCCATCATCTCTCCCCTCCAGATGAGGCCCTGATGGGGCAAAGTGGTGCCCACCATCTGCTCTTTGAGTCTTAGAAAGGGTTTAGATGGAGTGGGCCTTCTGAGAGCAGGGAGCAATTTCTGTTCTGCGGTTTATCCCCAGGGTTTAGCATGGTGTTTAGCACACAGTAAGTGCTTTTAATAAATGTGTATAATACTACTGACTTGACTTCATCGCAGTGCGTAGACAAATCTCAAGTGGAGAAGAATTCTGAGCCCCACGACCTAGATCCCCTTTCCTTCCTACTCCTGATGAAATAGCCTGGCATATAAAGCCAGGACTGATGGGCGGATGAGACAGAGACCTAGCTAGGAGCCTGAGGGAACCAAGCCTAAGCAGAGTCAGCAGTGACAACTGTTCATATCCATCCATCCTGTTTACTGTTTACAGGTTACAGGATATCCACATCCTGTTATACTGTTTACAGGGTGCTTTATACATGTGATTCCATTGGATGCTCACAGCAAACTTGTGAGGTAACAGACTTACAGGTAACATGATCCTATTTTCAGATGAGGAAACTGAGGACCAGAGTCCTCAGATCTTATTTACCCAAGGGCGAGCCTAATGAGAACAGCTTACATTTATAACACATGTTGAAGTTTGCACAGTTCTTTTCAGCCACTACCACCCTGGACAAGCAGTATTATACCCATTTTACAGATGGAGAAACTGAGGCTCAGAGAAGTAACAAGAACCTGCCTGTGGACACATAGCTGGTGATTGTTAGAGTCTGACCTCCAGCCCAGGTCTCCTGACTTCAAATCCAGTATCCATTCCACGATTCTATGTGTCATCTCATACCTGAGGCCAGAAGATCCTTTTCAGTCTTAATTCAGACTACTCCTTCCTTTTACATACTCTATGTTCTGGTCAAGCTGGAGGAAGAGCTGCCCCACCCCCTGGCCTCACCCTGCCAGCCTTCCTGCTATCACACAGACTGCCCCCATCATTTAGTGAGGGGAAGGCTGTGTTTGCTGGGGCCTGGAGACAAAACAAAAGAGGGCCAGACTTTAAAGGACTTTCATTCTTCTAGGAGAATATAACTCAAGGAAATAGATATACAAATCCTACAAATACAAGTGATACTAAGCATGTACAAATCCAGCCTGAGACACCTCTGTCTGCCTCAGCTTCCTCATCTGTAAAATGGGGATAATTATGGCACCTACCTCCCAGGGTTGTTATAAAAATAAATGAAACCATAATTATAAAGTGCTTCACAAACCCTAAGGAACTATATAAATGCTAACTATGGCTACTATCACTAGTATTATCATTAGTTACAAAATGATTTCATGAGGGAGAAATAGCTCACTCCTGAGGGGATGGCGGTTGGTGGAGTGTGGAGAATCAGGAATGGATTCTGTTGTGTGTAACAGAACTCCAACTCGCTCCCTTCTCATCTCTGGAATTCCTTCACATCCCTATTCAGCTGCCATTTTGTCCTTGAAACTTTGTAGATTCTTCTTCCCCCGTCTCTAGTTGAAAGACATTTCTCCCTCCTCAGACTTTCCTAGGGCAATTTTTCTGGGTCTTCCGCTTGCCCTTCGGACACTGTGCATTTGCAATGAGGGTCTGGTACACAGGCAGACCCCATCAGCTAGCTAAGATGGAGCCTCCATTTGGAGAATCGAGTTCCAAGTCAACTGGAATCAGCTCCATTCATAACATTCTTAATCCGGAGTTAGGAGGGACCTCTAGAGCAAGGAGGAAATTGAGACCCAGGAATGTTAAATAACTTACCTAAAGTCACACAAGGTGGTCATTGTCAGAGGGCGGATTTGGACTCAACTTCTCTCAGCCCAAAATCCTTCTACCGAACCACATTGTCTCAAAGATGGAAGATACTTCAGAAACCATCTAGTCCAAACTTTTCATTTCACATTATCCTTATTTGTGGACATGTTCTATTTCCCACCCCCTTAGACTATAAGTTCTGTAAGATCAGGAACTGTGCCACCTTTCTTCTTTGCATCTTTCCCAACCAGCCTAGGGCCTTGCACATAGTAGGTGCTTAATAAATATCGGTGAAGTTGACTTGAATTCATTGGCCTGATTATTAGAACTCTCAACTAGGGAAAGTCAAGTTTTTTAACTTGGGGAATGATTTGTAAAACAGCTGATAGCTTTAATGACATGCCTTTTTAGCTGATAAAATTAGCTATCAGAGGAATAACTTATGCTATCCTTTTGCAATAATTTAAATTTATACCCAACTCCCAGTCTTCTTCCTAGTGCATGGAAAGTGGCCAAGGTCGGCCTCCACTTCACCCTGCTTGTAAATCATTAGTTTGCAACTATCCCTTGATTTTTTTTTTTATTGTTCCCAACAATGGCAAATCTAATGGAAATAAACATTGGACAGCGTCCCAATGGCAGATGAGTTTTCAGACTGGATCGTCTGTATAGATGGCAGTAAGAGAATGGAGCAGAACTGACGGCTCCTCCATTAGACGCGATGAAGTACCTTGCCAAAGTGTCCATCGATCCATCCAAGGCCACGTCAATTACACTCCCCGGCCGGCCCATTAAGGAGAAGTGCTCAGTGCATTTATCTCCTCCTCCCGAGGCTCCTCATATGCATGTAGTCCAACTTGCGCCAGGACGGATGGCACCTCCATTCACTCTAGTAATGCATGAGGGGGGCCTCCCCGTGGATCCATAGTGGTCCCTGTCATTCTCTCTGTTTATAAATAATTGGCTAATGGATTGCATTAAGTGGAGCTATGGCTGCCCGTTAATTCTTCCCAAGTCTGTTGTTTGGGGACGGTTTCTTTGTTGTTTTCCAATAGCCCAGTTTGCCAACATCAGATTTGTTGCAATCCATTTCCAGTGTGTCTGCAGGTTTTTCCCTCCCCTGTTCCTCCACTGGAAGAACTGAGTGAAATCCTTTTTCCTCTCAAAATCAGGCACATTTGCTTTATAATAATTAATAAAGATAATAACTGACATTTATGTGGTGATTACAATGCGCCAGGAATGATATTCCTTACAACAATCTATGAGGTAGGGGCTGCGATCATCCGCATTTCACAGAGGAAGAAACTGAAGCAGACAGAAGGGAAATGACTTGTTCAGGGTTATACAAGTAGCAGATCAGAGACTGGACATCTCTGAAAGGTTCCGTGATTCCCCCAGGGCCCCACAGCCAGCATGTAAGAAGTGAAATTTAGTCATCCCAACTCCAAGGACAGCTCTGCGTCCACCAGGCCATAGTTCCTCTCTATGCCTGCTAACATCACTTGGCATGACATGCTGCTTTGTGGTTATAATATCCTTCCCATCTGATCCTTATAAGCCACTGGAGAGCTAGAAAGAGCAAGGAGTAAGGAGTATGATCATTTTACAGATGGAGAAACTGAGGCTCAAAGCTGTGACATGACCCACTCACATAAGGACTCCAACCCAGGTTTCCTGATTCTTTTTCCCCCTCTATACAGCACTGCCTGTTCCAGTTGGTGTGGGGGAAACCAGTCAGTCAACAAACATTTATTAAGCATTTACTTTTTGCCAGGCACTCTGCTAGAACAGAACAACTTCACAGAATGGAGGGATAGTCAAGGAATCTTATACATTGTCCTCTCTGTCTCCTATCTCCTACATAACCCATGCCCTGTTGAGATCTCCACTGAAAGGCAGTGTGGCTTAGTAGATAGAGGATTGGTCCCACTGTCAGCATAGACCTGGGTTCAAATCCCCCATCATATCTTAGCCCTGCATCCCTGAGCAAGCCTCTTAACCTTTACAGGGCCTATTTCCCCATGTGTTAATAATACAGTGCCAACCTCCCAAGGCAGATGGGAACTCAAACAAGACAACATCTGTAAAAGTCTTTATACATGGGAGCTACTATTGTTATTCTGGCTGAAAATAAGAAAGGACAAAAGGAATCACTGAGGCACAGGACAGGAAGAGGAGGAAGACATGAGCGTAGGCCCAGTGCAGACAACCACAGAATATTACAGCTAGAAAAGAAGGGAAGTGACAGATGGCAGGAGAGACATGCTTACTGATGGACAGATAAGAGAGAGGAAGGGAAAAGAGGAGAGAGAAAGAAAGAGGGAAGAGAGAAAGAAGGAGAAAGAAGAGAGAAAGGAAGAAAGAAAAGAGAAGATTGAGGAAAAAGAGAAAAAAAGAGAAAGGAGAGAAAACTTATTAATCACTTGTTATGTGCCAGGCACCGTGCTAAGCACACACTGAAGATGTTCATACACGCACCCATACATACATATGTATATAAAAGCCACAAAAGCCAGCAAGACACAGCCCCTGTCTTCAAGGACTCTACATTCCCATGGAAGAAGACCACATACAAAGGGAAGATGGAAGGAGCGGAAAGGGCCCCAGGGATGGAGAGGAGACCAAAGGAAGTGCCACAGCGGCCCGGTCCTGGACAAAGCTCATGGGAGCCAGATGTAATGGGGGGAGATGGGTAGAGGGCAAAGCTCTGTCCAGGCCTCCTGATTCCAAGTCCTAAGTTCTTTCCAGCCCGCACTGTGACATCCTTGGCACTACACCAGGCATCCTCAAGGATACAAGACAAGAAATTAAAATGGTATTTACCTAAATGCTTCAATTTCATCCTTCTTGGGATGACCATGAAGTCCTAGGATCCTAGACCTAGGGATGGGAAGGACCTCAGATTCACCCTCTCCTGTGCCTGAGGTCACTCAGCCAGCAAGGATCATTCATCAGGGATGCTGAGCCTCCAGCCTCACACCCAGAGTATGACCTTTTCAGTTTGAAAAGAAATGTCCTGACATCTGTCCTTCTCAAGCCTGAGGGAAGGGGAAGGTCACATTAGCAATGTTCGGACTTATAAAAAGTCACACTTTAAAGTGTCCTTCAGAGGACCCCTCCCTGTGTGTTCTGCCCTGGCTAACTGCCTCCTTTCACCCTCCCTTAGGTCAGGCTCCACCCTTAGCAATCCCATGAAGTTCTGTAACTTACCTTCTTAATCATTTATATTCTTAACCTTTTTCCATGCAAAATTCCTCTGTCAGGATACACGCCTTCTCAGGATAATATTTTTAAATGCATAAAATAAAAATACATAGGATTAACAAAGGAAACCAATTATGTTGAAACACCAATTATCTTAAAAACACAACCCTGATCTAATGAGTGGCTGCGTAGTTTAGAGCTAGGGAGGGGCTGCGTAGTTTAGAGCTAGGGAGGCCAACTTCAGCTAAAAAGTCCTGAGTTCAGTTCAGGTCCTGCCTCTGACTCTTTCTGGCTGTGTAGCCCTGGCCAGGTGCCTGCCTTCTCTGTGCCCTGAACAAGTTTCTAAGGCCATAAATAGGAGTCACCTATGTGCACCAGTGGAGGGAGTCTCAGCACTGGGATTTCCCAACACGGATGGAATTCCAAGTGCAGAAACACAATCCTTCTCCACCCCCATCTTTCTGAAGAGAGAAAGCTTTCCGAGATCTCTGTATGAAAGACCCCTTGCCCACTGTCCCCTGAAACCCAAGGGCTTTTCTCCGAGTCACAGAGCAGGATAGGATCTCTGCAGCACTGGGCCAATCCTGCAGACACCTGGTTGGTGCCATCCACCAGTCACAGCGACAGCAGTACATTTTGAACCCAGACCCTCTGCCACCAATGCCTGTATTCTTGCTGACCCTAAACCTGTTTGACATTAAGATAAAACTCAGGGTCCATCAGTGAACCTGTGCAGTAAGACCGAGAGCCATTAGTCACTCAACACCTGCTTCCTGAGTGGGGGCCCAGGGGAGCAGACTGGCCTTTCTCCAGAACGATGGTGGTTTTTAGAAACGGAGGTCAGGAGCAGAATGCAGGAAGTTAGAGTCAGGAGAGGGCTAAAATCGAATACCACCTTGGACACTTAGTTTTGAGAGTAGTCTCCTCATCTAGTAAATGGAAGAAATAGCAGGTCTGGTCAGCGCAGGGCATGGGCAGCAGAACCAGGTCAGATTCTGCTTCTGACATTCAGCAACACTGTGTGACCCAGACACATCTCAGGTCAATCAGCTAGCATGCATTAAGAGTCTATTGTGTGCCTGGTGAAGTAGCAAGAACACTCTCCCTGGAGTCAGGAACACCTGAGTTCAAAACCAGCCTCAACTGTCCGACCTTGGGCAAGTCACTTCACCCTGTTTGCCTCAGTTCCTTCATCTGCAAAATGAATTGGAGAAGGAAATGGCCAACTGCTCCAGTGCATTTGCCAAGAGAACTCCAAAGGAGATCTCAAACAGTCAGACTGAAAATGACTGAGTAAGAACCAATGTGCCAGGCACTGTGCTAAGTCCCAGGGACACAAAGAAAGGCAAAAACGCTGTCCATTCCCTCCAGGAACTTCCAGTCTCCAAGAGGAGATGAGACGCACAGCTTTGGACAAACCAGATTTAGAGGAGATAAATTGGGGCTAGAGGGAAGACGTTAAGATTAGAGAGGCCTGGGAAAGTCTCCTGGTGGCCACCAACCCTTACGCTGGGCAGGAAGGACTGATTCTACACTGGCAGAGGGGGTTTCCTTTCTGGGAACCCTTCGTATGGGAATTAAATCATCCGTCAAAACTGAATGAATGATAATGTAATGATTATAATACCAATAGAGCGTGGCTCATTGGGTCATCGCAAATCTCCAATGAGATAACATTACAGACATCAGAGGAACAGAGGCTAGATCTGGAATTCCATTGATATAAGGAGATTACCTCCACAAACAGAGGTCAACTGTCTCTCTGTGATCTAGTGTCAGTGGGAGGTCTGGAGCACTAGGGGCTCAAACAGCACCCAAGGCGTCAGAGGCAGGTTTTGTGAGCCCAGGTGTCTCGCTTTGGAGGCTGGCTCTCCAGCCCCTGCCATGCAAAGACAATATATGGTTCAGTTTTTCTTCTGATCATGGACGCTGGAGCTCAGCCATAGCTGAGGAAAAGAAATGGGAGGATTTTGAGTACACCTGTGAAGATATGTGTGTGCATGTGTGTGTGTGTGTGTGTGTGTGTGTGCGTGTATGGTGGGGGAGTGTGTGTGTATGGTGTGTGTGTGAGGTTTGGGGGGGTTGCATGTGGGGGGTGGGTAAAGTATATGTGGGGGGTGTGGGTATGTGTGTGTATGATGTGTGTGTGTGTGTGTGCGTGTATGGTGGGGGAGTGTGTGTGTATGGTGTGTGTGTGAGGTTTGGGGGGGTTGCATGTGGGGGGTGGGTAAAGTATATGTGGGGTGTGTGGGTATGTGTGTGTGTATGATGTGTGTGTGTGTGTGTGTGTGTGTGTGTGTGTGTGTGTGTGTGTGTAGGCCTTCAGGTCTGGTTAGCCATTTGCTTTCCTGCCTTCTGGAAAAAATGTAAGCTCACCCTTCTCATTAGGCCACAGTTGCTTAGATTATTTACTTCTTATAAATAACAAATGACACTGAGTGCCCGGGTGAGCCATTAGCTTGGTTTGGAGTGGGAAGCCTACCTCATCCCGCCCCCACACATTTCTGGGATGGTGGAGATGGCGTAGTTAGCTGGGAGCGCCCACAGGAAGTCTGGTCCAGTGTCACACCTCCTCCCTCCCTGCCGCCCTGCCCCAAGCCATCCTTGGTCTTGTCTGTGAAGAAGAGGCAGGAGTCAATCAATCACTCGAGCTGGGCTGGAGGTGGGATCTCTTTCTTAGGCCTCAGTTTCTAGCCCCCTGAAAAACAAACCAAAAAAATGCTCTCCCCTTTCGGCATGTGCGTGTGAGTGTCTGAGTGTGGGGGGAATCCTCCAGCATAGCTGTGGAGACAGACCCGCCTGAGCCATCCCCCCCACCTAGGGTCTCAAGAGTCTGCCCCTTTCCCCTCCTGTCTCCTCTCTGCATTCTCCCTATTCCATCTCAAGGCTCCAACCATCACCTCATCCCTGTCCAGCCTGGCCCAGTCTCGGAACTCTCTGAGCATCACTCAGTTAGCCATAAGTGACCCAACCTTCAGCAAACCTCTACTCAGATCCCGAAAGTGCTCTCACACAAAGAGGGCTCCAGCTTTCCCTGCTGGGTTCCAAAGGACAGAACAAGAGGCAACAGATAGAAGTTGAAAAGAATTAACTTTTGGCTCAATGTAAGGGAAAATGATCGAGCGAACTGCTTTAAAAGGTAGTGAGCTGGTTGTGACTGAAGGTATAAAAGCAAAAACTGCATGCACATGAGTGTGGTTAATACTTCATAGAGGGAATTATTGTTCCAATATGGACTGGACTGGATGATTTCTTTCAATGCCAAGACTTTGTAACTCTGCTCTCCTTTTAGAGAGGGGTGCCAAAGTAGAATGGTCATTGGCCTAGTGGAAGGTAAACTCCTTGAGGGCTGGGACTGTTTGGTTTTTAGCTTCCTATCCCCAGCACCTGGCACATAGTAGGTGCTTAATAAATGTTTGTTGAATTGAGGTCAGAGACCTGTTTGCTTCGATATTTCCTCCATGACCCAGAGGAAGACATGAATGACCTGCTTATCCATTGTCAGATGAGATAATGCCCAGAGACTCAATCAGGATCCAAAAACTGTCCCCTAAGACAGATCATTAGGCAAAAATCTGAGATAAAATTGAGTAGGCATAAGTGTAAAGTTCAATGCTTAGCTTCAGGTGAAAAAGGCCAGCTATTCCAGACCAGTCCCTCCCATAAGGGTTTCCTGCTTACTCCTAATGATACTTCCATGCAGACTTGGGGTCCCTTACCTTCTCCCTAAACTCTCTTTTCTCATGTAGAAACTACCAGAACTTTGAACCATCTTTTTTCCTCTCCAAGGCTAAGTCATCACAACTCCCTAAATGCTGCTATTGGTTCATGGGAATTGACCAGAACACGATACAAGGACCACTACTTCTCCAGTCTTCACCCAGAGTTGTCATCTGCCTCTACCTGACCCCAAAAATCATCTAGCCCTGCCCCTAAACATGGGATCAGCTCCAAGGAGCTGCACACAGATACCATTTCCTCATCTATAAAATGTGAATAATTCTTGTTCTCCTCTCACCTGGCAAATGCCCAACTGTCATCTATTTCAATTGCTTTTTGAGCCATGTTCTCACTCATTCATTCATTCAATGCCACCTTCACACTATACCACAAACACATCCAAGGACTAAATCTTGTCATCTAGACAAACTGGTCACCCTCATCCAGAAACTGACCACCCAGATGGTCCCCTTTCAGCCGAGGGTGACGATGAATCATTGTGGATGGGGCCAGGAAGGGTGCATCTTCCCATACAGTTTTCTGCCTTCTCTAGGGAGTCTCAACCTTCATACCTGGAAGCCTTACTATACTATGTGGTGGCCTAAGTCAGGATCCAAAAGCTAAGGTGACCTTAGGCTGCATTAATGGTATCAGGATGATGAAGGAAGGCCTGGGCTTGTTGTCCACTCTCTAGGTCATGTTCCTTTGGAGTATTGTGTTCGTTTCTGAACACCACATTTTATGAATGAGTTGATCAGTCAGCGAACAAATGAATGACTGAATGAAAAACCATTTATTATGCACTTACTATGTGCTCAGGTGAATGCTGGGAGTACAACTAGAAATGCAGGATTCCCTGCTCTCAGAGAATTTCCATTCCCATAGAAGAGCATTGGCAAGTTAGAAAATCACAGAAAATGAATCAATCCATCAGCATGCATTGGTTAAGTATTTGTTATGTGCCAAGCACTGTGCTAAATTCTGGGGATATAAAGAAGGGCGGGCGGAAACAGTTCCTTTGCTCGAGAAACTTATATTCCAGTAAGGGAGTCTGAAAAAAAGAACCACCATGTCATGGAAAGAGTCCTGGATGTGGAATCAGAGGCCTTGGGTTCAAATCCTAGCTGGGACACTCACTGTGTGATGTTAGGAGAGTCTCAATCCCTCTCTGGGCTTCTGTTTGCTCTTTGTCACTTTCTAACTCTAAGTCTCTGTTGTAATAGTGTCCTGAAGTCTTTGAAGGACTGTTTTGGAGAATGGGATCAGACTTACTCTATTTGGCTCCCAAAGGCAGAACTGGTAGAAATGGTTTGGAAATGATGTCCCTTTTGTCTCTGTATCCCCAGTACCAAGCATAGAGCCTGGCACACAGTCTGCCCTTAATAAATTGAAATTCAGTCCTCAGTTCAGTATAAGAAGGACCTTCTTAACCGTGAAAGTGAGTCAAAAATACAATATGGTATCTCAGGAGAGTGTGAGTTCCTTGTCCCTGGAAGTCTTGGGCAGAGTCTGGCTGGGTAAACACTTCTAACGAGGATTTTTTCTTCCATTACAAGTTGAGCCAAGGGGTCCAGAATTTCACAACTTGGTATATACATTTGTGAGATGGATACTCCATGGCTGAGGCTAGGACAAGAAACTATGTCAAATGAGTAGGGGAATGGGTGAAGACACCAAAAATTGTCTAGCCTGAAGAAGAGATTTGGGAGAGAGGGAAGGAGGGATGTGATAGCTGTCTTCAAGTAACCATTATTTGTCAAGAAAGCATCAGGGCAGGTGACGGCTCAGTTTGAACGTGGGGTTTAGGTTAAGGGTTAGGACCCAAACTAGGGCTGGGATGAAGAATTATTCTGAGCTGGAGCTGGGCTGGGCACTCTGTCTACGGCTGGAGTTAGGGTTTCCTTTATGTGCAGGGGAAGGAACAAATCTGAGACCATGATTAGGGCATATTTTGCATCCAGGGTTAAGGCTCAGGCTGAAGCTAAAATTAGGGTTCAGTTTGAAGCCGGGGTTAAAGCTCTGTTCATTCATATTCAGGGACCAAGTTCAGTCTGGGGACGGGATAAAAAATTAGCTTAAGTTCAAAGTCAAGGCTGGATGACTGTGGTTCAGTCCAATGTCACTATGGTGCACACTAAGCAGGTTCCATAGCAGTAATGTCCATGTTCTGGGTCTCAGTGCCTCTGTCCATGATAACTGGTCACCATAGGCTTCCAAGAGCTCATTCGGTTTCTTCCCTCACTGAGCTCCTGGGAGGTAACCTGAAGCCTGGAAGACACCTGGCCGCAGAGACCATCCATCCTTGGGGAGATGAGGTGGATGACAGTGAGACAGGGAGAATTTATTTCTGGTAGCATGGGGGAAAAATATTTCATGCCTGGGCAGTTTTCACAGCTGGCTTGCAAAGAGACAAAGCTGGATGGAAACAAGTGTATGTCTACACTTTGACCACCAGGTGGCAGTGAAGGTACTTCTGCTTTTAACTGCCTAGGTCAGCTCAGTGGCCAACCCTCCCCTAGGTCCCTAGGTATCGGTCAGAGCTCAGGCCTCCCCCTGAACGAGCTGCTGACCCTAACTTTTCCCTTTGTGTCTAGATACCACTCCGACCTGTGACACAGTCAAGAAAAGCTTCCATTTATCCCTGAAAACACAATGGCAAACTCAGATGTCAAAAGGAAGCCGTTCAAAGCCAGAAGGAAAGGGAATGAGCATTTATTAAGCACCTGCTGTGTGCCAGACAATGTTAAACACTTCAACAATATAACTTCATTTGATTCTCACAACTACCCTGGGAGGCAAAAGTTATTATCCCACTTTACAGTCGAGGGAACTGGGGCAGACAACAGTAAAGTGACTTGCCCAGGATCACACAGCTAGGAAGTATCTGAGGCTGGATTTGAACTCAGGTCTTCCTGACTACAAGCCTAGTGCTCTCTCCACAGGGTTTAATTGTTTCTTCCCCATTACAAAACTATAGATGAAATCAGAGAATAGTCATCCTTACTATTACTCTGATTTCCAATATTCTTTAATGTTTATAAAGCCCTTTTCCCTGTAACCACCCTGTAAGATAACTTGGACTTGGAGTCAAGCATGCATTTGGGGTAGTTTGGGGTGAGTCATTGAAACCTTTCAGGCTTTAGTTTCTTCATCTGTCAAATAAGCATGTTAGGGTCTTTCAAGCCCTATCCAGCTCTAACTCTAAGCTCCTAAAGAAGGCCTCCCCCAGACTAATGAAAACTGAAAGGAAAAGCCCCTGACTAGCCACCTTCCCCTGGAACACAGTGCTGGTTCCTGTGCCTAGACGTCCTTTCTCTGCCTCCCTACCAGAGCATCCTTTCTGCAGAGGGAAGGCAGACACAAGAGTGGACTTTAACAAACAAAGCATGTGTGTTTTGACCTCCCCAAAACCACTCTGTGAAAAAAAACAGACAATATTAAGGTCTGGTCACAGGTGAGCTGGGGGCCTCCCCTCCTTCAGCCCAACCATTTCTCCTGACCTACTGTTTTTGACCTTTTGTGAAGAGAACTGTAACCAAATGACCACTGCTATTGCCTCTACGGAAGGTGTGCCAATTGGCTGCCCAGACCTCTCAAACCCAAACTCCCTTTCTTGGCCTCCATTCCGTAAACATGCATGCATGTATGTATACACACACATAAGTACACATATATGAATTATAAGTATACAATATCAAATAATGCATTCTATACATATGCACATATAAAATCATATATAATATGGAACATAATTCTTAATTTCCACTCTATATGCATATTGGCCATATGTATATGAACATGTGTGATAGAGTACATATGAGCACAGGTGTGTATACCTATGAATGGGTGCACATGTGGGCACACACATGTGGGTGTATTGTGTGCATAGGTGTGTAGACATGTTTGTGTATGGACACACTGATGTAGATATAGATGGTCTTGTAGTCATAACAGCTGTCATTTGCATAGCCCTTCCTATGTAACGCACACCGGGCTAAGCGCTTCATGGTGATTATCTCCTTTGATCTTCACAACAACCCTGGCAGAGAGATGCCATTATTATCCCCATGATACAGGTAAGGAGGCAAACAGAGAGAGGTCCAGGGCTTTGCCCAGGGTCACACAGTTAATGAGTGTCGGAGATCGGATTTGAGCTTAGGCCTTCCATAAACAACATACGCACAGAATAAATACAAGGTACACAACATTTACAGAATGAATACAAGGAAATTTGTCAAAGGAGGACACTAACAGCTGGGAGAAATCAGGAACTCTATGGGGAAGTATTAGAAGCATTGTAATCATCATTTTAAGGCTAAGGAAACTGAGGCTCAAGTTAGGTGACTTACATCTGGGAAGTAATTGGACTGAAATTCAAATCCAGGTCTTTGGACCCCACCTGAATTCTATTCAATTTAACAAGCTTTTATTAAGCACCTATTATACCAGTTACTGTGCTGGACAGTGGGGATGTGGATGCATTGCTCTACGGGGCCATAAAACAAGCTAAGTCAATGCTGTTTATACAAAGCACTTAAGTCTGGGGGTATCAGGAAAGGCTTCCTGTAGGAGGTGTCCTGGAGGGCAGTTCCTGGACGGGCTGATGAGAGAGCAGGACCCTCTCCCTGGCGTTGCAATGACCCTCGTATAGGATACTCGTTTCCAAAAGAAAGATACTCCCTCTGCCCACCACGCAGGACGTGTGATCCATTTTCCTTGGTTTTCCAGTTTGAAATCCGGCAACTGAGGGCCCATCTGGCCCAACAGGACCTGGACCTGGTGGCTGAACGAGAAGCAGCCTTGCAAGCCCCTAACGTCCTCAGCCCGCAGCGCAGCGCCAGGTACAAGGTGGTGGACACAGGAGACTCGGATGACAATATCACAGAGCTGCGGCCACCTCACGGTGAGTCCTCCCAATCCCCTGGCCCAGAGAGCCCTGCGAAGCCAATGGAGACCTAGCAGTACTCCATTATCTGGCGGGTGGTGGGCCCCCACCTCCACGTTCCTATGCACAGACAAGGTCCCAGCATTCCCATCAGGGAAGGCCACTTTCTCATTTATGCATGAAGACTTTACTATTGGAACTGACTTCTCCCCTCCTTGGTGAGTTCTAGTATTCATGGTAATTATAATGATGCTTGGAAGACATGGAGAGTAGCTAGACAGCTAGCTGCAAATCCACAGAGACACAAGTCTGTGATATTTCATGGTATGAGAAGACACATACAGACAGAGTCATGGGTCAGACTTCTCTCAGCCATTAAAGAAACATGTCCTCACACAGAAACGGCATCATAGGCTCTCCATCAGAGAGATGGAGGCCCACCTTGTCAGAGGTCCAGAATCGACTCCAGAGGATTGAGGAGAGGTGAGAAGACCTGCTAAAGTGATGACTACAGCAGAATCACAGACTTTCAGAGTTGGAAGGGCCAGTCAGTCAGTAAGCATGTATTAAACACCTACTCTGTACTAGGCACTGTGCAGAGCTCTAGGTATACAAAGAAAAGCGAAACTATGGTCCCTGCCTCAAGGAATCCAAGGTCTAATGGGGGAGAAGATATGTAAATATGAGAAATATGCAGAGTAGATTGAAAGTCATCCTATAACAAGTCTCTGGCTCTGGGGGTGCTCAGGAAAAGCTTCCTCCCAAAGGTGGGATTGGAATGAGACTTAAAGGAAGCCAGGGAAACTAAAGGGGGTGGATGGAAGAAGTGCGTTCCAATATAGGGGACAGCCAATGGAAAAGTAAGGCATCCAGAAACAGAGCAAGGAAGTCCATGCCACTGAATCAGTAAGTGGGGAGCACTGGGTTACTGGGTAAGAAAACTGGAAAGGGAAGAAGGGGCTAGTCTGTGAGAGGCATTAAATACCAGAGGGTTTTCTATTTGATCTTTGGAAGTAATAGGGAGCCACAGAGGTAACTGAGGAGACAGTGACATGCTCAGTCCCATGCATTGGCAGCTCTGTGGAAGATTTCTCTAAGTTCTGGGGCCATCCCTCATTTACTGATTCTCTATTTATCCTGTAAAAGAGCTTTTCTGGACATATTTCTTGCTTGCTCTCTCCCTGCTTGTGAGCTCCTGGAAGGTAGGTGTTGTCTTTGGTCTTTCTTTGTGTTCCCACTACTTAGAAGTGCATAGCATCTCTTAGAAGTGATTACTTAGTAAATGTTTGATGGTTGACTGGAGGATGGATTGGAGTGGAGAGAAATTCAAGGGAAGGAGAACAATTAGAAGGTAAATATGGTGAAGGGAGAAATGATGAGAATTAGCAATGGATTGGATGGAGGGAGGGGAAAGTGAGAATTGAGAGTGAACCTGAGATTGCCAGCCTAGGTTGCTGGGAGGTTATGATCTGAGAAGTCAAAGTCCACGTGAGTAATGATAAAGTCCAGGATGATGGGAAAGGATTCTTTAGAATTGTAGAAATGGCCCTTTCTCTCCATATAGAAGCATTCATATACTCTGTTAAGCAGACTTGAATCCCTCCACCTTTCCCCCTGCTTCCAAAGCACCTCCAAATCTAACACTCCTCCTGGCCTTGCTTCTCCCCTCGGTGGCTGGCCTATGTGCTGTTGCCCAGCTCCAGCTGCCAAGTGAGCCACCCTCATCCCCCATCTTACATTTCCTCATCCCATATCCATGCAGAAGGCATGTTTCCAGTTTTGAGTGTATCTGTCAACTCTTTCATAACCAAGGGCCAGAGTCACTGAGAGCACAGACAAAATAAATGGCCCGAGGAAGCATGCACAGCAGCTCCCATCGCTGACTCCCTCGCTACCCATTGCTGACTAACTGCTCAGCTCCAAGGCTGCTTCAAAGGTCTTTTAGATTTTTATTTTCTGTGCTGTTTCCAAATCACCATTAACTATAATCAACAAGGAAACTTGGCTTTGTAGGAAAGAGATAATGAGGAACTACAGGTTGTTTGATGGTAGCACCCCTAGGTAGAATTTTTGCTTCCAAAGAAAGGTGAGGAGGTTGGTAGAGTATGTGCCAGCAGATATCTATAGTAGGGTTGTGAACCATGGTGATGGGCAGCAGAGTCACCAGGCTTTGTCTCTTGGTGCCCACATGGAGATATCAAGGCCTGAAGACCACTTCCAGATGATGCCCCTCAACCCTTCCTTCTTTTTATTTCTGTCTTATCCCACTATTGCACCTGGGCACCAGCATCCAACTGGAGTAGACTGCATGAACTAAAGAACCACCCCCAGGATCATCACTGGGATCAGTGGTGATGTGTACTCGCCTCAGGCTTTCCCAGAGTTGCCCAGCACCCCAAAATTTGCCCAAAATGCTAGAATACCCAGTGACAGCTCTGGAGATAAGGCAAGGAACAGGACAGAACAGAGCGATATGGTGGGAATAGCAGGAACCTTGGAGCTAGGAGACCTGGGTTCAAGACCTGGTCCTCCAACCGACTGCATGACCTTGGACAGCTTTCTTGCTCTCCATTTCCTCTCCTATAAAAATGAGAATTAAATGAAATCCTATAGGTAACAAAGTATCTTGCATGCCTCCTAGCACTGTATTAAATGTAAGCCAGGAGAAAACTGGACCTGACAAGTCCCCTTCCAGCTCTGATATCCTCCATCCTGAGGTGAGGCCAGTTTGAACCATGCTATGGTTAAAACAGATCCCTACTTGCCCAGCTCCTGCTGCTCTGGAGAGCCTGATAGAGGATCTGATGAGGCCAGAAAGCCTCTTTGTCATCTGGGGATGGTGACAGTACAGCACTTCTCAGCATCCAAAGGGAGTGGAAATGTCAAGACCTGAACAGAAACTCTCCGGACCATTGCCAGGCCCTCCCTGAAGAGAGAAGGGAAGCTCCCCTCACCCGCAGCTGCCGACTAGGTCCCAAGCTGACAAACGCTGACTGGTTTCTGTTCAGACTTGCTCCAGCCCAACTCCTTTAAATCATCTTTAAAACCCAGGGCTGCAAAGTCCCAGGCTTCGGGGACTGCCAAGTTCACAGTGCCCCTGTGTAGGCATTAATACTTCCCTCCCAAATTTATTAGTCTTGAAGCTCACCCATAATGAATGAATTACAGTCCCCAGCGGGCGTAGCCACGTCAGCCCGTATATCATCCCAGTCCTTGGAGTCCCGTTCCACCACACCGACGCTTCAAAATTGCCAGAGTCACTCTGATGGGGGCCTTGTCCATCTGTCTCCCCCTGCCACCGCTGAAGTTCCCTGGGCTAGTAGTGACTTTGTTACCTCCTGGAGAGGAAAGCGTCCAGGTGAGGTACCAATTGTCAGGGGAGGAAAAGTAAGGCTCCCCCCCCCAGTCACCAGCCCCTCTACCAGAGCTGTGAAGCATAGGAGCAGAAGGGATGACAGACAGTGTGCAAGCTACGAGCTTCTCTCATTTTACAGGGGAGGAAACTGAGGCCCAGAGAGAAAAAAAGTGATTCTACCAAGAGATTTTACAAGTAGGACCTTAAGATCCTTACGGGTAGAGACTGTCTCTCTTTTGCATTTGTATTCCCAGTACTTAGTATAGTACCTGGTATATAGAAGGCATTTAATAAATGCTTTTTCATTAATTAAGTCATTCAGTCAAATGCAAGAAGCAAGGAAATGGGAATCATGCTGAATTTGAAGTCAGAGAACATGGGTTCAAATCGTGATTCAGCTACGTCCTTTTGGGCTTGACTGAATTCCTCTGAGTCTTCAGTTCCCTTGTCTATAAAATGAAAGCACTGGAGCAAATGAGCTGGAAGTTACCTTCCGAGTCTAAATCTGATGATCCTAAGTAGCCAAGCTAGAATTTGAACCCGGCTCTTCAGACCCCAAATCCCATGCTCTTTATACCAGAGCAGGCTGCCTCTAGCTCAGACATCCAATGGTTCTGTGTCCTCTCAATCCTTTGGGCATTTTTCTTTTCGCTGCTGAGCTGGGAGTCAGCATCCCTGGGTTCCCTCCCAGGCTCTGTCACTGACTCATGCCACCTGCCCTCACCTGCCTCCCCTCCCTGATGCCGCAACCATGGGCAAGTCAGGCTGCCTTCCCCAGAGGGCAAAACCTCTATAATGTAGGCTGTCAACTCTCCACTTGACTAGGGCTTTGGAAGGATTAATGAGGTCATGGTTGCAAAGAGCTCTGGGTGCTGAGGAAGGAAAGTATCGGAAAAGTGGAAAGGAACAGAGCCTCAGGCACTCTGGGCAGCCATCCTGCCCACTGCTAAAAGCCCCAGTGGCCTGGAGGCTTTGAATTTCACTTTCCAAGTTGGATACAAGGCAATAAACATTTATTAAGCTCTCACTGTATGCAAGGACTGTGCTAAGTATTGGAGATACAAATGCAAACAAAAAGAAACACAAGCCCTGCTCCCAAGGAGCTTATATTCTGGTAGAGGATGACAACCCATAAAAGAGAATTGGAGAAGGGGTGCAGAGAAGTAAGAAGTCCTTCCAAGTGTATGGTAGCTAAGTTTGGAGGCAGAAGCACAGTCAGGGATAGCATAAGGCATCCAGACCTGGGCCCCTGCCCAAAATGAAGACCCCAAAATAAACTCACCAGTGGGAACAATTAGTGCCCTTGGCTGCCTTGCTACCTGTATGACCTGGAGTAAGTCAATTTACCCCTTTTGTTAGAAGTGTCCACTTCTAACAAATATGGGGATGAGGGGCAATTGAACTAGATGACTTCTGAGGTCTCATATCTCTAAATCTATGATCCGATGGCCCCAGTATGGTCAGGGAGGGAAGATTTACCTTTTCTCAGAAGACCTAAATTCAAATCTCAGCCCTGACGTTCTTCTGACTAGGTAATGTCAAAGGTCCCTTCAAACTCTAAATCCTGGGATTCCATGACCCACAATTCCATGTTGGGTATCTATGTGGCATAAAGAAGGAGTATCGGACTTGGAAGCAGAAAAACTCAAGTTCAAGTCCTGCCTTAGACACCAACTGTGTGATCCTGGGAAAGTCACTTAAGCTCCATTCACCTCTGTTTCCCCACCTGTAAACTGGGTTAATATTGTATCTTTCTCCCAAGGTTGTGAGGATCACATGCAGTCATTTCGGTAACAGCATGTTGTAACCCTCAAAGTGCCCTATAAATGCTAGCTGCTAGTATCATGATCCAAGCATGTCCATTGAGAAGCTAAATTGTACAGTGTGGAGAGTGCTCATTGTTGGGTTTGGGCTCTGGAAGGCAGTGTTGGAGGCTAGGTGACCTTGGCCGAGTCTCAAAACCTCAGTTTGAAACTCTGTAAGAGGGGGAGAAGAGTGATCATATTTGCCTATCAGAGCAATTGTGGGGGTGTAAATCATTAAAAAAATGTAAGCCCTTATTACCCATAAAATGAGGTGATGGGAGTGGACCAGATGTTCCCCATCCCCTAGACTGAGTCAAGGTTTGAAGAAAGCTCTGAATTTTTAGAGGCAGAGGGGTGGAGGGAGTGCATTCCAGGCATGGGAAGAGCCTGTGCAGAGTCACAAATGTTGTGTGTGAGCAACAGCAAGAAAGTCAATTTTTCTGGGTTGTACCCATATGGAGGGTATATAGGAATAAGTCTGAAGATAAGGGAAGTAGCCAGCTTGGCTGGACAAGAGAAGGCATGAAGGAGAGTGGTCAGTTGGAACCAATATGTGAAGGACTTCAAATGCCAAATAAAAGAGGGTAAAGGCTCAAGGGATCCCTTTTCATCCAAAAGAGATTCTTGGAGATGAAAAAGTCCTTGAAGCTCCCAAGAAATGACTCTCTAAGAGTGAATGTTCAGGCCCCATGATAAGCAATATTTGGAGCCAGGGATTGTCCTCACATCACAGTGCTTCCTCTGCTGCCTACTCACTGAACATCCCTAGGAGGGTACATTGCCAAGGAGACTGAACTTTGAGCTAATTCCCAGTCACCATCACCAGGAGATTCCAGGGCAACCCATTCCATTGAGGTACAGTCCTTTTTAAAATAATCCCAGGGCACGTTTTCCCTTTTACTCAGGCAAATTGGCCTGGCCCCATCAGAGCCTGTTAGAAGAATAGTTCCCTTGTCTGGAAAAACCAACTGGACAGCAGAGAGGAGCCGTTAAAGTCAGGAAGGACAGAGCAGAAATAAAAGTGGTAAGGCTGGAGGCGCAGAAGGATGCTTGGAACCACTTACAGCCCCTTCCTCCTTTTCTAAACACTGTCGTAAAAATGTGCACAAATGCTATTCCAGGCTGGCCTGTTAGCAGCTGCAACACTGGAACCATTGAGAAGATGCTCACAGCCCAACCTTGACAGAAGTTGGACTGGGGGAAGACAGGCAAGAAGAGGAATCAGCATGCTCTGACTGGGCTGGCATTTATGGAAGCTCCAAATTTACTGTTTTTCCCTTGGCCCAGAGATCAAAATTACATGATGAGTTCACCGGAGGGAAGGGGTTTTTCTCTAAATGACTTTTTATTCCTAAGTTGGGGCGGTCTTCTCTTGCATGTCTACATTCCATGGAAGGACCAGCAAGGAAGGTCCGGGGCCAGGCTTTGAGGGTGCTGATCTTTTGGCCAGAATGTCAGTCATTTGGCCATTTCAGTTTCTAGGAGAAAATCCCAGATGAATTTTCCAGCTTCTTACACAACCCTTCTTCCCTGAGGTGATAACATTTGGGGAGGCACATGGACCTGTAATTTATTGTATTCCAAAGAATTCAAAATTAGCATCTTGCAGAGGGCAGAGATAAATGGTGGGTGTAGCAGATTGCAACATGGAACCAATGAGAAACAATAAAAGCGAACTAAAGGCAAGAACAACAAAGAAATGTACCTTTCACAAAAGATATGGTCTGGTGACATGGCAAGATGGGAGAATGGCTGGTGGACAATTCAGATGCTCCACTGGGATACTCATGATATCAAGAGAAATTAAGGAAGGCCATGCTGGGTGGACCCCCACCCTTAACCCTTGCATGATAAACTTGCAGGAGACCAGGAGTCATATAAAATGGCAGGGATACATGGATGGCTCTCTGCACCACTGGAGGGAATTCTACCTCAGTGAAATCACAGATCCATTGGAATATTTACATAGTGAGAGAACTCCCCTTGTGGAAACTCCTTTCCCCAACGGAGGTCAGCAGCTTATCTCTATAATCGAGAGCTACCTGGGATGCTAAAGTTTTTGGGTGACTCACCCACGGTCAGTAATTATATGCAATGGTATGACTTAAAACCAGCTCTTATAGACTCCAAAGCCAGCCCTCTGACAGCTGCACTAGACTACCTCAAAACATAATATTGACAGCAAATCTCCTACTCTTAGAACACTTTGTTGAGTCCTGGGAAAGATAAAAAGATCAGTTAAAACATGGCCCTGTTCTCATGGAACTTATAGTCTAATAAGAGTATAAGATACCAACACGTAGAACTAGAAGTGAGAATTTTGACCACTTCCTTGGGAAGATGATGAGAACACTGTCCACCATCTCGTATTAACATAGACTGAAGAACTTGGGCTGTTTAACTCAGAGAGAAGACTGAGGAGAAACTAGATTCATTCTACTTGGTCTGAGAGGCAGAACTATGTTGCATAAGTGGAGTTGCCAGATGGAGTTTGACTTAAGAGGAATATTCCTAAAACATAAAAGCTGTCCCTAGGGGGAAGAGGCTGCCTCTGAGGTAGTGAGCTCCTTGTCGCTGGAGGTCTTCAAGCAAAGGATGGATTGGTGTGACAAAGGAATTCCTGTTCAGGTACAAGCCAATCTACATTCTTTCCAACTTTAATGTGCTGATATGATTTTTAGAATGCATAATATTGTGGTGAGTGTATTAGAACTTTACAAAAGAAAGGACGATGTGAGGATTCATTACAAATTAATTTCAGGGAAGGTTTCATAGAGGGAGAGGCATTTGAATTGGCTTTTAACAGTGAGGGAGGAATTCAGCAAGTCAAAATGGGACAGGTCAACATTCCAGGTACAGGAAACCCAGCACCTGATCTTTAACCCTCAAGGCCCATAGTCTGAGACCCCTCAGCTCGGCAGGTTAAGGAACAGAACAGCGAGATGAGACTGTAGGTCAATTTCAGTCCTGTCATCATTTGATGTTCAGCAATTTTTCAATAGTGTCCCACCTTTCATGGGGTTTTCTTGGCAAAGATACTGGAGTGGTTTGCCACTTTCTTCTCCAGTTCATTCTACAGATGAGGAAACTGAGGCAAACAGGGTGAAGTGACTTGCCCAGGGTCACTCAGCTAGCATCTGAGGTCATATTTGAACTCATGCCTACAAAGTCATTCTCTCACAGGCTTAAATGCAAGGGGGCTCATCCACCGGGTAAGCATTTTGTTTTCAATCATAGCAATTCATGACACTATAAACTTAAGTTATGGAGAAGGTGCCAAACATACTTTTAGAAGCAGCATCCACACCTCCCTCATCACTAAGTCAGCCTCAGGTTGGGAGCTGAGGGAATGGCAGGGCTTTGTTCGAATCCCAAAGGAAATGCTCTTCTCTCTATGTTCCTTTCACCAAAACTGTCCCTAGCGATATTTGCAGCAGAGGCAAACACCTCAAATCAGACAAGCTTTGCAGTGGGAAAAGAACTTCTATGTTATTACGAACATCTGTTGTTTCTACATTTCCAAGACTACAAGAGCTCCCTATATGAGGCAACATGGGCCAACATCCCCACCACCTCACCCTGGTTACACCTCTGCTCATTTGCCTGTAATCATGCCTATCCTAAAGTAGGAACGGGTCCGCATTCCCATTTGCCAGAGAATGCTGAGACCTAAAGGGGATGCTTCCCAGCTGACTTGGTCCTGCCCACACATTTGAGCCTCCAAAGCTGGACAGAAGGGATCTGTACCATCCACTCTCCATGTCCCCCATCACCTCAACCTAGTCTGTGTTCCCTTCCACTAGGGTTTGTCTACCTTCTCTGCTGCTGGCATCACTTAGATTTCCTCTCCCTAATCCCAAGGGGGACCAGCTATGCCTCCCTTCCCAACATGCCCAGGCAGATGCCCCAAGCTGTGATGGGGAGAGGGCATTTAGAGCATGAATTATGGATGGGCTCAAAGAAGTGTATTTTGCCATCAGCCCCCGGCAAAAGCATTGTTGTGCAGGTCCAGGAGTATGCCCCGAGGCGACTCACCAGGCCCCCTTTAAACTCAGACATTAGCGAAAGACACACCTCTGACTGGAGGCATTTAAGGATCAACAGGGGCCAAAAAAGCTTTTTAAGAGCCAATAGGGTGCGGAAGACAGGCATGTTGCCTGGGGGGGCTCGGTGGTTTGGATCTTGTCATGTGGGGAGAGCACTCCTCAGAAAACATCTGTTCCTTTCACCTGCAAACCACCAAGGGCCCCCAGAGTCAGGCCCTGGGCTGGGGGGAGGGGGGCATCCTCTGGCTCCAAAGGATGAGCTCAGTCTTTCTGAAGCCTCCCCTCCCCCCAGAGCACTTAGAGAAAGGAGGCTTTTAAGCTTCAGCTAGATACCAGGCTGGACAGAGGCTCACTCTCAGAGGAGCTGACCACATGCCCAGGCTTTCAGCAGGTCCACCAAAGCCACGCGACTACCCTCAACCCCACTCCCCCTTCAAGGCCATGACCGCTACCCCCAGTCCATGCTGCCAAGAGAAGGGGGTCGGGACCCTTTCCATTTAATTCCATGAATTCAACTCCTGGCTGGTCCATTGCTTTACTAAGATCCTTGGTAGGTCACCCCCTCAAGGAACCCCTTTTCACTTACCTGTAAAATGCAGGCAGAATACATGATTGTTGACATTGCTGAAGTTCGTTTACTTTCCAAGAAAGGGATTGTTAGTTAACCCATTTGTTCCTTTAGGAATCTGAAAAAACCTATGCCTTGAAATGCCTGGGGAAAAAAAAATTTAAAGGAAACAGTTTTTCAACGAAATGCAGCTATTTAAAATAAAATAAAGAAATGCATTTATTTTTTTTTTAAAGGAAGGTTTTTTTTACATAGATCCCAGGTTAAGAAACTCCAAAGTCTTTGCTGAATGTCCCCCATGCCCTTCCCTGGGCTGGATGCTGTGGGAGAAACAAGGGACGAAGCAAATAAAGTCCCTGCTCTTGGGCTGGGTAGTGGAATTAGAGGCAAGGTTCCCACCCTAGACAATGAGAATACAAGAAGACAAAGGCACAATAAGTCACTTGAATATTACTATGAATTGTGCAATGTCTGGCATACTTAGTACCCTGGGGAAACAGGTCAGGGAGAGAGCAATGTTGGGCTAGGAAAGTTTTTTGGTGGAGATGAGTCTAGAGCTAGAGGATGAGAGAATAGTGGCATGGGCAAGGCTGTGCTGGAGCCAGCTGGTACTGCTTTAGGAGAGTTGGTTGTTAAATTTTCAAGGTGGGCATTTACAGCTCAGAAATCAACAAGTGCTATAAATCAGGGCTCAATGTATTGTCTTGTTGATTCTCTAGCCTTGAGAAAGTGATGGAGAAAATGTCATTACAGATTACATTTTAGAGTATGTCCTGTTACTTTTATTCTTCGGAGAGATGAGCATACCACTGGATGTCAGGGTCCCATGATGCTGAGTATGAGGTAACTCAGGCAAATGAGAGCATCAGGAAGGGGCATAAAAGATGTATGGATGTGTAGTTATAAGTATAGGGATATATGTGTATGTGTATGTGTGTGTGTGTAGATATATGTTGGGCTGTATAATAAGACTTGGACAAGGCCAATTGCCTTTGAACATCTTGTTTCTCTACAGCATATGTTTTCATAGTTCATAGGCTTTATTTCTGAAAGAGCGCTTAATTCGACACCTTTATTATAGGGATAAGGAAATAAATATTGTATTATATATATGTGTGTGTGTATATCTGTATGTGTGTATATACATACATACATATATATATTATATATATATATATACAGAGAGAGAGAGAGAGAGAGAGAGAGAGAGAGAGAGTCCTTTTCAGGCATGTCTGACTCTTTGTGATGCTATATGGGCTTTACATGGCAGAGATACTGAAGTCATCGGCCATTTCCTTCTCCAGCTCATCTTACAGAGGAGAAAACTGAGGCAAACAGGGTTAAGTGACCTGGCCAGGGTCACACAACTGTGTGAAAACAGATTTGAACTCAGGATTCCTGACTTCAGGCCCAGTGCTCCATTTACTGTGCCACTTAGCTGCCCACCATACATATATAGAGGCATATGTTTTATATCTACTTATTGGCGTGCACATTGTTTTCCTCAATAAAATGCAAGTCTATTGAGTCAGGGACTAGTTTCATTTTGTTTTTGTGTCTCCAGCATCTCGCACGTAGTAGGGCCTTAATAAATGCTTGCCAAACAAATGAATGAGTGAGCGCCTAGCAGCTGTAAATATTCAGGAAAACTCAGCAGTCTCCCTCTCTGTCTCTCCCAGAGGCCATGGTGAAGGATGACATGAAAAGCTACATCAGCCAGTACCACCATGAGCCCAGCAGTGGTAAGTCTCCTTTCCTAAGCTCTGACTATCCAAATGTGCCTGGAAACATGAGGCAGATGTAATTAATTCTGTATAGATCACTTCTGGCACCTCCATCCTTCTCCTCTCCTGTATGTTCCAAGGGGAAGGCCCCACCTCTCTACCTGGTGGCAGTGGCCTTCAGTGGCAAAGTACTCAAGAGAAAAGAAGTAGCCACTGGAGAGTCTGACCTCTGGGATGGTGTAGATGTATGTTTCTCCATGGCAGGTGTTTTCATAGATCCATGGGATTTGGATCTGGAAGAGATTGTAGGGGGTGGGGAACCCATCTCATTGCAATCTCTCTTCAAGGATAGCCTGTTACTTTTTTCCCTCCTGAACATCTAATTCATTTTTTTAATTGATCCATGAATTCAGTCTCTGTGTGACTTATATGTGAGTTCCTAACTCTCCTGAGGGTCCCATGATAGAAATACAAACACAGCCCTTGAGTTTGTGTGAAAATAAGCCCAGGAGTGATGGGGAGCATGGCCTCAAAGGGAATACTACCTGAGAGGAAGGAAGAGATGACAGGGAAGAAGAAAGAGGAGGTCACTCCTGGTCACAATGGGGAAACTCCAGACCCGAAGCCAACACTCACCTTGACCTTTACCTTATTCTGAATCCTGCTCACACTTTCATGGGTTGGTTATTTCGACCAGCACAGAACCTCTGGAGATGGGAGGCTTGGGAGGACAGTGAAGAGTCGGGAACAACGGCTAATCTGATTTTTAAAGGACAAATAGGTAACTGATAATAATATTCTGAAGGTGACCTTGAATAGCATGTAATCTCTGAATAATAGTCACCAACAGGCAACCAGACCTCTCTCCCTCCCTCATACTCTTCCTCTCTCTCCTTTCTTCTCTTTCTTCATCTTGCTTTTCTCACTTTCTCCATTCCCACTTTCCTTGAAGCTCCCACCATTTTTTAGAATATAAAACTGAAATTTTTTTAAATAGGGTTTGTGCTTTTAGAATAAAGTTTTGCTTCCTCAATTTTATTCTTAATTTTAAAGGCAGGTAAGTTAAAGATCTGTTTCCATAGGAATAAGTATAAGATAGGTGGATAGATAGATGGATGGATGGATGGAAGGATGGATGCATGGATGCATGGACTGACGGATAGGATGGACAGAGAGAGAGAGAGAGAGAGAGAGAATTTTTTTATATTAATGTGCCACCCTTAGTTGCTTTTTTTCATGATTGGGGATCCTGGATAGAAAGGAGAATCCTGACCCAGAAATAGTTATTGCATTTCCTATTCACTTGAATACTTGGGAAAGCAAGGTCACCTAGTTGATAAAGTCCCATCTCTGTGACCCCAACAGTTGACAATGATCAGACACATTCAACAGAACAGGAATTTCTCTTTCCCAGGCTCTGAGCACCTAATTTTCAGTCCAGAATCTCTGAGCTCCAAGGGCTCTCAAAGGCTCTCTCTCTAGTTAAACCCATACCCAACCAAGAATACACTACAACATTTGAAAGGAGTGCTTACCAAATCCCCACTCACACATCTCCACTAATGTGGAATTCTCTGTCTCCCAAGGTCACCTGTTCCACTTTGAATCAGCTCTTATTGTCAGGAATTCTTTTCTTGTGGCCAAAATCTGCCTCTCCTATCCATTCTCTGAAGTTCTGGTTCCTGGAAACAAGCAGAACAGTCCTGCTTGTCCATGACAGCCCCTCAAATCCTTGAAGAAGGCTATTCTGTGTGTGTGTGTGTGTATGTGTGTCCTACTCAACTATTCCAAAAGCCTTCTTTTCTCCAGCGTGGACAGTCCTAATGCCTTCAACTGACCCCTCCATGTCAGGATCTCTCAGCCTTGTCACCTTCCTCTAGACATGATCCCATTTTGTCAATATCTTTTCTGAAAGATGGTTCCCAGGACTGAACTCAGTGCTCCATGAGGTCTGACCAGAGCAAAGGAAATTGGTCACTGTTAATGAGGTCAAAAGAAAGTTGGATCTGGAGCTGGAGGTCCAGTCCAAAATGTCTAATGGACAGCAGCTCTGGAGAGAAAATGAGACTGGAAATACATCATCTGAATCAATAAACCCCCAGGAGTCAATAAGGTCACCAAATGGAAAAGGGAGAGAAAGAGGGAGAGAGCACACCCAGGGTTGAACCTTGACATCTGATACCCCTTAGGAATGATGAGCCAAGGTAGGAGACTGACAAAGGAGCAGTCAGACAGGTAGAAGGAGAAACAAGAAAGCCCCAGCCCTGGAATCAGGAGGACCTCAGTTGAAATCTGGCCTCAGACACTCACTAGCTGTGTGACCTTGGACAAGTCACTTAACCTTGATTGATTTCCCCCTGCCTTCCTCTCCCCCAAAAAAAGAGAGGAGAGAGAAGTGTTATAAAAGCCCAGAGAAAGGAGCCCATCCAGGAGGAGAGGGTGGTCAGCATAGGCAAGTGCTGCATAGGGGTCAAAGCGAATGAGGACTGAGAAAAGGCCTTTAGATTTGTCTGTGAAGGGATCTTTGGGAAGTTTGGAGAGAGTAGTTTGGGTGGAATGATGGCGTGAAAACCTCCAAAACCTTCAGAGAGAGGAGAGGAAATTAAAGCAACTGATGACTTTCCCAAGTAGTTCATCCAAGAAGAGAAGGAGAGAGAGCAGAGAATAAATATGTTGAGGGGATCAGAGGATGTAGGCAGGGTTTTTAAAGGTTAGAGAGAAGTGGGGGCATTTACAGGCATCGGTAAAACGTCCCTCACCATCACCTCACCTCATGGCCTGGATCATTTTGTGAGCCCAGGTCCATCATGCTTTTCCCAAACAGAACCAGAAAGAGATCAGAAAATGTCCAATTGAGGTAATCAGCCTAAATCTAATTAACAGTCTCTCCTCTCTGCTCTTTGTCAGGCCATGTGATGTGAGGTGGGGAGCAGCCCTGCATTCCGGGGTTTCCCTCACCTTGCCCCCAACACAACCAGACCAGGCTAACTTTGGCCATCTCCACACTCTCCCTCCCCTACCATTCACAACAAACTGACTCACATTTACATGACTGTCCTTCCCACCCTCCTACCACTCTCAAACCACACTCAGACTCATAAACTTCCAAGCACTCAACACAAAAGCTAACTCTCCATTAACAACTTCCAAGCACTCAACACAAAAGCTAACTCTCCATTAACACTCACCCCTCCCTCCTCCACGCCCATGTCTCTCCAGGTTCCAGTCTCTGCATCAACTCCTTGATGATGCCCTTACATAGGCCAGGAGAATAAGCAGGCAGCCATGCCCATGGTCTCAGGCACATGCTCTCTTTCTTTGCTTCCCAACTTTTGACATGTAATGAGTTTAAAGTCCATTAAGAACCACTCCAAAAAATACATTCTCTTCATGGAAACTGTTGTCTCTCAGTCAGTCGGTCAACAAGCATTTATTAAACGCTTACACTATGCCTGGCATTTGTGCCAGGCACTAGGGATATAATCTCAAAAGGCAAAAATTCAATTCCTTTGCTCAAGGACTCACATTCTAATGGGGGAGAAAAATCTGCAGATATCTACATACAAGAAACATGCAATGTAAATGGAAAGGAGGTGAAGAGGGCAGGTCCTGGCAGTAAGAGGGGTGGGTAGTAGAGGCAGGGAATCAAGAGAGGCTTCTTGAAGACAGTGAAATTTGAACTGTCTTAAAGGTGGTCAGGGAAGCCAGGAGGCAAAAGTGAGGAGGAAGGAGAGCATTCAGCCAGGCAGTCACAGAATTGAGAGATGAGATGTCATGAGTGAATTACAGTGAGAAGACTAGTGTCCATGTATCCCAGACTAAGCAGACTGAGAAGGCAGGAAGGGGCCAGGGGCTGAAGGACTTTAAAAGCCCAATGGAAGGTTTTAGAATTGATCCTGGAGGGATAGGGAGTCACTGGAGTTTATTGAGTGGGGGCCTGGGGAGATGCATTGTTGGACCCTCTTAATTCCAACTTTTCTCATTTGCCTACAGACAGTGGGGTTCCTGAGCCGGCCATCTGTGTCATCACCACAGCCGCCATTGATATCCACCATCCTGATACCTCCTCGGATCGATTCACGGTGGACATGCCCCTGAAGCTGGGTAGCAATGGTACGTGTCCCAGCATCACATCCGGGAGCATGTCCTGCTCCATGGGCAGTTCAGTCACATGGGCCCAGAGTGACAGCAGTCAGACCTTGGGCTCCTCAACAGACTTCAGCACTACCCGGGATGAATCGTCTGAGCTCTGCCCTTTGGAACAGGTGGGGAACTTGCCCCTGGTGAAGCCCTCCCAGCCCCAGGGCAACAGCACTGTGGTCCAGGAACTACTGTCCTCCTTCTCGGAGGATTCCTGCTTAGCACAGAAAGGCTTGGACCTAGTAAATCTCAGAAAGCCTAGCCCAGCCAGTTCAGCCCTGACCAGCCCAGAGGTGGAACACAGGGTTAAGATGTACAATGAGAAGAATCAAGAAGGCTTCACTGTCTTTCAGATCAAGCCAGTCATCCATGTTCAGCCCAACCCCGCCATGTTTGAGGATAAGTACAAGTCTTTGGAATCCAAAGATCAGAAGTTGAACCAGATCCCAGAGTCCTGATGTGCTTTAAAGTAGGGTTAGGGGAGGCAGGTGTGGGTAGTGGGGAGGGATTGGAGAAAAAAGGGAGGGGGGAGGATGGGAGACAATCATCTCACAGCTTTACGGGGACCATTACCAGCCAGAAGCAGGGCCTTGCTCCTTGAGTAACGTGAGAATAAGCCCACTCTTCCTTCAGACGCATGTGTCCTGAGAGCCAGCACAAATCCATTCTGTTCCTATTTCCAAAGGTCCGTCTGCTAGCCCTTTGGCAAAGCCACTGCACTCTCCAGTGACTTCACAAGATGTACAGATTCTTCAGAATTCATTCTGGGCCTGGGAGGCAGGAAGGGTGGACTTTGCCGGGAATGGGGGTGGCAAGATGATGGCGGTTGTTTTTTTAAAAGTCATTTTTACAAAGACTGTTGGCCCTTATACCAGGGTCTGGCTTAAGCCAGGGAGAGGACAGCAGAGGGTCAAATTCTCTTTCTCTGATTTCTTACATTTCCTTTGTACACAACAGCTCTAAACCCCTTTGTACCAATATTGTGGCTGGTTTTTATTTATTTTATTTCTGTTTATTTTTTACCCCAAAAGCCCTTTTCAGAGAATCTTCTGGAAGGTCAAGACAGGAAGAAATGGTATCTGAGACTGTTTTGGCTTCCAATCTCATATTTCATATTTCTCATGTTTCAATCTCATGTTTTTATCATCAGGATCTTTGGATATTCAGAAAACAAATCTAGTTTTTGTCTTGGGACAACTCAGTAAAGTCTAAGAGTGTGGAAATGGGGAAGGAGCTTTAATTATATTAATTTTTTTAAGCCTAGCTAAATTTACAAAGATATTGGGGGGTTCAAAGGGGGAAGGGGAAAGAGTCTTTCAGCCTTGAGGTCCAGATCAAGTTTACAGAGGTGCCCAAGCTTTTATTTCATTTTTTAAATATTCATATTTATTTATAATACATAATATAAATATAGTTATATATTTATATATAACTATATTTATTTTATTTATAATATATTTATTTTGTTTATTTGTTTTATTACTATGTTTCAGATAGTGACAAACCTTAATCTAGGGTATGGTGCTGCGAGCTCTGTGCATCCTTCCTCATTGGAGTTAGCAAAGATAATTTTAGTTAAAGAGGTGTGCCTGTGTCTGAACTCAAGGTGAGTTCCCTCACATCACCTTACTACCTAGGCCGTAGCAACCTATCCAGTGCCCTGGTTGGAGAGTTTTAGACTGCTTGCCCCAGGTACAAAATTATCTATTTAAGGCTCTATGTGGTGAGGTTACTCCTTCCACAGTGAAGTCTTTCAGTCCACTACCCCCTAGTGTCATGCTGTGGTGTCCAACTGGTGTACCCAGAGTTCCCAGTCTTACCAGCTGAAAAATCTGATCTCCTGACCCTCTCTCTTCTCTAGAGGACAACAACTGGCCAGATCATCTGTGCTAACTTCAGAGGGGCTAGGATTTTATTTATTAATGTGGGTGCTCCCTCCCTTCACTCATGAGACAGAGCCAGCCTTCCAGCCTGGGCTGGGAAAAACAGCATGGATGGGTACATAGTTCATCAGTGTTAAACACCTACTGTGTTCCTGGCACTGTGCCAAACTCTGGGAATGCAAAAAAAGGCAGAATCCCTTCTGTCACAGTGTGACAGAGAAGACCCGTAAACAACTATGTACAAACACGACATTTTTTGACTATTGTCGTTCGGTCGTTTTTCAGTCATGTGCAATAGAGAGGATACACTATGGATGGTCTCACAGGACCAGGGAACGTTCTTGCTGGAAGATGGAAGAAAGCCAGGGGGCAGAGATGAGGAGGAGGAGCATTGCAGGCCTGAGGGACAGCCAGGGAGAAAGGTGGGTTGGGTATGCACAATCAGTAAGAGGTTATCTTTCGGGGTGAGGCACTCACACTTGGTTGGTGAGTAGGAAACGCCTCCTGTGGCAGGTGATGTTTGTCCTGAGCATAGAAAGTAATGAGAATTTCTAAGAGGAAGAGGGTATGAGCACGGAGGACAGCCTGGGCAAGACATGAAGATGGAAGAAAAATTAAAAGGTGAGTCTGGCTGAACTGCCACACACATGAAGGGGAGTGATGTATAACTGAGGCCAGGTCATGGAAGACAGACAGATGCAGCAGAGCTTCCCATTAATGGTAGCCTTCCCCAACGGCCAACTCAAGACTGATGGGTCCTTCCCCACAGACTGGGTTTGTGCAGCCCATGGTTCAGCACCAGTACTGTGGCCTCCAGAGCCTCCAAGGACCACAAGTCATTCCCCCTGGGATAAGGCATCCCTGGAGGACCTCTGTGAAGTCTGTTGCAATTGGTGTGGTCAGATAACACATCACTGACACCAGCTGATGACCATGTTACACAATAACTTGAATGATCACATTTGTAAATGTAGCAGCACTTTGGACTTAACTCTCCTACTCAGTGTCACCAAGCAAGGCTACTCCATCTCAGCCTTGGGGTTCCAGGGGCACTCTTGAGGGGCAATGGGAGGGGTCCTTTCAATGCTGTTGACTGGAGTCCCTGTTCTAGTATGCTATCCCAAAAGCAATCATCAGTTAGAGTTAGTGTCTTCCCTATATCATTGATTGTACTGTTATGAATGACTCAATACCATGTCCAATTAACATGAATTAGAGATATTTACTGAAAAGATAGAGCAAGAACCAAAGTACAAAACACCTCCAGCCCATCACAAAACACAAAAGCATGAGACACATTCCCCCAAATCAGGAAGATCCTCTCCTTTCTACATTTTGGACCCCAGGGGACAATGGGCTCAAACCTAGAGGAACTGCTACAGATCATTCACCCCATCAAGTTCATAGTCAATAGACAAAGTTCCCTTGCTTACAGAACATGATGCTGGCTGCCTACAATCCTCCCCTTGGGGCTATTCCCATCTCTGGCTCAGCTACCATAAATTTTGTTACAGGCTCCCATTCTTGGACCTTTTGAGATCTGACAAGGTTCTGTACAAAGGAGAGAGGATGCAAAGCGGGCCCCCATCCTCGATATACTGGTACGATGGGGTAGAAAGTGCACCCTTCCCCTCCCCCCTGCCTTTTGTGGCCAAGCAAGGAAAAAAAGAGAGTAAGTTTCTCCAATGAGACTTTTCCTATATTCTCTACGTTCTGGCTGCCAAATCAAAAGGTCTTTCCTTCACCACACAATACATAGACAGGAAACAGATAGAGGATACCTGTGCATGCTCTGAACTTACAGGCTCACCTCCAGCTTCCAAATGGGAGACTGCACCAGGCAGGACACAGCGCACATGAGCCTAAGAACAGGGTTCTTTGACCATTCTCTCCATTGCATAAAAATCAATCAATAAGCCTTTATTAAATGCCTACTAGTACCCACATTCAGGAGGCAGTGTGGTACAGTGGGCAGTGTATTGGGCAGAGTCAATGAACATTTATTAAGTACCTACTATGTGCTAGACACTGTGCCAAGAAGTTCAGAGCCAATTTTGATGTTCAGTCAAGAAGACCCGGATTCAAATCCTGCCTCTGATGCTAGCTCTTTGACCCTGAACAAGTCATGAAATCTGAGTCTCAGTTTCCTCATCTGTAAATTGAGTATTAGTATCTGTAGTACTTGCCTCCTGGCACAGTTTTAGATCCATATAAATGTCAAGTGTTATCATTTGGAAGAAGAGAACTTGGAATGAGAAAATCTGGGTTCATCTCTGGCTTCAGAGATCCCTTTCAGCTGTAAAATTCTGTGATCCCATAGCCAGCTCTAAAGACTACATAGCACTTTCTTCCCAACATCCCTGTGAGGTGGGTAAGACATATTTTAAAAGCAGCACATAGGGCAAGAGAGACAACCTAGGGATTGGGGCTGGAAGGACAGGGAGTGGCAGCTTTGTAGCAATATGAGTCAACAGTGTGATGTGACAGTCATAAAACATAATGGGCTTGGATGCTACATTAGCCATTAACATGAATGCTTAGCAGAGATAGGAGGTGATAGGCCCTCTGTGTTCTGCCCTGGTCTGACCACACCTGGAATATCGCGTTCCGCATCCTAGGCAGGACATTGACAAGCTGGAAACTGAAAAGCCACATGGCCCAGTGAATGCCATGGCTGGTCCAAGAGTCACAGGAAGTAAGTACACTGTCTGTGTGATCCTTAACTTGTTCACTCCCCCTGCCCTCCCCAAGGCTACAAGTTGCAGAACAGTTCCTGGTCCTCATTAGGAGAAGGAACTCCCTTTGCCAATTAGATCATAGGCCTACATAAATAGTAAATAGCCAAAGTAGGATTTGAACTTAAGCCCTCAGACTCCAGAAGTCAAGGGAAAGGATGTACTAGATGGCCTCTATGCTGAATTGCAATTCTGAGATTAATAACAGCAATACTCTATTGAATTCTGCTCAGAAAAATGCAGGAATTATGAAAACCTGCCCTGACAGTCTCCCTAACATCTGGATTGCCAAAGTCACAGAGGTATCATTGTCTTATCTCAGTCATTTCCTGACTTTGGATTAGTGCCTGTATCTCTCTGTCCTTCTCATGGAGGGCCATGAGCAATTCCCACTGGGCAATGTAATGCTTTCCTGAAAACTGAAGCATTCTCTAAAATTCAATGTCATAGGTTCAGATACTGCCTCTGATGATGATGGTGTGACTTCGGGCAAGCTACACCCACATACCTCAGTTTCCTCTTCTGTAAAATAAAGAAGATAGACTTGATGGCCTTTCAGCAAAGGCATCTTTTAGTCCTAGAGCTATGATCTTAAAGAGATCCTCAATATTTTTTTATTAACTGTTTTGAATAGCTCTTTAAGGTTTGCAGAGTGCCCTCCCTATCTTATCACATTTTAACCTCACAACTACCAGGTGAAATGGGTCCCAGAAAAGACAGATGAATAAATGGAGGCTCAAATATTTAAATGACTTTCCTGGGGTTATATGGCTAGTAAGTGCTAAAGGCAGGATTGAACTGACCTCTTCCTGATTCCCAGCTCAGTGCTCTATAATGAATCTCATTCCATGTTGCTGTTGCTTTTATGTGGGGACACGTTCTGTATCATCGTGGAAACTGTCAAATGAGCAGATAAAGGCACCAAAGAGGGACTGAAGCCTTCATTAAGCAAAGACAGATCAATAAAGGAATGTAAAGCATTGAAAAATAGGGTGGGGAGGGTGCTTGTAGTATTACCCCTGCAATGCCTCATTCCTCCTCTCTGGTCCCACCACCTTTTTATGAATCTAATACAAATCCTCATTTCTATGAACCTGGATGATTACAGTGGTCTCCCAACAGTTTTTCCCATCACCCCTCTCCTCTCCAAACCATCCTGCATACTCTACCAGACCAGTTTTCCTTATAGATAGATCTACCTGACCATGTTTTTCCTCTGCTCAAAAACCTTGTGTCTCCCTATCACCTATCAAGTATACTTTAGATCAACATTCAAGGCCCTCTGTCATCTGCTGCTACCTTACCTTTCAAGCCTTATTTCACAAAATTCCTATTCCCATTTGCCACACTCCATTCGCACTGGGTTGTTCTATGTTTTCCATGTTCATGCTGTGCTCTTTTGCCCACAGCACAACATAATGTAATAAGGAAACCTGGGTTCAAGTCCCAGTTAGGATACTTCCTAACACTGATCACCGACGAAACATTTTCCTTCTCTTAGCATTAGTTTCCCTATCTGTCAAATGGAGATAATAATCTTGCCATTATCTGCCTTACTATGTAAATCTCAAAGTACTAGAAAATGTCAGTATTAGTTGACTGCTCACAGTGGATTTTGCTCACATTTCACCTACACCTGGACTGTTCCTTCTCCCCTTTTCATCGTTGAATTCACACTCATCCTTAAAACCCAACTCCACTGCTACCACCTCCAGGCAATCTTCTTCTCTCAACTTAGTACCTTCCCTATTGTTCTACACATCGGAGTTAGGGGAGATCATAGATTTAGAGCTGAAAAGGACCTGAGAGGTAACCAAGTTCAACCCCTCCCTTCGATGAATAAGAAAGTTAAAGCTGTGGCATAGTGATGTTAAGAAACTTGCCCAAGGTCACATAGGTAAAACAAAAACAAAAACAAAACAGAGTTGTGAGTTCAACCCCCTGTCCTAAGATTCCAAATCCAGTACTTTTTCTAATGTGCTATGCTAATTCTAATAAATGTGCAGACCTTGTGTCATACATGAAAGATGTGGGTATATTTGATGGCCCTTCTTACTTCTCTGGTTCATTACATCTACCCAGAAAATTTGGGAATTTCAGTATCTAATAACATGCCCCTCCTACTGACTACAACTTCCACCTCAAGGGTAGAATCACCAGTTTCCCCTTACAAGCACAGGTGGCTCATAAAACTCAACATATGGACAGGTTTATTTAGAGTTTATATCAGAGATCATAGAAAATACGCAATAGTGAACTCAACCACCTCCTATACTTCCTCAGATAGGATTCCAGCAGGGGGCTGTTTCTCTACATCCATTTTTCCCATGTTTAGCTCCACTAGCTGGTCTGCAGCATTGCTTCTCCACTAGCTCACATCTCTAGAAGTTTATTGTTCCACCTGTGTCCCTCTTCTCCTACAATTCTTTTCAGCTTTCAGCAGACAAATCCAGTACTATTTACCACCTTTTGTCCCATGAGCTAGCCTGCCAGCCAGCCATGCAATTCTCTTCAACTCCCAGTAGATGGTGGCTATTCCCTTTCTTGGGGGACTAGTTTATTTTCTGTCTCCAGTACCCTCTGGCTAAATTGTATCACAGCTCAAAAATACAGATCCAAGGGATTCTATTTCTAGAGATTTCTCCTACATTCCCAAGTCTCACATACAAGATATCTTCTAGGGAGATAGGGACTCCTATGGCTTTTTCCATAAAAAGTACTGAGGTCACCCTGGAAATTGGATTGGTTCAGGGGACGGAAAGGCTTGGGTGGTTGACATCCGTTCTGGTTTGTCCGAGCTAAAACAAGCGCTAGCGCTTCAGCCTAGCTCATCAACCATGATGGTAACTCACAAGCAGCACAATTTCACCTGGCTCCAACCACCCTTGGTGTCCTCAGTTGAATATCCTTCCCTTGCTACCATCAATCCAATCTCCTTCTTTAAATCTCCTAGGGACTCCAGGAGACATCTTCCTGGGCATCCAACAAGGGGCTTTCTTTCTCCATCTCCATTTTGGCTTATGGTGATTTATCACAGTTGACATACTTTCCCTATCATCAACTAGGTGGTATACTTCCCTTTCCCCTCCTCCAGTATATTGTTAGAGGCTCAGGCAATTAGCTCTCTTTCAGAGACAAGCACCTGAGGACACCAGGGGCTGCCCAGGGGTGGGTTATTCAAACAATGCAAGTCTGCTTCCCAAAACAAACAAGGAGGCATCCATATACTTTCCCTCTCTACTGCACTTGGAGAAGGGAAATATTTGCTGCAAATATTTGTAGAATATCTTGACTCTATGTCCAGTGAAATTTTGGGGGTAATTGTGAGAATTAAATAATACAAGTGCCTTATTTGTTGAAAATCCTTTTTTGAAAAATGTGGTAAGATCTATTTCATGGGTTATCCCTGTCAATTAAGGGTCAACCTACTGAAGATGATTCTCTCCACATGTATAGCTAGTTTGGTCCTCAAATAGCAGACACAATATGTCTCTAACTCACATTCAAGTCTTTCTGTCTTGTTAGAACTGTCAGGACCTACGTTCCCCTGGCATCATTCCTGAGAATTCAAGGTCAGACTGGACTAGCCTTGTCCCAGTAATCATGAAATGTAAAAGGGCCCAGAACAAATCCTACAGTGCCCTGGGATGCTCCATGGACAGTCTATGGGGAAATATGAAGAAGGTACTTACACACCAGAGGGGAATACTCCTATCAATGCAGAGTCACTAAAGCAGAGTGGAAAGAGCCCTGGCTTAGGAATCTAAGGACCAACCTTAAAGAAAGCTATAAGGATGTCATCAGTACATGTGTCTTAGATCCTGTGAATGGACCATATCCTAGATCTAGAATTGAACTGGAGGAAGAAGGCAGGTTGGATTACATGAGGAGAATGGGACTGGGCTTTTAAGGATCTCAAACTGCTCCCTGGAATGACAATCCATCAGTATTCTCTTGGTGATGCCACATGGCTACAGTCCATGAAGCAGCATGGGCAAAATCCAAAGTGCTTAGGAAGAAATTATGAATACCAAGTGGTCTTGACCAGGCTTTACTCAACCTACAGCTCTCTGACGGTTTAGTTCAATATCAGAACAAAATGAGACACATATAAGTCATTCAACAAATTTAAAGAGGGAGATTTGATTGATGATAGCAGGGGAAGGATATTCAACTATGGACACCAAGGGTGGTTGGAGCCAGGTGAAGTTGCACTGCTTGTGAGTTACCAGCATGGTTGATAAGATAGACTGAAATGCTAGTGCTTGTTTTAGCTCAGGCAAGCCAGAACGGATGTCAACCACCCAAGCCTTTCCGTCCCCTGAACCAATCCAATTTCCAGGGTGACCTCAGAACTTGTTATGGGAAAACCAGTCCAATCAGCATGAGGGGAGGAGAGTTAGAATGTTGTTCCTATCACTCGGAAAAAAAAAAAGGCAAGAGAAGGCATCTATGGTGAGAGATGCCAGCAAGAAGCACATTAAAAGGAAGCCAGACTCTGAGTAATTGCAATGACTGACCTTGGCACAGAAGAACAGATAATGAAAGAGAAGTGGGGGGCTACAAGTGTGGAATGCCGTATACATTGCCAGATGTGACCACTTTGGGGGATGGTTTTGCTTCCCTGTTTTTCCTTGTTACACAAGGATGGGAGCAGGGAGGAGACGGAAGGAAGGAAGGTAAGATATCCAGAAAGCAAATGCCATTAATAAAACTTCTTAAAGAAAAATAACCTAATGAAAAATGCCTGGAACATTTCAAAGATTCAAGGCAGGTATAAATAGGGGGCAGTATATTCATTTAGGAAGCATCTGCACTGGCTCTGACATGCTGAACTCTCTACTACTGCCAAGGATGACTTGTACCCAAATGGTGTGAGAGACAGCCGGACATAGGAAAGGGAGCACTGAGGAAGAAAGAGGTGGCCTTCACCAAGACAGGTCTTCACCTCAGACAGGAGATGCTGCCTGTCCCCCAACCTGGCTGCACCTACAACTTTTCCAGTCCAGTCAGATCTGGCACCGATGAAGCTGAGCTCCAACAGGCCTGAGGGACCCAGAGTTCTGACAGGTCTGGCTATTCTAGGAAGCATTGCCCCAAAGTCACCAAGCTATGGATTCTTTAATCCAGTGATACCCCAAAAAGGCACTGACCTTGAAAGAGATCAAAGGCAAAGGATAGGGACAACCACCTTTACAGCAGCTCTTTCTGTGGCAGCAAAGGACTGAGAACAAGGTGGGTGCCCACCCACCAGGGGATGATAGTGCAAATTGTGGTCAGTGAAAGGTTGTTGTGTTTGTCTTTTGTTCTCGAAGAGGACCGTGACATCAAGATGATGACATGACTTGCAGATGACTTTGATTTGAATGAGGAACGTCAAGGAGAGGAATAATATTACAACAACGTAAGAAATGAGCAACATGGAAGGTTCAGAGAAATGACAAGAATTGTTTGCACAGATGCAGTAAAATCAGTGGAACCAGCGGGGCAGTTTGCACATTCACCACATACACTGGGTGTCTCAGAAGTTCTTAGTAGTCCAGAACTGCACTAAGACCTTTGGGACACCATTTGTACATACATGAATGCATACATTTGTGTGTATACACATATACACATATATATGCATGCACATGTATAATATAAATGTACACATATACATTTATGTGTATATATATATACATTATGTTGTATAAATATACACACTTGTACATTTGTGCATATACAAATGTATGTATAAATAACATGCACACATACACATTTGTGTTATATACAGATACATACTTAATATAAAATACATGTGCACATGTAGACATTTGTGTATATGCAAATAAATGTAGATGTAAGCATACAAACAAATATGTATATGTAAATATAAACATATTCACATATACGTATTTATCTAGATGGTAAAGAACTGCTCAATTTTTACCATTTTCTCCTCACCCCAGGATCTTTCTTTCCTTCTCTCTATAACTTCTAAAATGCTTTCCCAATGGCCTTTTTAAAAAATCCTATCTCTCCCCAATCCTTTGTTCTTTGTATTTTTGAGTGTTTGTTATAAAATTAAATTCATAATTAAAAAAAATTCTTTTCAAAGGCACCCCAGGTCCCCTCAGATAATTGCACTCTTGGAGCGGAGAATTAAGAAATACTACTTTAAAAAAAAATAGTTTTACCAATTCTTCAGCATATCTAATGTCACTTTTTTCTTCATATAAACTATATACTTTTGAAAACCTAAAGTTAGAAGGAGGAGGTAGGCAGACTCATGACATAAGATAAGGGGGTCACCCACAGGGGATGGCCCACATTCCATCCCAGTGTCTTCAAAATACTCAAAGACACCAGGGCAAGTCTCCAACTCATTAGGAGTCTCCTCTTTGGATGACTTATGGCAAGATGGGCAGACTCAGGCAGAATCAGAGGGCAGAGGTGGGCTGTGATCCCCCTAGAGGAGCCTGTGGACTTGCCAAGTGTTTCTGAAGTTATAAAAGGCATAATTCTCGTGATTGAGATGGGCAGAGCCAGGAAAGGGGATTCAGGACATGGAGGTGCCTTGCTCCATCTGGACTAAGTCTCGTGATCCTTTCTTCTTGGCCCTAGCGATGACTTCTCTAGCTGTAATTCCTTCACTGAAAGCATGCAGAAAGTCTCCCACCCTCCTCATCCACTGTGCAAAGTGGAAAGGAGGACAAATATCCCTTCACCAGGCTTAGCCAGCCCTGCATCTGGATGGATGGAGGGAGCTCCAAGAGTCTCCCTTGGCCAGCAGAGGGGCTTGGCTCGGTGCTCAGTCTGGGCTTGGATAGCTATCTGCCCTGGGAAGTGGGGAGAGAAGACCCCAGAATTCTAACCAGGTTCTGCAGGCTCTCTGACTATGCCCACCCTGAGCAGGGGCTGGCTCCCATGCTTGGTTAGGGAGAACATTTTGGATGGGGATGCCCAGCCAGTTGGGACAGGACTGGGCAGGGCAGGGCAGTCAGTCAACGAACATCTATTAAGAGCTTAGCACGTGGCGCTAGGGAAGGGCTGCTGGGGCATCTTGTTTGGGGAGACATGCTTTCCATCTCTGCAGCCATCCTCCAATCCATCCTGGAAAGGGTGTGGCAGCATTCTTACCCATGGCACCGCTCACCAGCCCTCTAATTTTCCAGGCTACAATAGGGCTTCCCTTCCCAGGTCACCACGTCCCTTTTCGTGCTGAATGGAAGGACTTGCTCCATGACCCTTTTGTGTCACCCAAGGTTTCCACTCTTCCCCCATCATGAATCTAGGCATTAAGGATGCCAAGTGCTTCAAAGATCACCTAGTCCTTCATATGACAGATGAGGACACCGAGGCTGGGAGGGGGGTGCAGCTGCTTGCCCAACCTCACAAAGTAGAGCTGGGATTTGAATCCAGATCCTATGATTTCAAATTCCTCTGTCCCCGACTGCCTCCTCCTCCCATGTGGAACATCTTCAGACTTTTACGAATTCATTGTGGTCTGATTCTATGAAGTACAAGGCAATAAGCATTTATTAAGCACTTGCTGTGTGGCAAGCACTGGGGATACAGAGAGAAAATGCAAGGTAGGCTAGGGTATCTGAGAGAACTTCCTAGGAAATGTGACCCTTACATGGGGCCTTGAAGAATGAGGAGGAAGCAACCCCAGGGAGGGAAAGGGGCTGAAGGGAATGAGGGCTGAGTGTTCCAGAGAGCATGAGCCAAGGCACCAAGATGAGAAGGCATAGGGCGGGTTTTGGTTTGGGTAATGGAGCTGGGGAAAGGTGAATATGTCATATAGTTTTGATGAGGCAGTAAGACATTAAAGGATTACTATTAGTTGAGTTCAGATTCATCTCCTTTGGAAAAGCTGGGAATTCCAGTCTGACCCATGTCCCAGAAGCCCCAAATTCTAAGTCTACACTGGGCTCTGTCTGGAAGGGCTTTCCCTCCAACCCTATCCTTGGTTCATCTACCCTCACCCAGAGTCTCCCTGGGAGCCTCAGATTCTAGCCCAATTCTGCTTTTGGCTTCTCTGAAGGAGCTATCAGTTCCCAGCCATGCATGTATGCAGTTATCTACCGTCAGATTTCAGACACACTGCAAATAGAAACAGAGTAGAGTGTGGCTGCTGGATTCTGCAGTCCTTCTTGTCTCCACCAGATCCCCTTTCTCCTAGGCATAAAATCTATGGAGGCCCAAGTCCCATCGTATTTCACAGACATTAAATGCTCAATATAACCCTAATGAAGTTAGCTTCTCGGGCTCCAATATTGAAAAAAGTTTGATATTGGTGTCTGGTGCATATTTAATTTAATTACCCAAAGAAAATGATGGAATGTCAGCTGCTGAAATTTATAGCCAGCTGCCAAAGAGATCACTTCGGCAGGATTTTATGCAAAAATGCCATCAGCAGTGGAGGGGAGCAAACTGTCTATTTATTCTGAAACAAGGAAATTAAATTGATGACCCCACCATCAATCAGAACATGAAAAGCCAGAATGAACAACTTCAAAATTCTCCAATGACTCCAATTTCTAGGGCACCTTTCACCAAAGGTCCTAACATCAATTAAGCCTCTTAACTAGGTTGGGATTATCTCCTCCCCCTGCCAAATGAGGGAGCAGAAGAGGCCCCAAAGGGAGGTGGGGAGAAGGGCAGCTCACTGCATGCCACAAAAGAGCTCAATTTCCCTAGGTCTCAGTTTCCTTCTCTGTAAAATGAGGTCTTTTGACTAAATAATTTCTAATTTTGTTCACAAAATTAGGCAAGGCTAGGAATGGAACCCATTCTTAATTCTGAGCTTTGGTTGGGCTGGAGGGGAAGAGATAGACTTGTGTTTTATTAATATTAGCATGCAAGCAGCAATCCATTGGGTCAAGGCTGCATATGAAACAACTGGCCCCAGAATGGGATAGATGAACTAAGAAAATAGGGGGGAATGATGAAGGGATATAAGATCTCAATAAGAATAAAGACAAAGTTGAGCGTGAGAACATGGGAGAGAGAGGAGAGGAGGCCAAGGCCAGAGCGGTTTTCAAAAGCCTAGTGCAGGAAAGAGGTACGAGGCCAAGAGAAAGCCAGATTAAAGAGGTGACTATTTCAGTGTATGGCTGAACAAAGTGAAATGGAGGAGGTCATTGGAGCTGAAAAATTGGAGGAAGAGAGACATCTCAGTCTTGAAGTTTTTGAGGATGATGGCAGGGGATGGGGTGGAGAGGAAGACCACAAGCCAAGCACTAAAGCCTTAGAAAAGTTGAATGATCTGGAGGCCAATAAATGACACAAACCAGCATGGGGGAATGGTGTTACGTGCAGATTAGGTGAACCTCAAAAGGAGAGAGGTCATGGAAGGATGATAATAATTATAGGAAGGAAAAGTTTAGCAGGAGCTGAGCCCTGTGAGTCAGTGAGGAGAGTGGCCACCTGTGGAGAGAGGAATTTGGCATCTTCAGAAAAGGGTTAGGAGGAAGGGATGATGGTTGAAAATTTTGAGGAGGTGGCATTTTGTGAACAAGAAAGAGGAGGTTTTGGGGGGCCCAGTGGAAGGGGTTAGATCATGAGTGACTGGGTCAAGGTGACCTGGCAAGGAAGAAGGAAAATTTGCAGGGTTATAGGGTGTGGTCATGCTGTTTGCACCTCGGGTAGTGGACTGGGTGACCAGGCCAGGGAAGGTAGATTAATGTGGTACCCTCATTTAGCAGCACTTAACCAAGAGAAGATTTGCTGAGCAAATCTGCCCTAATGTCCAAGATAGAGTTTGTTTTGAAGAGGCCATCCACACATATGGCTCCTCCTCCAGGGATGTTTCTATCCTTGATGGAGATCGCAACTTCTGGGCAGTGTGGATTAAGCCTTCAGTAGGACCTCCAGCCTCTCAGAGGAGGATTTTTTCTCCAGATGTACATCCACCCCTTCCCAGTTCCCTCACCAGTGAGGAGGCCTTCCCTCCACCCACAGCCCCACATGGGGATTGGCTGCATCTCTAACTGGAAACACATAAAAGCTTCCCAGCTAACATAGCCCTGCCTGCCTCAGTTAACCATGTCCTTCCCCATTACATTTCATGCCGTTCTCTCAGCCCTCTGGTTTTTGTACACCTTCTAATTCTCAATGCTTTGACACTGGAACTCTTAATAATTAAGAGTTCAGGTTTATAAAGCACATTTCTCACAACCAATCTGTTGGGGAGGCAGCACAGGTATTTGTCCCCAGCTCACAGATGATGAGTTATCACTCACGCAGGATCTTACAGTCCTGACAGACACAGGATTCATATTTCAGGCCTCCTGAGCTGGCCCAGCTTCCTACCCACTCTCCCAGGACCCCTACTCCGTCCTCTGGCATGTGGACCCTCCTGTTTCTCATCTGTTTCCCTTGCGTCCACCCTCCCTGCTCACCCTGACCTTCATTTCGGCTGGAGGAATGCTCGGATGTCCATCTACCAACCTTGACTCCAGATACGTGGTCTGCTCCCTTTATGGCCCAATTTGTTTTTCCCACAAATGATTCCTCATTTTACAGGCACAAACTACACACTGGCTCCCATGCCCAGGACAGGTGAGAGTTTTGTTTACATTCAACGCAATAAGCATTTATTTGGCACTTATTGTAAGTAAGGCACCGTCCTATGTATGCCCTGGGAACACAAAGGCAAGATTCGAACAGTCCCTGCTCTCAACGAGCTTACACAGTCCGCTAGGCGATTACATTTATACAAATACATTGGCTTCACCGAAGAGACAGGCCTTGAAGGAATAAATTTCGAGGTAAAGACATAGAGCAAGCACGTTGCAGGGATGAGGGAAGGCTGATCCAACTGCACAGGGTCGGAAAATAGACTTTCGTATTTGAGGAAAAGCTGGTACTGCCATTCGGCAGGTGCACAAACTGTAGCAAAGCATGAAATCAGACTGGAAAGGCAAGTCAAAGTGAGATTGTGGACGGTCCCAAATAACGTTAATAATAATTAGCATGTATGTAACACTTTTCAGCTTTGCGAAGAGCATCACATTAGTCATTTCATTTGGCTCTCATAACCACCTTGGAAAGTAGATGTAATTATCCCCAACTCAGAGATGGGAAAACTGAGGCTGAGAACAGGTGACTTACCTAGCTAGTATCTGAGGCAGGGTTTGAACTCTCTAACTAGTACCCAATACCAGGCAGTTTGTGATTTATTTTATAAGTAAAAGGGAGCCACGGAAAGTTTCTGAACAAAAGTGCCATGGTTAGATCTTTGCATCAGGCAAAGTATTTAGGCAGCTATGTATGATGCAGCAATTGGACAAAGGAGAAACCAATCAGGACCAATTATGAGGTTACAGGAGTGGTGGAAAGTGGCCCATGCTAGCATTACGGTGACTGCAGAGATGGGTGAAAGGGAGGTTATCGAGGGTCAGCACAGTTTGACCTGGGATGGTCTGGAAGGGATCAGAGTGATTTAGAGCTGCAGAGGTCACTGAGGTCCAAACCTTGTCATTTAACAGATGAGAAAATTGAGGCAGAGGTTCAGTGGGTCACTCAGCCAGTGTCTAAAGCAAGTCTTGAATTTAGCACTCTATCCACTGCACCATTTAGCTGACTCTTAACTTAAAGCTAGAAGGAAGACTCAGAACAACCCAGTCATTGTACAGAGCTTAGAAGCATTTGCAGCATGGGGGATGAGGAGAAGGGCTCATGATGGATTTTCTTACTCAAAGATGTGAGGACTCCTGCTGAGGTAAAGGAAGCCTTAGGGGTTTTGAGGTGATTGGGGCAGGCCCAAAGGAGACAACAAACGTGGTAGCCCTGGTCCTCAGGATGGAGTGCTCATAGCGTCAGGAGCACAGTGCTGGGAATGAGATGACCAAAGGTTGAATGAGGCTTGAATGGATATCAACGGTGGTAGCACTCAAGAGCTGATGGAGGATGTATGCAAATAGAGGGCAGGTGAGACCAGGATAGAGGTGAAGGCCTAGGAGAACAGGGAGAAATGAAGGGATGAACAGGATTACGGAAAATGAGGGGGAGAGACAGAAGGTGAGGTGAGGGCATGGAGAGGACCCATCCATAGAATCATGGTGCAAACTCACATGGGACTACCCCTGGAGGTGACTGAGGGGGAGCAGGGGGATGCCATGTGGCTTGGCAACCGAAATAACTGGAACAAAGGCCTCATTTTTCATAAGCTTGCTCCCTGTGGGAGTTACAAAATAGAGCTTCAGGGGGAGCAAAAAGCCAGTGCGCTCTTCAAACAACTTTTTAAACATTTATGATGTACCAAAATATCCATGCCCAGCAGAAGCAGCCCACACTGCTCCGGCCGCTCCCTCTCTGAGCAGACACAGATGGTTCTAAACTGATGAGACTGACACAAGATGTAAAATCAACCAGCTTTGACTCGGTTCATACAGTTAACCTGGGCCAGCTCAGTGGTCAGCTTTCATACTCTCTCTCTCAGGAAGATGCCTGTGGGCAGAGGCTTTCTCATGAAAGGACACTGTGCTGCGTCACTGAGAGTTCTGCCACACACCTGTTGACTCAGACCAGTCCTGGGTCTTCCTCACCTGTAGACTGGGAACAATAAAACCCATCCCATATGCTTCCTAAGGGCTGGGGGTCAAATGACATAATGTAGGTCAAGTGTTTTGTGACAGAATAGTGTTACCAGATATGAGCCATTACATGACACCCGGTCCTGACACTTAGTGGCTAAGGGCCACTCTGAGCCTCAGGTTCCTCATCTATAAAATCAGGATCGCGATATTGGTCCCAGGTGTCAGAGGGCAGCTGTAAGGGGAGCGCCAACACTGGCCCATAGGTGACCCCAGTTTAAAAGCCTTGATGCCAGGGGAGCACAATTCTTGGCAGGCACTCAGAGAAGCCCAGTGATGGGCAGTCTGCCCGCTGTCTGTGAGATTCATCAGAGGGTTGGAGGTAGGGTGGTTAATTTTACAATAACTCACAAAAACTCTTGACTAAGGCTCAGAGAGGCTGCAATCTTTATACTGGAGGATATATACATGGCTGAGGAATGTCATCTTTCAATGCTTCAGTGTGGAATGGAGATGACCAGAGTCCTGAAGGCTACACTGGAGTGTGAGTGCATGTGTAAGTGTGTGTGCATGCAAGCATCCTCATTGGGGGGGAGGGGAGAGGGGGGTGTGTGTACACACAGCTCAAACCATTAAACAAAGTCATAAATAACCTTCCCTGCCCATCTCCCCAAACTCTCAGGTTTGACTTCCCAAAAGCCAAAGCATGAAATGCATCTCAGTGCCAGGCTTAAGGCTGTCAGTACTTTATTATTGGCTTTATTAGAGAATTAGAAAACATTCAAAAATGATGATGTCTGGAACCAAGAATGAACTTAAAAAGGAAAATGTGAATGTTCCCATAAAAGACATTCTGGCACTTTTGGAATTTAACAAAATTGAAATCAGTCTTCCACACTTTCCATGGCATCTGTGATCTTGGGTGATTGCCCATCTCAAACCACGACCTACGGCGGCTTCATCATTTCTTCTTCAGTATCTCAGTCATCTCAGGAACTACCTGCAATGAAAACCAAACAGCGAACTCAGGCACGAAGTAATCTTGTGAGCCACCCAGTATTCGCGGCACAGAGAACCCTGCTGTGCTCCCCCTGCCCAGCCAGGAGGGCAATGGTAGCAGTAGGGGATGCAAGATGCTCTGCTCCACAAAGAAACTGGATGAGAAATGGTTTGTGCACAGACACCTGTATGTTCTCTCTATATGGGAGCCCCAACCTCCTGCCCACTCTCCCCAGGCCCCAAGGCAGGGCCTGCCCCGATCCTTCCAAGCAGCACAGCTTAGAGGTAATAATGACTCAATGTTGCAAACACTATTAAGCACCTGCTGCATGCAAACCCCTCACAGTTTAGGAAAGAAAGCTATGCCATCCATGCAGATCACCATATTACAAACAACTACAATCAATGCAAAAGAAAGTCCAGTATGAGGTCTAGCACCATCCTGAGAGGGGATATCACAGAAGGCATTGGGGAAAAGGTGCCCTCTGAGCGGGGCAGCTCACAGGAGAAGGACTGGTGAGAAGCAAGGGAAGCCTGGGACACCCTGCTTGGTGGAGGCCCTGAGGAGGAGATAATGGCTAGAAAGGGATCATTTACATGGCATGTTACACCCATCACCTCCCTGGAGCCTCGGCACTCCCACAGAATGCAGCAATGCCAGGGGGTCAGGGAGCAGACACATACAAGGGGCCCTGGGGACAGCCTGCGCAGATGGGCTCACTTTCTACTGTGCTCCTCTGGCTACCCCACACTGCCTGTTCATCTGGGGGCAGGGCACTTCTTCCACCCTCTGGACACAGAGGAGACAGCTATGCTCTCCAGACAGAGCTGCTCAATGAAGGCTCATTCAAGGAATAGTGGTGATTGGCAGTGGTCACTCTGTGCAGGGGGGCACTATGTGAGAAATCAGCTGCAACTGTAAACATCTCAAAGACCCTCCCAGAAGCGCTGAGGTGGGCACCGCCTCCCCTGAACACCCTGAAGTAACAAACTGAAAGGGAGCATTCAATCCCAGGACCCCTTCTATAGCATAAAGTCCTGAGGCTGACATGAGAGACTCAAAAATGAGGTCACAATAACCCATACCGACACCAGAATTTCTAAGAGTCTTCTATAACTTTGGGAACAAAGGTGATTCCACATTATCCTGTGACCTCCACCAATATTTTAACTTCATTTCTAATTTCTCATACTTTGCTCTGGGTACAGAAGATGGAGCTGAGAGGGCTCCCAGTGACAGAGTTCAGTCCCTAGGAAGCTATGGCCCAAAGGGAACACATCCCGTCCAAGGTCACCCAATCCAGTGAGTGGCAGAGTCCAGACTTGAAGTCAGACCTTCCAACTGCCAAGTCCCGAGCTCATTCTAGCAGGCTGCCAGAGCCCAATGGGTAATGGGACTATTCCAAACCCTGCACCCTGTATACGTAGCAGCCCCGGTCTGCTTCAGAGTCCTGCTGCCCACTGCCCATAAGGCTTGTGTTTGGGCACTCTGCAGGAGCACTGGCATAAGAAAAAACCTATGGGCCAGTAGGTCAACAGTAGATCCCTGTGATGGGCACTATGCCTGAAAACCTAGCCTGGCAGTTCCAGCAAACTATCAGTTACCTTGTCTTTGTGAGGGCTGTGGGTTGCCCTAGCTCACAAAGATCCCAGCTGAACTCACCACTGACGAAGATGCTTCTCAATTATTTAAGAGAGCTACATTTCCATTAGGTGGAAATAATGTGTTCGTACAAAATTTATTAAGGAAATTGTCGACATGTTGTTGGTTCCGAATGTCGCTTTGTCTCCACCTTACTGAAAGGTCCATACTTGCACCCAGGCTAGCAGGCGCTCACTCAGGGATGGCACTAAGTGCTGGCACACTTTCTCTGCCTGGTCCTTGGTGCACAGACTATGAGCTCATTCATACCACCCACACAGGCTACATGCAGGTCAATCTGCAGGTGGCAATGCCCAAGGCTGGCACAACTTCCTGATAAGCATGGTGGGGCCTCCTCTTCCACTAAAAAATATATACATTTTGTTCAGAAGCTATTTTTTTTCTCTGCCTGTCTTTGCTGAAGTGGTAAAAACATTCACAGGAGTTGTTCTCAATGGACATTAATAGAATTATACTAAGAGTACCTATATTCTGGCTGATTCAGGAAAAAGAAAATGACATTTAGATTCATAATAAAAAAAGGGCATTTTAAAAGAGACAAAGAAAAATGCTGACTGGGTGCTCAGAGCTTTTCTGTACATCTGAAATGTACTGATGGATGGGCCTGTTTGCATCCTTTAGCCTGTTTCTATATCTGAAAACTGGAACACTATGTGTCACTCTCTCACTGGGTTAGTGTGAGGAAAGCACTTTGTAAATGTTCCTGTGCTAGAGAAGTGACAGCTCCTATGATCTATTGATATTGTTGTCATTTAAATGATCTCTGTAGATGTCATGGGGGAGGTGGTCATGACAACCAAAAAGGACAGTCAACCGGCCTTTTATGAAGCACCAGGCTCTGTGCCATGGGACTGGGGAAGAGGGTGGGGGAAACAGAGGGGGTAAAAAAGCTCACAAGTCTGGCAAGATTTAAGTTGCTGACAGTAATCCTACCTAGATGTTTCATGTACTCAGCAAATTTTTACTGAGTCCTGAGGACAGATTCAGTCCTACCTTGCCAGGCATTAGATAGATGGGAGGCCTGAAGCCTTGGTTCCCCCCATCTACAAAACAAGAGACCTGGACAATGAAGTTCCAAACCACATGATCCTTCAAAAAAAATGCCAGACAAGGTTGCTCCTGTCCTTCAAGAGCTCACTAGAACAAGTAGGGCCTTGGAGGTTATTTTAGATACAACTGAGCCACTTTAGTTGTGGAAAGCTGCTTGAAAGCCTAGAAGCATTTGGTATTAGTCAGGCCCAAGGTGGGGCCCCAAGAATCAGGGCAGGCTTCCCTGAAAGGCTGTTTGGAGAATTCAGGATATTCAGGGAGGGTGAGTAAGTGCAAAGGGATGAGTTGCAAAGAGCCCCTCCTGGTGCTCCTGTACTTTTCTCAAAGTAATAAGCAATCACTAGGAAGGGAATGATGATTTTCCAAGGGGGGCTCCTCCTGGGGGAGGGAAGGAATTTTCTACCCCAGGACATCAGAGCCAATAATCAGTGACTCAGAAGACAAGAGACCCAAAGAAGTGACTAACCATATAGTCCGTGCGGGCACCGAACCCAGGTCTCACCAGTTCTGGGGCCAGCACATGACCTAGTCTCTTGATGTTCAGCGCTCAAAGGGCTGTCACATGGAAGAGGGATTGGGCCTGGTGGAAGTGGCAAAGAGACAGGCTTAAAGGAAACTTCCTGAGAAGAACTATGCCCTCATGGATCAGGCTGCCCCCTGGAGGTCTCTGGGCTAAGGCTGGATGTCCCTCTGCCGGGGCGGGTGCAGGAAGGATCTGAGGCCAAGCCAATGTCCATCTCTCCTGCATGACCACACATCTGCTGGGCACCCCTCCATCTGATCTAGTGTAGGCTGGATGTGCCCAGTAGCCTGCCCTCACATCCTGATCTCTAGTTCTCTCTAGAGACTAGGAATGTGCAGAAACAGGGTGAACAAAGGCAAGAGGGAGAACCCTTCCTCCATTTATAACTGTCCCTGCCATCTGAACCAGGCCAGCAAAACTGCTGGATGCCAGCTGCCAGTGGAATGCCCTCCCTGGAGTTAACTTCCTGACCCCACATGTGGTTGATACACAAGGCAGTCAGCACACCAGGGCTACCCAAGGGAGGTCTGGAGCAGCCAGCAAGGCTTGGAAGCCCCCTCAGAGGCTGCCATGTCTCAGGATCTTCCCATGCCTAGAAAGAGGAGCCTGTTCCCCTTCAGGAAAAGTCCTCTCTGCTACCATGTTGTGGTTGAAAACCCAGGCCCTCCATGGGTTACAAGGCCTCTGACCCCCTGCATGCCCTCATCCGGAGACCCCAGCTAGTCAATCCTTCCCTAAAAAGTGGCCCCCTTTTTGTCCTTTGTTCATATTCTTTCTTCACAACATGACTAATGTGGAAGTGTGTTTAATGTGACTGGATGTGTAGAGCCTGTATCAGATTGCATGCCATCTTGAGGGGAGGAGGTGAAGAGAATGGAGGGAGAGTGAAAAAAATCTGAAATTCAAAATCTTATAAAAGTCAATGTTGAAAACTATCTTTATGCATAATTGGAAAAAATAAAGTATTATTAAGTGGAAAAACAAAAACCAGCTAAAAAATGGCCCCTAGAGTACTTCCACAGGGCTGGGGCGGGAACAGCCTGAGTACCTAGGTGGAGCCAGCCCTTCCCTTTTCTCATATGGCTCAGGATGGAGAGAACTCTCAGACTGAGCTTGGCCTCATTTTCACTACTGCACAACCTGGTTCAAACAGGCTGCCCAGAACAGGAGTCTTCATGGAGGAAGGGCATTCAGGCTGAGCCCCGGAGAACTCAGAAAAAGAACACAAGAGAGCTGGAAAGGACCTTAAAGATCATTTAGTTCAACCAATTCTGCTGCTGAGAAACTGAGTCCTGGAGAAGGGAAGGGTCTCCCCAAGGTCACATAGCAAATCAGGGGCAGAAATCTGGGTCACAGGATACGAGAACTGGAAAATGTCTTAGAGACAATCTGGTATAACCACCTTGGCTTTCCAGATGAAGACAGTGACTGCACCAAGGCCCAGAGGGAGAACCCACAGCGGAATCTGCACCCAAGTCTTCTCACTTTCAGCCCTTCTGGACATATGAGGAAGTCACAACTCAGAGAGGGGAGGAGGAGCCAGGAACAGCTCTTAGTTCCTTGGCTTCCCACCACTGCTACTGCACAATCCAAATACAGGAAATGGTGCCAACACCACACCCTGGGAAGATGTGAGATGCACTTTCAGCTGGTCTCCCAAAAGCCAGCTGATGACACGCTAGCTTTCTTCCACTTCCCTGGGCTTATTTATTTGGGGCTACCTGTTCTCCTCTAGGAGGAAGAAGGAGGGTCCTAGACTTTCATTTTTTCTTTGTATCTCAGCATCAGCAAAATGCCAGGGCTGCCTAACAGTGGGCTGAACTGGATCAAATATATACAGGTAAAGTAGGACCACTGAGACCCTCAAAATGCCACCACAAGAAAGTGTCGATCCCAATTATCTTGCCATTCTGTAGCCTTCCAGTCCATATCCTACAGAGACAAGGCAACAATGAATGTTTAACTTAATCTCATTTTTCAATGAATGAATCAAAATATCTCCTAATCCTCTACTCCCACAACTCTACTTTACAAAGAAAGAAAAAAGTCAGCCTTGTAAATAAGTATGAAAAACTCAACAGGGTCCAACACTTTTTAAGCAGCCTTCCTTTCCCACTAAGACATGACCAGGAACCGAAGGAAAGAGAGCAACATTTTTTCTCAACTCACAGAGCAAAACCAACAGCTCTGGACCAATTCACAGACAGCGAATCCCAAGGCTGAACTAAATGAACTGCAAATTTTTTGGCAAGATTTAGTTTTATGCTTAATATGGCTGCCTTGGGTGATTTCCTAGGAAAGTGTCACAATGTTTTTACTGACCCCAAAGCTTCTCCTCGAAACAAAGACCCATCCTTTGAACCACTGTCTTCCACTGACACTAAAGGCTGAGTCATGGAAGGCAGCCATCGAGTCTGGCTGCAACAGGTGAAAGCAGGGCAGAGATGGCATCCTTGGAGGTGGGCTGGCCAAATGGCACAAGGGGCCAGGAGATACAGAGGCCATGTAAGGCCAAGTAAGATTGCAGAATTGGAATAAGGTCCCCTTGTGGAGGATGGATGAGGAGGAAGCTGCACAGAAGGAGAAGGAGCCCATCCTGTCCAGAGGCCTGCACCTGCTGAACCACATTCCAGGAAGGATGCTGTTCAGCCACAGAGGGTCTGAAGGAGGCCACCAAGAGGGAGAGTAAGGTCACTATGGGGTCTCAGAAAGGCCATTTCCCTTCCAGGGCTCTGGTTTGTTCATGAGTACAATGACTGTTATTCGGAGCACTCAGCTTCACACCCCACACTGGCCTGATGAGGGGAAATATTACACCATACCTAAGAAATAACCACTCATGAAATGCTGGTCTCAAAATACAGAAATGCTGTATGGGAAAGATGAAGAGACTAGGGCTCGGTCACTAACCGGTGGGTGACTCAGGAGGATTCTGTTTTCTGTGGTCCCCCATCCAACACGGTCTGAATCGGATGACTTCTATGGCCTCAGCTGTAATGTTCTACAATTTTCTTGCAGAAATTTAGTAAATGAGAAGCTGGTATTTGCACACTATTCCAAGGCTTAATTTTGAGTCCTTCTTCCAGGAAAAAATGAGCACATTCCAGAAAAGGCAGTTCAGTATCTCTTGAAAACTTCCACAAGGTCATGACAGCCTCCAAGTCCTGATCCTCTCTCCACAGCATGCTAATGTGAAAGCTGACTCTCCCCCAAGTTACACTCACCTTAAACAAATCTGCAACGATTCCCACATCTGCCACTTGGAAAATGGGGGCCTCTGGATCCTTGTTAATTGCCACAATCGTCTGTAAAACAAGAGAAGACAAGCCCAGATTTAGCCCTCTGTTGGTAAGGACTGGGGAGGGGCAACAGAGGGGAAATGCTCAGACCCTCTCAGCCCCTGTGAATCTCATGACTGTACTCAGAATCTGTATGTGAAAGATAGCATGGAGTAGTGGAGAGAGGGCTGGACTTCAGGGGTCAGAAGACTCAGGTTCCAATCCTATCTCCCATACTTAGCAGTCTGACCATGGGCAGGTCTCTCTAGCTCCAGCAGAATCATGAGGATAACACCTCCCAGAGTGCTGGCGAAATGGAATCCATTCCTATTCTTGTCTTTGGGATTGGTGAAAGGACGTGGGCAAAGTCCACACTAGCTGATCAGTACCAGGGAGGGGAGGAGGCAACAGCATCTGGTCCCCCAAGGACTCCCAGAGTCCCTTTCCACCTCAGGCACCCTGCAGTACTTGAGGTCTCTGACTCACTCCTATTCTCTTCATAATCTGGACACCTTCCAGTTACCTCTGTTCTTGGTGACACCTTCTTTGCCCCCCTTTTCTGGACAAGTCATCATTAGGAACTCCCTGCTGCCTGCTCGCCTGCACCCATCATGCATTGTTTCCATTACATTCTCTATTTAGCTGCCTTTTCAGTTTTCTATTTTCACAATTATCTCATCCTTAAAGTATCAAATAATTAAGACATCTGATCACTCACTAGCAGTAACATAACATTTCAGAATAAAACCATTATTCTTCATCCCTCCACAGCTGCCTCTCTCCATAACTCATCATAAACAAGAGTTTTGTATGCAATAGAACACACACTTTTGAAAGACTGTCCAGTTTGCTACCCTTTACAAAGCCAAGCAGGCTAAATATCCTGAGAGGACACAACCCATTCGATCAGTCTGCCAAACACAGCACACCACGTATCGTTTGGTATCAAACAGCATCTACCCACCACGCCCGAGTGGCACAGACCGCTCACCAGTGAAACCATCCTGGGGCATCCCCTCCCCATTCCCACACTCAGACACAATCACGTAGCCCATCTTTCATAAGAACAACAAAGTAAGTGTAAATGCTGCCTTTGTGCAAGACTGACGGGGAGTGGAGGGGCCGGCTGGGGCCACACGAGAGGAACTGAGCATGGTGACAGGGGCCTGACAGAGGCCGGAGCTTCAGAGAAGGAGGTGGTCCGGTGACATCGGAGCCCCACAAGCACCTGGGTATCACATGGACTAGTTCTCTTGCAGAAAAGACTGTTCCTCCATTAAACAATGCACAATAATAAGTAAAGGCTTCTCTTCCTCTCTTCAAAGACTTGCTTTTTAACTGTGCAAATTCAAACAGAAGATGATTTGAGGATAAGAGAGAAACATGAACAAGACAGTTCCCAAGGTGATGGATCCTTTTTGCAATTTCAGGATTAAAATCTGGGTCACAACCGCACATGGAAGGGGACAGCAGGGTTGCTGAGCTCCATCCTGGTACACACAGCATGCGGGGAGAATTAGGGTCTTGGGGTGGCTCCTCCATGAACAGAACCCAAGAGAACAGCAGTAGGCCCACAATGGGGACCCCTGGGCCATCAATGTAAATGTAAAATCACAGAAGTGGAACTACCTTGATTGTCTCTTCATCTAGGAGAGAGGGGGCCACAGCGGGCTCCCTTTAGCTGACTGCTCATGGGAATAGGTCTGATTTGCCCCCTTGCCCGGAAGCACCACATCAGAAACACTTCCTGGGATCAGAAACAGAGATCCTGGGATCTCTGAGTCTTACAAGCACCTCCTTTATTTCCAAGCACAGCCTCTTCCCTTCTCAGATCTGGTCATCACGGTCACTCTATCTGGATTCTAAGTTTGCACAGAAAAGACTAGAAGCCAGTTGGATCCAACCATTCTAGCAGGCTGTTTCGTAGAGAAGGGACATCTGCACCAGACCTCCTAGAAGGACCCCACTCTACACCATGTCAGGTGGTAAAACATGCCAACCTGACCCCAGGGAAGCCTGCCATGCCCACATCTCTGCAGCTTCCAGTCAGGCTCCTTATCCTGCCCTCTGAGGTCAAGTGCTTAAGAGGGAGGCAGCTTGGCCCAGAATGTTCACTTGGAGTCAGAGGAGACCTATTAAAATCTCGCTCATTACAACCCCTCGTTTTGGGATTGTGACTAAATCGAATTTCACTAGGCCTCAGTTTTTGCATCTGTGAAATGGAAACAGCTCCAGTATTTACCTCAGGGAAGTCTGGGAGATGACGGTAATAGGCAGAAAGAGGGAAGAGAAAGGAAAAGGAAACGCACGATGGAGGAGGGAAGAGGGGCTGCTGCAGAGGCAGCAGCAAGGAGGAACTATCTGCCAACCGTGGAGCTGCAGGGGAAAGGTAGAGGCTGAGGTGTCTGAGGGCTGGGTGGGCCCATTACAGGGAAGGACAGGCAGCAAGTCAGAACCCTCAGGAACCACAGGGAGATTAAAGGTAGAATGAAGGAGGCCAACGGGCAGCGGACCCTGCAGGAAGAAGCCAAGTGGCTCGTCCTGGAGAAAGGCTCCAAGGGGCACCAAGGAGCCTCCCTCCTGCTCAGCCTGGCCCAGGACACAGGCTCTGCCTGAGCTGAGACAGAAGGAGCATGCACCCCAAACAAGGAAGATGACGCCATCCAGCCCCCAGCACTCATTTTCTCTCCCCAGACTAGGTTGCTTAAGGTAGGAAAGCTAGACAGCATCATCCTCTCATCCCCCCACTGCGTTTTCTCTAGCCACAGCCTCTGGCTGAGTCTCCCTGTCTCCTCTCTCTCCACTCCAGGTTACCCCCATCCCCCATCAAAGGCCAGAGCAGATCCTGTCACTGCCCTCCCTAAGAGACTGCAGTGGCTCCTGATCACCTTCAGGACCCAAAAGAAACCCCTCTGTGGAGTTTGTAGAGACTTCCTCAGGCTGGCCCCAACTTCCCTTTCCGCCTTCTCCTGCCCTCAGTGATGCAGCCAAACTGACCCAAAGGGCCCACCCTCTTCAGCTCTACCTGCAAAAGCCCCCTGCCCCATAAAGCCTCCCCCCAAACACCTCGTCTTCATACGAGGAGGCTCCTCTCTTCTGTCTACATTCCAATGGGTACTTGCTGTTGGCCCTTCTGGATTACCAGGGACTGTTTCATTCTTTGGATCTGTGTTCCCAGTGCCACATGCAATCCTTGGCACACAGTAGATGCTTCATAAACGTGGGGTTATTGATTGATGTCTGGATAAGAAGAGGCCTTTGCAATATCTGGAGGGGAGAGGCCTGGGGTGGGAGCTCTGTACCAGCACCACCCAGACCCTCCTCAGTCCTGGGTCAATAGGGATAGAGGGGCACTGTCCCAGTCAGCTGCATGGAGGATGGCGTGATCTCACCCCTCAGGGAGCCTTGAACTTGAAGTCCATTCAAATGTCTAGATACTTCCAACTCCTAGACCAACCCTTCGTGTGCAGCTCATTCCTTTAGCTGAAGCAAAGGCTGCCAGTGGCCTTCAATCCCACTGGCTTCTCACTGGTTGGACTGTGAAATTCCTCTCTCCTGCCAGGCAGATCTGTTGGGATCTCCACACCCTCATCCCTCCCTGCTGGCCATCTCTTCTATCTGCCGTCAGCTCTGGGTTTGATGGATCAGTGGAGAAAAGGAGCCATATTTCACTGAGAGGATGAAAATTATTCAGTGTGAGGGGATATGGATCAAGACCAATGTGAATGAGCTGCCACAGCATCAACTGCAGGAGCACTGACAAGAGCGCAAGCAGCTGGAGGTGCAGTGCAAAGAGTGCTGGGCTCAGAGTCAGAAAGACCCAAGCTCAAATCCAGCCTCAGTCACTCATGAGCTGTGTGGCCATGGGCAAGTCCTCCGCCTCAGCTACATAGCGGAGGTACGCACCTACCTCAAACGGCTGTTGTGAGGATCAGATGAGACTATGTGTAGTTCTTAGCACACAACTGGCCCTCTATAAATGCACTTCCTGCACAATCACACAGTGAGGTGAGATCCAAGCATTGCTGTCTCTCTGATAGACGTGCAGACTGAGGTTAGAGAGGGGACTTGCCCAGGGTCATCTGGCTGTCCTCGCTCAGTCCCTATGGGTGCCCTACACTGAGCCAACGCCTCGATGTTCAGAGCAAGTCCTTAGCCAGGTTCCCCCGACATTACTCTGGCCTCAAGTCCAGTGGTAATGCTCCTGCTGTCAACATCATCCCTGAAGGTGAGCAAGGATTGGCACCAGGATCTGCCAGGTAGGAAATGGCTTGAGAAACCCCCAAATAGATCTGGAAAAGAATATTTCACATTTCTGCCCTTTTAATTCAACTGTTATACGTTCCCTCATGGTGTCCCTGTTTTCGTGGCTTAGTCCAGAAACCTGCCTGGCTGGTCCTTGGACTGATCTGTTTAGTGGTTTAAACAGGGTCCTAGAGGCACTTTTACAAGGCAGACATTAAACTTTTTAAAGTTTGATGACATTTTCTATCAAGCTTCCAAGCGAGTAGATAAATGCACAAGTGTCAGGCATCACTGACTCTATGAAAGACTAAGTTCATAATTCAAATTACACCTTGTTATGCATGAATTAACATGTCACATTCTGAAATATACAACATCCCTAGACTCAACAGTCATCCAGGCCTCTACTAGTCCAAATGTAATCTAAGCAGCAAATTAAAAGCAAGTTTTTCCTCTCCAATCATTTTTGGATTTTACCTAACAATTAGGTGTCATTTGATATTCAAACTGACCATGACCTACTGTTTGCGCTCAAAATGGGCCTTTGCGGGTGGGTCTAAGATAGGAAGAAGGAAAGGTCTGACTTGGGAACCAGACAGACCTTTTACTAGCCACACAACCCTTACCACTGAGTCACACTATCTTCATCTTAAAATCAGGATAATAATACCTCCCAAGACTACCTCATATCGCAGGGCTCTTGTGAAGCTTACAGAATGCGCACAGAATGCCTCGCAAACTTTAAATAACTGTGTATAAGCCAGCTACCATCATCAAAAGAGTGAGGTCACACTCCAGTTAAGCCCCCTGAAGGCAGGAGCTAATTTCTGCCAGCCCAGAAATCAGCGAGGAGTTGGCATTTAATACACATCATAAGAATGGGCCCAAATCCCCTTTCATCGGGCAGAAGGCATGAATTAGGGTCCTGAAGTCAAAGAACCAGAGATGAAGGGTCACAGCTTCATTTTACACTGCTACGGTCACATGGTAAGCTGACAGCCAATGAGGTCCTAGCCTCCTGCCTCCTGGTCAAGTCCAGGGCTCTCTCCACTGCTCCATGCTGCATCTCAAGGCAACAAGTCTCAGACATTAACTATTTAAGCAAGTCATAGAGAACCACATCATCAAAGACCCAGCAGCAACACCCCATGAGTTACCTTGCTGTCTTTCATTCCTGCTAAATGCTGGATGGCTCCAGATATTCCCACAGCAATATACAGTTCCTGTAACCAAAATGGTGACATCATTAATAGACATTGACGCAATGAGACATTTTTAAAAGCCCAGACCTCAGTGTTAGTGTCACTTTGTGTAATATATCAAAAGAGGTATGCTGCTGCCGGCATAGTCAGGCAGTCCCTAAGGATTTGTTAAGCATCTACTATGTGCCAGGAACAGTGCCAAGTGCCAGGAATACAAAAAGGGGCAAAAAGGGCTCCTACCCTTCGTTTGCAATCTAATGGGACAAACACCACGCAAGCAGATGTGTACAAATACTACATAGGAAAGAATTAAGAGACGGAAGGCACTTAGATTAAAAAAAAGGTTGTGGAAGGTTTTCTTGCAGGTGGGATTCTGGAAGGACTTAAAGGAAGCCTGGAACCATTCCAGTCAGAGAGAATGGCCTGAGCTGAGATGGAGGGTCTTATCTGTGGAGTGGCCTGGGTGGACAAGCACCTGCTGTTCAGCACAGCATAAGAAGGCTGAGAAGGCAGGAGGGGCTGGGGGACAAGGGTTATGAATGCCAAATACAGCATTCTATATTTGTTCCTGGAGCCAACAGTGAGCCACTGGAGTCTATCGAGTAGGAGGGTGACATGACCAGGACTGTGCCTTAAGAAACCTTTTGGTGGCTGAAAGGAGGATGGACTGATGGATTCTCATGGGAGAGACCTGAGGTGGGCAGAACTCTGCCCCACCTCTCCGCACTTCATCCCATCCCCAGCAGGTGAGAGGTGATGAGGGCCTTCCACGTCTCAATAACTAGTTTCCAGGAAATGTTGTGAACCAAATAACCCTGCTGCCTGTCCTCCAAACTCTCTCACATCAACAAGACCTGACAGCAGGGGTGGTCACTTTGCTTGGGTCTGCTGTGAGCCATGAGGACTTCAGTGACCACAGCCAGATGTTAATGTCATGTGTTACAACATGTTCCTTGGACAGAAAAGGAGGAATGGGAAGGCACTCCTTATATCAATGCCTTCTTCCCTCTGAGCCTTTCCTCAGGTGTCCTAGCTCAGGGACCTACAGCCTATGGATTTGTGTTCCTCACTGAGACAAAGAGCAGACAGTGTCATCAGCAAGACCTGCGTCCAAGTCTGGGCTCTGAAGAACACCAGCTGTGTGACTGCGCAAATCACCCAAACTCTAGATGCTCTAGGTAATTAGCCAAGACAGGAGCAGAGAAAGTGCCAACCTCCCTTGCTGGAAGGCCTGTCCTTCCCAGGGAGTTCCCTCTACTAGTGAAATTACAGGCCCACGTTCATATCCTCTCCCCAGCTTTCCCTGGGCATTCCATAAATGGTGCCTTGTATTGCGTTCATTTTCCATGGGTGTCCTGCCTGCCAAGGTAGACTGGGAGCCTCTTGAGGGCAGGGAACATCTTCCATCTGCCGTGTCCTCAGCACAAGGGCTTCAACAAATGTGTCACTCATGATAAGAAGAGGAAAAGTAAAGGCTGCCTAACAGGTCACAGCCGATCCTCATCCTCTGTCTGAATTTTAAAAGCAGCTGTATGTAAAGACTAACATAAAATGTAGCTTCACAGAAAACAAATCATTTCTTTAATAAGTACTCAGTTGAGAGAACTGTTTTTTCCTTATGCGCAATAAGGTCACATTTTAAACTCCAAAGTTACAACCACATTTCAACTGTGTCAACAAGCCTTGACTTGGGTGTGGAGAGGAGAAGGTACATTGAACACATGACCAAATCTCGGCAACTGACAAACAGATAATGAAATCCTGTCACAGATGACAGTGACACCTCTGTCTCAGAGGCAGCTCCAAAGTACATGGTTTTATTAGAAGTTAGAGATGGAGAAACTTCCATTCCCATGACAAAAAGGTGAGCTTGCTCTGCACTCTGCCCATGCTCTAATTAACAAATGTTTACTGAGAGAGACAGGCAGGAAGAAGGCGAGAGAGGGGTCTGAAACCACAAAACTTTAAAGATGGATGTACTAGTTCTCCTTTTTCACAGCCTCTTGCTATCTGGGGATTTGGGGAAAATCTCTTCTATTCTATAGGCCTCTGTTCTCATACCTAAAATGAGAGTGGAGAAGATGTCTCCTGATAAATTCATTCCTGCTCGGATGTTTTATAATTCCCTACAATGCACTGTGGGCACATTACTGGGTTTGATCTTTAGAAAGCCAAAGATTGTAGAGAACTCAATATTTCCCTTACCCAACCTCAAGTGGTTCCAGGACACTAGAGAACCACTTGGTTACAAAAGGAAATGTACAATCCTGAGAAGAATGAATCGCCTATGTCAGGTTACTCCCCCAGCTCACTCTAAGATCAATACAGTTACTGCTGCCCAAAGGTGAAGGAAGCCACGTCTCAGTGGAGAGACAGAGGCAGCATGTTGGGGGATGGGAAATACCCAGGAGAACGTGAGAGAAGGGTTAGGGGTGCACTCCCTCCTTGAATACATCAACGGATAACTTAGGAGTCAAACCAAGGTGGATACACTGTGAACCACCAAGGTGGACAGAGAGAGAGAGACTTCGAGTGATAGAAGCATGCTTTGGCTTCCTTTAAAAACATACCAGCATCAGACTAATATGTGATTGGCGGAACTGTCAATTACTCCAACCATTCACAAAAAGTTTCAAATCATGCTAAAAAAAAAATGACTTAAATGTCTACCTCCGGTGACTCCTAGCTCTATCTCACTGCTACACATCGCACTTCTAAGGAGACAGAAGACAAGGTTCTCATTTTCATTAAAATATTCACAGCAGGATTTTTCTAGCTAAGAACTAGAAACATCTGGGTGCCCAGGGCAGGGGCCTGGGTTCAAATCCTGCCTCTGATACTACCTGAACAAGCTGATCTCTTTGGGTCTCAGTCTTCATCTAACACTAGGTGGCCATTCTAGATCTACAAGAGGATGACCTAGATTCTTAAATTGGGGCAACTGGGTTTGTCAGCAACACCTCCAACGAAGCTTTCCTGTTCCCCTCCATCATTAGCCCTCTCCTGCCCTAACCAGCCACTCATCTTTATTTTGTAGTCATTCTGCAAAGTTCCTACACCTGCCCAGGTAGTTTCCCCCTAGACAGCAGGGGCTTTTATTTTTTGTCATTTACCTCCAAGATCAAGTAACAAAATCCTCTGGCCCTGGAAGATATTCCCAGCTCTGCCTCTTCCTGCTTGCCCTCTCCCATGGGGCTTTCTCACTGGCTGTCCCTCCTGTGTAACCAGCTCCTCACCACCTTCAGCTTCAAGACAGCTAAACTTTCACCTTCTGTATTAGGCCTCTTCCAGTCCCCTTCCCCACTAGGGTCTGGCATCAGAGACGACACCCCATTTACATTGTAGATATGCTGAAGTGGGGGAGGTCCATCAGTTAAGTGATCAATAAACATTTGTTAATAGGGATTTTGTGCTCTCCAGGCTGTGAACATCGCAAGTTGAAGGCCCTATGATACAAAGGTATCGCAACAGTCCAGCCACAGCCTGTGTGTTTGTTAAAGCCTAATGCACTTTTCCAGGGGACTCCCAGCAATTACTAGAGACCATCTACTAAGGCAAACCCCATAGAATCAAATCACCAAGCATTTCTTAAGCACCTAGGGTGCGCCAGGCAGTGTGCCAGCTCTCCTGGACCTCAGCCTAATGGGGAGACAATAAGCAAATACCTAGGTAAACAGAAGATGTATGAAGCTAGATCGGAGGAGATCTGCGAGGGGAAAGCAGCAGAGGGCCTGCGGTGGGACTTTAGATAAGTCTGAAGTCAGGGAAAACAAGGCGGGGATGAGGGGCAAGGACGTGGCAGGTTTGAGGGGCAGGCACAGGTATGAAGATGGGAGGTGTGTTACACATGGGGAATCTCACCAACTACTGTCAGAGTTTGTCTTTAAAAGCAATTAAAAACAAAAACCTCAAGCATGGCCTAAAATAATCATTGCCACAGGTTTTTTACCCTCCAGTTCAACATACCTTAAAAGTCTCTCCATACATTTTCTGCTAGCCAAAACAACTAATTCACTCATAAACACAAAGCAAATACCCACAGTGGAAAAATGGACATTCTGGACAACAGAAATGAATCAAGTTTAGGCCTCCAAGAACATCTGAGCTCTTTGCTTAAACAGGTCTGAAAGACTCAGAGAGCCCATTTCTAGTTTACTGGTTGAAAATAAGCTATTCCACACAAAGGTTTAAATCCCCCCATAAGTGCTGAAACAGCAGATTCTGGGCTTTGTGCTGAACCCCCACAGGCTTTCAAGGGAAAGGAAGAGAGTGGTCGGGTCTTTCAAACACATACAGGCAATTAGTTACCAACCCAGGGATGATTTGCTTATGGTTCAAAAAGCATTTTTGTTATTCAATAATAATAATTAGCATTTACACAGCATTCTACAAATGCTAATTTATGGAGCACTTTAGACGTAGCTTCACAACCCTAAGCAGACAATCCCTGCCCTGAGGAGCTTACATCCTAAATCAGTCAGACACAAAGTAAGACCATTTGGAGAAAATGAGAGACAATGCTGGCGTGGAGAACAGCAATTAAAGCTTCAAAAGGAGGTGGGATTAAAGGAAACAATCAGGAGGAAGAGGGGATCCTGGGGGGTCTTAGTGGGGATAAAGAAGAGGAGGGAAGGGTGTGGGGGAGGGGAGATGAGCTATGCACAGGGAAAAGGGAAAAGGAGAAGGAGCAAAGCAGGGTACGAAGGGCTCTCCCGGACAGCTGCCAGTTCCCCCAGGCCTCTTCCACACCCAGGGAATCACTCAGGATGACCAGTCGACAGGACAATCTAGATTGTTTCCCCAGGAAAAGGTGTCAAAATAATGCAGTCCCAGAGATCAGATTTCTTCTCTTAGAACCTTCTATTGGCTGGCGGAAAGGCCTTTGGGGACAGGGAGTGGGACAAAGGCAAAGCCAAGTCTAACCAATATCTTTGCCTTCTCTTAAGAGTGAAGGTCCCAACCTGACTTCTCCTGTTCTTGCCCTATAGCCAATGATGTGCTCTGAGGGCCATTTCTCTGGTTTTATTGCCCTTAAGCATCCTTGGCAAAGAGAAAAGTCAAGAGGACTTAGAAGGAATCTCATCTCACCTTCCACAAACCAAACTCACCTCAAGAATGAGAGTGGGAGGGGACTCAAGTGGGAAGCTGGGCTATGGGAGCTTTTGGGGGGAGGAATAAGACAGTCACTCCTCCTGGACTTCCTCTTAATCTCTGGCAAAGGAAACTGGAACCTGCAAGCCCAGAAGTCCTCTCACCCCCAAAGAATTTATGGAAAGAAGCTTGGGAGAGACTCTAACCACCCCCATTCTGGACGTGTTGTTTTTAGCTTAATGTGTTTGTCTTAGATCCGAGATACTCTGGTCACAGGCGCCACAGAGAGAGCCTTATGGTAAGCACACATGGGTTAACTGTGACAGCTCAGTCTGACAGCAGACCTAGAGATAGATTGATATGAGCCCTGCACGTCCTAAGCTTTTCGATGGCTGGCTCAAAAGAAGATCAATTATAGATTGTTTTAAGCTTAGTGGGACAGAGAACTGAAAAGGAAAATCAGCAACATAAGTTTAGCAAGTCAGCTGAAGGCACAACCTAAGAGGGGAGATGGCCAGCAGATTCACTACCTCTGGGAGAGCAAGCAGAAAGAAATAAAACAAATGACTGAACTTCCCAAGAGCCACAAGAGAGCCAAAGGAATTTCCCTTTTAAACAAAACTCTCAGAAGACTGTGCGCCTTTTGAACTCTCCCAATGACATATGAAATGCTAAAAGAAGGCAAACAAGTCAATGACACCTTTTCCTTCTAATCCCTGTCCTCTCCTGTACCATTAGTGTCCTAGGAGTTAAAAATCGGAGCTCATTCTTACCTCCTGGTCTAAGGAGCTGCCCTGGGGAAGAGAAGACCTTGGGAGAAATGAATCTAAGACTGCTTGGAGAGCACAGAGTGCTGGGCAAAGCCAGGGGCTTCACATCCTGCCATCTCTGCCTCCTGGGCTGTTTGTAAATCCCACCTTCTAGGAAGCCTGGTGCCTTCACTCTGGGGAGGGTTTTCCATTTATCCGGGATATAGTCTGTACATGATTTTTTGCATGTAATCTCCTGCCTCAGACTCTGAGATCCTTAAGAGCAGGGACTGTCTTTGGCCTTTCTATCTCCAGCACTTAGCATAGTACCTGGCACACAGCAGGTGTTTAATAAACATCTGACTTACTGACTACTAACAAGGACTTCACCTCTCCTAAGTTTCATTTTGACAGCTCTAAATGGAGGTGACAATTCTTGATACAGAAAAGGGGAGTTATTACTATTACTTCTTAAAAGCTTGCTTTATAAAACTTATGAAAGGAGGAACATGCAGATAATAATTACAGGATTATTCCCTTTGCTGCTAGTCTGAAATGTGCAGATGAATTTCTTTATAAACAAAAGTCTCTAAACATGCATTCCTCCTTATAAGACAAAGAATTAATGCCATGTAGGCTGTGACGCCATTACAGAGGTAACCACATACCATGGAAAAAGACACATGAATTTGAAAGTGGCCCAAGTTTACTATACAAATTCACAGCAGTCATTTCTGGACACAGAACCACATTTGGTCTGTACCAAGTCTGGGCCAGCTCACGGCACTGTCCTGCTTTCCAGTCTATATGATGAGGAAGTCATTAAAACAGTAGCATTCAATGTACTAATCAAAGAGTGAGTACTCCGATTGCATATGACAGTCACGAGGGTGCTTTCCCTTGAGCCCAGGGAGGGAAGTTGTACAAGCAAGCTTACATGCCACAGGAAGCCAGGGGAGATGGAGAGTGGTGAAGGAGCTTGGCCAGTCACCTAGCAAGGGCCTTCTGACTTGAAGCTCCATGTTCCTTCTGTGCTATCATGCCCCAACGGCTTGGTAGAAACAAAAAAAAAAAAACAACCCAAGTTTCTTTCAATTCACAAAGCAAAAATAATTACAGTTCAGGATCCTGGGCCACAGGCTCAGAAATAATGGCCAAAACAGTATTACAGCCAATCTGGGATTTTAGCAGAACTTAAAATGAGTTCCACTATTTTACAAAGAGAAATAAAATGGCACGACCTCAAATAGTAATTGTTACTGCTGAACCATGATATGTATACCCAGGACAAATGCCAGGTTAGGAGTTAAATGCTGTAATTTATCACAACAAATAAATGAATGAGTCTCTCTGTGAAACAGATTAACCCAACTATATTTTCTAATTACTGTAAGCCTGCTGTACCTTAATATTGTGAAAATATTTCATCTTTGTTCCAGTCTCACTAGTTTCCCGGCTGGCCAAATGTGGCTTCTTTCAGGTTCCTTCTTTTGTGGAAGGAGCCCCAGTGAGTTACTCTGTGTAATCTTCAAGCAGGATTGGGGCAAGAGTGGGCATGGAAAGTAGAGGGGCTTTGGAATCACAGGACTGGAGGTTACATCCCAACTCCACCACTAATAAGTTCGATCTTCAGTCAGTCCCTTATCTCTCTAAATTCAGTTTCTTCACTGGTTAAAATAAGGGGCCTGGATGGGACAGTGTCTAAGGTGCCTTTCAGCTCTCAATCTAGGAAACAACGAACTTTCCTAGGCTAGTCTAGAGAACCCTGGAGGATCAAAAGACCAGTCGGTGTATATTAAGGTCCCAAGACAATACAAAGAACCTCCAAGGGAGATTACACAAACCAACATGAGGGGCTCCAGACTAAGGCAAGGGTTGGCATCCCTCTGAAGGTGGTGTGCCAAGGTTATAACCTTGGTTTTAGGAACACAACAGAAAAAGCACCGAGAACTACAGTCTCAAAGTGGCCTCTGCCACCCACTGCTTTAGGAAATCATCTCAACTCTCTGGTCTTAAACAATTTTTTCTATAAAGAAACCATGCTAGATCAAGAGTCTGGAAGGCCAAATTCAGCAAGCTGCCGATATCTGTACAGCATACAAGATAAGAATGGCAACGGCTTTTGCATTTTAAAATATAATAAAACTTTATTTAAATGAGTAAAAAAAAAATCCTTGTTAGCTGGCTGACCTCTGGACTATATGATCTCTAAAATGAGCTTTAAATTCTACAATCCTACAAGTTACAAGTGATCTTAGGCAAGTTGTTGAACCCATATGGCCAAGTTCTCATCCAGTTTTCATCTGGAAAGTGAAGGAGGGAATGAGCTATTTCCCTTGCAACCAGACCCCAGATACTAGGACAGAATTACACACACACACACACACACACACACACACACACACACACACACACACACACACACACCCCACCCTGGTCTCTCAGGACTGCCAGCATGTCTTAAAGGCAGCAACTAGGGGCTGCTTATGACAGTGCCAGTCACTCTGCTCTTTGCTTTGGAACCCCCTCAAAGGCTGCCACTTGTTCTAAGACAAAGCAGAAAAGGTGAAAACCAAAAGATGGTGGCTTGCACAGAGGGCAAACTTAGTTAAGCTGAAATTGAGCTGAATGAGGCTAGACAAGGAGCTAAGGAAACAACCCAGGCACATAACAAGGTCAGAACCAAAAGGCAACAATGAGACCACTTAAATCAGGAACATGGCTGCAAAGTTAAGGATCAGAGTGAGAGGACATGAAGTCACACACCCCAGAACAAAAAATCCAAAGTCCAAATCACAAGAAAGAATGTGAACGAAGTTGTGTAATGGGAAGCCCAAGTCAAGAGTCAGACAAATTAGAAGAAGTTAAAAAGTACAGTATAGCTGAAAGAATACTACGTTTAGAATCAGGTATGAATCATGGCTCTGAGACCTCTCAGCTGTCTGACCTTGGGTAATCTCTCTGAGCCTGAAAGAAGTCATGGTAATATCTGCTCAGCTTGCCTCATGAGGCAGTGGCTGGCCCCCCTGACTCTCACTGGGAGCAATGTCATCAAGCAGGCCCAGTCTGAGACAGGACAGAGAATCTGGGGCCAATGTCAGACCTTCTCTGCAACCAGTATCAATTAAAACTCAACCTCTGCATTGATGGAAGCATAGTGTCCGGAAAATCTTACTGTATTCGGCTCTGCCTGACACCACATTTTACAAGGTGGAGCACATATGGAGGATGTCAACCACAATGAAAAGGGGACTCACCAAAAATGCCCTAGGACAACTGAGGGAGAGAAGTGAGACGTTCAGTCTGGAGAAAAGAAGACTGGGGAGAAGTCCAGGATCAAGAAAAACATTCTCACAGTGAATGATGCCCCCAAAGACAGGCAGCTGCCACAATGGTAGTTTCTTAGAAGTAGAAGGCTTTTTGTGGGGCAGGATGACCACTGGCTGGTCCAGGAGAAAGACTGTAGTGGGGATTCCTCTTCGGGCAAGAGATGGAATAAAAGACCACAAAGAGACATTTTCCAACTCAGAGATGCTGGGACTTTATTCCATCCCATTTAACTGTGTTAACAATCCTTAAAGCAAGATACTGTAAAGATTACATGGAAAAACTCCATTTTTCAGGAATCATTTTTCTTCCCCAGGTCTACCGGAAATGCTTCACTGCAACAACCATGTATATTAACTCTGGGCTTCCCATCATTCAGATAGCATAAGGTCACACCCTGCAGATTTACTGCTGTTTACTCCTGGCAAGGCAGTGAGGAATGCCATGAATGTAGGTTCCCCAAGTCTCACCTCTGTAAGAGTCTTGCCATCAGGGACTGAGTGTTTGTACTTGAGACCCCCTCCTCAGGAATGACTTTGAAAGGGTCACCTGTTTTGTAAAAAGCAGATGCATTTTACCAAAAAAAAAAAAAAAAAAAAAAAAAATTGGCTGCAACTACCTGGCCAGAGGCTGGGCATTGAAGGAAGGCAGTGACTCCAAACAAGAGTGAAAGGAGGAAGACTGATAATGAAAGGAGCCATCATTGGTTAGTGGCCAACCTCCAGAGCTTTCTCCCCACTCAAATGGGCACATGATGCTAATTGCTGCTCAGACTGACTCACCTCCATTGCCAATAACACAGGGCATCTTGGTATACAAGGACTAGTCTTGGCTAATTCTATGATACTAAAGACATACCTCAGTAGAGAAGCCTTCCTGTCTCCCTCTGGAAATCTAGGAACAAACAATTCATCCTATTCGATTTGTGCCTGGGGACTCCAACTCAGTCCTTCCCTCCCAAGATCAAATAACCTTACCTGACTTGAACACCAAGCACCACCATAACTTGGCTTTTCCTACATGACAAGCTGCCACCCCTCTTCGGTCATTTTTCAATTGTGTCCAACTTCTTGACCTGTTATGAGGTTTTCTTGGCAGAGATACTGGAGCGATTTGCCATTTCCTTCTCCAGCTCATTTACAGATGGGGAACTGAGGCAAACAGCAATAAGTGACATGCCCAGGGTCACACTGCTAGGAAATGTCTGAGGCCAGATTTGAACTCAGGAAGATGAGTCTCCCTGCCTCTAGGCCCAGTACTCTGTGTACTATGCCACTCAGAAGACTCTCAAAGACTAAATAACTTCTCCTACTCTTCCAACCCTGAATGAGTTTTGCAGAAAAAAAAAAGTACTATTTAAATCTACAAACATACAAAAACCAAGTACAAGAAACAACCAAGTACTCAAAAGTTACTGAGTCAGTCAACTATTCTAGTGACCACAGGAAGTCCTGGGCAAGAACCTAAACACACAGATGTGACATGGTTCACCCAGGGTGATATCTGAGGTGGGTTCTGAATCCTCTTCTTCCTGACTCCAGAAGTCTGCCGGGCAGCCTCTAGATCATGGCTGCTGCTGCTTCTGTTGCTGCTACTACTGAATTATATATATATATATACTACTACAAAATTATAAGACAAACACCATTTCCATCAAAGGGCCATTTCTTTTCATCAAAGACTGAGAGAATTATGTTCCTTTTTAATGTAAAGATGGATTAAACCAGGGCCTTTGGATAAATCCATCTACATACTTATTACTCAGCTCTCTTGCTAAATGGGATTTACAGGCAGGCATGAAAACTACTACATGGAAGAGATACTTGCTCACAGATGATGGCAAACAAGTCTGTGTGACCTTGAGCAAGTCACTTCCTTTCAGTATACACCTCAGTTTCTCCACAGTTTTAGCTCATAATAAATATCTGTTGAATTCCATTTGTTGACTATGGAATCAGCAAGTTAAATTAGACTTCTACAGCCTCTTCCAGTTTTAAACCTAATCCTGTAGGACAAAGGAGGGAAGGAGGTGAGTGAGAAATGGCTTTTATACGAGCGAACGGTCAACTTAAACCATAAAATCCTTATAGTAATTAGATAAGGATTTTTATTGCTTTAAAATTTGAAGACCTGACCAGGTGGGTCTCTGAGAGGAAGCTACCTAGACCTCATTTTTTAACTTATCCAGCATCCCCAGTTTTCCTTGGCATTATCTGTTCAAAGATTTCAAAGAACCTTTTAAACATTCACATTATCTTTGCCAATTCAACAAAATGAAAGCAACCAGCTTTCTTACAACTAATTTAGGGATAGACTGTCGCCAACTACAGGCAAACTTCTTGTCATTCTCTGCACCGGATGGCTCAATTGCTCAAGCACAAAGATTAAGATTAAAGATATTACTTGTGCCCTCCAATATCTTAGAGCACAGGGCTGGACATGGAAACTGTTTCCTGACTGCTTGGGGGATGCAAGTATCTGGAGATGATGAAAGACCACTCCACTCCTCAGTCTGGTAGTCAGCAAAGCTGGGTTTCTGGTTCCAGATCTGACATCAACTTCAGATACTCCACATCACCTCTGAGTCTCAGGAGCCTCCTTTTACAAAGCAGCAACATCCCCTGCCTCAAAAGGCTGTAATGACTAAGGGACACTAAATATAAAAGAACTTTAAAAATGGGAGCTACCATTCATAATACCAATATAGTAAACCAAAGGAAGAAGAGGCAGATTGTGGCTAAACACTGAGAGTACCTTCAGCTACAAATCTTGGTTTTGTAGGGTTATTCATATTCTGAAATTTCTTTATAAAGAAAGCATTTTTCAAATAATACACAACTTTAGCTAGTCTTTAAACTCTTTTCTGCATTTATCCATTTAAGTACTTGTTTCTATCTGGCTCACAGATTTTTCCACTTAGAAAAAATATCTTTTAAGTGAAACTACAAGGGGAAAAAGGCATCTATGGAAATGCAAGTGTCCAACTAAAATGAGTATTTATAAAACTGATTTAGAAAGATTAATTTAGAGATTAACTGCCCTGTAGAAAAACAAGTACAGTTCAGGCTCTTCCAAGGCCTTACTTACATTTTAAGAAAGGTAGATAAAGTTTCAAAGCAAGAGGCCTGGATGAATGGTGACTGACAGAGAAAGTCCCCATTTCTACAGCACTTCAGGATTTAACAAAGTACCTAGGAAAGCTACAAGGAGTTTCCGACATCTATGCAAACCCTCATTTTACAGAGGATGCCACTTATGACCAGAGGGGAGTCACTCAGTCAAACAGCAATGGAGCCAAGCCCAGAAGTCAGGTTACCTACCTCCCAGACCCCTTAACATTTCCCTTCCCCCAAAGTGTAGAAGAAACGCTTTTCTCTCCAATAGCTTCTACATATTTAATCTACAATTAATAGATAAATAAATCTCAGACCAAAGGAGGGTCTGAGAGCCAAAACGCCACTTGAGCTCCGAGGTTCAGCCTGAGCTCTTCAGAGTCTCCTTAAAAACCTGTGGAAACTGCTTAAGTTTAGGGTCAAATTGAAACTATGAGAGAATCTAACACGTATAAGAAACTCCTTCCCTCCTCTCAAACCAACTTGACTTTCATTCTACTTAAAGCCAAGTTCTGACAGCCTTCAAAGCAGTCAGGTCACCAGACAAAGGGGTGGACTCTCCCCAAAACCATTTTTCAAATTCCTTTTTCAGACAAGGGCTAAGAGGCAGTGAAATGAGGTTCCTGAGATGTTCCTTACCACCTTGGTATCATTCTCAGTCCTGGGCTAAATGTTTCCAATTACACATGCTAAGTAACCAATTATTCATTGACTAGACACTAGATCTCCTAAGACTCTCATGTTACTTAATAACAATATGCCTATGACAGATGCCTATTTACTACACCTGAAGCCATACATGAGACAATAAATTATAGCTGCAAAAAAAAGCCCCTCGCAAAAGGGCTAGACATGAATGGGGTGGGGGGAGGGAGTTTGGGGCATTCTGTATCCTTCACAAGTAACAAAGGGGTTATCTATTATCTCAATTATTATTATCCCAATATGTTGTCTACTAATGATTTTCCATGCCAACTTTTAAATTGCGTTGATAACCTACATGACATGTCAATTTATCATCATATTAGTGGCATGCTTTTAAACAGCTAGAATATATTTATGTAGAAAGAGTTCAATAAGACTTCTTTCTTGGTGGCTAAAAATTCTAACTTTATTAATAAGATGTCAGTGGAAGAACCTCATTCATAGTGAACAAGTACTCTGAAATCAACTTTTAGTGAAAATTATCCCAAGAAAACATGGCCGGCAATAGGCTCACTCTGGGAAAACTGTTCTAAGATCCCAATTTACTCAGTCACCAGCTGAACAGCACCATTTGCCTTGGCAGCAATTCACACACGTATGCACACATACACGTACATATACATACACACACACACACACACACACACACACTCACACACACACTCTGGATTCTTTACGTCCTTCTGACCCTTTTGAGCTGTAAGTTTCCCTGTGTGAGCTTTGATCATTCAGGCCATGTAATTACCCTCAAGAAGCATGCTTAGGGTGTTTGCCAGAGTGCAGGTCCATACAGCATTTCTCTTTGCTCCCGTGGGAATGGGAACATCAATTGCTTTCAGCTAAATGCACTCACATATGAATATTTTAGTACAATTTAATGCTTCTGCACCAACCCCAGAGGAACAGAGCATCAATTTGCGAACACAGTTCTCCTGGAGTTAAAAGCCAAACTGGATAATGCACTATGAAAGGGTCTGTCAATCTCCAGCTTTTTAGCAAGTCAGAGAAAGGTGGTCTGTAAATTCAGTCCCAGCTGCACACAAACAGCTTCACAAAGTTTGCTCCTGCGGACACTTTTCAACCTGAATGAATTTCCAAAAGAGATACTCAGAAAACAAATTTCTTCGTTCAGTTGATTTCCCCAGTGCTGCTCCTCCATCTGGTCGGCCAACTGCCATGTGGTTGCCTCTTCTCATGGTTACAGAGGCACCTGCTGCTCTGTTACTAAAACACCCACAATATCGGGTAAGGTAACACGATCCCCAACATGGATGGGCAGTAGGTGTGAGAATCCATTTCACCAAGGGGTTGATTACAGGACCTCCAATGAAGTCTTCTTCTAGCACCTCATCATGAAATAAGCACAATTCAGGAATCTCCACAGTGATGCCAGAGGAGCACAGCCCCACAGGTACTGCCACCCAAGGGCCCAGTTAAGTCCAGAGAGGTTCATCAACAGAGGGTGGGGAAGCCAAGTGATAAGCATCTGGGGCCACTGAAACTCATTAAACCATGTATGAAGGCAGAAAGAGGTTGCATCAGCACCCAAACTTAGTCTTGATATAGGCATGAATATTTGGGAATCAGAATAGGGAAGCAGGATAACTAGCATTCAGGGAGGAAGAGAAAAATAAGGAAATATAGATAAGGATAGTCTGAAAAACCAGGCCAATGATAACAGCAACTAGCAGCTAGTTTTGATGAGTCTAAAGTTAACAAGATCTGTGTGCTGAGCAGGGGACAGGGCTAAAAGAACATAAGAGAACAGCCTAAGTATTTAAAAGATTTTAACCATGATTACTAAATAGTAGGGAAACTATAAAAACAAGTAAGAGGATCGCTGAAAATGAGAATAAAAAAACAGAAGTTGAGGGAATATGCCAGAATGGTTCCCTGTCTGACAATTACACAATTTTTAAACTGAGTAATGGTATTTCAGTAATTTCTTTTGACATCTTTAGTAGTACTTCTTACATTCTTACTTGAAAAATTAATTCCACTCGGATTAGTCACACGATTGGAAACATTTGGACAGAGGGGAACAAAAGAACGGATTACACTTTGGAAGGCTCTGGGAAGCAGCCATCCACACCAAGGTGTCAGACAGCTAGGGTATGCTCAGTTTTGTTTGAGACCTTTATTAAGTGAAGAGAAGAACCCATGAGCAACAAACCAACAGATCCAGAGGTCCCAAACTCACCTTATGCTTTTATCTGTCCTTTACACGGCCCCCTTTCTGATCACTAATTTTTCCAAGACCCCATGTTCAAAACTTTGGTGTCTGAAACCCGAATGTCCTCTTTACTGCATCCCTTTTTCTCATGACTTCCCTCACCACATTTCCTGTGGACTCTTGCTATAGAAGAACATTGCTTCCATCCTTTCTTCTCCCTTTTCTACCATCCTAGATCTAGGCAACATGACAGAACAGGAGAAGTGCTCAGCTGTGAGATCCAGCTTCACCACCTGAAATCTGGAGGACCCTAGGCACCTCTCCTATCACAGCATCAATCACTTTCCTCATCTGAAAAACAGCAATAAAATGTATACTGTGTATTTCACAGATTTATTATGAGAAAAACACTCTATGACCTTCACAACATTATAGAAATCTGAGTTGGGTTGGAGAACAAGCCTTCTTTGCCACCAAGGATTCATACAAATGTGCTCCTAAGAGGGCTTCAAGCTGCTCTGAGAGACAAAGAAAAAGTGGGAGGGGAGGTGAGAGAAGAGAAGAGAGGGAGAGAGAGGGAAAGAAGGGGAGAGAGGAAGAGAGAGAGGGAGAAAGAAATAGAGAGAGAAAGGAGCGAAAAGAGATGCTCAAAACTCTTTAATGGCCCCCACTGCCTTTCCAGTAAAGTTCAGATATCGTGATCTGGCATTCAAAGCCTCCTACAATTTGGCATATCTTATAGTGCTCTCTGGGCATGACCTGTGCTCTCCTTTCTCAATGATTTGCTCAGGTTACTTCCTAAAGTCCAACTCAAGCACCACTCACTATACCAAGACTCCTCCAATCCATCTTCTCCTCCCCACATCCCCATGCTGATCACAGCCTCTACTCCATACTCAGGATACAGTTTAATGAGATGCTGGCATCTCCTGATGTCCAACCCTTTGCCAATGCCTATCTCTGAATTCAGACCAGTTCCTGGACTGGCAACTTTCCAATACTCTAGAACCTGTACTTGACTCAGTACCTTTCTTAAGACCTGTCTTACCCACTTTTAAAACCAATTATACTATCATAATGAAATTTATCTCTAGTAATTCAATAATATTGTCATGTTTACATTCACAGTTACAGAATGTCAGACTTCATTTTAGAAATGGGGAAACTGGGGTGGAGCCAAGATGGCAGAGTAGAAAGACTCACAGTATGCTAGCTCCAAACCCACAGCCCATATATTTCCTGCAAGAAGAACTCCCCACAAATTCTGGAGCACTGCAAGGTGCAGAAACACAGTGGAAAAGATTTCCATTCCAGAGAGCCCTGGAGAGTGGTCCCCAGGGGTCTGTTGCGCTCCGGACAGCAGAGTCCACCCCTGAGCTGCCCTGGCTACGCGGCCAAGAGGAGCAGATCCGAGCAGTCTTCAGGGACGGAACCTCTGGTGGCCGGGAAGGTCCCTCCCCGCCCACAGACACTACAGGTCAGGGAGAGAGATTTCTGGGCTGGCCAAGAGGGCAGCGGGGTGTCTCCATGACTCGGGCCCCCTCGGGAGGCAGTGACAGAGGCAGCGGTGGCGGCTGGGACTCCCCAAGCAGACAGGAGCTCAGGGCCATTACCAAAGGTCTCTGCATAAAGCCCCTGAGGGAACTGAGCCTGGGAGGCAGCCCTGCCCTCACCCGAGCACCAGAACTTAAGCTCACATTGAATAGCAGCCACTCCCGTCACGGAAAGCCCATTTGAATCTCAGACCCCAAGCACTAGCTGGTGGATCTAGGTGGGGGTGGACAGGAATCTCAGAAATCAAGTAACTGGCTGGGAAAGTGCCCAGAAAAGGGAAGAAAAATAAGACTATAGAAAGCTACTTTGAGGGGGTACAGATGTTCCCGCCTTTCAATTCTGATGATGAGGAACTATTCTTACCATCAGGGAAAGATGTGGAGGTCGGGGCCTCTGTATCCCAGACATCTCAGGGGGATGTCCGGTGGGCTCAGGCCATGGAAGAGCTCAAAAAGGATTTTAAAAGCAAGTTAGACAGGTGGAGGAAAAACTGGGAAGAGAAATGAAAGAAATGCAAGAAAAGCATGAAAAACGGGTCAATACCTTGGTAAAGGAGACCCCAAAAAATGCTGAAGAAAATAACACCTTGAAAAATAGGCTCACTCAATTGGAAAAAGAGGTTCAAAAAGCCAATAAGGAAAAGAATGCTTTCAAAAGCAGAATTAGCCAAATGGAAAAAGAGGTTCAAAAGCTCACTGAATTTAATAGTTCTCTCAAAATTAGAATGGAACAGATGGAGTCTAATGACTTTACGAGAAACCAAGAAATCACCAAACAAAACCAAAAGAATGAAAAAATGGAAGAGAATGTGAAATATCTCATGGGAAAAACAACTGACCTGGAAAATAGATCCAGGAGAGACAATTTAAAAATTATGGGACTACCTGAAAGTCATGATCAAAAAAAGAGCCTAGACATCATCTTCCATGAAATTATCAAGGAAAACTGCCCTGATATTCTACAACCAGAGGGCAAAATAAGTATTGAAGGAATCCATCAATCACTGTCTGAAAGAGATCCAAAAGGAGAAACTCCTAGGAACATTGTGGCCAAATTCCAGAATTCCCAGGTCAAGGAGAAAATCTTGCAAGCAGCTAGAAAGAAACAATTCCAGTATTGTGGAAATACAATCAGGATAACACAAGATCTAGCAGCTTCTACATTAAGGGATCAAAGGGCATGGAATAGGATATTCCAGAAGTCAAAGGAACTAGGACTCAAACCAAGAATCACCTACCCAGCAAAACTGAGTATAATACTTCAGGGGAAAATATGGTCTTTCAATGAAACAGAGGACTTTCAAGCATTCTTGATGAAAAGACCAGAGCTGAAAAGAAAATTTGACTTTCAAACACAAGAATGAGAAGAAGCATGAAAAAGGAAACAGCAAAGAGAAGTCATAAGGGACTTACCAAAAGTGAACTGTTTACATTCCTACATGGAAAGACATTAAAACTTTTCAGTATCTGGGTAGTTGGTGGGACCACACACACACATACACACACACGCGCGCACACACATATACACACATGCATGCACATACAGAGACAGAGAGCACAGAGTGAACTGAATAGGATGGGACCATATCTTAAAAGAAATTAAGGTAAATGGTGAGAGAGAAATGTAGTGGGAGGAAAGAGGGTGAAATGGAATGGGGTAAATTATATCTCATTCAAGAGGCAAGCAGGAGAGATTTTAGTGGAGGGAAAAAGAGGAGAGCTGAGAAAAAAACAAGAAGTTTACTCTCATCACATTTGACTAAAGGAAGGAATAAAATGCACACTCATTTTGGTATGAAAACCCATCTTACAATACAGGAAACTGGGGGAGAAGGAGATAAGCAAGGGGGGGGGGGGTGATGATGGAAGGGAGGGCAATGGGAGGAGGGAGCAATTTGAAGTCAACACTTGGGGAGGGACAGGATCAAAAGACAGAATAGAAACAATGGGGGGCAGGATAGGATGGAGGGAAATACAGTTAGTCTTACACAACATGATATTATCGAAGTCATTTGCAAAACTACACAGATATGGCCTATATTGAATTGCCTGCCTTCCCAAAGGGAATGGGTGGGGAGGGAGGGATGGGGAGAATTTGGAACTCAAAGTTTTAGGAACAACTGTTTAGTATTGTTGTTGCTACTAGGAAAGAAGAAATACAATTAATGGGGAATAGAAAGCCATCTGGCCCTACAGGAGAAAAGAGAAGATGGGGACAAGAGAAGGGAGGGATGACAGAAGAGAGGGCAGATAGGTGACAGGGAAAATTAGACTGCTCGGTGTATTGGGGTGGGGGGAGGGGATATAAGGGGAGAAAATTTGGAACCCCAAATTTTGTGAAAATGAATGTGAAAAGTTAAATAAATTAATTTAAAAAAAAAGAAATGGGGGAAACTGGGGCAGGGAGGTACAGGAACTTCCCTAAGATCACAGAAAATCCTGAACCCACATCTCCATGATTTCTGATTCAGATCAGGGGAAGGGGTGTCTCCCCTTATACCTTTTCTAATTAAAGGGCACAACTTAGAAAGAGAAAAGGGGAGATAGGGGGTGATCAGTTAGAGAGGCAGAACGCCTTCAAGATGTTTTCTGCTTCATGGTTTACAATACAACATGACTAAACAAGATAGAGAGGTTCACAGAAGGCAATACGAATAACTCTGGTTATATAAAATTTTCTGCACAACAAAACCAATGCAGCTAAAATTAAAATAAAAACAGGAAACTAGGGGGTGGTTCTTTGCAACAACTTTTCTGATAAAAGTTTTATTTCTAAGGTATATAGGGAACTGAATCAAATTTACAAGAAAAAGAGTCATTCTTCAATTTGTAAATGGTCAAAAGATATAGACAGGTAGTTTTCAGAGGAAGAAATCCAAGCCATCAATAGCCATAGGAAAAAAATTCTCTAAATCATTAATAATTTAAAAATGCAAATTAAAACAGCTCTGAGGTACCATCTCACACCCATAAGATTGGTGAAGATCTCAAAAAAAGGAAAATGATAAATGCTGGAGGGGACGTGAGAAATCAGGTACACTAGTGCACTGTTGGTGGAGCTATAAACTGATCTAACCATTCTGGAAAGCAATTTGGAACTAATTCCAAAAAGTTAATGACCTGTAGCCAAGTGGTACCACTTGACAATGACCTTAGGCCAAGCAATACCACTACTAGGTTTATACACCAAACAGACAAAGAAAGAGGAAAAGGACCCACATGTACAAAAATATTTATTGTAGCTCTTTTTGTGCTGATGAAAGAAACGGAAACAGGGGAGGTACATCACCTGGGAAATGGCTGAACAAGTCCAGGGTATATCAATACTAAGTGCTATAAGAAATGATGAAGGGGATGGTTTCAGAAAAACCTGCAAAGACTTGCATGAAACTGATGCAGAGGTGAAGTGAGGTGATTCTGATCAATGCAGTGACCCACTACAATTTCAAAGGACTCATGATAAAGCATGTTAGCCGCCATCTCCAGACAGAGAACAGATAGACTCAGAACAGACTGAAGCACATTTTCTTCTCTTCCTTTTTTTCTTTTTTTGGACATGACTAATGCAGAAATTGTTTGGTTTTTTTTTTCTTTCCTTCTCAATGGTGTTAGAGAGGAGAAGGGGAGCAAAATTTGAATTGAAAATAAAATTGTATCTAAAAAATAAACTGATGAAAAGCGAAATAGAATCAGAAGAAAAACGTATACATTAAGAAAAACACCATCGTCAAACAACTGTGGAAAGTTCTAAGAACGATAATCAATGAAATGACCATCCAGGATTCCAAACCATGAAACTTGCTATATATATTTCCTGATTTAGAGGTAACAGATTTAGGGTATATAATGAGACACATATAATTTTGAATTTAGCCAAAGAAGAAATTTATTTTGTTTGACAATACATATTTTACAAGGAATTTGTTTTTCTTTTTTTCCAATGATGTAGGGTGAAAGAAAATAGATTTCTTTTCACTTTTTTTTTTTAAATGAATTAGAATGTTGTGGATAATTTCAG